>OY740775.1:34622727-35822727 GCA_963513935.1 Aphrophora alni
TCCCCAATTTCAGAGCATATAAGGATCTAATGGGAAGCCTGGGTTGATAAAAATAGTTTAAGTAACACAACTGTGAGGTTAGGCTACGCCTACGCAGAGTAAATTACGATAGAAAACACTATAAAAAGATTTATGATGGCAAATCAGGAGGCAGGAGAAAACTTTAAAAGACACTGGAAGATGTAACTGGTTAGGGTTGCTTGAGCCGTGGTAATTATATCGGTCCATCATATTTTATAAGCCTTCCGAAACTTTGCTAAGCATGTTAATTTGGAAAACCTTCACTAAATAAAATAAAACTCAATAAACTCTGAGGACTGCACACGAGTCCTGTAGCTCTGTCCTATACTCCACTCCTCTTCATCTATACAGACTTTTACTAGTGACTTCTAGGCACAGCTGATCACTGCCATCTCAATGACGTACTCTCTTTAGGAATCTGCCACATTACCTCACAGTAGAATTGGGCCTAGTTCAAGAGATTTCAACCAAACTAATGGAACCATCGTTGTACTTACCCAGCCCGACCATAAAATGTAATACAAGCAACATGCGACACCCAAAATTTGGTTTCCAGGTGCTTTCAGGAAATGTTAAATTGTATTGGCTGATCAAGTGGTTGTCCAGTAGGGTAAGTTTGTTTAAAACAGTTGTTACATAGGTTTTTCTGAACCTCCTAATTATGTATATAAGGTTGGCTATGCTCAAACGAGCCTTGTAGGTGTGTATATATTAAAAGATTCCACTCGTTTCGCTTTTGTTATTATCTTGGACCTAGTTGGCTTCGAAGTTGTACATTTGTAAAGGAGCCTCCTTAGCGAAACGTGGAATTTGCACCATTAGATGCAGAATTGAAATATGCAAATTTATATCTAATTCATTGTGTTATAAGTTGAACACCACACGAGATATGAACAATAACTCTTTAAAATAACCCCCATTGTGATATTTGTTACCTTTCAATAGTTTCTACGTGAGCACACTTTTAAATTGTCTGGACCAAATTTCATGTTCCTCTATAAACTTTTATGACAACTCTCAAGCTGACCTACAATCAAAAACATAAACAATGACGGACTGATGACTTGTCGAAATCATTTTCTCGTTTTACTGAAGCCCTGAAACGTTCAAAAAACGGAGATATAATTTTTTATACTATAATATTATTCTTGTTTACTATTTAGTAGAATAGTATGTGAGAAAGATAATGTTGGTTTTTATACAGGTTATTATTATTACCTATTTGGTACACAGCTAGAATAAACTGTCTCATTTTCCTTTATTGAAGATAGCTAAAGGTTACCTCTACAATGTTGGAACAATAGTTTATTCAGAAAGGTCACACGCTTCGCTCAGACAGAATACAAAGAGTTACGTTCTTACTTCTAACCCTATGACCCATAAATCAAATCCTGAGATACATTGTACTAAATCGGGTTACATTTTATGATGAAGGAATGTGTTGTAAACTTCAGAAAGACCTGTTTGTCTTGTTGTACTGTTAATAAACAAGTCCTGTAAGAGAAACATTTTATAACGTAATCAGTATTAGCTTCTCTTTTAACCAATCGTGAGTTTTATAAGGGGATATCTGATACAGGATTTATTGATAGTGAGGTAAAAATAACGCCATCATCTTAGAGCATGACGTATTTATTGATTCTACCAAATAAGAATGATTTGACTTCATTCAAGGTCATCTGTTTAATAGCGTGTCAGTCAGTCTTATAAAGAAAGAAAAAAGAAAAGAAAATAACGTCCTGGAATACTCAAATAGCGTCAGGATCGGGAGAGAACAAGAATTGGTCAAGAGAGACCTGATAAGAAAGATGAAGGAGAGGGTTATAACACAATTCTACATGAAAAAAAATGTGTAAATTCAGGTAGATACCTTGGTTTTGTGATGACCGCACTCATTATAAGTGACTGCCTTAAGGGTGTTCTATTTATTTATGTTATTTCTTTTTTAAACAGTGTAATACACGCGTCTCGATTCTAGATTTTATTTTGTTGGATAAAGATGACTTGTGCATATTATTGGTATAGTTTTCTCGTACATTTGAGATCATTTTGTGTATATAAAATGAAAAGCACGACGTTTCGAGATTATAAATCAATTCCCATCCTCAACTCGAGAAAAATAGAGAAATTCCAAAAGAGCGATCCTGATATACGTGCCAACGGCTAAAGGTAGGCTTGAGCAGTAAAATAATCAATATTAAATTCGACCGTGATCAGAACAAATCACAAGTCACAGGACAAATAAAACAAAACCTGTACACACCATCCTACACTGGTCAAACAAGTCTCGTGTGCCAATGGAGTGGTAACCTAACGGTTTATCGGGGTGAACAATCTTCCTGCCTTCTTTCAAAAGTTTAGCGCGTGATCATCCTTGTGGAGATTAAACCAAACGAATTTAACTAATATCACTGTTAATTGTGTAGCATAATTTTAATTGTAATAAAAATTAAGGTGTGTTTTTCATATAAATTGTGTATCTGTAACAGCTGCAGACGTAGCCTATTAAACATTAGTTGATGGGCGCCATCATTGTACTTACCCAGCCCCATCATACAATTTAATATAAATAGCTACTCTAATGATGATGCCTAAACGTTCTTCGAAATAATCAATTGTATTGGTATATCCTTGGTCGATTCGCGTGTGTCAGTTTTTCGGACCTAGAAGGCCTCGAAACTTTAGATATGTGAAAAGCCTCCGCTCGCCATACTTGTGTCTCACTCGGCATTATATTTCCTAACTATACGAGGATCACATTCTCTTGGTTATTCAGGACTCGGAAATTACATTTCTCACAATAACATTGCTGTTTGTAATCGTAGAATTATGAGTTTGGTAACATTACATACACAATATAATATGAATTTTTTTTATCTAGTTTAGGTGAATACAGAATAAGATGTGAACAGAAAACTATTTAAAATCGCCGGCAATTTGATATTTTTAATTCGATTTTTTGAATTTTAACAGCGTTCAATATGAGCACACTATATAGTCCTGTAAATCAAATTTTATAATATGTATTATCTATCCTTGAATATCTTTAGGTCTACAAACCTATTATTGACATTTTAATTTTAATTTTTTTTTATAAAGAGGTTTGGCAAAATGCATTACGCACTCGTCCCAAGGGGACTTATGTGTCGGACTCTCCGAATGGCCTACCGACCTAAAACCTTCCTCTTTCCCAGGCATTATTCCACTCCGGTACCGCTCTCGCATTTCATCCGAGTGGGGCCTGCTTTTGTCCTGTTTAGGTCTCCTCTTCTGCTATTGCTATGATTCTAGCCAACCTTCCTCCTTCTTACATCGCAATATAGCCTCGATATACTTTATATTGCTTCCCATTTCTCTCTGGATGTTAACATCATCTGCATAATGGACTCGGTTGTTAAGTCTCCTACTTTGTTGTTGATATCTCTCCTCTGTGGAGAAAAACGCTCACAATCAAAAATCGTATGTTTCACGTCATCTCTGGCATCTCTGCACCTTATGCAGCTTGCTGATGTAACCTTCCCCATCTTTTCCAGGTACGAGCGAAAGTATCCGTGACCTGTCAGAAATTGTGTGGTGAAAATTTTTAATTACCAGTTTCGACAGTCGAATTGTCATCATCAGATTTTTCTATCAGCTAATGAGCTTAGTTAATATATAGTAAAACACAACACAGCATAAAACATGACACGCGTTAAACAAAAACTGGTTCACCATGCATGGTTTTATAAGGAAATTTTTTAGTGTTTGATGATGACAATTTGATTGTCGAAACCTTTCATAAAAATTTCAATAATAGGATTGGGGACAGACCGAAAAAATATATTGCATACCATTCATGATAAATAGTTGTCCTACAACTAATTTTATGTTCCTAACTTTATTTTTTTCTGATATCGTGCTTTCGTACATGACGACGACGATGGTATGTAGAAAATCAGTTATTTAGTTTCCTGACACGATGAAAAGTGAAGATAAGTCAAAAAACAGAACTCCCAATTACCCGATATTTCGTAAACTGGGTAAGCATAATTGATGTTACAAACTGTAATACACTACCATAGTTTTCGTGAAAACTATCCTTTATCTTACATTGTAGTTTATTCAATTGTTACCTCCATAAAAACAAAGTTATCATCCATAGCAACCATAAATAACTTTTCAATTTCCCAACGATTTAAACAGATTTTTTAGCTGATCAGCTGTTACACATTTATTAGATTTTTTGAGGTTATATTTACATTGTTAATTGTGCAGAATTTCTGTTCAGTTATACAATTAGATCAACATAAGATGAAATTAAATATTATCTAAGGAAGGTGTAAATCCGGTTAAATCTTACCCACGACATTGTACCGATATTGCACATCCATTAAAGTTGATAATAACTTTGTCCGACCTTCTTTTAGAACTGGCCTTCTGAAGATTTATGATGAAACCGAACTAATCGCAACCTATCGAGGCTACTGGAAAGTGAACATTCAGTGACATTTCCAGATCGATAATGTTCAGTAATTATTTTACTCTACGTTGGGATACATTTGATTGGTGGCTTGCAGCTGACTCGATGACATAATGTGAACCTTCATTTGGAATTTTTTTTTGTATAGTGTTGTTAACTAACTACGATGGAGTTAATTCTGATTATTTTTTGCAAAGAGTGTAATATTAACGTGTAAATTAGGTTCTTACTGTGGTCATCATTATCTAATAAATGAAGGAAGCAAAGAAACTATTGCTTTTGAAATCTTTTAATACCGTCAAGGTCTGAAGAGAACAAGAGTTGATCAAGAGATACATGGTAAGAAAGATGAAAGAGACCAACACTGCTGCTACAACCCAACACTACTAGAAGAAGTTGTAGAAGCTGTAGATCCAGCTAGGATAGACTGGTGAACGATTGAGGGTAGGGACTAGTAATTATTTTCCTTGCTGTTTAATGGCGATAAACCTCTTGGTCATCATCGCCATATAAACAAAGGAAGAAAGGAACATAAATATCCGAACCAGTGGAATATTCTAATAACGTCAGGATCAGAAGAGAGTGAAGATGAAGAGAGGGATCCAACCCAGCACTACGGGAAAAATAGCGTAGATCCAGTCAGGATACCTCGGGACTCACTATATAAACCTCTGAGGGTGAGGATTAGTAACTTTTCCTTGCTCTTTAAAGGGGAAAAACCTCTCAGTGATAATCAACTTTTAAACAAGGGAATAAAATAAACTAAAAGCAAGTAACCCACGAATACTTACAGCGTCAGGGTCGGAAGAGAAAAGAGTTAATCAAAAGACATCTGATATAATAAATGAAATCTAGCACAAGACTATATTAAAAAGTGTACATTCAGCTAGGGACTCTTCGGGATTGCCTCTGAGATTAGAGTCTAGTAAAAATCAACTCAGTAGGGCCTATAAACGATTTTATTGGACACCATTTATAATATATTTTATTTATTTGAAATTTTTTTTAGTGATAATATTAGTAACTAAATTCAAAGATAAGGTTAAGTAGTGCTTCCTAAAGGGCAACTCGGACTTATCTATCCTCGAAGTCTCTCCACAAGCTCTTTTCCAAAGTTGACAAGCAGGAACACCTGTCGATGAACTTGAATTGTATATTGATCATTTACAAGATCCTGATATCTTATACGTGGTTGAAGATATAACTAGAACTATGGTGATAATATATTTATAAATTATGAATTGGTTCATAAGTAAAATCGATTTAAGGACTTGTTATGCAATGTGTGGCGATAATTAAATGCAATGCGATTGATAAGAGCTTTACAAGCATTAGTGTAAATTAAAATAAATGTCCAAGTGTTAAGAAAAGTGGTTTTTTATTGGGTTTGTAGTAGTGCTTTTAAATATTTCAACAGTGAAGTTACTGGGCACTATTTGCGTATTACTAGAAAGAGAAACTTTGAGCAATTCAATTAATTAAAAGGCGGTATAAGTAAGCCCGTGGACAACTGTTCCATTTCCCTTACTTGTGTGCAATTCTTTAAGTTTCTAGTATTGATCCAATTGTAAATTAACTACTAGTCTGCGTTAACGCAAGATCGGATTGACTTACTATATTATCTAATTGGAAGATTTGTTGATTAGAGGAAAACACCTTTTAGTCGTCATATAAGAACGGAAAATAATGACCTCTTGCCCTCGAATATTAAATATAACAACGATAGTTTCAGAAGATAAAAGAGTTGGTCAAGAGAGACCTGAAGATAAAAGAGAGGTATCTAATCTAAAACACACCCGTTCACACTGTCTCCTCCTGAGGGCTCTGATGAGAAGAGTATTATGTTCTATTAGTAGGCGCTATTTTCTATCCTTTTGCTACCCATTACATTTTCCCGAGAACAATAACACACTCTTTACCAAACCAATGTGTTCTTTTGATATACTTTATCCGATTATGAAGATTGATGTCTTTCAACTTTTTACATCTCATTTTCTCCAAGCCCACATTGATCACAAGTAAATCAATTCATCTTAAAAAATATGACTCTTAGTACACAACTAACTGTTATGATTCTGTCACAGATGCATTCTGTATAGCTTTGTACTTTATTCTTTTTTCAATAATTCTGTTTGAAAGATATTTTCCTTGTTTTCATTTTACGAAATACTTCTTACCGAACCTGCTTTTCATCATAGATGGACAGGTGTCTTAAGACAGTTAAGGACTTTTGAAGGTTTTGGATCTATAAAACCCACTCTGGCTAACTCACGTGACTTTTCATTTCCATCAAACTTACAATCTCCTGGTGTTCAGATAATCTGAACACCTTTAATCTATTAATGTTATCAACGCATCTTTTCACTAACCTATTTGGCAACCTCAGGGTCTCCAATACTACTTTGCTATTTGAGAATATAAAGATATTTTTACCTTACTCTTTTCTGATGAAACTACTTCCAATTTACTTCAATAAATCCTTAGCTTTTTATTTATGCCCTCATTGCTATTTACTCAAAATATCCTGTTATAACTAACCATCACTTATACATGTTTTCTTCCTAAAGCTATTTATCACTTCTTCTATATATATATTCTATCTTTCTAAATGTGTAAATGTAATAATAAAAGGCTTTCTATAAAAGGCTTCTGATAATAGTTCTATAGTCTTTAGAATGCCGGTTCAGGACATCCACAATTAGTTGATAATGTCTAGAAGAGCATTGGCGTGTAAAACCAACGGTTCTGGGTTCAATTCCTAGTCTAGGAAAAATTGTATATTTTTCACTTGAAATAATTATTTAATTAATAATACTAGTATGGTTAAAAAAGCGTTATAAAATCAATAAATTAATATCTACTCATTTGTTCAGAGTACCTATAGATCCACCAAAGATATAACCCTAGGCTTCCCCTATTGCTGCTGATCTAAGCACACCCTAGCTAACTCATCTGCCTTTCCCTGTCGAATAACCTAAAAATATCGCAACAAACATTAAGATCAATTTAACATCTTCAACTTGTACTAATTTGTTCAACACATCTTCAGACCCACCAAAGATGTAACCCTAACTTTCCCCTAGTGCTATTTGTTTATCTGAAGATGATTACACTTCCCTGATAACAACATTTATCTTTCAGCTATAAGAGACCTCTTTCTCAATTTATAGATTCTGATTAGTAAGATAGATTTGTAATAGTTTAAATTCTTTCCATTTGCGAAAATACATCCTACCAGGTCAATTTCTACTGGTCTGTCTGTCTTGAGATTGCCAAGGACGATTTAGGACCTAAAAAGGTGTTGAACTCACCTTGGCCAACTCTTCTGCGCGGAGTGACTTCAACTCCTTTCCAATTTTAAACATTATACTGTAACATAACTTCAGGTTTTCAAAGTAAAATTACGGTCATGCTCTTTTTTTCGTAACCAGGTTCCTATCAATTGCTGTAATTGTCCTCTGGTTTCCGCTGTTATGTTACAATTGGACAAACTACCTTTCCAGACTTTAGTTTTCAATAAAAATAAATAAATTCAGTAATTTTAGGATGTTTTAAAAATTCACCTTTCTCAAATTTTATACTAAATGCAGACTTCCGGCATACCAATGGCCCAATGTTTATTGTATGCTACCGCTGTGAAAGTCCATAACCGCGCCTGTTGACCAGAATGCTCCATGCTCCGCAATCAATCAGCAGTCATCTTAATTTCTCTTGTAGGATTTTGAGAAACGCATATAAACATGTGCTCCATTGACACCTCGTCTATTCTCATCTACGCTTCAGATTAAACGGTGTTGGAATTATTCTGTGACTATATGACCAGATCTGGTAACCCACGAAAGTGGTTATTGTTCCATACCATATCTATACATGGGTACACTTAGATTCTACATTTTAACGTTCTGACGAATAAGATATTATTTTGCTTATATATACTCTTAAGTACTGGTCGATATCTCTCCAATGAGTGTTCAGTGTTTTAGGCCAATATGTAAAATTGAATCCACCTATTTACTTACAGTAGGAGATATCTATAACAAATTTTACAGAACATTTTACAATGTTAGTTTATTGTATTTTTAAAAATTCGATAATTTGTAACGTAACTAATTTAAAAATGGCTTTCAATTTTAATTGTGAATACCAAATATCGTCTAATGACTAAATTGACTCCATTGGAGTCTTACACAGTAGAAAGTTTATTTACTTTTAATTTTAAAACTTCATAAATACAATATTTATATACCACAGCATACATAAACAACTTTGAACTATTACAACGATTCAAATCGGATGTTTTAAGCGATCAGCTGTTATAAATTTAATAGCTTATTTTGAGGTTGGTTTACATAAATACTAAAACCTATATACTGAACTTCATCGCAACTAAAAGAATGTCAAAAATACATTTGAAGTTAACGTATTATATATTTTGTATTTAATATAATTAAAATAAATAATAAATACAGAACAGTGTTTCAATTATTTTCGTAAGGAATTAATGTTGGCTTCCACTCTAAACTATAGGAAATGCGGTAACAGTTGTGGATGCGTACATCTTACGATTTAGTTTACTTAACATATGAAGTATAGGGTAAGTTTGGTCATTTTCAAAAATTCTCCATTTATTGGCTGATCTTCACGTTTCATGTCCTTAGAAAATCGATAGAACTTTATTGAATTTCTTGAAATCGAATAAAAAAATGTAAAAATGGACGATATTAACAAGTTTGTTTATATCTCTTGTGTTATTCAACTTACGAATATAACTCACTGTATTAGATACTTGCAGATTACACTAACCCAACGATGACAAATAGCGAAGTTATAGTCGAAAATGTATTTTCTAACCTAACCTAACCTCCCAAGTAAATGTGATATTCGTATATTTACGAGCTCTAGCGGGGATGAGTCTCACGCACGAGCGTATCAAGGAAAGACTCCTTCACATATAATATATATATAGTGTTAAGGCTCAGAGCCAAGACATTGACACGAGCTAAACGAGGGAATAATTTTCACACCTACGATACCCGTTAGGGCCTAACCGACATCAAGAGAGTAGAGAACTTGTGTAACAACTATTTAAAACAAACTTACTCTATTTGGATAAGACATAAGATAAAAGTTAACATTTCCTAAAAGCCTAGAGGATCTGCTGGTAATGTTTTGTTTAACATGATTGTGTAATTATCTTGATTGACTTTCATCAAATTGTTTCGTTTCTAAATAGTTCAGATTTCACGTATGTAGGAACCCGCATATGACAGAAAGCGAAACGTGTTGTGAAACCGTCCGTTTCACAAACCAGGAACAACACTACAACGATTAATCTAACAAATCACCAACAATAAATGAACAAAGGCGAAAGTACTTTTGCGGTCAGACCTAGAACCAGAAAGAATGAATCTCAAATTTTATATAACTTCTCATTATCACGCATTTAAGTGGTTAAAGAAATGAAAAATTATAGCCGAAGGTGAAAGACGGTAGAGACAAGAACGTGGTGCAAATTACAGTTTGTGAACTTTAACCTCCGATAGGCCGGGCTCATGTCATTCCTCAATTCAGTACTGTTATTTTTTATTCCTCCGTGCATGAACAAATCTCACTCGGACACTATTTTCTGCCGCAACTTTTGAGTAATTTTCACTTCGTGAGAGGGAGGAGATTTCCAAGCCACTGACAAGATTGGCAGTTTAAAATTTAGTACCAGTTGCGAAAAATCGACGCTGGTAAAGCACTCTCCGGTTTGTGAAACAAAAATTATATAAATTATTGATTCACTCTATCGGCTTGCGTTCTGCGAAGCTCTTATCTTTTGATGAGAATTGAAAATGAGTTGATCCCGTTTACTACAATTGATCCATGACGATAATTGCTTACGCCATGTTGTAATTAAAATTCTATTTCCTGAGAACTGTCTGAATAGTTTTCACGAACTATCAATAAAACGAGAAAGAGAGAGAACGAAAATAATCACGTGACCGAACTAATGTTTACTGTTAGAAAGAGGCAAAACAGTTTCTTATGAACATGTAATATGCAATTATTTATTTATTGCCACTTGAATATTAGTAAAATATAGTAAACATCACAATATCTTTTAAAATTGATAATCAGCTGTTTTCTGTATTTAATTATAAACGCTGGAATTAAAATCGTTTCCAACTAGTCTGGATTTTAAAGTTATTGAATAATAAAGGATATATATATCTTGGTGTTTAAAGATACAAAACTTTTCAATAATCTTTGCTTTATAAAAAAGGAAGAAGAACATAAAATAAAGACCAAGCCCTCGAACACTCCAATAGCATCAGGTTCGAAAGAAAAAAATCGGTTGATTAAGGGAGATATGAAAGAAAGTGATATAACATTAGACTACGTGAAAAGGGGTGTAGATCCAGCTAGATACCTCAGGATTGCTATGCCTGTACTACAGTGAGCTCCTGATGGTATCAAGTTCATTTTATTCATATAGTTTATTCATAATATAAAAATTGATTTGAAAACTGAATATAAAAATTCCTCTAATTTTAATTATTCTGTTAAATCTCCATAAAAAGCTTCACAAAGTCACGAACTAATCTTTTGAAGGGACAAAAGGTTGTTTACTCTGGTAAACCGTTACGTAACCACGCTCTTGATATACAACCCTTGTTTTAGAATATTGTATCGTCCTCCAAGCTTAGTAATTGACCAAAATTTCATTAATAGGTTATGGCAAGAATTATGTTAAATGGAGGATGCAAGATTCCAACACACCCCGCATATTGTGACTTAAAGAAAAGCAAGTAAAAATAGTTTAATTTTTCCAAAACATTAAAATTTGTTTAAATGATTATTACTAATATGTTACATGTTTTAAAGGTGCACTCAGTAGATGATTTATAACTAGTTGTTTTAATTCTTAATTTGGAAAAAAAAATTTAATAATACATCATCGAAATATGAAAAGGCGTTTAAAAAATATACAAGCTACTCTTTGTACTATCGCCTTTAGAATGGAAAAACCAGTCTTTTATAGGCTATCTTAAGCTATTTGGCATACGACCTCTTCATCTACCAATACATTTTAACATTTCCTACAAAGTCCAAAAAATCAACTTTTTGGTATAATATTTAGAAGATCTGTTTATGTTGCATTGTATGATGGGACTGAGTAAGTACCAAGATAGTGTCCATGACTTGTGTAATAATATTTTAAATTATATGTTTATTTGTTATTGTTTAAACAAATAGCACACTTTCTCATTAATTTCTATCAGATGGGAGGGGGGGTTCCTATTTTAAAAATACGATTTCCATACGTGTTGTTTGACACATAAGTTCCCCCATTACGACAATTCTCAACGCTCCCGTATATAATTGACAATAACTCTTATGTAAAAATCTATTTCTTAAATTAAACCATTACAAACCTGAAATTACATGCTACATAATTAACACATCATTACGATCATGTTCACAACCCTAAATTAAAAAAGAACAAACAGAGAGACAAACAAAATATAGGAATGCAGTTTCCCATAAACAGTTGCTTTAAATAAAAGCGTGGGTACGAGAAATCAAGAAATTCCCACTGAATCTCGACCCGCATTGACATGTAATTACAAGCCATGCTTCAACATTTCCCTTTGGAATGATACTTTTATTTAATTGATTTGTTTGATTCAGGTGTAATTAAACTGATGTTCACGCTGAATAATTAATCAAGCTGGAGATAAAGTGTTTGAGTGTCTAATTATGTCATTATATTGCAGAATTATAATTAAAAAATTCATATTTTGAAATCGCTATTACTATGTTTGAATCCTCTAAGTTTGAATCTGGTTTCGTAAGATTTTTTTTTTAACTACTTGAGTAGATTTATTATGTTATTTCAATATCTATCAATTCTGGGAAAATATAAACATTTATACCTACCAAGTAATGTCTAATCAAACTTCCATGAAAACAAAAAGCGAAGAATATTACGGTCCGTAGAAATTTTAAAAAAAGCATTAAATGAACCACATGTTCAAGTTTATTATTATTATTTGACTTGAGAACCGTGATCATTTTCTCCTTTTACTAAAAGTTGATAAAAATAGTATTACCCAATTTTGAGATATTCGACCTTTAAAAAGTTCACTTTCACTTTTTAATCGATACATGAAATGATGGTATCGGTTAACTGACGAAAATTTGAATTTGTTTTTTTTGGGTCCTTGTAGTTACATTTTAATAATAATAATAAAAATAATTATTACTGATTTTCATCATAATATAATACTCAGTCTCTCCTCCCTCTTTCTATTCTTCCTCTCCTCTTACTCCTCTTCTCTCTCTCTCTCTCTCTCTCTCTCTCTCTCTCTCTCTCTCTCTCTCTCTCTCTCTCTCTCTCTCTCTCTCTCTCTCTCTCTCTCTCTCTCTCTCTCTCTCTCTCTCTCTCTCTCTCTCTCTCTCTCTCTCTCTCTCTCTCTCTCTCTGTCTCTCTCTCTCTCTCCTTATATATGTATTGTCCGAACCATAACTATATTAAACTGTTAACGGTTTTATTTTATTAGATTAATGGCAATATTGAATTCAATTCAACTGTTCTAGAACTGTTGTCAGATCATGTTTTCTTATACTTGTATTGAAAAAAAGGAATAATTGATTACCAGTTCCTCCCGTAGGAAACAGGATTGTCGATCAAATGAAATGTTGATTTAGTAGGATGTTGATCGGTTGAGACGGCACCAAGTTAACGTTAAATTGTAATATATATTTTTTTGAGCTAATAAAGTACTATTGACAAAGTTTGTATAACTTTCATTTAATAATACTATGTTTAATTTATTTGTTTCAGAAGTTCACGACTTCATCACATTCTTTATTTATTCCTGAAAGGTAAGAAAACTGAATTTAAGCTTAAGTTAGGAGTGATTATGAAGGAACTGATAGATTTTAAGAGATGTTCCACTGGTTTAAATAAAGGAAACAATTCATATAACCATAGATCTGAAAACGTTCAGCTTCCCCTCTATACTCCATTTTTTGCAAATCATTTAATTTTGAAAATAAACAGTACGAACAAAACAATTACTAAGGAATTAAATTTTTAGTTCTTTGTTGATAACTTTAATCCTTCGACTTAGAGGAAAAGTTCAATATCATTTTGTTTCTTGTTAAAAGGAGAATAATTTGTTTATTATTATTATTATTTTATTTTACGATTATCGACGTTAAATAATTTAAACGGGAGCCATTTTGAAAAATACAAAATAAAGTTTTTGGGTTGTGGTACAATTGTAAAACGTAACATAGTTAATAAGTGTACCAAATCTGAACTGAAAAGCTTATTTATGTCTAACTTTCTAACATATTTTGTAAAAAAAAAAATTAATTAAAATTTTTTTTTTAATAAATAAATTTTAAAAAATGGCGGATATACGGGAATAGAAGCATATTCTGACTTATTATTTTATGATTTCTTTCTTCTTTGTTTTCAGCAATAGAATACGTTCTGATACTTTTTTTTATATAATTCATCCTGTATATATAAACATAACTATTAGCAATCATTATTATAAAAAACCTACAAAGAAATTTGTTTAAGAAATAAATGGATATCCCTGCTAAATGTATGTATTTGTCTTTAATCCCTAATATATTTGAATAACTAATTAGGCTAATTGTTATTATTAAATTATTCTAAACACATAATTAACAGCATACACTACTCTATTGCCAACTTGGATTTTAATAACAATAGTGTTAAATACGAGTATAATTGTAAATTACTACCAAAAAATTGTCAACAAATTACTGCAATTTTTTTTTCTGAAATCCATAAAATATTTCCGATAACTCTAATTAATTATAAGATACCTAATTAATTTATTACTATCATAATGGATAATAATTTCTGAAAGATTATTCAGCCCTAAAGGTATTCTTACAAAGTTTCCAATGTCAAAGAAATGTGTTGTATTTTAAGGTGTTATTGTTAGCTACGATGAAGCAAATTGATGTTCATCAGCATATAAAAAGTTAAGTTTAAAATTATATATAAAAAAAATATATTCCTAACACCTTTGGGATGAAGAAGCTGAGCTCATTATGAATAACAAAAGAAATACTCCTCCAGCTTTATCAGGAAAACCAAATGTTCACTGTATAAGACCTTAATATTTTCTACAGAACAACAAAATAATTAAACCATAAAAATAGCAAAAAAAATCATTTTAAACGATAAATAAAAACTAACAACAAAACCAAATTAAAATAAAATAACAATATCGCTACTGTAAACAATAACTCACACTTTTAAACTATAATATAAACCGTATTAATATTTAAAAACCCACTTGCTCTACTGAAAACATACACACACAGAGAAGGGCATTTAAAAAGGGTGACCTTAAATACGATTAATAGAATAGAGATAAAGATAAAGTAAAGATTAACAATAATTCAATATAATAATAAACTAGGAAAAATACAATAAAGTTTATATATATATATATATATATATATAATATACATTTAAATAAAGACTCACGAAATGCAGCTCGTGCTGGATCTTCTTTTGCAATTCATTGGCATCTAAATCTGAGTAAGACAAAGTTATATGATCAGCAAAAGCTGTTAAAACGCCCTTGAATGATCCTGAAACAGGTAGTTAATACATACTAGACCATGCCTGAACATACAATGCAACAATAAATGACGAAATAGAATTATTATGATTTTAAAATATAATCTTAATTATATATCTAAATAAATCGTCTATGATCTTGGCAATATAATTTCTACTTCATTTTCAAAGGAAACTTTGTGATCTGGTTTTGCTCATCAACAACTGGCTCAGATACGATATACTACCTCTAGGCTTGGGCTACATTGAATCAAGTAAATCATATTTTAGACCAAACCTTCGTTTCGAAAACTGTCCAATTATTCATATTAGTCCACTATCCAGTCTAGGCCTGATGCTGATGAATCCAATCAGCTGTTTTATCTGTTATTTATTGTAAATAGTTGCTATTGTAATTACTCATTATTATTAATCCAGAATAGGTATAACCTAAAACTATCAGAATAGTTTACTTATTGAAACAGATGAACCCAATGAGCTGTTTTGTCTGTTATTTTATAGAAATTGTTGATATGGTTATTTCAAATTACTATAAACATTAGTCTAGGCTAGGCCTAATAAATTATGAGAATAATTTATTTATTGATGCTTATGAACCCAATCAGCTGTTTTATCTGTTATTTTATGGATAATATAGTTTTTATGGTAATAAATATAAATATAACTACAATCGACATTTGCCCAACTTTTTAGAAACTAATTTTTGATGATATTAGTTAATTTTGTTATAATATCTAGAAGTTGTGCACAACTTCGTGTAATATTAAAGACGTTTTAATATAAAACTAGCTAATTATCTCTGATTTCTTTCTGAAACGGAGCTCAGAACTTAATATAATAATATATATTAATCAATAGCGTTATGATGTTTATCAGTTGTAATATACTCAGCGCTGATATCTAAAATTCATATTTGGCAATTTAAATCAGGAAACATTGAACTTTAAGGACGATTTCTGCTCTTTTGTGAATATATATCTAACAAACTAATGAAAATTTTCAAAAAAGGTACGGCTCTAGACTTTTTTATAAACACTTAATGCATCAAAAACACTCCGGTAGTTTTTTGAACTCATCGTTATGAAAATCCAGATTATGTATTAAATATATAAATAAGATATAATATCGGACCTAAAATATGGGTTTCGGTCGAATTTATGAGATTTATATAAAAAAAATTAAAGAATAATTCCCTGGGTATTATTTGGTGATGTGAACGAGGCTTGAGGAATCTGGAGAAGATATATAGATGAACAATGTGGGTTCTTCGAGAATATTAGGTCGCTGTCTTAGGGCGAGACGGTTGAAATGGACTGGACGACACATTAAAATAAACAAAACGTCTTTTATTAGAGCAACTGGAAGTTCCAAACCTGTTTAAACTACATTGACAAGGAGGCCATAAAGAAAGAGATGCAAAATTAGAAGGTGACGGTAGTAGAAAGAGTTCGCTATCAAGACATCTATCTGGAAGACTCGATCTAAAACCAAACAAACTACTGTATAATTTTAATTTAGTAAAAAAATAAAATAAATATTTTCAATAAAATCTGATGAAGAGTAGCGATAAAATCCGATTTGCATTATGAATAAGTTTACAGTAGTAGTAAAAGAGAACGTTCATCTTAGAGAGTTTCTGCTAGGACCATTAAGTCATAATAATGTAAATGAAAGTTGAGAACAGCTATTTAATCTACTTCCTATAATTAAAATCATCCAAAATATCTCCCAATCTTCATTTAAGCGTTAAATATTTTCTTTCATTAAAATAATTACCAAAAGATTAAACGCCTAAAGCCAAATCACGTACAATAAAGACCTACGATTTTCTAAACGTAAGCATTTCTATTTCATTTTTGACGCTACAGGTTTTAAATAGCTGATTCATGGTCGAACTATTTAAAAAAAGTTAATAGAAATCACTCTATTGAATTATGAACTTTCACAATTTTAAATGTTACATTAACGTAAGAAGTTCAAGGCTTAAAGGTAACAATTTAATAAAGACTGTAACAATGTGAAAGTGTTCAAGATGGTTATGCGATATTGTGTAACATATTTGCTCATGTAACATCTAAACAGTAGAATAATTAACTTATAGTAGTAGGAGATTTTAACAGTGGGTCAAGAGATGGTATGTGAGAGATTATGCATTTTACTTTCTCATTCTATATACAGAAAGAGAAAGTAAGTGGTGGGAAAAAAAAGTTTTGAAATTTTCGTTTAAATTACCGTTTTGTCGTCGACTGAACTTGTTTTTTTAAATTTTTTATTATTATTATTATTGTTTACTCTCACGGTATTGAAAAATTTTTGTACTAGCTATAAATATAAATTTCAAGTTGTTTTATGGAAATAAGAGTTTTGAGATTATTATGTCTAAGAATATTAGTATGTCATTATGTTTTAGTATTATATTATGTCACCCATGTAGTACACAACGACCTAAATGTAATTAATGTAACTTTAGTCGTTATTTCAATTTTTGTTTAATTACACAAGAAATCCGTACAAAACCTAGATTTCTTTTCAAAACTAGCTAAAATTATTGTTATTAAATTTTCCCAAATGTAGCCACTAAGCACTCTAATAAAGTTCTCCAAAAAAGTACGTTTGACATTTCTCGATTAAATGAAATTAAACCATCGTCATCATAAATGCCGAATAAAATTACTAAAAATTCTGATTTACTTACAATGTAGTTAAAAAAGAAGTTAATTATAATATAAAAAATAATAAAATGGACAGACAGTGGAAATCCGGTAACATATTGGTGTTTTACTAAGCCTAGTAATGAGTTTTGGATTAGGCGTCTATAATTTGGAAATCTTAAACAGAAGGAGGTGTTTATGAAATACTATGTAAAGAATGTACCAGAATTGCAACGTAAACCCTTTAAGACCTGTTTCGGCATTTATGGATCAAATCATTCTGTAAATTATTTATTTAACATTGATATCATTATATGATGTTTTTCAGTAGATTTGTTAAAAATAATTTTAACATCATATTATATATATATATATATATACTATATATATGGTATATATATATAGACTATATATACATATATATTTTACATTTGTTCTCAGATTTATTTATTTTTTATATAGTTATTATAGTAACGTATTGACTCCAACATTTAGACAAATTATGCTATTGTTAAAAGTGTAAATAAATAAATAATGAAATAGCTCAAATTGTATTATATTTTAAACAACTGAAATTGTGTTTCTATGGAAAATATTTATTTATGAATTATAATCAAAAAAATTCTACATCAAGTTAAATAATAAAATATCTTCTCATCCCGCTATAACAAAATGTAAGTATATATTTATAAGAAAATATTTGAAGATGTTACAGCACTGATAAAAACTTAATATCAACAAAGGATTTGTTTAAATATATAACATTGAAAAATATTGTTTTTAAGTATTTAAAACTGATAAACGATTTTTTTTAAATATCTAACACTGATAAACGATGTTCAAATACTTGAAATCAATAAATAATTCTTTTTAATATTTAGCAACGATAAATGATTTTTAAATATTTAAAATAATTGAATAATTTGTTTTACTATATAACATCCATAACGATTTTATAAAACAAATTATAATCAATGAACTATTTTTAAATATTTAATATATATATTTAAAAAGAATTCATCGATTAACGATTTAAAAAATATTTACATCGATTACCAATTTTTTTTAAATATTTAACATCAATAAACTATTTTTTTTAAATATTTAGCATCGATAAATTAGATGTTTTTAATATTTGACATCGAGTAACTATTTTTTTATAATATTTAACTTTGATAAGCGATTTCTTTGTAATATTTAACATCCATAAACGATTTTTTAAATATTTAACATCGATAAACGATTTAAAAAATATTTACATCGATTAACGATTTCCGAAATATTTAACATCGTTAAGCGATTTTTTTTTTTTAATATTTAACATTGATACGTAATTTTAAATACTTAACATCGATTAACAATTTTGAATTATTATTCATCAATACACTATTTTTTTTTAAATGTTTAACATTGATAAACGATTTTTAAATATTTAACATCAATAAACAGTTTGTGAAATATTTAACATCGATTAACGGTTTTTGAAATATTTAACATTGATAAGCATTTATTAAATATTTAACATCGATAAACAATTTTTAAATATTTAAAATAGGTAAACAATTTTTTTAATATTTAATATCGTTAAACGATTTTTAAATATTTAACATCGATGAACGATTTTTAAATATTTAAAATGTATAAAAAATTTTTGTAAATATTAAACATCCTTAAAAGATTTTAACATTTAAATTCGTCAACGATTTTAAAATTAACAAAATGATTTTTCTGATAAATCAGCTTTGTGGGACGTTATAAAACTTACAAGTATATTACATATTCTTGAAATTAGATTCTGAAATTTCAAAACCAACCTTCTTTAATGATTTATAGCTTAATTCGGATCAAATATTGATTTTTTTTCTTCAAAATCTGACCGAAATTACTATATCAACAGTTAGCTATAAAAGGAGAAAAATTATTTCTGTGTATAGGTTCTTTGGACATTTCATGTGCGATATGCGTTACCATATGGATGATGTCAATAATTACTATTTCTATATTGAAGCTCTATAAAATAAATAAATATTTGACGAAACATGAGTTACAAATGAGTTTGGAATCAGCTGATAAAAGATTTTATTAAAATAAGTACACTACTACGCGATTCATAACGAACGTACCTCCATCTATACAATACTCATAAAAATCATCGAGAAAGAGAAAATTTCAAAATTGAATTAAAATTTTACCAGGATTTTTACACTTCAACTATCCTGGCCTTCTGAAGAACCACCAACCTTCTTCATTCTTGTCCTTCACGAATACAGGTTTTATTTTAAAATCTACAGTTTCGCTTTCAGGGAAGTCGAAGCCTTTCTCTTCAGGTTTTCAAAGCTCATCTTCTCATTGGATTATTTAACTGTTGTTATGCAACCAACAGCTTGAGACAATGTAATAGTTCTATTTATATTATAACCATTTGTATTCGTTGTTTGAAAAATACACAATGTTTACGTGCGTTTGTGAACGTTTAGAGTTGGTAATTTTTGTTAAAGTTACACAATTTGTTTTTTTAGAATTGTAAACAAAATTGTTAACCAAACAAAACTGTTGCTAATTTCAAAATGGCGATTAATTTATTTATTTTAATGTTTATTGAGAATAGTTAATTGTCTCCAGTTTTTAAAAATAATCTGTCTCTTATAATATCATACGATTAACAATGTGGGAGCTTTTATAACCCACATAACCTCAAAATTATAATTAATTTCACTATGAACATGTTAGTACACTTGTTGTAAATTGTATTTGTGGTTTATTTTTGCTCAAACTTGCTCAGACCAGGTTTAACAAACCATTTGACAATTTTGTCACACAGAAAAATCAATTTAGCAATTTTTTAAATTAAAATTATATTTTCGATTCTATCTTTTAATTTTTTGAACTTCTTTTAATCATTTAAAATTCCTTAAAAAAATAATTTGTTCTCGATATTTTTACATACATAAAACAAAATTTGTTATTAAAAAATAATATAAACTAGGCTCAACAATTTTATGAATTTTTAATAGTTATATTTTAAGTTAGAAAAATATTTTCAAAAAGTTTCATTTGAAAAGGTTTTTTTAATAGTCATTTGTTATCTACATGCTTTCAACTAACACCAATATTCCAAATAGCATATATAAAAATTTAAAAAAATATACTTAATCTAACCTAAATTAACCTCACTTAACCTAACCTTACCTAAACTAATTGGATTGTCTTTTACATGTACACAATTTATGTTTTAAAATTTAATAATTAAAACTTTACCAAAATGTTATAAAACTGATTATCGATGTACGATCTATCGATAACTGATTATCAATCGATTCTTTATCCGATCGATAAATAAATTACACTTGTTGCGTGTCAAAGTGATAGATATACAATCAGACAGGGACGCCGGTTACAACAATTCAAAACCGAACCTAATCTGTCGTATCCTAATTTTCCTAAAATAGCTTAACCTAACCTTAGGGTACCAAACCTAACCTAACCTTACTTAAACTAACAGAATTATCTTTTACATCAACACAATTTATGTTTTAACTTTTCAAAATTAAAATTAAAACTATCATTTTCAGTCTTTCTAACGAGATTATCAATGTACGATCTATCGATGACCGACTTTCTTCAATCAATTAATACATTACACTTGTTGCATGTCAGTGACAGATTGAAAGACAGACAGAGTTGCCATATTAAGTACAAGACTCATTAATACTCTATGAAATATATCTAATTATATTCTATTTGCCTCTTTGCCCTATAGCGTAAATTGTGTCTATACAAACGTGACGAGCAGGTAAAACAATCTGCTCTCTCTTTCTGTCTGGACGGCTGTCTATCAATATCAACTGGATAGTAAAATTACGAAATAACAAAATATTTATACAGGGTGTTTCAAAAATAAGTGTCCTAACTTCAGGAAGTGGTTAATGGTATCAAATTAAAGAAAACATTGGATATAAACATGTGAAATCGTTTTGTTATCCGCCTGGCGGCCATTTTGTGTTTTTTTAGAAAAATTATAATAACTTTATAAATTATAAAGTTTTTTAGTCGAAATTTAGTATCCACATTTTTCACGTGTTAATTACACTAAGAATATTATAAATTTTCAAAATATCACCGTTTATATTTTTAGTAAACTTAGTGGTTGTAGAGAAATATTCAATATTAAAAATCTTAAACACCGCCATTTTGAAAATTTATAAGATAAAATTTATATACTTTGAACCTTAGTATACTATGCCAGTATACTTTGAACCTTAGTATACTGATAAAACGTATAAGTTATAAATTATATGCCTAATTCTGACTCAAAATTTTCATAATTTCTAAGTTATTACTTTAAAAAAATTGATGCCCTGAATCACTTTATGAAATAGAGACACTTATATTTGAAGCACTCTGTATATACAGGAAGAAAAATATGTATCCAACCTTCCGGGAATGATAATACTTCATAAAAAAAAGTTCATATAAACATACGAATCTTTTACCGTATACGTAATTTTATTTATTTATTATATATATATATATATATATATATATATATATATATAATATATATATATATATGACTCTATATTTGCTCTAAAAATGTAAACAATCAGTAGGCTATACAATTTTGTACAATATTAAAATGGTAGCTGTTTAAATTATTTTGTATGGATCTCAAAACCAATTCAATTTTAAAATGTTTTTTTGTTTTATTGACGTACATAATATCCTTAGTTTTATTATAAATAAAGTAATAACCCAGCAATTGATAAAGTATTTCTATTGTTTATGTAATTATATAGCGGCAGAGTAGGAGAAGATCAAGAGTAAGTCAAGGGAGACTTGATAACAAAGATGAGAAGGATCTAATCCAATATTACAGGGAAAAAAATGTAAATCCTGCTCAATTCCATCGGGGATTGTCACGTCGTACTCACTATAAGTTAGCCCCTGAGGGTATTAAAAATTAAAGTGCTGGTTTTTTGGTAAAAAGTATCTAATAAAATTTCTCACAGCAAACCTGAACTTTACATCTAATTTCTAGTTTTTAATTCATAAACGTTTAATCTTATATAGGCTACTTTAAAGAATAGGATACGAACTCGGTTGTTGAGTATATTTTTACAAATTTAGAATATTTTTAATCGATTTAGGCAATCGTGTACAATGGTTAATTATCGATTTATAGGATATTTTTCTTTTTTAAACAGAGGTAAATAAAATATATAATAAAATATGATTATGAAAGACTATATCACCATAATATCAGAGATTAAGATACCATAAAACTCTTAAGATTTGAAGACAAACAAACCGGGTAGTGAGTTAAGAAAGCATGTAAAAACCTAGATCATCAAAGTAAGAGCCGAGACACCTTCGCCTACGCTAGACTAAAACTAGTAACCGAAAATAACTAATCGAGCTTAGTTTCATATTTTTTTTACCATCTTTAGTTGGTCTTACTAGATTTATTTTATCACATAGTACGAGGTATCTACGTCAGCTTTATTATTTGTTCCGGTTTTTATTACATGAAAACGAGAGTTGATAAACATTCTCGAAACGTCGTGTTTAACTTTTTAAATGTCTGAAAATTATATCAATAATAGTGACAATCCATCATTATCAAACAACTTTAAAAACAGTAAACTTTGTGCGTTGGACATGTTTTTTAATCGTGTATACTCGACAATAAACTATCCTGTATTTAATAGACAAGGTCAGTCAGTCACATAACGCTTGGAATATCAGTTATAAAGGTGTATTATATAATATGTTACAGTTTATATATATAACATCCGTTACGATAGCAATAAGAAAGAAAATACAGTTTGAATTAAAGAAATTGCACTACCTCCAAGTAATAACAAACTGTGCACAAAATTTCTTAATTTATATACTTTAAAATAATTTTGGGTTATAGTAACCTGGTGGTACCATCGGAGGAGGATCCCTAATAATTCTAGGAATGAAGGTCTGGCCGATTCCTTTTTCGACTCGAAAACGGTCACTCATTGTTACACAAAACAATAGCTGTGAATATCGGAGTTAAACATTTCGATGGCACCACCAGATTGTTTAAGGGCCATTTTTGATCTCTGCTCTCCAACTATAAAATCTAGCAACTATTTAGTTTTTGATGACCACTTCATTCACTTCCAATTCAATCCGGCAAGGTAGACAGACTGTTGCTTATTGCAAAAAATAAAAAAGATTCTCAACTTATTTCCTACTTGATAACTATTAGAGAAAGGTTAGGTTAGGTTGAAAATGAATTTCATGTAATTGAAGTACTGAAATGAAATGAACCAGATAGAGTCGACTGATATGTACTTCTACTGTCCAGTGTCCATCAACTGAAATATTGAAAATGTCCCTCCCTAAACTGGATGGTGCCACCACGCCTGGGTAGTTCCCAAGACATCTAAAAATAGATGTGATGTGTAGGAGCAGTAAAGATAGACAATAGAAGGGTTTCGGTGACACTTCTTCAGGTAGAAATAGCAGGTCAGGTACGATGGTACCATCATGTTACTACGACCGATAATTTTTAATATATGCTTAATATAATAATTATATTATACATTTTCACAAAATTATGTGATGGGTAAGAATATTTATAATGAGTTATTTTGCAAATATATACGTTTTTAATTTCGTTAAAGTCGTTTTGTAGATTGTAATGGATTCCGAGAAACAGTCTCCCGACCAATCGAGCTTGGGATTCCGGTTTTGTACAGATGCATCTTCGGTCGCAGTGTAATCTTGGAAACCGCAATCACCGACCGGATTACCAACACGACGATATTGAGATGACAGTGATCAGCTGTAGCTTAAGCTCAAACAGAAATCTTATGACATGTGAGGGGGGGAGAGGTCAAAATCCTTCAACAAAACAATTCTGGAATTAAGTCGTCCCAATTTTAGTTTAATTTATTTTTATTGAAGTTGTATAAATTAAAATCTCGGGCTGAGTTACGGCGAATGTCGTTCCAGTGATTCTCGGGAAGGCCATATTACACCATATTACTAACCATTAAAGACCTATGTTGGACCACGCAATTTGATTTGGTGTTGCGTGCAGTTGTTTTGATAATTATATTGTAATAACCTCCAAATTAATTTATTACAAATGACTATTACGAGCTGGTACCTACTGCAGACGGGTGTTTGGTCTAACAGGGGTAAGAGAATTAAGATGTCTTTGCATATGTGTGACCTTGTTTTCGATAGCTAACTCTAGGTTGGTGTAGGCTAACAACAGTATTAAATTAGTTAATTTGACACCCCCCCCCAGTAACACTTATGCGTTGCAGGATGGTGTCTGTCCATCTCTAGCGTACATAGAGGAAAAAAAATTAATCAAATTTTCTCTTTTTTTTTTTTTTTTTTTTCATTTGTCGGTTACTATTTAGGTGTAACTCTCTTAAATAAAACACAAAATTACAATTTTTCGTAATCGGCACGACGATTTTGTAACTTTCCAAAATTTACGAGTAGTGGGCTATCGGTAAAATCGGATATCAAACAGTTTAAAATACGCAAATTCATAATCGACTGCATCGATTTAGTTCAAATTTTACTGCAAAATGAAAATCCCTAAACCGTATGAACAAGTATATAAAAAATATACAAGTTTGTGCAAAAAGTAGTGCATATAATATTAATTTCATGCTCTATTTAAATATATATTTCACTGTTGATTTGATAAAACCTGTTAATTTTGATAATCACCGGTTACTGAACAAAATAATAAATTATTGGTTATATGATAACTTAATCATGTTTTTTTTTTTTTTTTTTTAATTAATCATACTAATAATTATTATAACTAATAGCCAACACGTTTGATTAATAGATAAATCACGTATGTTGTTTTTAAATTGTATTAAATTAACCGGTTCTTAGTAATAATAACCAGCACACTCTTGTTAGGTTAGGTTAGGTTAGGTTAGGTGAGATTAGGTTAGGTTAGGTTAGGTTAGGTCAGGTTATGTTAGGTGAGGTTAGGATAGGTTAGGTGACGTTAGGCTAAGTTAGGTTATATTAGGTGAGGTTAGGTCAGGTTATGTTAGGTGAGGTTAGGATAGGTTAGGTTAGGTTAGGTTAGGTTAAATTAGGTTATGTTTAAAAAAGGGTTTTTAATAAACCTGAATAATTTATTACGATTAAATAAATTTATTTATTTATGTATAAGAGTTTAAATATATAATTTAAATAGGAAAAAGTTGGTAATCTCTTTATAAACAATATATCTCTCATGACAACTACAAAGACTAAACAAAAACATTAAACACATTTATTTTAATTTTTTTCTCATCGGAATAATAATGTATAATATAATTCTGTATAACGGATAACAAATAACTCACCTTTTATATTCTGTTTACATGTAACTCAGTTTTTAATCTTAAGTACTAGAGGAGCATGTGGTTTAATAAATTACTCAATTATTTCATAGTAATTTAAAAAATTATATACAATTATATGACTATAGTAATGCCACAGTAATTAGTTATAAAGTCAATGCTATTAAAATAAACGGACAATATAACATTTCTAATTATATTGTTTTATGTAGGCGAAAGAATCCAAGGATGTTCCTTTTAAGTGATCAACAACTGATTATGTCTTGTACATTTATATCTGATGTCTCACATAGGCGTTTGTAGACACACCTGTCTCTAGTAAGGACGTAATTAAAATGTAATTTTACATATGTAGGCTACGTGTTTGTATTAGTTCCTTTATAGACCATTAATAAATCTCAATATAATAAATGGTGCAAATCATTGCACAAACTTTCTCATTCAACCATCCCCAACAACAAATAAAACCTACCCAATTTATAATTCACCAAAATTGGTAGTTCGGTTGTTATAAATCAAAAATATTATCATGGACGACGTCTTTGAAAAATGTTTAAATATTTAAATAAAAGGTTAAACTTATATCGCTTGTGCTGTCAACACGACCTCATCGTATATTGTATTTTTGATTAAGACAGTCAAGGTTCATTTGTGTTTTTATTTTAATTTATTGTTGAATCGTAATATTTTGTATTATTAATCATTTTATTAGAATTTAAACGAAATCTGTCGAGTCAATTTTGAGGAATAACTTATATAAATTAAGTATTTCATAACAGTTTCAATACGGATTTTTATCGTTTTTACAGATAACAGAATTTTCGGAGAGATAGTTACAAATAAAATTTGTTTTTGTATTTACAAATATTTGATCAAACCTAGAGACAATTTTGCGAAAATGTAATCTAGTGTATCCTTTCTTATAGCAGCTTCCCCTAAATTGTGTTTTTATTTTTTATTTTTAAAAAGTCCAGAGAAATGCTTCTAAATACTCCAACGAAACAAATTTCATCAAAATTGCTCCAAGCGTTTGGTCTTTAGAGCAGTGCAAGGACAGACTGATGGTTATCATTCCAAAAATAACTCCAACAGAACTAAAAACGTATATTTATCAACGCAAATCTAAACACAAATTTTTACCTACCACATACTTCACCTTGTATGATAATATCACCTTGTTTTACCCATTAATTGATATTGTTTTATAAAACGTTCTTACGGGAATTTTTACCTATCCATAAAATAAAAACTCTTTCAATATTTTTCAATATTCCGAATATTTTGGTAAAATATAATGGTATAAACGAGACAATAGCACAAAAAAAAATCTTCAAAAAACAAGTTAAATTTCCTAAACTTTCTCACGGAAAATATAAAATAAAACATTTTTTTGTTTCAAGACGTTTTGAAAAATTAAAGTAAGGATTTTTTTACTTAATATTTACATCCCCTGTGATTACCTTTAGAACGTATCCTCAGAGAATCACCTATAATGAGCACGGACATAGCAATCCCCAGGAACCTAGCTGGATCTACATTTGTTATATAATCTTATGTTAAATCCCTCTCTTTCATCATTAATATTATGTCTTTCTTGACCAACTCTTGTTCTCTACTGATCCTTGAAGTATTCGAAAGCTAGAGGCTTTATTTTAAATCTTGTCTTCTTCTTTTTTTAAAGGGATTATGACCGAGTGGTTTTTCACCTTTAAATTACCAAAAAAACAAATCCTCTAAAACTTTATTGTTTTATTATCCTCCAGGGTGATTGAAACAATTATGTCAGTTGTTTTATTCTTTAATTACAAAAGTACTTTAGAAGGTAGGAACTCAGGATGTTAAAACTAGAGATAATCTAAAATTTTCACATCATCTGCCATTTTTTCAATTTTTTATATTTTCTTATAAGAAGAGCTATTTTTTATGGCGATTTTGAAATACATTATTTCACTATTTTATTCTTCAGTATTTTTTTATAACTCTAACCGTTTAGGAGCTACAGGAATTTAAAAAAAAATTAATCGGAAATTCAAGTTATTTCGAAAAACATTTTTTCTTATTTTTCAAGGTCAAATAAATACAGGTGAAATTTAAACTATAGCTATGATAAAGGTAATGCAAAATATAGGCTACTATAGTAAAATTTAGAATTGACCACCTTATTGGTATAATGGCTGGTGATATGAATATTTTGGTAATACTTCTAGTTTTAACCCAAAAAATCCTGAGGATACCTTTTAAAGTTTTTGTAACTTTTATACACAAAGAATATGCTAACACAACCTGTTTCAATCACCTTGACTACGCATCAATTAATTAGATTAAAAGAGACAGTAGTCAGATCAATTACGCTTCTAACAAGGAAACGAATTCCACTTGTCACAAAATACTATTTACTCTAACGTGCATAAAGACTTTAAGCTACAACAACAACAACAAAAAGTTACTACTTTAATAAAGATTATCTGACAACTAGAGACCACCAATGCAGCTTAAAACAACCGGAATATTAAATCTCCTAACCTTTTATCATAACAGATGCATACAAGCAAACCGTATCATTTAACTAGATATGCATCATTTGATCGTAAACTTGTAAGACAAGTACATCAGTCAAAGTGGGTGTGGAGTACTGTTAAGTCTATATATCACTGCTTATTTAAAGTTCAACCTGTTTTGGATTGGTACATTAGGATTAAGTAGGTCCTCACACACTTGTTTTGTTGATCTTCTCTCAGTGTTATGAAAGCCAAGAGGTCGATGGACAGATTAGTTTGTTGGAAAACATGGTTGTGTAATACAGTATCTCCGTAAAGTCATGCTTCGGTTAAAACATCTTTTAACCCAAAAAATTAAAGAATAAAAATAAAATGAATAACACAATAATTTGAAGATTTTTTCATGGTTTTACCGAAGTTCAACATGACCTCTGTTTACATTTATCAGTAATATTAATGTCTTCCTACACATGACGAAAAAACATAGGGTAGATAATTAATATACTCCTTCTCTTTTTGTTTTGTCTGTTGAATACTATGCATTGGTTCACTGATACCTTTTATTTCACAAAATTCTATAAAAGGAAATCTATATTGTGAAGTCTGTAGAGAGTAGATATTGTGGTTTCTATCCATCTTTTCCAATCAATTGCTGTAGATATTAATATCTTTTCTCCTTATTTTTTAAAGGTGAAAAACCTCTTGGTCATCATCATCCTTTAAATAAAAAATAAAGAAAAGAACACGAAAGAACCCCTAGATTTCGAATACAATAGCGTTAACGACAGAACAAGAGTTGATCAAGAGAGGCTTGTTAGGAAAGATGAGAGAAAGGATCTTACTCAAGATTACATGAAGAAAGGTGTAAATACAATTACATTCCTCGGATTTGCAGAAACAGAGTCTCTGAGGATAACATTTATTGTTTTAAGTGTTTAATGCTATGAATTAATTCAATAACACAAAACCCCAGAAACAAAATTTTATACATGTCTATATAGAGTACATCTATCCATCATTTCTAATCCAGAACAGTAGAAAAATGTATCATCAATGATGTCCTTAAAAGGTATAACTTGCAGAACCACAATTTTATTAGGAGATCAGTCATAATTGATTTTGGTAAAGCAACTTTTTCCTGGTTTTAAAGGCAAAAAATCTTAAATTTATTATAGTTTGATATAAAAGAAAGAAAAAAGAGCATAAATTACCCATAGTTCTCTAATATACTAACCTCAGGGTCGGAAAAGAACAAGCATTGGTCAAGATAGATATGATAGAAACGACGAAATAGAGGATCTAACCCAAGATGAAGAAAGGTTAGTCCAACTAGATTCTATGGGTTTGTCAGATAAATGGAAATAGAGTCGAGGAAGTATTTATTATTTTTAATGTTCAATCCTTTAAATAGATTGACTGACAGATTGATTTCAGTAATTTTCATTTGTTTTTTAAATAAGAAACACCTCTAAATTGTTATTGCCATTAAAAACATCAAGAATGAAAGAGAATAAAATAAAGACTCCTGAAATTATGTAATAGCGTCATGAAGGTCATAAAAGAACAAGAGTTGGTCAAGAGAGACCTGATGGGAAAGATGAATTCTACAGCCTTACTTTGAATCAATCAAGAAAATTTATTCCCTGCCACAAACATCAAGAACATCAGGAGTGACAAATTCTACATCCTTTCTTAATGGTGGTTATAAGTGTAGACAACTTTCACAAAACCTCAGAAACAAAAAATGCATAAGTGTTAAATCCGCAAAGAGAAGAGGCGTTGTTTTCTATCCGCTCTTCTCGACCTAGCATTGCGGAAATGTCTCAACAAGGAATTCAGTAACAACAATAATGTGCAGAAACACCATTTTATTAGAAGATCATATTGTCATCATTGATTTCGGTAAAGGTGAAAATCTAACTGTTATTATCGTCTAATAAAAACAACAAGCAAAAAAGAGTATAAAATACCCATATTCGCCGAATATTCTAATATTCTCAGGTCAAAAGAGAACAAGAGTTGGTTAATAGAGACATGATAGAAAAGATTAAATAGAGGATCTAACCCAATAATTACATTTAGAAAGGTCTAGATCCACTACTTTCGTCGGGTTTTTCAAACAAGTATAAACAGAATATCTGAAGAAAACATTCATTGTTTTAAGTGTTGAATGCTGTGAATCGATTAAATGACACAAAACCCAGAAACAAAAATTGATTAGTGTTAAGCCAATCGAGAGTGCAGGAAGTGTTTTCTATCCGCCCTTTCCAAGCTCTCACTGTGGAAAATTTGTCTACAAGTAAGGCCCGAACAACTATAATTTGCAAAAGCACAATTTTATTGAAAGAATTCAGTTCGGTAAAGCATGTTTTCTCCTTGTTTAAAAAAGACGAAAACTTTTCAGTTATTTTCACCTAATAAAAATAAAATAGTATAAAATAATTACCCCTAGCATTCGATTACTTTATTAGTGTCAGGGACGAATGATTAAAAGAGATGGTGAAGAGAGGCCTCTGTTAGGAAAGACGGAAGATGGGTCAAAACCAAGAGTAATGAAGAAAAGTGTAGATTCTGATAAAGTTCTTCTGGTTTGCTACACCCGTACTCACCATGAGTGAGTCTCAAAGGGAAATTAATTTTCTGAATCACACGAAAAAGAACATCAAGAGTGACAGACTATACAGATTCTCTATGGGTTGTTGTAAGTGTTATCAATTGATTCACTGACAACTTCTCATTCCTAGAAACTAAAATCTTGGCGTTAAGTCTATACAATGTGGAGACCATGATTTCTATCCGCCCGTCTTAATCCAACATTGTGAAATTGTCTCCTTAATGATCCGTAACAACTGTAATGTGCAGAAACATTGGAATGTTCATTGGCAAATCGGATTGTCATCATTGATCTAGGTAAAGCGGTAATCCTTGTTGTTTGTAGGTTAAAACTATCTCAGTCATGATCATCTTCTAAATAAATAAAATAAAATAAACACCCCTTAGCCTTCAACATCTTAAACCTCAAATACTCTAATGACGTCAAGGTCGGAAATGAACAAAAGTTGGTCAAGAAAAACCTGATACAAAAGATAAAAAAGAGTTAGATTAAAGCTCTAACTCAAGACTACATGAAAAAAAGGTGAAGATCCAGCTTTAATACCTCGGGATTGCCACATCTGTACTCACTATAGTGAGGCCCATCAAGAGAGTCTCTAACAATCACCATTTAAGGTTGTACTGCAAGAAAGACATAAATAATTTGAAAACTACTTTTTTTACTCAGTGACCATTAAAACTAATAAATACAAGAAAACCTCAACATGGACATATTTGTGGGCAGTATTACACAACTTTCACTATATTAAGTAAATACGAAAAGTAAAAAACAAACTATATACACAAAAAATTTAATTAATTCAAATACTTTTCCCTTTTTCACTACTAGGTTGTATCAATTTTCATAAAACTTTCACAAAACAGATCTTTCTTTGTCGTCTCAATCATGCAAAAAACTAAACTTGTCGCTAAAGTGCAATTCAACTATAATGGCGCAAACAGGAATGAAATTCAATTACTCGTTTGACGTCTTTGTATCCAGGACAATCTTTTCTGTATTTATTTGTCACAAAGAATTGAGTTGTCAATTTTTTCCAATCACTTGACCACTGTACAGCATACGCTTGCTTTCTCCCTGTTTGTAACTTTCAAAGAAATCACTAGAAACTAAATGAACAATTTCCATAAAATTGAGGTCTATTTAATTCCATGATTTTAGGCTCGTTTCTTTCATTAACCAATTTTATTGTCAAATACGGCCACCAGTAATTGATTTTCTCGAAAATATGACATACTTTTTTAATAAAACTAGATTATTATTCAAATATTTTTGGTTTGTATTGATATAGAGTTTTTATAGAAGGCAATAAGGTAAATTATTTTCGTTTCTATAAAGTTAATTTTCTTTTAAATTAGGTAATATTTTGGGTTATTAATTTTCACATTTTACTAAAATTTAAATACAATCTGTAGAGTTTATTTTGAAAAAAATAATAATGATGTTCTTTTGCGATCATTTTTACTGAAAAATTTTGAATGAAATTTTTGTGAGTAGGGATTTATTTTCCTAGGGTCGTTAGGGGTATTAGAATAAAATTTCATCATCATCTTTAGAGCTGATTTTTAGAAGATAACTCTGTGAACGTTCTTTTTTTTTACAAGTAAATAAAGTTTTAATTGTATGCGGGTGCTCATATGTAGGCTAACATTTTAAACTAACGGATCAGTGTTATGTCATCACATGTTCTTGCAACAATGAAATGTAACAGCTGGTTTTGTTTATTCATTTATTGATGATTGATGACGATTGCCTATTATAACCCTATTTACTATTTGCAGTTAGTTCAAGGCTTTGATGGCTGGATATCTAAGTTTTGATGATTAAAAGTGGATCCTGTAGGAATACTGGAAGTGTGAGAACATTGTAAATGCTTGTACTAAGAATTATTTGGAACCAACAACCAGATTTGTAATTTCAAAACTGCGAAATAAGTTTTTAAAACAGGGTCGCTTCTTGATGCAAAAAGAAAATGTGGTAGACCATTTTTTACTCTTATGACTAAGGATAATCTACTGCTGGTTAGTAAAGCTTTTACGAAATACGAAAAGCCCATAATAATGCGATTGAATTTGATATCTCAATAAAATCTTTACAGAGGCTACAAAGTTTTCTCAGATTTAAGTTGCATCGCCCAAGACTTGTTCTTGGTTTTTTTTTTAACGACCCAGAACGGTGTCTCCAGTTTTGTGAAATTATGTTAAAATAACAGAGAGAAGGAAATGGATAAATGTGGCCAAGTGAAGATACGCGGAGGTATAAACCGGAACAAATACTTTTAGTATTTACAGGATAACCCTCAAGAAACCATTGAAAAGGAACTTAACCAACGGGGCGTCACAGTTTGGGATGGCCTGACCTGCAAAGGTGTTTGGCTCAAATTTGTTGTTGGAACTGGCAATATTAATGAGTACATAAACACGCTGGAGAACACTGTTATCACTCAAATTAAACAGCACTGTGACAATGATATTACTTACCCACCTCACTTCCGTCCGAGAATTCCTGGATCGGTAATTTCCCTGTAAATCATTTGGTCACCGGTGTCCCATCGATTTGGATCCACTATCAAGTGATGTAACATCCAAGGATTTTTTCCTGCCATGAAGAAAGTGTTGTTTTGGAAGCTATGTACACTATACAACATAAAACATCTGTGACTCGTTTCATGAACTCAACAATAACAAAGATATTTTCCGTCATGTAGTATGTATCTGTGTTCAAGAAAGACTCTAAGATTGCGTCAATTAAGATGGCTGCCAGTTTGTACATCTACGAATTTAAATTGTTTAACAGAGTCATTGTTGATAATCTGTTATTAAAATTAGAATTGTGAAATTAATTTGCCTACACAAATATGAAAGTGTGAAAAATTACTTAGTTCAACTGTTAGTCTGTAGATGAGTACCACGTTTTGCCATTCACTTTCCAAAACGATATCGTTTTCAAAAGTCTTTCTATTCGTCAGCAGAGTTTTATAGGAAACTCTCTCTCTCTCTCTCTCTCTCTCTCTCTCTCTCTCTCTCTCTCTCTCTCTCTCTCTCTCTCTCTCTCTCTCTCTCTCTCTCTCTCTCTCTCTCTCTCTCTCTCTCTCTCTCTCTCTCTCTCTCTCTCCCCCCCCCTCTAGTGCTGCAGCCCTGCATGAACTCTCAACGTCCTGAAAAGCACCGCCATTGGTCCCGAATTTGATTTCATAAATCTTCCTCAATCCCGTTTAATCCATCCCGGTTTGAGTTTTTCGCTTTTCGTCCTCCAGGATGTGTTGTTATAATTCTAATCGTTGATTCACTTTCCTACATACGGGCTATATGTCCTGATTATTTAAACCCATTGCTTTTATCACACTCGTGACTAGTAGCTTTATATATGTCATAAAGCTAGATGCCGAAAACTTTCACTATAGAACATTCTCGTAGACAGCTCCTGCAATTCATCTCAAACCTCTCTTTGGTATGTATTTAGTAGGTTTTTTATGACATCCTCAGGTCTCTAAGGTGTAAGTTAACTTAGTTTCAAGATGATCCTAGAGTTTCCAGAGTCTTGAGATAACCAGTTTCGTCCTTCTTGTCAGAAATCTGCTATTAAAGTGTCTTTTATGAACCCCCACTTACTATCAACAGCTTTGCTACAATTTCGTTAGTTATATAACTGTCCCAGGATAGTCCATAAGTAAAGCTCTCTATCTTTTATAGAAGTATTTTTCAGATGGTGATGGGTGTGGACTATTTGGTCTCTGAACTTCCCCTGCTGTCGTGAACTTTGTTCTTGCTTGGTTTATGCGAAGTCTTATTTTTTATTCAACCCATATTTTGTCTATAAATATTATTACTCAAAATTTGTGGGTAAATACAAAACATTTATTACACTTACACACGATTTTGGTAAATTACCCAGAAATGTATCTCTTATAACCCTAAACAAACTATATTGATCTGATTGTCTCAAAATATACTGGTTAAAAAATTATCAGATACCAAAAAAAAAAGAAAAAAAGTCGACCACGAGCTTAGCTAGTGAATGGTCGATTCACTAGGTATTTAATTACCTACAAGTGTTTTTTGTTGTTATTACCGCTTGAAAAGGTTTATAAACCAATTATTTGATTTTGTCTTATGGTAAGTGCCCACAAATTGTGAATTGCGCTGATTATATTTTAATTGCATAACCAGAAATCCAAACTTGTTAAGTTTCAATCAAAAATTTATTCCACGAATTTCTACAAATTCTATATCAATGAATATAATGCAAATAAATGTTTTAAAATTTTTTTAAATTCAGGAGAATCAAAAACGAATGCCTTCAAAAATACGAACGTTGATTTTTTTACATCATCACCATTACTTTCTCTAAACAAAATGAGAAAGTAAAACTTTACTGATGGTTGTCACAGTTTCAAACGAGACGCGTTTGAATCACATTTTACTGTTAATATCGTCGTTTGGAAAGTTGTTCGTCCATTCTGGCTTTCGTGTTTTATATTATATCCAATATTTATTTATTAGACATGATGGCATGCTGTACACTTTTAATAACAAATGGATGAGGGTTCAATATAATATTTCAAATTTTATGACTTTCTCCTGTTAGATATTTATATTGGCGTAGACTGAGGTAGGTTGTGTGATTCAAGAGGACAATTAATTTCTACTTTATTAAGGTTTGCTTTGGAAGTACAGATTTGAGGCAAAGTTGGGACTTTTCATTAACTTTAATGAACACCAATCATTACGCCTTTGTTACCTTGTTATTTAAGTGTGAAAACCTCTCGATAATATCTTAGAAGAAAAGAAGATGAAATAAAGACCCCTCCCCCTTTTCTAGCCATATAATACACTAATAGCACCAAGGTTGGAAGAGATCAGGAGTTTGCTAAAAAAGATCTGATAGTAAAGAGGAAAGAGAAGACTGTAATTCAAGAATACTTGGAAAGGTGTAGATACTTGTGAGTGCTATTCCCGTACATACCACAGCGAGCCCATGAAGGCATGTAGAGGTTAAAGTCGTATTGTTCAATATATCGATAAAAAGTACTTAAATAAAAAAGGTTACATCAAGACTGGAATTTAATATCTAATCCATTTTAAGTTTTAAATTCGTAAACGTTTAAATTTTGTATGTTTTTAGACTGCAATATTCGGCCTCTGGCCTCGGTTGTCGAATTTATTTTTGGTCTATGAGCCTTGAGGTTCTGATCACTATTTAAGAACAAATTTTGATTATTTGTTTAAGCTTTGTTTTGGTGTAGCTGGCACAACTTTTGTTTCAAATTGATGCAATATATTTAACATAAATAAAACAGACAGAACCTGACCTGACCGAATACTTATGTGAATTTTCATATAGCGCCGTAGGAACAAAGATGAAGATCTGTTTGACACAATCTGGAAGGACAACTATTAATATTGGGCTCCAGAAGAATAAAGTGTGTATTCATATATTTATAAAGTTCGTTAGGTTACGTAAGGTTAGGCTAGGTTAGGTTAGCTTAGGTTATGTAAGTTAGGCTAAATTCTAGGTGCCACTGTTTGAGTGGTGGTTCTCCTTTTGAACAAACCAAACTTTTGTTATCTTTCACCGTAGAATTGAAATCTACGAATTTTTATCTTATTGTGTTATAAGTTGAATACAAAACGATATAAATAAATTAGAAACGCCTTATAAAAAAATTATAAAAAACATAAAATAAAGACTCTTAGCTCTCGAATAATCTAATAGCGTCCAGACTTCAGAGAACAAAAATTGATCAAGAGTGAGCTGACAAATAACTATAAAAAAGTGTAGATCCAGCTAAGACCTATCGGAATTGCCACTTCCGTACTCCCCATAAGTAGGCCCCTGTGAATTGTTTACAGTATTCGCTTATAATCTTAGTTTACTTGTCTCTTTTACTTCAATATACGATCTATAGAGTAGAAACAAAGTTCCACTTCCGTTGTTTGACTATTTTCCACATCATATAGTCTCAGACAACCGTAAAAGTGATATATGAAGTCCGTCCATTGTCATTGTCTTCTGTACGTAAGCACGATAGCGGCTACAAAAATTAAGAAAGGAAAATGATATTTGAGAAGAAGCTCTTACGGTATGAAAATTATGCTTATATATCAGCCATAAAAGGAGGTTGATTATTTTGACGATTTTCAAACTTACACTGTACTTCGTATACTGTGTAACCTAACCTAAACTAACCTTACCTTACCAAACCAAACCTAACCTTACCTAACCTAACATAGCCTAACCTAACTTAATTTGTAATTATTAATGAAAACCATAAGTTAAATAACAAGGAAAACATTAACACGATGACATTTAAAAATGTATTCTTTGTTAGATGTAATTAGGTTAAGTTAGGTTAAGAACCTCTAGTTTCGTGTTGTAGAATTATGCCACTTTCATAAACTAGCTTGTCATAAAATCTCATAGACCAGAGTGAGAGCGTGTTTCTTAGATAACATATTTTACAGAAACCTTACAGACGTTATTAAAAGGTTGTTATTTCTAAATCGCAAAATTTCGATCCTGTCTACACTAGTTATTGTTACTATTATATGAACGTTGTCGTACTCTATGAATATTTTTATGTCGCTTTGCTCGCATGATAGGGTTTATAAGAACAACTGATTAAATGTTCTGAAACTTCCACAGTCCAAGGTCTATTGTTCATTAATAACGTGTCAGCAACAAAGACACTGTTAACATTGGAACATAATTGTAATCCGACGAAAACATTAGTGCACTCTTTTTGAACTTTCGTGTATTGTGTGCTGCTCATATAGCGTTTAACTGGAACGGAAGCGGTGATGAGAAAGGAAGTAGAGATACGAAGCACTTCATGGTCGGAGTGGTCGCGTGGAACACTCGAATTTGTCGAGCAATCTGTTAATGTCTTGTACATTTTATGATACTAAGTGTTTTCCTTCTTGATTACAAAATCTGACAGTCATCAGTTTAAGAGAAAACCTTTGTAACAACTGTCTTAAGGGGACAGGGCAAGAAAACTTTTATTTTTTCTGCTTAATGCATTTCATTATCGTGTATAGTTTTCTTGAACATTTTGTTACATGATACATAGTATCCAAAAAAAGTGTAAACTGGTGTTATATGCATTATAAAAATGTGTTGCACGATAATCATTTTGGCCAGACACTGTAGGGGATTCCAAAGGATTCTCTGCAGTAGAAGCCCTTGATATTTACAATGATGTAAAAATTACCAAGCTTGAGTGCATAGGCCATGTCCAAAAGCGCATTGGAACAAGTTTGAGGACACTGAAACTAAATTTTGAAGGCATAAATCTTGCCGACGAAAAACCAATAGGCGGCAAAAACCGATTGACGGATGCTGTCGTTGACAAAATCCAAATATACTACGGTCTTTCTATAAAGCGAAACACAAACAACTTTCAAAAATGAGAGAAGCCATATGGGCCACATATTGGCATATGCAATCTACAGATCAAGTTGCTAAACACGATCTCTGCCCCAAAGGAAATGATTCATGGTGCGGTTACCAAAAGTCCATTATTGACAAATCTACTTATTCCCAATAAAAGGCATTATCTAAGGCAGTTGTGAAAGTTATAAAACCAATTTTTGATGACCTGTCAAGTACAGACCTTCTCAAAAAAAAATTCGTAATGTTACAGAAACCAAATTTTAGATATTACATTTAGAGGATCTGAATCTATTACATTTTACGATAAGGCTAAGTTAGTACCCATCATTTTGTTTTGTAAATGAGCGTGTGAGAAAGATAATGCAATGTTTTCATCGTTTATTTAACCCTGGATTCTTCTCCGAGCCGACTTTACATCCTGACATGCAATTCCACGACTGTAGACTACGGAGTCTTACAAAACATGATTACAACATTTCCTTTAGAAGACGAGGCCTTCACGGCTCGATAGTTTTACTGTAACAGTCGAGAACACGTCTCACGATCTTATCCGTCAGTTTAACGATCGATCAGAAGAATAACTTTGCGATAAATCGATATCATCCAGGAAGAACTAATAATGAAACTTGCAGCGATCTACTTTGACAATCTTTAAAACTAAGAAGAAGGAAAAACTGCGGCACGCTGTTATACCCTCACATAGATTGGAATTTTGTTTGATGATATTATCATATTGTGGCGACTTTGATGTTGGTATTGTATGAGGATAGTCAACCAAACAAAATCTTATATATAGGCTACAGTATCCTCAAAGTAGGAATGTGTCTGGGTGGAGAGGAAAAGAGAGGCCCCACACTTTGTTTGTTGCGTTTACTTTCAGCGGTACAAACAAAATAAAAAAATATAGACCTCAAATGCTTCTGTGTAAACGCCTATCCTACTTTCGTTTTTTTTATTGGTGTAAACAAGAATAAAACGTTTATAAAAGTCTGTCACGAAGTTGTAACTTTAGGAATTAAATGTAGCTAAGCATTAATTTGTGTACCTAGTTTTCTTGGAATGTTTTGTACCCTCAAGTCAAGCTAGGGAACCAAGTAGAAGGGAGGACACGCCCTTTACACCAGGTACAATCCTAGTCTGAGGCTACTGTAATTTAGCAGAGCCTAAATATGTTTGCCAAAGAACTGCCCCTCGCCCACTCTCACTATTATAGAGATGGGTATGGTCTCATTGGACAGCATAGGGTCCAAGGATCAATAGTAAATATTAACTATAGTTACAAGGACACTTTGGCAACAACCCTATCCGTGCCTATTTATGGACTTCTAACAGGTCAATTTCCATGCGGTTTGTTTCAAATGAAGACCATTTGCCATTATTTGCAAAAAAAGTTTCATTTTTGTTTAAACATAATATTCTGGCAGTCACGAATTGCATCACAGTCACTAGGCCTCTTTGACGTATTGGACCTAATCAGCTGTTATTATGGTTTGTTATATTGGTTGCTATGGTAACTTACTTTTTACGTAAAACTTAAAATACTTTCAGAATTGTTTCTCATTGGTCTATACTAAAGCCTAATCTATTTTTGTGCTGAATTATAAAAGTAATGAACGGAATTGACTGTTTCAAGAATGCATAGTAATGCAGTTAGTAATTTGGTTACTATGGTAACTAAATTTGTATGTAAAATCACAAAATCAAGTTTAAACACTTTCCAGATTGTTTCACATGGGTCTATGCTAGGTCTAACTTTGTGTGCTAACAAACTCTGCACCCACTCAACTTATAGGATTTGGAATGGTCTCAGGATCAATTATATATATCCTTATGACCTAGTCCACAGTCACAAAATCACTTTTGCGGGTTTTTTTAAAATAGTTTTTGGCGACAACCCTAATGATGCCTATTTCTTAATTTCCACTTTTCCGATTTTGAGACGGTTTCATGAAATCTCTTCCATATTACTCATACGATAAAAATGTTCACGTTACTTTAAAAATAACTTAAAAAGTAGTTATATCCAATGTACATTAATATATACCTCTCTAATTTTTATAGAATTACTTGTATTACTGTAAATTATGAGTTTTGAAACTTTATTTTAATCAGACCTATTCAAATGTTCAAAAAGACCTCATCAGGCAGTTTGACCCCACAGTTCTCCCCGATGAATGTAGGATATAAAAAGAATTCATTATAGAAAAGATAGTCTATATCCAATATAAGAATCCCAATCATTGGACTGTATTTTCCAATTATTTTTTAAAAAATAACGGGACTTTGCGAAACACACCTCCCTGTTACGACGGCTGCAAAAGCTACATTTCCAAAGAAAATTCTCTAAAGGTTTATAAGAACTTCAGACTAGCAGTAAGTGGCGTTTCAAATTACAGTACTGGAAAACCACAAGTTAACGTTTTTATGACAAGTTCATTGAGCGTGACGGCCAACTGGCGCTACATGCAGCCTTCCTTGTTACTCTTGTACCAACATTATAATGAGGTGTTATTATTTGGACGACCAGGCAACAGTTGATTTACCAAAAGAGTTCCCTACCCGACGAACATGTTATTTCGGACGTCATTTTGCGTGTTTGTGACTCACTATAATAAATACGACTATGGCAAGTCCGAAGGTCTTTAGCTGGATCTTCACCTTCTACATGTAATCTTCAGTTGATTCCTCTATTTTGTCTTTATATCAGATCTCTTTTGACCAACGTTGGTTCTTTTCGACCCTGACTGTATGAAAGGTCTTTACTACCTTTTTAATAAGGAGAATGATAGCGGAGAGGCTAATACAAGAAAACAAAATCGTACAACAATTTTTCATTAATTATTTTTTCGATTTAGAATTAATGAAATAATTTAGTCTCGGTTTTTTTAGATTTGTAAAACGTATAAATTAAATCACTTAAGAATGTCGTCCTATTTCAGTTTCGACCAAGGGGGCTCGAAAATATCAAATCAGGTTCGATATTTTTCAAGCTAAACTTTATAAATCAAAAGCAACTTCGTTGTCAAAACTGACTAAGGTAGCTTGTTAAAGCAAACAATATTAACCAAACGCTCACGGTGTCACTATAGTAAGTATGGGTGTGATAACCCCGAAGTAACCTAGCTGGATCTACATCGATTTCCATGGGTTAGTTCCTCTCTTTCTTCTTTTGAATCCAACTATTGTTCTTTACAGACCCTGACGCTACTCTTTGGCTGCTCTGTAATACAACAAGGAAAATTCTTAACTAAAACTTGTTACGAAATCTTAAATACTTAGTGACAAGAATCTCCACACATGTCTCACAGATTTTCCGCCAGTTACTTGGAGACATGTTATAACCAATTATTAAGGAAAGGCGTGCTACCAAATACCAAGAAAGGGAAGAAACTGGTCATACAATCTGAAGAACATGTGTCGAGTGTTTCAGTATTTCAGATTTCATAACATTTTACTTTCTATTATGTAAGCTAGTAGAGAAAGTTTTAGGATGAAAAAAAAATCGATGATACGTTTTTTTTTTATCCAGAAGAAAATCGACGCAAATATTTCATGTCTATTATACCTGTAGTAATACAGCATAAACGTAGTTGTTGATCAAATTGGTCTTGTGGTATTCTGGCTGTAACTCTATGTTTTTTCTCGTACAAACTATATTTGTATAGTGTTTTGAAAAATTTTGTTTCCAATGTTCAGGAGGTACTTTCCCACATCAAGGCTAAAGAAAAGTTCCTATAAACATAGGTCGGAATTGCCTAATTCACCAGATCAGAAATCCAACATTTTGTTTTTTCACAAAATATGTTTTATCTTTAGAACGGTTTGACGGACTATTTAAACTTGCCATGGTACCTAATAATCTGACGTACTATTTTTGAAGAAAAAAAAAAAAAAAACCTAATTCAATATCCCGTTTCAAAATAGCGGTTGCTTAATTGTTCAATAAAATTCCCGTTTTTAAGTTATTTAGATTTTTTTAATTTAAGCAGCCGCCATTTTTAAACGGGTTTTTGGATTAGGTTTTTTTTCCAAAATAGTTCTTTACCTTATTATGGTATCATGCCTAGTTTCAATTCAATCATTCAAACCGTTTAAGAGATAAAAATATTTTGTGTAAAAACAAAATAGCGTATAACTGAGAAATTAGTTAATTCCGGACATATTTTTATATGAACTTTTTCTTAGTTTTGTTGTAGAATACCACCTCCTGAAATTTGAAAACACAATTTTTTAACACTCTTTATATTACGTGTGAGAAAACCATTTTGGAAACAGCTTCATATCTTTGGTTCTACACAAATTATAAAAAAAGTGTGACTAGTCATTAGCTCTACCTCAGGTAACATGATGATACAAAAGTTTATTACCACATACAGAATGCTTCAAAATAACACAAAAAGTGATTTCCTTAACTTTTTTAAAAAGTAAGCATGCTTTCATTCTCACCGATTTAAAATCTTCATTAGATTTACAAAATGTTGGTGAAAGATTCTGTCCTCTATCTTTACATTGCCGAGTTAAAAGCCATTACTTTTCTGAACTTAACAATTTATTAACACATCTTGTATTAAATATAACCTTGCAAAAAAACTCTTTAAAAAACTGTTTACTATTGCCATAGAGTATTGCAATGACGCTAGTAAACTGGGTTAGTTGATTGCTGTATTTGAAACAATGTATCCTGGCATTTTAAATATGTGTGCATAACATTTTGCAGTGAATTCAAAAGGTCATACTATCCTATCAATAGCAGAAGTAAATAGTTTGCTAAAACGTTAGTTAATAAATTGTTAAATTTAGCTCATAACTCAGTAACATAAAGATGGAAAAACGAGTAGGTTCCGAACAAAGACAGGTGTGCAACATTTGTTGTGCAGTTCAATTAATTGAAGTTATCATTAAAAAAATGGGAAATTTTGTTTTCTTAAATTACTTAGAACACTGTCCGTTGTACACTAAATTTTTTTCTAATTTAGTACGTTTTTGCCGCTATTTCTAAACGAGGGGAGATTTTTTAACTCTATTTTCACCAATCATCTTCTTTTCAATAAATCTTTAAAATGAGGTGTCACTCGACACCCTTTACCATTTGAAAATTTCAACTCCCCCCCTTGCCCATTTGGATAGGAGGGTACTAAATAACAGCAGTCAAATAGTTGTCCCAGACATTCAAAATATAAATGCCAAACACCGCAGGTTCATATAATCAATAGAAAGAAAATTATAGATGATCTCTACTTACTAAAGTGACACCCTGTATATCTGAATACTTGTGTTCTTTACTTCTCATAAAAAATATTATACCAAGATTTACAATAACCTTTCCTATTTCCTGTATTTCAATAAATCTTTTTAATCTACATTAATAAATCCTGTCACCTGTACAATAAACGACACGAGAATTTATGGAAAAGATGCTAAAATAACGAAATGATATTGGACACATGGCGCTTGTACCTGTCCTGTACTGAGAGTTCAGGTATGGATGAAAACTACATCCTCAATAACGTGTATTGTCACTCTATAATCAATTGTTGCGTGCGCAACTAGACACATATCGTAGAGATTTAGGACGCCTCTCTATGTCCTGCATAGTAACATGTGGTGGTCTAATTAAACGATTGCATTGTTATGTTTTAACCATAGGATTGTTTCTCAATTTTATTTAGAAAAAATTATACTAATTCCTGATTAAAATTATCATTTTTTAATTGTTGTTTTAAGGCAAAAAATCTGTCGGTCATCATCGCCTTGTAAAAAAAAAAAATAATAATAAATAAATAAATTTAAAAAAATGATAATAATAATAAATAAATAAATACCCCATTGTTCATAAGAGAACAAGAGTTGGTCATGACAGACCTGATAAAAAAGAGAGGTATCTGACCCAAGACTACAAACAAAACGTGTAGATCTCGCTAAAGCCCTTCGCTACTCATCAGATTGAACCTTTTAAAGTGTAAAATTAACCTCTCGCTTACATGCATGAATAAACACTGCTGTAGTTCATAAACACTTCCTTATTTTAACCACCCCTACTAATACTTATAACTACTGTTTCACAATTATTAATTACTTTATCTTCGTCATGTTAATTAACGGTTAATATCAGTCACAGATTAAATAGATTATTCTAACAGATTACTTGCTACCTGTGCAGGAAACAATACAAAGCGGTTAGACCTTCAGATGCCAAGGCAATGTATGACTTGATATGTCCTTCTATGTCCTCAAAGGTACGTGCTGTTTAATGGCAGATAGAGGCCATTGTATTTTGCGATACTTTATCGTGCGTGAACTGTTATCATGTGGTCGGGTTAAACACCTTCCATGAACTCTCTACGAACGCAATGATAAAAGTTCATTGAACGATCTTTTTACTGTACCTATATGTCGAAATGTGCCAGTGTACTTGTAGAAAATATATAGATTTTTATTTAAGGGGGGAGGGGACTATTAAATCTTAAAGATAAAACATACTTTAATTTATAACGCCTTAAATTTTATTGAAGTTTGAACTCAAATTATTCTAATAAATATTGCACAAACTTTCTCACTCACTCAACCCCAAAGTTAAATAAATGTAATTGTCACCGAAACAAAACAAAACAGTTTAATAGTTGAAAAACAAAAACAAACTAATAATGAACCATGAAATTAAGTATTTTATAAAATATCCATGGCCGATTTACTTGGTATTTTTTCTATAACTCACAAACCGGTATGTTTGGAGAGACAAGGAATAATATGTTTGTTTGGCTCAATAGAAACTACTTGAACAACATTTCATCAACATCCTTACAGTTGATTTGGATAAAATAGTAATTAAGTGATTTTTGCTTTCATGGAATCTATCCACAAATATGAGTTATTAAAACAATTTTAATAGTCCGTGATATGGCCAAAACATACGCACTTTTCAAAATATTATTAAAATCGGCCTACCTGTTTAAGCTGTAGAGAAATTCACATACGATAGATGTGAAATCCTCCAGTCAAACGTGACAATACGTTTGAAATTTTTGGAGAATAACCAAAATTTAATGGCGACTTCTGAACCACAAACAGAGAAAACGCAACTCCTACTAATACAACCAAAGAGCTGAAATATGACATCAATCCTAAGAAATCTGTAATTCCTGCAAATCTTTAACATAATCAGCTGCACACGTCCAGAAATAAGACGAGGGCCAGAAATGAGTTTGAAACATACAAAATTACAACCTCTGAATATGAACTACAACAAGCTGCCCTGAAGACTATTAGTGAGTCGTACCTTCAAAACCACCGAATCTACAACATCCAAACCAGGTTTCTAAAACACTGTAGCCAAGTTTCAGTGTCACTACTATTGTCTACGGTGCCTTCTACAGCAATTTTGATGGGGAAATCATCGCAATCTCCAATACCGTTTAAAAGCACCCTGACGATGTAAATAACACTATTTCCAACTTCTAATCGTAAACCATCTCTGGAATATCATCCAACAAACCAACTAAAAGCAAGATACCAATTTTCTTGAGAGAAACTAAAAAAAAGGTGGTTATCCAATAAATTGCAAATGACGTTAGAGTAAACCCGGGACTGAACTACGATAGCCTGAATCAAGTCTGGCGTTTAACCTCAGCTAGGTGGATAGTTATAGTGGAACAGGCCTAAGAAGACACTTCGCAGATCAGGTGAAAACGCTGTACTATTCTCGAAGTAAACGTTAAGAGGTGCGAGGAGGGCAAGTCTCAGGTAGCTGGCGATTGGGAGGCAAAGTCAATGTTTGTGGAACGATGTTATTTTACGACATAATCCACCTCTTCCTCTACCACCCCGCACCGGGCACAAATACCTTCTTAGGGCTGTTCCACTATACCCGGTTCAGTCGCGTTGGTTTCATGGCACCAAGTTTCCAATTCAAACTACAGTACTTGTTCAAAATATATTTGATACAGGCTAAGCGGAAACCATTTTTCGTTGTTTAAAGGCAAAAACCTCTCGGTCATCTTCGCCTTATAAAACAATTTGACGGGCACCATCATGGTACTTACCCAGACCCACCATGCAATGTATACCCTCTAAATAAAATTCTCAAAAGTTGGGTTCTTGGACCTTGTAGGACATGTTATATTCCATTGTTAGATTAAGATTTGCTTCGTGCCAGTGTCTCAGCCGTAGTGAGCCTCGAAGCTGTATATATGTGAAAAAGCCTCCCATTAGCCACGCTCGTGTCGGTGACTCATGCGTGGTTATCATAACTATACGAATTAGTATTCTTGGGAGGTAGAATTCAAAGTTACATTTTTGACAATACCTTCGATATTCATCATTGTGTAGAAATACAGTTGGTACGATTACATGAGAATTGAAATCTGCAAAGTTAGAGTGTTTAAATGAATAGGTTTCTAAATGAGCACACTATAGTCCGCTACACCACATTTTATGTTCATATCTTTATTTTTGTGGCCGCTGTCGTCCTTCCCACAGATAACAACGACGCCAACGATGACAGCGTATACAAAGACAACGACGACGGACGGACGGCATGATATAAATAAATTTTCTGTTTCCTGCGGTTATGAAACATGACGACGAGTTGGTATATTGGGTAAGTGAAATAGAAAGAAAAAACATAAATGAAGACCCCCAGCCCTCGAATATTCTAATAACTTCTGGGTCGGAAGAGAGCAAGAGTTGGTCAAGAGAGTCCTGATAGAAAAGATGAAAGAGAGGCATCTAACCAAATACAATATAATTATGAAAGATCCCTCAGGATTGCCAACCCCGTAATCACAAACTCTGAGGACTAAACCTTCATTTACATTTACAGTTCTAAACGTCGTAAATGAGTTACGTAGCTAAGTATTTTCACTCTATAATGGACTTTTTGTTTCAGGGGAATTTAAAAAAAACTATATTCAACCGTTGGTTTTTACATAATTCAATTATACAATATTTATATATATATGAGTGTACCCAAGGTTAAACACAGTCTTTCAACAAAACAACTTGGGAAGCTCATCCATGTTCACAACAATTAAATAATTATCGAAAACATTGTTCAATCATCAACAATAGCATAATACATGAGTAAATCGTCAACAATGACATCTACCATCTGTTCCGTTTGACCTTCCCATGCCCTCTACAATGACATCATGCTTGAGATGACACTATGACAGACATAAAATAATTTATTCCTAACGACTGACGTGTGCAATGTACACTATCGTCAGATACGGGATAATTATAGATAAACAATAGATCGTCATTGTTTTCTATTAAAGATAGTTGCCAAGACGCTCTCTTAGAGTAGGTAGTGAGTGGTTGAGTGTTTGTCATCTGTATATTTTAAAAGTGTGAACTCATTGTGTTAGAACAAATCTCTATTAGAGGTTCACTAGGTCATGGTTATTGTTTGTTTATTGTATTTAGAATTTATTAGTTTGTAACGCGTGCTACCAGCTTGAAACTTTAACGTAACTAGCTTAGGGTCTATATTTTTGGAAAGCAATACTGCTTTTGGTCTTTGTTCATTTCAAGGTCTTAAACACTTACTCCTGATCTGCACATGCATCATATGGTACACAGCTTTGAAAATAATCTAATTAATATTACGTTACCGAATTTAAACTAATTATGACATTTTCACTCTCACAACACTATCACTAGTTAAGAAAAGAGTAGAAGTTTGGCGTTGTTTCTTGGGCTCAATCAAGGGCGGCACGTCTACCCGGCACCAAATCTGACCACCGCTATAAGGTTAATCAGGCGGTACTAATGTCACAACTTAACCTGGCACCGAGGTAGTTTAAAGGTAGGCGAGCGAGGTTCCCCCTCCACAACACCAAACATACACCCCTCATTCTAACCTAACATATTTATATAATAAATGTTAAAGTATTTATAATAGTAATAAAAAAAGATGATTAAGAGAAGAAAAAAGAGAAAGGAGGGGTTGATGGGGAGTAGTGTAGGTGGAATGGGTAAGAGGGGTGGCTGGTGCCGGGTTGACATACTGTCATGGCGGCCGGTGAAAGGACCAGTGCCGGGTAAACGTGTTTTTTTATAACATATAATGGTTGGTGCCGGGTTGAAGAACTCCCCAATCTCAACTTTTCTCGTTTAAATAAAGAAATATTACTGTAAAACCCCAAACGCTATGCCCCCTATTAATTAATCAGCCATGATCAAATTTACAATTAAGTATTTAAAGCTAAATAAATACGCCACAATCTCTAATACACTATGACTGCTAGCGTGTACGGATTGATCATTCTTGTGTGGTCTGCTCAACATAGCTACCAACCAAGTTCCGCTCAGCTGTTTCCTACACAGACAATGTTGATGTAGGTATCGCTTAACTTCCGAACCCGAGAAATGTGACGGTCACAAGTTTATTAGTGTAAAATGTTCAATATTTTCTTCTTTTTACGTAACAGATTTAGCAAGTAATGGTCAGTTGGTACGAAGTAAATTGTTATTACGTGGACTAAAATGGATCGGAATGAAATTAAAAGCTTGACCGTCGACATTAAGAATTCGGTGTCGTACCTCATACTTCTTGTTGAAAAGAAAATATTTTCTTGTCAAAATGTATGATGAAGTTTCTGCTTTAATTTTGTCACCTAGAAAAGCTTATATACTACACATCAGAAATCATATATATATATATATATATATATATATATATTATAACCTTTGTTATTTATTTTTAATTAATTACTTTGATTAAAACACAACTACGTTATCATATTTAAATTATTTATTCTTTAAAATACAATTTGCACCTAAAGTTGGGTGCCAATATATAACAGTTGACTTAATTAAAATCTTCAAATTAATTGATGCACATATGAGTATTCAAATTTATTCATCTTATCACTAAATCTCATCCATTCAACTTAAACTAGACATAAACATTTATAACACAATGAAATACTTAATTCTAGAACATAGCAATTTTATTATTATTAGGTGCATCAAAATCGTATCATTAATTGTAAATTTAATTTAGTCTTTATATTTTAATATCTCAATTGTTTTATTGATTTGTTGGGCGCCAGGTATAATTTACCAATTATATAATGAAGTTACTTTGATTGCTCTTTGAAAATTTAAGTTTAAATGGCTCTCGGCCTAGCTCAGATTTTATTTAAAGTGGGGCGTGGTTTCTTTGGTAACCTGAAGTAAAAACTACAATAACTAATCAGATAACTTATCGTGGTTCAGTAGCATGGAATGATGTCTTCTTGGAGTTTTACAGGTGAGATGATCCCTCGAACTTATGGCAGATATCACAAGAAACTTAATCCAATTTATAGGCACTTTGACGATCTCGAAGCTTGAACTACCTCACTCTGTTGCTTGAATTCTTGGTCAATTAATCAAAACTCTTCTTTAACTTTACGATGATTTTAATATAATTCGATGACTTAAAACTTTTCTTCAACTTTACGACGATTTGGCGAACTTCGCCCTGTTCCTAGTTCCTCTCCCTTGCGACGCTCGTTCTTCACTGCTTTTTCTGATTTTTGAATTCTTACGCAGAGTTTTCCCGTTTTACCCCTTCTTCGCTTATTTCTGGATGACGCTTCTTTTTGGTTGGTTGGATTTGATTTTTCAAACTCTAACCGTCTTTCAAAGTTCGTTAAATCTTGTTTCTTAGCTGAGTTCAACGTACCTCTGCCTAGTTTTTTTGTCTCTTTTTCTTTTGTTAACTTGGGCGTACACAAACTTTCTAATTTCCCATGTTGTCACATTACATAACTCAACTCTTCCTATTTAATTTGTCACGCTGCCCTCGCCCTTTCAATAATTTTGTAGTTTCGAAGTATTGTTTCCTTAGAAATCCTTTAACAAAATTTATTATGTGTTGGAGTGACGTTTATGTTTGACATTTATTTCTAACTGACAAGGTTTAAACATTTTGAATTGGACAAAGCTTTTACTTAGGGCTTCTCAACGTTACATAAGTCCCAAGAAATTTTATGTTAATTGCATAATTAATGATAAAATTTGCTTTTGATACACCTTTACACTAAACTTATTTTAATAATACACATATACATATCGTAACATGGACTATGACCTACTCTTACTCTCATTTAAAAACCCATTAGAATTACTGTCCCTTTAAATGACTTTATGACCTACTCTTACTCTCATTTAAAAACCCACTAGAATTACTGTCCCTTTAAATGACTTTATGACCTAAACTGCGGTCAACCTTTTTTCTTAACAATGGCATTGTCTAGAATCCCACGTCAACAAACCCCTTCTTGTAAACCCCAATTAACATTGTTCCCTTGACCCTCTTCAACTGTAGGACATGTGTTTGTTTACATTTTATTTTACAGTTAAATTCATTTATTTTTGTTTACTTAACTCTCTAATTAATTATGAAACCTTTTTAATAATCTACAATTAAATATACCTCGGATGTGAGTTTTATTATTTTTAATACTAGCTAACTTATAAGTAGTTTTTCCTATCTTAGAGATTACGGTGTATGGTCCTTCATATAGTTCACAGAACTTGTGATATCGTTTTTCAATTGTGCTTGACGGAATACAAGCTCTTACTAGTACTAAATCATTTATCTGATATTCGGTTGGTGGATGCAGTTCATTGAACTTCTTAGCGAATTTTTCCCTTTTATTTTTAATTCGTAAGTATATTTCTCCGTGGTCAATGTCGTTTGTTTCTGTGTTGCCTGGATTAATTAAATATTTTTTCCAAATTCGTGTCGGACGTGTATTAAATTGTACTTCTAATGGTGTTGACTCAATTGTATCATGGTATGATTCGTTCATGAAACTTTCCACAGTTTCAAGTAGCCTTCCCCATTCTTGGTGATTGTCAGGTAACAGGATCCTGAAAAGTTGACCTAGATTTCGCATTACTCTCTCCGCCAAGTTGCTTTGTGGATTTCGTATTGCAACGGTTCTTTGTCTAATTCCCAGTTCTTGTAACCCTTCTGTCCATTTTTTGGATGTAAATTGTGTACCATTATCCGAAAGTATGTATTTTGGTAATTGGACTTCTTTAATGTATTTCCTGATTTGATTTAATGTTGTTACGGTTGTTGTGTTTTTTACCTTATACAATTTTGTGTATTTAGAAAATGCGTCAATCACTACTAAGATGTACCTTGACCCGTAGACTGACCGAGGCAATGGTCCGTAATAGTCTACACACACTAGTTCACCCTTACCTTTTGGTATAATAGGCGTAAGTTCTGCGTTTCTACCTTTGTTGTCATGTTTACATTTTTGACATCGTAAACATTTAATTATTATATCCCTGACCTTTTTAGCGACTTTGTCTCCCGTGAAATCTTCCTTAAAATTATGGTAACATTTGCTTATTCCTATATGTCCGCAAATTTCATGAATTTCCTTAATTAATACTTCAATGAATTTTTCTGGAATCATTAATTTCCACATTCCTCTTTCCTTGCGAAATAATTTTTTTTCAAACAATTTATAACATTCTAAAATTTTTGGATCATTTTCTTCTAATTTACCTACTATATTCCTAAATTTTGTATCCTTCTTCTGTAAAACTTCTATATTTTGTAACTGTTCGCCCACTTCTGGATTAAACTTCTGTAACACTAATTGGATTTGTACAAGTCGGTCCTCCCCATTTTCTTGTGAACATTCTCCATCCTCTGGGAATCTGCTCAATGTATCTGCAACAATATTTTCTTTTCCCTTGCAGTGTCGAATTTGGATGTTATACTCCTGAATTAATAAGATCCACCTCGTCATTCTAGCGTTAAGTAGTTTGCATTGGTTAATGAAAGTGATCGCCTTATTGTCAGTTATAACGGTTATTTTTCTACCTAATAAATAATTCCTAAATTTCCTTAATCCTAATACTACACTATACAATTCTTTTTCGGCAGTGCTATAAAATCTCTCAGCCCCTTTAAATGTTCTGCTTGTAAATCCTACTACAGCAATGTTATTCTGGTCATCGAGTTGGTACAGTTGTGCTCCTGACGCAATATCGGACGCATCTGTCTGTAAGTAAAACATCCTTTCCATATTTGGGTGCTTTAACGTTACAGCCTCAATAAATTCCTCCTTTACAGCTAAAAAACTCTGGTTAATACTATTTGTCCATTTAAATTTTGTTCCTTTCTTCAGTAGTCCTTGTAATGGAGCTGTTGTTTGTGCGTAATTTTTTGAAAACCGGTGGTAGAAATTTGTTAATCCTAAAAAGCTTTTTAATTGTTTTGGTGTCTTAGGACGCGGAAAATTTTGAATTGCCATCATTTTTTGCTCTTGCGGTTTGATACCATCTGTGGTGATAACAAAACCTAGATAATCTATTTCTTTCCTGCAGAACATAGATTTCTCAAAATTTACTGTTAAGTTGGCGTCTTGAAATACCTTTAATATTTTTTCTAATTGGTCCACATGATCTTCCCAGTTTTGCGAAATACATAAACAGTCGTCCACATACATAATTAAATTCCTTTTAACTTCTTCCGTCAGAATTGAGTCCAAACCTCGCGTTAAACTTGCTAAGCTTGTGCTCAACCCAAACGGAACGGTTTTGTACCTGTAGCACAATCCTTTGTACAGAAATGCCGTGAAATCCTTGCAATCTTCGTGCAACGGGATTTGCCAAAAACTGCTAGTTAGGTCTAAACTACTCATCCAACTGATCTTCTTACCGATTGTCAATAACTCTTGGATTGGTCGAATCCCTTCGTAATCCGGTATGGTTCTCGCATTTATAGTCCTGGCGTCTAAACAGATCCTTACGCTCCCATCTTTCTTACATACAGGTACTATAGGATTAATGTATGCGCTGTTTGCTCTCTCGATGATCCCATAACTTAGCATTCTCTGAATCTCTGCATCAACGGCTTCTCTAAACTTAGTTGCTACTGGCCAACTCCTCTGACAGTATGGTGTTCTATCAGTTACTTGAAATTTATGGTAATAAGTTGAAATTAATCCTGGTTTTTTTGCTGAAAACTGTTTTATATTTATTAAATATGCTGTATAACCGCTGCCTATTCTCAAGTGGTACATGTTCCAAATTGCTTATTTTGTTTATATCAAATTCATATTTATCCTCTTCAATTTGTAGGCAATTATTCAAACTTTCAATATTAACTTCTGACGAATCCTCGAATTTAATTTCCTTTCTACCAACTCCATAGTTTAATTTATTTCCTATTTCTAACTTATTATTAATAAAATTGACGATTGCATGATTTCTTGATAAAAACTCTAACCCAAGTATACAATCTCGAATTAGTTCTGGTACTATTATAAAATGCACGGCGATTAATTCTGTTCCTAACTTAACTTTAATGAAAATTTGTTTTTTAACACTTTTGGAACGCAGACCTAATGCTCCAATAACTTTTACTCCTGCTACCGGTAATTCTTCAAAAACTCCTAAATTTAATTTATTTGTGTTGTAGAAAGATTCAGATATCGAATTTACCTCACAACCTGTATCGATTAACGCTCTGACCTGTACACACTCATTAAAAACTAACTTAATTTCTGGACATTTATTAATGTCATTAATTATATCGCTTGTGTCGTGATTGTCCTCTAAATAATCTTTTAAATCGGTGAATAAGGTATTTATGGTTGCCTTGTTCTTATCCGCTAGGTCTACATTCCATTCCAACTTTCACTTTTGCCCTCTTCCGTCCCTGTCTGCAGGTTGTCGACCTTCCCAACGGTTCCCTGGTCCATTTTTTATGTCGGCACGCACATCTGGTTTTCTGTAAACATCCCTATTCTGACGTAACGGTAAATGTCTACTGTTGTACCCATTCATTTGTCCCCAAGGCCTGTTTACAACTTCTCCCTCTCTCTCGTCGCGTGGATAGGATGCCTTATAATTACCATTTCTTTCTTCGTAACTATTAATGTGTCGTACATCTGCCTGTCGGAATTCCATCAATAGTTTTACAAATTCCTGCTTTGTTTTCACACCCCTGGTGATAACAGCAATTAGTGTAGTTGGGTGAAAGTGCTTAGCGATTTTTTGGACTAACTGGGCTTCTAAAATCGGCGGTTCTAACTCTGAACATTCCAACATCATGTTCTCCACATATGTGATAGCTTCATCCCCAATTTTTCCTTTAAACTTTCCGAATTCCAACCTGTCTCGGATGTTTGCTTGTATCATTTCGTTAAAATATTTATCCATAAATATTTTTTCAAAATCTTCGAAGTTTTTAACTTCCCTACGGTGTAGAAACCACCATACACATGCTTCATCTTTTAAATATCTATCTAACCAATACATGTTCCCTTGATGTGTGTAACTAACGCTAACTTCTTTTATGATCCTTAAAAATTGCATTGGGAATCTTTCTTTTCCTGTAAAACTAATATCCCTTATCTCTGGTTCCCTTATTATGATACCATCCCTTGTTTTTAAATTACTTAATCTTTCATCTACTTCTGTCACTTTATTTTTCATTTCGTCCGTTTGTTTCTGATATTGGTTAATTTTTTGTGAATTTTCTTGGCATTGTGATTCGATTTCTAGAATTTTATTATTAGATCTAGCTTGACTTTCCTTTACCTTATCAATCTGAGCGTCTACGTTAATTTGATTTTCAGTTAAATTTTTGTTTACGGTGATTTCGATTTCTTTAATGCTCTCTTGCACATCCTTTTCTACTTCCACGACTTTACTTGCAATTTCTTTTAAATTTTCTCTTAAATCTTCGCACTTATTACCTAATTTATCGGTGAAATTTTCTTCAATTTTATTTAATTTATCATTCATTTCCGTCCTAATTGTCTCGGCTGTGGTATCCGATCTTAATTTAATTTCTTCGAGCTTGTTCTCGAATCTCTCCGCAAATTCATTAAATTTTCGGTCCATTGTCTCCGCATTTTGACTAACATTGCCACTAAGTTCTTCTAATTTTTTATTATTTTCCTCGAGCTTTTTATTTTGTTCTGCGAATTTTTTATCGAGCCTTGCTTTTAGAATTTCCGCATTTTTATTAATTTCTTCGAAATTCTTTTTATTAAGGGCTTCCGCATTTTTACTACTTTCTTCAAATTTTTTATCGATGCTTGTTTTTAGGATTTCCGCATTTTTATTACTTTCATCAAATTTTTTATTAAGGATTTCGATTAATTCGTTTAATCCTACCGTTGGGGTCCCATACACCTTTAAATTTTCACTCTCCCCTGAATTATTACCCTCATTAGTATTACTTTCACTATTATTAATCCCTATAGCTCTATCCATTTCTGATTCTATCCCCATTTGATTATTAATCTCCTCATCAAACCCCATTGTTATTTGGTTATTTGCCATCTTTTTATAATTTTTTATCCTATTACTACGTCTTAACATTAAATTAATTATATCTAATAGTCTTTCTGTCTCTTATCTTATAATGCTACCTTCAGGTTACACCACGTGAACTAAATTTTAATTTTAATTAAGCCACGAGTTGGACGCCAATTATAACCTTTGTTATTTATTTTTAATTAATTACTTTGATTAAAACACAACTACGTTATCATATTTAAATTATTTATTCTTTAAAATACAATTTGCACCTAAAGTTGGGTGCCAATATATAACAGTTGACTTAATTAAAATCTTCAAATTAATTGATGCACATATGAGTATTCAAATTTATTCATCTTATCACTAAATCTCATCCATTCAACTTAAACTAGACATAAACATTTATAACACAATGAAATACTTAATTCTAGAACATAGCAATTTTATTATTATTAGGTGCATCAAAATCGTATCATTAATTGTAAATTTAATTTAGTCTTTATATTTTAATATCTCAATTGTTTTATTGATTTGTTGGGCGCCAGGTATAATTTACCAATTATATAATGAAGTTACTTTGATTGCTCTTTGAAAATTTAAGTTTAAATGGCTCTCGGCCTAGCTCAGATTTTATTTAAAGTGGGGCGTGGTTTCTTTGGTAACCTGAAGTAAAAACTACAATAACTAATCAGATAACTTATCGTGGTTCAGTAGCATGGAATGATGTCTTCTTGGAGTTTTACAGGTGAGATGATCCCTCGAACTTATGGCAGATATCACAAGAAACTTAATCCAATTTATAGGCACTTTGACGATCTCGAAGCTTGAACTACCTCACTCTGTTGCTTGAATTCTTGGTCAATTAATCAAAACTCTTCTTTAACTTTACGATGATTTTAATATAATTCGATGACTTAAAACTTTTCTTCAACTTTACGACGATTTGGCGAACTTCGCCCTGTTCCTAGTTCCTCTCCCTTGCGACGCTCGTTCTTCACTGCTTTTTCTGATTTTTGAATTCTTACGCAGAGTTTTCCCGTTTTACCCCTTCTTCGCTTATTTCTGGATGACGCTTCTTTTTGGTTGGTTGGATTTGATTTTTCAAACTCTAACCGTCTTTCAAAGTTCGTTAAATCTTGTTTCTTAGCTGAGTTCAACGTACCTCTGCCTAGTTTTTTTGTCTCTTTTTCTTTTGTTAACTTGGGCGTACACAAACTTTCTAATTTCCCATGTTGTCACATTACATAACTCAACTCTTCCTATTTAATTTGTCACGCTGCCCTCGCCCTTTCAATAATTTTGTAGTTTCGAAGTATTGTTTCCTTAGAAATCCTTTAACAAAATTTATTATGTGTTGGAGTGACGTTTATGTTTGACATTTATTTCTAACTGACAAGGTTTAAACATTTTGAATTGGACAAAGCTTTTACTTAGGGCTTCTCAACGTTACAATATATATATATATATATTTCAAGGCTCTCACTGTAGGTTAGATATCACTTACATTCTTCCTATCAGATCCTCATTTGACCAACTCTTGTTCTATTCCGACCGACGCTAATAAAGTATTCGAGAACTAGAGGTCTTTATTTTAGCATATTTTCTTCTTCTTTATAACTGGGATGATGGCCGAAAAGTTTTACGCTTTTAAACAAAAAAATATATAATATTTCGCGAATCTAAGTTGGTTACCCTAACCTCAAATTGATTTTACGTTTATATCAGATGTTAGTAAATTTATAGAAGTAGTTGTTATTGTAACGAATGTTGAAATGATTTAGACCTTTATCTATGAATGTTCCTTTGTTTAAAGTCTCTTTTACGCTGCTTACTTTGGATTCCCTTAACGACATTTCGTTTTAAATATAGTAGGTACTTCCTTTATTAAGAAAGATAAATTAATAAGGAAATCCTTAGAGATTAAACTTGTTATCCTCGATTAGCGTTAAGCTAGATCGAGAGCTACCTTTATACCTTCTTTAACTATATTGTTGAACGGTAGTTCTAGTTTGTTATTCAATATTGTGAAAATGATGGGAGATTAAGAGGTACCTGTACTGAGAAGATACCTGAAGGATGCTGAATATACACTTGAATTTTAGATGAAGATAAAATGTTTTAAATTAATATAATTTCCTATATCAAATTTGCCTTTACTGTATGCCACTGTTCATTTCAATAAAATTCTGGAAATGGAATACATCGATTGTTCAAGTTTCAAGATATAACAGCAACAGAAAGTAGAAAAATTGTAGACAATATTAAATTATATTGCATTGGGTTGTGTGGTAGACAATTACATCAAAATGCTTAGTTGATATTCGATCACGCGTTATTTTTCTTTCAATATTTTTCTAGACAGTGGACGCTTTTATTCTGAATTCATGTATATTTTTAAACAAATATTTAATCAATCTTAATCTAGATTAGAAAATACTGACATCCTCTTCTTCCTCGCCGATCTTTCTCCTTGTGATTGTGAATCATCATCAAATGAATAAAAATAATTCAAAACATACCCCACTTGAGTGATTAACCACAGGTGGCAGCTGTTCTGTGATTAAGAAACAATCAGCTGCAGCGATTACTGAACTCTGATTGGTTCTAATTGATGACGTAACTGATATTTATGACCTAGGTTCAATAATCGTATTTTTATAAAAGATAATGTAGTTAAGGAAAGGAAATTTTAGGAGTGTTCATAAATGTGATCTCGGTTAAGGGATGATAGTGTAAAGGAACAGTTAACTGCTCCCTAAGTTTTTTCTAAGTATCTATTAAATAAGTGTTAAGGAATGTAATATAAATATTACTACCCTTAATTTTGTGGAATTATTTGTTTAATCAGATTTTTTGACTGAAAACTAAAAATCGTTATTCGTCACGTCTGATAAATTTTCGAGTTCTAAATATACACAAAAAATGTTAATCTGTTTTCGATGTAAACTTTTCTTATTCTTTACATTTTATCTATTAATAAATATTTTAAGAAAAATATGAACCAATTTTCGTACCGTTTTTATTATCCAAATGAATTATAGCTGCTCATATAGAACGCTAGTGAAATTTTAATAAATGTAATTGAAAATGTTAAATGGCTGCCAGTTTAAACAGTTTGTTGTTTATATATCGTGTTATTCAACTTATAATACACTGAATTAGATCAAAATGTGCAGATTTCAATCCTGAATATAAGCACATCAACGAGATATATCTAACGTAATAAATAGTAAAGTTATTAAATGTTATTTTGAACCATGACCTTTCAAGATCCGTCAAGGCAGGTACCACCCCGAGTGGCAGGGTTTCGGTTGTTACAAGCATAGCAAGTTCACGTATTTACAGATATCTGCGTAACAACTGTTTTAAACAAACTTACCCTAGTAGATACCAATAACCCCCCCCCCCACTTTTAACAATTTCTACACGGCACAAGATACCAACTTTATAAAATATATTTCGAGGTTATACTTGTATTATTTTGTATGATCGGGCTGAGTATGTACCATGATGGTTCTCAGTAGTAATAATGAATGTTGATTTAAAATTTGTTAAACTACCCAAAAATCAAAGTAAAAAAACTCCCAAATAAATTCATAAAACTTCAAAAAGACTTTAGTCTTCTATATTAAAATTCCCACTAAGTGAAAGAAATTGGAAACTCAAAAATAAATATCTTTCTTTTTTTATTTAAATGAATAAAACTCACAATTTTACACTAACTTTCTCCATTTCTCATTTCTCCTGTAAAATAAACGACATAAATAATTCGTAAATTTCCCACCTATTTTGTTCAAACGGTGACATCTTCAGATATTGATTAGAATACTTTTCAGATAGCGTGGGCAGTTACAGATGTTCCTCGTACGATATCATCTCCTCAAAGAGAAAGCCAGTAATATATGAGGCAGTTCCAACGATCAGGAGATAAATATTCGTACACTCGTCCAAATAATAAATTATTTTACTTTGAACAGATCGTCTGTCAGAGGAGAAACTCAGAAATTTGAGGCAAAACGCCTCGGCAAAGAGAAATCGCAAAGTTACGAATGTATGAATGACAGAATGTCGTTTAATGATGTGTATTGTATGATCTGTGTCCAACACTTCCTGGTACAATCAGTGTTTATTGTTTTCCTAATCAGTTATTGTTTAATTCTATAGATACTTGTTTTATAGTACAGTCATTGGAGTAAATGACGTTTCCTGATTTCTCTTTTCTAACAAATAAATTGACACATTTTCTCGTTTGTTCCTTATAAAAGTATCAAGTGGGATTTTTGAAAGTTCGACTCCGGGCGAGATTTTTGTGATTAGAGTATTCAAAAAACTTTACTTTATTAAACGCCTACGCGAGATGTATCTGCTATCTGATAACTTGCAACCCCATTGGTTTCTACCGTTTGATTAACAGAAGATGTGGTGAATAGAAGCCGTGAACTAGTTAATAGTTGATCTGCAGAGTGGACTATGGTCACTTGTTCCGATTCCAAACATTAATAGGTCACCCTGGATGTATTGACGTTCTGGAACTGTCAAAAAGCAGCCACACCTGGTGCGCGTACAAGGGTCTAAGAGTGGGTACATGAACTTCTCGATAATCGCCCTTAAAGGAAAGGAAGTAAGAGGAAAACCGTACCCTCGAATACTCTTCAGGGTCGGAAGAGAACAAGAGTTAGTCGACAGTAAACTAATTGGAAGATAAAAGAGAGGGATCTAACCCATGACTACAGGAAAAAATGTGTAGAACCAGCTGAATCTCTCGGGATTGTAAATAATTTTAAAATATATATAACATGATAATTCAGTCATGAAAACTGAGTTTTAAGGAGGTTTTGGGACCTTCAGAGTTTGAATTTGAGATAAAACATTTAATATTTTCCCACTATTGTTTATCGGCGAAACACTTCTCGCCATCATAGCTTTAACAACTTAAAGAATATTCAAATAAAACCACTAGCCTTCGAATATTCTAATAACTGTAGAGTCGGAAGAGAACAAGAGTTGGTTGAGAAAGACTTAAAGAGAGCGATTTAACTCATTACTGAATGAAAGAAGGTGTAGAGCCAGCTGGATCCCTCGGGATTGCCAAGACCGTACTCACTATAAATAAGCACCCATCGCCTTCCAGGTGTCGCCGTTTTGTAAAAAATAGCGAAAATGCAACCTCGTTTATTGATCAGTTAATACTATAGCGTAATTAAATTTTCAAATGGGGTACGTGTTAGGAGAAATCGAGCAATATTTTGTTTTATATATTTTTTAAATATAAACATTGTTTTTAATTGATTTGAAGCGTTCATTTATTGATCCAATTAGAAATGGTATAACTTCGGCTGGCATCCTTGGTGCTTATTTATACGAATCCATGTTCGTTTCCTCATTGTTAAGTCCACATATGATTCTCATGTAGTTGAGGTGATAACCAGGCCTTCAATATAAGTTTCTGTTCCTTCCATTTGAGACATTTTTACTATTTTGTACAATGAGAAACAGTTCATTAAACTTGAAAAAAGTTTATGGAGAAAAAATTGCAAAATTTATTAACATACTTTAACAAATCTCTATTTAAATATTATATAAGCAAGTGAAAACGAACCAATAAATACAATATTTTATCCAAAAAAATAATCACAAATAACAACACTTCTTTAACAAATAACCACACTTTTGTTTAGTTTGCTTTAAGTTATGTTTCTTTGTATCATTAACAGCTGATATTATTTCCTTGGTTTAATTTAAAACGTATGGAATTTTTCATAAGAACAAAATAAATTCTAATTATAAAATTAGATGTTTACAATTCCTCAATAAAAATTAGCATGGGATTAATTGTAAAAAACTTTCATCCCTTCTACTTTCCCTCCCTTACGTTCCAAACATTGAAACTTCACAAAAACTTTCCCTCGCCCCCTTCCAAAAAAATAAAAAACGACCAAAACTAATCGTCACCAAAAATATCAGTTCGGTACTTTTCCATGACGCCATCTTAAAAAACATTTAAATAGTACCTAACTTGATTTACTTGTGTCATAAACACACCCTCAGCGTAAGTCTATTTGATTATTTCGAGGATCATAAATTTTTGCAATCAATTAATCCCGAACCGTGTAATTTGTTGGAAGTTTGGGTCATTAATCTTCACATTTCCCTAAAATTAGAACGGAATAAGTAGAGCCTATTTTTAAAGTAACGACGACTTGAAAGAGTCCAATGGAAGATATATTTTTGTAGGCTACTCATGAACAAAATTTGATAAAAATCGCTTGAACACATTTTCAGATTATAATAATTTTATACGGTATCCACCCCTATATTTTGAGTTATACCAAATTTGATTGAAATCTGTGCGTTTGGTCTGAAGATCACTGCATCGACAGACAGACATCGTTCCCAAAATCATGTTTTTGAACTCAGAGAAATCTCTAAACAGATGTATCCGCAAAAAAATTTGTTCAATTTTAACCCATCATTACGCACATATGTGGAAGTACATAAAGGACAATCAACCTGAAGGTGAAATCCATTTCAAATATTTTGTAGCGCCATTTTGAAATGCCGTAAGAAAATAGTTTTTATGACAAAATGTATGGTTTTTAAAGACTTTTAAAATGAGATAAAACTTCTATATTTACATTTAAAAGTTATTTACAGTTAAAATTATGTAAATTCATTGGGAACTGGGTCGGCTGCGGACCTCAACTTTATCTAAAAAACCCCAGACAGGTTTTATTTCCTCGGGGTTTCTTTTATTGTTTCTTGTCTATTTGGAGAAGGTTATTCTTTGTTTTAGTTTAAAAAATGTTTAGCCTAATTTCATTTGTAAAAACTTATTTATATGTTTGTTTATACGAGGCAAAAAAATCAATCGATCAATCATTTCAAAACCTCTACTCTCTCGAAATATATCCCTCTTCGGGATTTAAAACTTCAGGGGGGGGGATCATTAAATGTAAATGAATAACGTCAAAAAATACACCAATGTTCCAATATAAAGTGTGGTCAAATAATTTTTCAATAATGTGTGGAAATTCATTCGATCGAAGTCTTCAAGTGTAAGTTCGGAGAGCTAAATTTAGCCTATATGTTAACAGCAATGTGTAAAATCTAGGCATATACAATGTCTAAACATTTTTGCAAAATAATAAATAAAGTAATTTTGTTACATATTTTACTCACTTTGCATTACCATTTTGTAAAACGCTTACTTCTTTAAAAAAAATAATAAATGACAGATTTTTTTCAGATAATTTATTAATTGTAATATATAAAAAATATAGAATAGAGGAAGTAGGATGTGTGTTTACTAAATATTTACTGATATAAATGAATCCAACCTAACCCTAACCTAACATGAAAACCATGTAAAAACCTGTATTCCAAAATCTACTAAAGTTCAATGGGTATTCTATAGACAATACATAGTGCAATACATAGACAATGTATGAAATATGCTTGATTTCATACCTTGCCTGCCAACTTTAGCCAATTTATATAATGCCTAGACATTGTATAAAATACTTGATTTAACACATATATACAAAATTTACTAACAAGCTATATCATTCTTCCAGCCGAACAATAATATCAATCTACATTTAAATTCCATTAAACACTTTGAATTACCAACCCCATAACGGAGAAATCACAAGTCCATTATTGCACACAGCAGTTCCATTAAAATCACAAAGCAGTTTTATTAAAATAAATACACTAGGCACTAGGCCATGCAAAACCAGATGTCACAGATATCCCACTCAAATCCATGCCAACTTTATTTAGAGACCCCCAATCGTGACTCGTTTTCCTTGGTGACAAGATCATTCCGAATCGATCTTTACGACAAACATTGGGCGTAGTTAAGTCTCACACAGATAACACTCCACGACTTATATCATCTGGACCACACCTAACCCTTTATCAAACGATGTTTCTGCAATCTTCCTTAACCCAGATACGACCCACGAAAAATTGAAATAGTTACGCAACCATTTACACAACTTTAGATGAACATTTTGTGCAGGCTTTTAATTTTAACCCTATCAAAAGATAATTAGTTTCGTTCTTTGTTACGTCTGTATAGTTTCTTGAGTGATTAGTTTTAAATCGGAGATGTATTTAGTGAGTAAAAGGCTGGTTCACAATTATGCTGCTAATGGTCGACGAGTAATTGCACGAAGCTGTTGCTAATTGAACGCTTATGAAATTACCGACGTCAGGTGATGGTAAACAATTGATCTTTGCGATTTCCTGAAAGTGGTGTCGTCACTTTTACAGACTTTGGAATCGTTTGTTCGGCTTGTTATTTCCTCGTTTGGATCGTTAAAAGTTTGAATTGTTTCCTGAATTGGATTACTTATGCATCATAATGGTTTATACTTTTATTTACCAAGTCTAACGAATGTAAGTTAAGTTTGGTAATAAGTTCGACAGCAATTTTTAACTGATCTTCACGTTTTATACTCTTAAAAACTGAAAAAGTAAATTTCCATGACTTTATGGTGTATTTCGTTTAGCACACACTTGACCCTCTTTTATTTTTTCTATAGTTTCATTTAATTTTTTTTTCCTTACAGATAATTGTTTAAATTAAAATTAGCTTCTGTAAATTTTGAGGTTATATCCTATATAATAACTCACTTAAAAAGCCAAACAATCAATTTTTTTTTTACAGCTATTTTTTTCTTTACAGCTATAAACTCAAAGATATTTTTAATAATCTGTACTATTTTGGAAACTACATTATTAACACTCAACTCCAAATAAGATAAAATTGTGTATGTCATTTTAAAATGTCTCCTATTTAGGTTCATACTTCTCCCACCCCTCTCAAACCAACAGTGTTTCAAGTCGACTGCAAATAATTTACGACTAGGTGGCCGATTTTTGTCGTAATTATGATTGTCAAAACAATATACACTTACGTAGACATCGTACAGCAAAAAAAAAATAATAATAATTTCTACTTAACAATCAACAACTCCTCTAAAGAAATCTATAATTTTTAAAGATTATTACGACCTTCATCCAACTTAGCGGCTAACTATCAAAGTGAAAAATTAGAAATTTGGGTTCAAATCCAGTTCAGGTCAAAACTTTTTAAATTTAAATTTCACTCTATTTTTTACTTAGGAATTATATAAAAACAGTAAAAAATTTTAAACAACATAAATAAATAATAATTTAGTATTTTTATACATCTAAATGGTATATTTTTACACTAATCTGTCAAAATATGACGTAAATCCGTCATTAAAAGTAAACTTATCATCTTTAATACAGACATCCAACCAGAATAATTACCAGCTGATGTTACAAGACGATATAGTCATTAGGTATATAAACACACAGCCTTAAGGATATCGGATTAAACTGATATAATTATAAAATATTGTGGTCAGGCCTTCGTACACAAACAACCTAAGAGGCAAATTGCTTGTAATTGCCTTAACATAGATTAAACGTTAGATATATGCAATAATTATGTTCTACCTCATTTGGACATTGGACAGCTGAACATTAAAAACTATTTAATGTGTCTAATGGTGTAATTAATATGGAATTTATAACATTGCGTGCATACTCAACTGTTAGGTAATACTATTGTACTGTAACAAAGCTTAGGTAAATTGAAATCTTGATATCCAGTATGCAAATGGTACGCTTAAGTAATATGTGATTTTTTATTTTTTTTTACGTCGTTTATAAAAAATTCTGTAACGGGTAAAATAATCAGTGGAGAGTTTTTTGGGGATATATCTATTTTGAGGTCGATTGAGTAAAAAAAGTGGTTTTGGGAATGATGGCCTTCTGTCGCTGTATGTCTGGCTTTTGTTACACTGGTTACAAACGCGTGGACCAATTTAAATAAAATTTGGAATGTGGGCATTATATATTGACTTAACCAAACTTAGTAAAAGAACTGAAGGTCTGGTAAATAAGTACATATATTCATTTACTAGGTCTGGTTAGGTAACCATATATATGCTAAATCTAGAGATGGTTTTTACTTTTTTGATAACTTAAAGTTTGACGGTAGCTAGAGTAACAAAAAAAGATAAAATTACGATTTTCTGAAAATCGTCTTATAGCAATTTTCATCAACTTTAGATCAGATGTACTCTATAAAAACCTAAATTAAATCGTATTAGTTGTCATATATAAAAAAAATAAAATAAAATTACTTGTCGGTTTTTGAGATATCCACAAAAATATAGACGTAGAGCTGTTAAAAATACAAAATTTCTCAAAATTGGCTTTACCGATTTCGGTTAAATTTAATGAGTTGCTAGGAATGACCATAATTGGTGTGCAAAATTGGAAGTAAAATATTACGGTTCAATAAATTTTGGTAAAAAAATATTAATGAACATTCTACCACCGTTGAGGAATTATTGGCACAAGGAAAGCAGGTTATACCGGATAGACATATACAGAGTGTTCATAAAACTATTTTACAAAATTAAAAATTCATATAAATTTATTCAAACTACTCACAGAGGTGATTTGGGTGTTATTTTGTATCAGAATATATCAAGTTTTGATTCACGTAATGATTAGTACTGAATAGCTTCACCTCGGCGCTAACCACAGTTTTGTAAGAAAGACGACTGTGTTCTGTGGTCCCGAGTACGTTCGTTGTTTGTTTTGGTTTGAAGAATTGTACAACGGAATTTTCGTACTGAGTATGGCAAAGATCCTCCCAGTAGACCTACCGTTTATGTCTAAATAAATTTATGTTAACAAATAAACTTTATTAACAATAACTTTTATTTAACAAATTTAAAATTATTTTAATTTGTTAAATAAAAGTGTAAATCCTTGTTCATACAATAAATATTGTATCTTATTTTGGACAATACAAATTGAAATAATAAATTGTCACAGTGATTCAATCATTTTTTAAATTTCATATTTAAGAATGTATAAATGTTCCTCCCTTATAAACAACTTGTGTAAACAGATAACTCAAACACGGCGCTACATGTATTACATTCTGGTAAGTTGAATCGGGTTGGTTTCATGCAAATTTGACTCTCGTTTCTTTCGTAATAGCAGCTAAGTAAGTAAGCAATAAATTTTAAACTTTCCTTCAAAGGTCGTAAGAGGTGGTGCACTATATTGAAAAAAAAATCCAAATATGAGCTGGAAGAAATGTAAAAAACAATCTAATTTGACAGATCTTAAAGTGTAGTGGTCCGATATGGATGTCAAAGCATAATTATTGAGCAAAGCAAAACTTTTGCAGTCATTAGCATCGAAATTGATAAAATGGCTGCAAATACTGGAGACTCCGTATTAAGAGTGCCCACCTTATTGTGATTTAAACCTAATTGAGTTAGCTAGGGCAAAAATAAAGAACAATGTTACATCGCACAATATGTCTTAAACAAAGTGAAAGTGTTTTCAACAGCATGAACAAAAGAAAAGGAAAAGATTGACTGAGTTTTGTAGACCATGTGAAACATTTTGAGGCTGTTTTGGGAAAATAGACAATGTTGTTGATTTTTTAAAAAATTCGAAGTAATCGTAAATATTAAATATCAACAGTGACAACAGAACGGATCTTTCAGTCAGTGACGAAGACAACTTGACTTTGGGACTCCCATCAGTACAATGAAATTGTATATTTTGTTTATATATATGTAAATAATATGTTCTAAATAAACTCACGTTATTTTTCAATACGTACAGATTTTTTATCCAATACAAATTGTTTTATGTTTGATTATATATGTGTTCACATGAGTATTGTAGTACGTTCATTCAAAAACATAGGCTTTACAGCAGCCACGAATGCGGAAGCAATACCTTTATTTACGAATGCGGAATAAGGCAGTACCTCTATTTTATTTACCTTATTTAACATAATATTTAAATCAATTGACAATTTTTAATCTCTTAATACTTATTACATTATATAATTTACAAACAAATCATTTGTTACCGTAAATATTACGAGATGTTATACTAGGGACATACTTCTTTACGAAGTTGGCAACGATGTCACTACACAGTGTTAACAATACATTTGACTTGTATCTGTGCCAAAGTATTACAACACTCTTCCATTACCAAGTCATGTTCTTCATCTGTTACTTCAATTGAATCATTTATCTTTCAGTTACTCATCGTTTATTGCAATTTAACTTTCACAGAGAAACAATTGTGATTAACTATTGTTAACGGCCAGAAATTCCGCACATCCGATTGTGAAATTATGCAAACATAACCTCAAATTTAAGTTATTAACTAGTTGAGAACAGATGTTAAGTGAAATCATATGATTATTAGTTTGAAGGTTAAATATGTCTTATGGAACAGCTGATCAATAAAACAGATATTATACTTTAGAGAATATTTTATTCTTTTACTTAACCAGTACGGTAATCTCGCAGGAAATGGTTTTATAGCGAAAAAACGTTAGCGAATTTTTAGGGAAATATTTCGTCCGGGTTTCCAATCTACAATATTATTGCGGATTTATGAGGTCATATTGAATTTCACGGAGCATAAATTACGGAGTAAATTTGGTGGTCCTATAGGTTTTGTGACCTGAAAAATTGTGAAAATATAGATCCGGTTTCTCTTGCAGTTTTTGAGAAAATTTTGGTAGAACCCCGATAATATTTAGACGAGAAAGATAATTCGAAAAAGTTAATTCTGATGTGAATAAACCCAATAAAAAACTAATACGATGCAAATAGGAATTTTTTTTAAATAGTTTGTAGGCCTAAAATAAAAAAAAAATTGGAGATCAAACTTATCTGAATTTTAAAATGTTTTGAATTTAGTCTATTAATTAAATTTTTACGTTTCTCTTCATATTGCAGTTACCATTTCAGCAACAGAGAAAATAAAATAAGGTATTTTGTTTTTAGTTAAAAGAGGAAAACTTGATTTTCGGATACTCAATATTAAACATTTTAAAATACCGTCATTTTTAAATTGTAGTAAATAAAGTCTTGGTTTTTTGGTATGCTGGTAAAAGATTACATAATAAATGGGAATAAAAAGTGTTCACTCAATATTTTATCTTCTTAAAGAGATATAGCAATTTAAAAACCAAAAATGGCCGACAGTTGGGTAACGAAACGTTTGCAGACTAAGTGAACTTTTTATCTTATTTTCAGCTATAAAATCATTTGCCGAGAGATTGCAGTATACTTCTGAATCACCCTGTATATATATATATATATATATGATGATAATTTTTCTTGGATCTAGTTGGTTAGCATAAAATCAAATTAATTTTACGTTTAGGTCTATTCTAATTAATTATATATGTATAATTTTCGTTGTTTTGGTAACGAATGTGGAAATGGTCCAACAATCAAAATATAGATATCTGAACTTTTTTGACAGTTACAACTTTAGACTAAACTAAATTGGTAAAATCTGCCATCGTCAATACTAGACATTATTAAATTCTAACTATTACATAAAAAGCAATGAAGGCTTAAATGAAATTTGGTATATAGGTACAGTCTGTTCATATAGAACCTTATTAACATTTCGAATTTAAAATGTCTAAATATGGACAATCTAACCAGTTTTTTATTCATATATCGCGTACCACTTTTTTCATATGTATTAGATAACCACTTCTCTACGATGACAAATGGCGACGTTATTGTCAAACATGTAATTTCAAACCCTCAAATCCCAATAAAATGTAATATTCGTATAAACGGCCGTGGCACATAAGTCTCTCAGCTGATGTACATTTTCGAGGTCCGGCAGAGATGAGACTGTGACACGAGCAAAGCGAGTTGAAACTATTTAATATACAGGGTGTTTGAAAAGTTTAACATTTCAAGAACTGATTTAGATAGAAAGAGTTCGACATCTCGTTATAAAACTCTTATCTCGCCCTATCTACAGAGTGGTACATAAATTTAGTAGGATATACATTTTGTGGTGTACTAGACTTTCAATTGATATGTTAATTTTTTTACACATTTTTTAAAACTTATATTATTGGATAATAAAAAGTTAACTAAAGTAAAATTGACTGTAATTAAGAAACATGCAATCTTACTTTTTAGAACACCCTGTACCGGATGTGTAATTTACAATGTATCTGGGTTTACTTTACATCACAATAACCAAATAATGATATTAATAATAATAATTCACTCAGTCCTGCAAATAACGTTCAATATTGTGTTTATAAAATTGCAAATATTATAAAACGCCATAATTCGGTTGTTATTAACAGTAAATTAAAAATTCCTTTAAAGTATCTTAAATTGACCTATTAGAATATGCAGTAATAATAATAACATTACACTTAAAAAGTTGAGAAAATAACGTTTTTTAAAATTTTTGGAACACTCTGTATATACTACCAAACTTTTGTACCACTCTGTAGCTAGGTCAGGTAAGAATTTTATAATGAGTGAACTAAAATTTTTCTATTTAAAGCAGTTCTTGAAAAATCAAGTAGTTTCCGTATTTTCATAACACCCTATACAGAAAACACTCTGATCTACGACGCCTTCAAGGTCATTTAGAAGATTTTCTTGTATTACATTGTAGCACGGTCCTGGGTGAGTACCATAATGGCCGTATCAGATAGTTTTTGCGTGTTTTCAGATTGTATATTTATCAAAGCTTGGCGAAATGAATAGGGAAAGATTTACAAATATGCTGTTACGACAAAACACCAAAGGACATTCGTATCCTTTCTGTCGGCGTAACAGCTGTACTGAGTAATATTCTTCATTATCTCAATCAATGTTTTATTACTACTTGTCAAAAATAAATCATTGAATAGGTCTTCCAAGATCGTGAGCTTTGATGATGTATGCATGACATCAGTATAACCTTGAACATATCCAGTAATAAACTCTAGGATGAAGAAACCAAAAGAATGGAATAATTTACAAGTAGTTAAAGAAAACAAGTAATTTTATGGTAATGTTATGGTAAATGTAGAATTCATATTTATATAAAATGTTTATTGATATATTGGTAATGAGAATGTAAGACATCTGTAATTTTTATGATTTCTAGTAAAAAAATTAATTAAATTTTAAACAAAAGAATATTTATGTATGTGTTTTTAATATAAACGCGTCAGACAATATGACTTCAGTACAAAAATATATAGTTAAATACATCTGGATAGGTACCATTATAGGACTTACCCAGCCCTATCATAAAATATAATACAAGCAGATCCTCAAAATGTAATGATCAAAAGTTAGTTTCTTGTCCATTTTAGGACATGTTAAATTGTAATTGTATATCGAAGGGTGTTATTCAGTAGGGTAAGTTTGTTTAAAACAATTATCTGATTTTCGTAATTGTGTATCACGACTTTGGTAGAATAAAACTCGAACACAAGATCTCACAAGAATTACAATTACTTAATCAAACGCGTTTCAAAGACAAAGTCGTCATCCTCAGTGATACATGAGCTACAATAACTAAACTATAGCTCATAAGTTTTAATAACTTATAGTTTAGTTATTTTAGCTCATATATCACTGAGGATGGCGACTTGGTCGTTGAAACGAGTTTTATTAAGCAAAAGTAATTTTTGTGAGATCTTGTGTTTGAGTTTTATTCTATCTAATAATATCTCACAAGTCAAGCTCAATATTTATTTATATCACGACTTTCTTGATGTAGGCTATAAAAGCCCAGTAAATGTGTATTAAAATACTCCACTCGCTTCGCTCGTTTCGGCTCTATTGAGCATTTAAACTGTACATATGTACAAAATGTCCACACGCTACGCTCGTGTTGATGATTAGACCGTGCCGCATCTCATAATCATACGAATATCACATTTTCTTCGTGGGTCATGGTTAGAAATTATATTTTTCACAATAAGTTCACTATATGTCATCGTAGAGAGGTGGTGTTGGTATCTATTTCAGTGTGTGTTATAAGTTGAATAAAATATAAAATTTCAACAGAAAATATATTTAAATTTCTACCGTTTTCACACTTTCAATTTTATTTGTTTTAATTTTAATAGGGTTCAATGTGAACACAATACAGTTTTACCTTAAATCAAAATATATGATATGTATTATTAAAAGTTTAGCAGGGGACCTATTGATCATCCTTGTAGAGATTTAACCAAATAAACAACACCGTTAATTGTGTAGCATATTTTTAATTCTAATAAAAATTAAGAGATTTTTTTCATATAAATTGTTTATCTTTAACAGCTGCAGATGTAACCTATTAAAAATTAGTTGATGGGTGTCATCATTGTACTTACCCAGCCCCATCATACAATTTAATATAAGCAGCTACTCTAATGTGATGCCCAAAAGAGGGTCTCTTAGAACTTGTAGGAAATATTAAATTATATTGGAACATCATTGCTCGCTTCGCTCGTGTCAGTGTCGAGTGTCACATTATCTTGGGAGTTCAGGATTCGACGTCATATTTTTCACAAAAACTTTGCTATTTTTCATCGTATAGTTATGGGGTTGGTTCAATTACATGCGAAATTTAAATGTGCATTTTTTTTTTAGTGTGTTATAAGATTAGAACAGAAAACTATTTCATTTTCAAATATTATTTTTTTTTTTTCAATTTCAATAGGATTAATATAATCACATTTATCCCTTAATCAAATTTTGTGATATGTATTATCTATTATCACCTATTTTAGGTCACTCTACAATCGTATTATTGAACATTCATTTAGAGGTTTCGACACTAAAATTGTCATCATCAGATTTTTCCACCAGCTAATAACACCAGCTTTGCTGATTTTTTCTTCACAGTTTTGCTGTTAAACAAATATTTTAACAATTTAGTATATGGTAATAAAAAAAAGTTTGTAGCGTCTGATGATGACAATTTGATTACCGAAACCAATAGTAAAAATTACAATAATTAGGATTGTAGACAGACCTAAAAAATTTAATAATCGAAAATACATACCGTTCATGGTATAATCCTGGTGGCTTACAATTGTCATGTTCCTCACTTAATTTGTGTTTCCGATATCGGGTTTGTGCACAAATAACTCGGCGGACGGTGCGTTGTAAGTTGAATAACACTCGAGATATGAATAAGAAACTGTTTATAATGGCTGCCATTTTGATAGTTTTAATTTAATGTTTCTGAATTTTAATGAGCATATTATAGTCTCTTATACAAAATTGAATGTTTCTTAATTTTGTTATCACTTACGTACAAACAACAACGACGACAGACGGCATAACGACGCCAACCACGGAGGGACGTTATGTTGAAAACCACTTTTTTAGTTTCCTGACGCTTTGAAACGCGAATATCAACCAAATTTTTTCCAATTACCAAACTTACCCTATACTGTCAACAATTATTTTTATCTAGACACACCCAAATTTCGTATTTCTCACCTAACTTTCTAGACGTTACCATCATAGTCTTGCTACTTTTCGACCACCCTGTATACTACCACATGTTAACGTGTACGAACGACCAGCTGACACCGTGTGTAACTCATAAAATGATGTAAGAAGACAATCAGCTGTGACTTGTAAGGCAATGCAGTACAATTAGCACATACCTTCCTCGTATCTGTTTACACTATGGAAGTGTTCAATGTGACCTTAATTTGACCTCTTGTATCATCTTCTGATGACGTCACAGCATGTAATAGGAGTAATAAGGCTATGTATAGACTTTACAACAATTACTACTTAGGTAATTTACTGTTCGTAAACGGTTTTGAAATGAAATCATGGAGTGATTACGTCCTTCCTCCGTTAATTTTAGATGTTCTCAGAAACATTGCGCAGAATTTCTTACTCTTACATATATACAGATACACTTTTTCACTTATATATGGTAGGTTTTTAATCAGAAAAATGTGTACTTTTTTTTTTTTTTTTTTTTTTTTTTGACTGATCGTCACGTTCCATAGGCTCAGGAAAGCGAAAAAGTGGTTTTAAACAATTTGTCAGTCCGTTGTTGTTTGTATGGAAAAAATGCGGCAACAAAATTGATATAACAATATGAAATTTGGTATAGGGGAATGCAACGCGTTATTTTGCTTAGGGTTAAAACTAAATAATGTAATACCAGAATTGCGCTAAACCAAGATAGGTTAACTGTTGAAAATATGATCTGCCAGTCCCTTCTAAGTCTAAATTACCTAATTCCCCTTAGACCAATAACCACTCCAGATAACCATCTCTTAAATGAACTGTTTTGGAAGACATACATTTAATTATAAAAAGTAACTGCACACAATTCTAACCTGAACGGTGGACGTAAAGTTGAGGCCTACTTGTAACTCATCCATTTAAACATATACAAATACCGAGGTGGGACACGTTCGATAGGCTTTCCTGAGAAACTCAAGAACGCCATATCCCGAAAACTTACCTCAAAAAAATAATTTAGATAACTGTAAACAAAATTAGATAAATTCAAGGACTGAACACAAATCTAATCTTGCACTGCCATCGAATCTCCACATCAGCAGGGAAAGTACAATAAACACGTTGTGTTGTTAATCACAGGGAGATTATTACTAAAGTCATTGTTACACGCTGGTGTATTGCATCCACGATGGACAATTGAAGTTGTTCTCAGATCTGGACTACAACCAAGTGGAAAAAACAGATAACCTTTAAAGCGTCACAGGACTATAGTGAGCTTTTAAAAAAGCGTATTGAAATTCAGTAAATTTAATTTAAAATGTTAAAACGGCGGCCTTTTTAAACAGTTTTTTTTAAATAATTCAATTGTAACACACTAAATTAGAAACAAATTATTTGCAGATTTTAGTTCTATATGTCATGGTACTAAAAAAAGATATTGTCAAAGATGTTATTTTGAACAAAGACCTCCTAAAAAAATGTGTTATTCGTATAGTTCTAACAGAGTTGAATCTCCGACACGACCGTAGCGAATTGATGCTCCTTCACACATGTATGAAGCCTGCTAGAGTCGAGACACTGACACGAGCAAAGCAAGTGAACACTTTTTAATATATCGATATTACCAACATCAATAAAGTAGTGATACAAGGATAAAATAAAGCAAAAGCTTAAAAGTTTCAAATATTTTAATAATATAAATGAGCTACAATTGTTTCGCCTTGCGGCATCATCGGGCAACTGATAATTTACAGGTATAGACAACTATTTAAACATAAGTAACAGGAAACTGAAATACAATAGAGAAATCGGGAAAGGTAGGGGGATGACCTAGCAGGTAGATAACTAGAAGGTATGGGGATGACCTAGCAGGTAGGGGGATGACCTAGCAGGTAGGGGATGACCTAGCAGATAGACCTAGCAGGTAGACCTAGCAGGTACCTTTATCTACCTGCTAGGTCATCCCCCTACCTTTCCCGATTTCTCTATTGTATTTCAGTTTTCTGTTAATTATGTTTAAATAGTTGTCTATACCTATAAATTATCAGTTGTCCGATGATGCCGCAAGGCGAAACAATTGTAGTTCATTTATATTACTGTATTATAATATTTGAAACTTTTAAGCTTTAGCTTTATTTTATCCTTGAATATGGAGTTTCAACAAGAAATATCTGCTGTTACATGAAAGTTAAATTAGTGATATTTACGAGGAACAGAAAACTTGGGCAATAACTGTTTTAAATAATAATACCCAACTGGATAAAACCCCTTGATTTATCAATAAAATTTTACATTTCCTACAGGACCAGAAACCATAATTTCAGCGTTACTTTTAGATGATCTGCTTGGTATCCTCCATTAAATTGTTTGTCCTATTTTTGACAAATTGCAACCCCTCAGTCCAAAATCAATAAAGTTAATTTGGCACAGTTATTTTGGAGCCAAAAACAAAGTTATCAAAATCGTTGGAGTCAATCTCAAAACAGAAAACTCAACATGGATTATTCTTTACGCTTGTCCTACATTACGAAATTACCCTCAGAGGCTCACTTTCAAGAGTACGAGCTTGGCAATCCCATGGGATATAACTGGATCTACATCTTTTTAATGTAATGTGTAACCTTGGGTTAGATCCCTCTTTCCATTTTTTATCACGTTTCTTTTGATGCTATTAGAGTATTCGAGAGCTAGCAGTCTTTAAAAAAAAAAAGTGATGACTGAGTGGTGTTTTACCTTTAAACAAGAGAGAAAAATCGCTGAGAAATTTTACTTTTGACAAAGTATAAAAAAGATTATTTTTTCTGGAGTAAGATTCTAAAAAATACTTTATAAAAACGAAATTGTAAATTTTTAAAACTTAAAAACAAACTTATTTTAAAATATCACATTAGAAAGTGAAGAGTACCAGGTTGTTAAATAAAATTACAGCGATGCAGCGAAGTTAAATTTTTTATTTCGGAACATCGTTATAGGTTGACGTACCACTGACCTCTAGTTGAAGGTTGAAAGCGAATTTCCAAACCTCCCTGAATCTGATACACTCAGTAATAATATATCCATGGTTAACTTGATGCTCCATGTAATGATATGGTTGACCATGTAATTCTGCAAATAACAGAGGTCAGATCGTAAGGTTAAACTCTTTTAGATGCAGTTTTTGTTTTAAAATTCAAAATCGTGGGAAATAAAACGTATACTTTAAAAGTATTCTGAATTGGTATTACATGTATGTTTACTTTCTCACATTCCCGTTGTATAGAGAAGTTTATGTAATGGATCAAAGTTTATGTTTTTTATCAGATTGAGGTCTCCAGAATTATTTTTGGGATGATGTCTCTCTGTCGTATGTGCAGAGCTCTACAGTCTATACGTTTGGACCGATTTTAATCAAATTTTGTATGTTAACACATTCTGGGCATATTACAAAGTTTTTTAAAATTTATTTCATAACTCAAACTTTGAGAGTAGCTGCTAAAAAATAACGATTTTCTCAACATCGTTTCTAACTATTTTTATGAAATTTGCTCACGTAAAACTTCTAAAAAACGAAACAAAAAGTTTTGGTTGCTATCTCTGCAAAAATGGTCGTTTCGTGCGTTATTTGTAAAAAAAAAAAAAAAATAAATTTTTAAAAAATAAGTAAAATAAAATCTTTTGACGTAATTTATAAAAATCGGATCTACCGATTTCGTACATATTTAGTTCGACTCAAATCCGTGTTCAAAATTGCAAATTAAAAAATAACACAGTTCAAAACAATTGCAGAAAACAAAAATGAACCTCAATCGCCATTATTAAAACTGAATACAATTTACATAATTTATTTTTAAATATTTTGAAAAGTTAAATACATATTATTAGTTTTTCGACAATGAAATTTTTTGGTAATTATTTGTAAACCGTAATATAGCTTTAAAATTAACCACATTGTATGGGCCATTCGACTTTATATTTCGGAATAGAAGGAAAATGGCCGAACTAACGATAATCCTATCTTAGCCACCACTTTTTGCAATTGAGGCCCGCGAATGTCTCAAAATGTAAATATTATAAATTTTATGGCCACCATTGTGTTACACATAGACGAAAGCAACGACGACGGACGAACCGTATGATTAAAATCACTTTAACTGTTTCCTGATACCATGAAATGTGAAGATCATTCAAAAAACATAAGTAAAGATTTTTGGCTGATTACCAAACTTATCCTATACTTTGTATAGTAGGTGGCACACAGTTATACTTTTTGAACGGAAGGTCTACTAATGTCTTCAGAACGAACTTATTCGTGAATATTCATCATTAAAAAATCTTTCTCTCGACTACGTGAGAAAGTAAAAAGTCCCACGTGGCCCGCGAGGCACATCCCAGTCGGTCTTAAAGTCCCAAAGAGGAAACCATCGTAATTAGTTTCACAATACAATAAATTGTATTCAGAAATAATTACTCGCTTACTTCCGTGACGGCTTAGTCTCAATTAATTCCACGCAACCCACCAAACTAAAAGAATTTTCCCAGGACTAAACTGAAGGGCCATTGTTTTTGTAACACACTGTATATCAATCAACCACGCAGGGATAATAAGTGTTGGGTAATATAGTTAGTAGAATAACAACAGAAGAGAAGAAATATCTAAGACAGGTAAAACCCGAAGAGATAGGGAAAATAAATAAAACTAGAGAAGATTTAAGCAACAATCGATAGTTAGAATAAAACCCAATTGGAATGGTACTGGCACGTGAATAGAATGTCAAGAGAAAGGATCCGAAGAATAGTTTTAGAGGCACGACCAATCGGGAAAAGAAGTATAACCTGGATGGGAACGGTGGTAAAACATGGAAAAAGAGAAGGATAACAGAAAGGGAAATGAAGCAACTAACGGCTGACAGAAAGGTTGGAAGTTATTTTATGAAGTCTCAACGTTTAGTCGAGGAAATAAAGTTATCCTCTATCAATTTTGTCCGAGACGCAGTTCGATTCGATTCAGAAAGTCATCTAGAAAGTGTATGGACCACTTTTGATCATCCGAAAATTCTTAATTGCATCGGTGCAATGAAAAATGCATTCTCAAAAGTTCATCTTTTGAGGCGATTGAAAAATGTCGTAAATTCGCAAATAATGGCCGATATGAGACCAATTTCACTACTCGAGGTTTTAGAGGTCGCTGATCCTGAACACCCTCCCGAGTACCTGGGGGTCAGGACGGCTGGTGACTACATCATATTCGGGATCAACGACACCTTAAATCCCCGAGTAGCGAAATTGGGATCATTTAGGCCATTATTTGCAAAGTTACGATTTTTTTCAATCGCCTCAAAAGATGGACTTTTGGGAATGCATTTTTCATTACACCGATGCAATTAAGAATTTCTTGATGATCAAAAGTGATCACAAACTTTCTATATGACTTCCTGAATCGAATGCAAAAAACTGCATCTTAATCCGTCATACTTCGGACAAAATTGATAGAGAAGGCATTTTGTGTGCTTTATTTCTTGCTAGTTACTGGGATAAAGAAAGAAAGAAGAAGACCACGATTTATTTTACCTGAATAGTATATTTGAAAACAAATTGAACTATAACAAATGGTGAATTAAGGATACGGTCTACAACAAGGATAAAACAGCAGAATTGTGTAGTGTCCTTTGTGACATAGTTTGGGATTGCACCATACAAGCACATCCAAATAGTGCCGTAGATAAAATTTCGTGTAGGGATTGTATGGACCAACGTTCTTTAGGAAAACCAAAAGATTCGTTTCATAACCCCCCCCCCTCTACTGAGGGGCGGCAAAGAATATTTTTCCGTTATTATTTGCAATTATGCATATTATCAAAAAAGAGTTTGTTTTTTTTACGATAAACATTGACCGAAATATGGATTATTTAAAACAATTTTATTGTGTTTTACATGTGACTTTTACATATAGTCATCAGTTTTTTTTCCAAATTATACCACAAATACGAATTTAATTAAAAATTAACATTACAACATTTTTGTTGAGCATAGAATTTTATGTAATTTGTCATGTATATTTGTTTTTAATATGTAAATTGACCTTGTTTTACCAATATATTTTTGTAAGGAAAACTTCTTTGAAAAAAAACTACAAATTTAATCGTTAATTACGTAGAAACTACGAAGATTTTTTGAATTTTTAATACAGTAGGTTGTTTGTAAAAATACAAAACATTTACGTTTTTCTTTTAAAATGAATTTGTACGTTAGAAAATAGTCGCTTTAGAGAGATTTTAAAGTATAAAATCTGTTTTCGGGAGTTCTGTAGAACCGCTGGTAAATCGGAAATTACCAATAATTTTTGGAAAATTAAATTAAATTGTAGGTAACTAAGATAACTACAATTTCCTTTTAAAAAAATTTTATATTGAAAAATAACGCAACCACAGGATTTAGCATGTTTAAAAACACGATTTTTAAATTAAAGTTGTGGGTTTCTTGCGAATAATTAGAAAAGTAAGGATATAAACGAAATTTCCAAAATTACCGAAAAATTACCAATTTACATCTTCTTGTAATGGATAGAATTTGGATAAGAGGGAAGAATATTTTGGTTTTCTCAAAGTGCATGGTCCGGAGAAATTTCATTTCCATAGTTATTTCTGTTTAAAAAAACTTGTTTTTCCCATAATAACATTGAAAACAGATTACAACTAAACGTTGAATTTAACGCAAAATTATATCAAAAAATATAAATCATAGTAAACAGAAAATCATTACGACCATTTGCAAATTTCAACTAATTTAGCTTAATATAATGTTTCCCTACCATTCTAATATAAATATCATCAAGTCATAATTATAATTTAAATTTATATTTTATACAAATTATAGTTTGGATTTTGATCAAAAAACATCTGTTTATTTGATATCTTCACATTTTTTTTATAAAGTGATAAGCAGACTTCAAGTGAAAAGCTTGAATTCTTTTCCTGACATTACTGATCCTTAGAAGATGTAAATTAAACCATATAGACAGACGTATATTAAATGATTGCGTGTTGCGGGAGATAAATCTAACAAATTATTACTGGAAGGAGTAAATTTTTGAAACGCGGCAGCGTTTCTATCCACGGTGTACGTTAAACTCTTGTAACGAAATCTGTTTTCACACATTTCCCAATCATCTTAAAATAAAATTATATATTTTTGGAAGTAAATACGACAGACTGCCAACGATTGACGCTCTCTGCGGGATGAAAAAAAAAGATACCCTCAACTTCCCAACATATCACCTTCCGTTTTATTTGTTTACGAAAAATAAACTCATGACATATATTTTGTAAACAAATCCCACATACAGTGTATCAAATTATTCCTAGAGTAGAATTAAAGATCATTACATAATCTCAGATGTCGGTAGTTCTTTATAAGAGATCACAAAGACTAGAATGTTTTTATTATATCCACAATTAACAGAAAAATATCGAACGTTGCTGTCAATTTAAAACCATTTTAAAAATATTTATCCAAGACGAGAATGTAACATAACAACAAAGTATATTGAAAACATTGCTACATACACAATGTATTCGATGATGAATAAATCTATTTAAAATATCAATTATTATTTTAAAAATACTGAATACAAAACGCTGAGGGCTGAAGTAATGTAGCATGATATACAACATAATGACAGGTTTAGATTCGCTACAACAGTATTAAGCGTACAAATAAAGGAACTTAATTTAGCGTTACGTCCCACCAACGCGAATATATTGCAACTCTTGTAGCTTGAGGCTGGTCTTAAATCATTACTGGGCTTCAAGATCGGTTGAAGATAAATCCACCAGAAGCTCTGACAGTCATCAACCCCTTGCCTAGAGGTGTATGGAAACATCGTGAGTTGGTTTATTACTAATTGAAAAAGTGATTTGCTGGAGTGTTTATGTCGTGGTTTTTATTAGAATGTCTTAAATTTATGTCTTGGGAGATCTATATAGCGTACATGCAAATACGCTCTAACTTTGTGACATACTCATTATTAAAAAAATATCATAAGAGTTCTTTACTAGTACCCTAGAAATTATGGTTCTTGAATTTTGTCCTGTACTATTGCACTGGCACTACATCCCTGGATGAGATCTTGGCCTCTTTCAAGACTTTCCTCCAATCCATTCTATCTTGAGCGACCCTCCTCCGTCTTCTTTCCTATACGTCACATCTTTGTGACCCGTTCAGAAGAACAGTCACCCCGACTCATCGAGCTTGGCATTCCGGTTGCGTACAGATGAATCTTCGGTCGCACCTTGGGTTGTCAACCGGATCCCCAACAGTACGTCATTGAGATGGCAGTGATCAGGTGTGCCTAGAAGTCACGAGGCAAAGTCTGTATAGATGAAGAGGAGTGGAGTATGGGACAGAGCTACAGGACTCGTGTGCAGTCCTCAGAGTTTATTGAGTTTTATTTTATTTAGTGAAGGTTTTCCAAATTAACATGCTTAGCAATGTTTCGGAAGGCTTATAAAATATGATGGACCGATATAATTACCACGGCTCAAGCAACCCTAACCAGTCGCATCTTCCAGTGTCTTTCAAAGTTTTCTTCTGCCTCCTGATTTGCCATCATAAATCTTTTTATAGTGTTTTCTATCGTAATTTACTCTGCGTAGGCGTAGCCTAACCTCACAGTTGTGTTACTTAAACTATTTTTATCAACCCAGGCTTTTATTAGCTCTTATATGCTCTGAAATTGGGGATGTGTGCATATTTTGGTCCAACCTCGAATTGTTTTTTTTTTTATTTGATTAACTTTACATTTTGCGTCCGATTCTTCAACTTGATATCTCAAATTTGGTTATCCTTAAATACAGGAAAAAAACTTATTGACCCCCGAAAATAAAACGCCATCTTCTCGAAAATAATAGTGGAACGGATCTGACAAAAAGTGAAGAGTAATATTTCACAATGATCTTGAAGGACAGCTTATAGATTCTCTCTCTCTCTCTCTCTCTCTCTCTCTCTCTCTCTCTCTCTCTCTCTCTCTCTCTCTCTCTCTCTCTCTCTCTCTCTCTCTCTCTCTCTCTCTCTCTCTCTCTCTCTCTCTCTCTCTCTCTCTCTCTCTCTCTCTCTCTCTCTCTCTCTCTCTCTCTCTCTCTCTCTCTCTCTCTCTCTCCCCCCCTTGTTGTTTAAACGCAATAAAACCTCTCAGTCATAATTGGCTTATGGAAAAAGGGAAGGAACAGACTCCTAGTCTTCGAAAACTATAACACCAGGGTCGGAAGAAACTTGAGTTTGTCAAGAAAGACCTGATGGGAAATATGAAAATGAGGGATATAACCCAAGATGACTACATGGAAAAACGTGTAGATCCATCTAGATTCTCTCGGAATTGCCAGCTTGTACTCACTAGAGTGAGCTCATGAGGGGTACAGACTGTACTGAGAGAGTTGAAAGAATGAAATTAAAACAGATTTTGTTAGAAAAAAACTTGGAAGTAAGTGAAAGGAAAACTAAAGATGAAGACGAAATTTATCTACAGTGAGATAAAAGATTTTCAAAACAGGATTGAGAAGGTTGAATACTAAACCTCTCTCAGGACTAGACATATGGTGAAGAGGTTGACTCGAGTACCTGAGTTCGACCATATATCAAACAGCCAGGAGAGCTCTCTCTTCCGTCCCGAAGTTCGCCACGAAAAAGAAATAAAGTTAACTATATAAATAAAAGGAAAGTTTAAGATAGAAAAAGTCCCAATCATTTCTACTTAAACTTTATCATTTCAAACTGATATATAACTATTGTTACCATAAACTCCCGGAAAACTAGAAGAAGTCTCTTGGAATGCTGATATACTTTTGATTACCAAGATGATCGTGAACTCGAGGGTGAAGGTTGTACAAACGAAGGAGAATGTCTCGACTTGGAACTAAGCAATTAATAGAGAACAAAGTATAGAAGTAATTATTAATTAATTGTTCTCGACGCTAATTTCTCTTCTGGAAAACAATAAATCGTTCTAGAACAATGGTCAGTAATTTGTATTGCTTTCAATGATTCGGAAGTCACTTATGATGGATTTGTCCACCTGAGATTTATTAAACCTGTTTCTTACTAGATCATTGGAGAGGATAGGTAGTGCTATAAATTACTTTGTATTAGTCTACAAGTATTGAATTTACATGTAACAACTATTGTTTATTTGGAAATCTTTCGTGAATAGCACGAATTGGTCGATAAATAAATGATGGAAAAATATTGCTCAAGTTTTCTGATTCACCGATTGTCAAAACCAAATAAAAACACCGAACACTAATCGTCATCAAAAATATCAGTTCGGTGGTTATTCATTAAAATCTGAAATATATTCAAATATTTTGAGACGCTTTCGGAGATTGGGATCATCCGTGGTTAGATTCCTGGCTGCGGTTTGGGTTCCGATAGGAACCTTGGTTGCTGCCAGGGCTCACCGCTGTCCCTACTGGAAACGAACATTTACGGATACGCTCGTATGGCTTAAACGTTCGATAAGTAAATCAGACGCATTAACTCAGACTTTCGGAAGTTGAGTTTAGAATCCAGAAGAAGATTGATCAAATGGGTTTCATTTTTTCAGTTAGTCACCTTAAACGTCCTTCTAAGTTACTGAAATTTGTGGCATTCTGAGATATTTCCGGTAGGCGGTTTAACTAATATTAATCCGATTCTAGTTATTATATAGTTCTACGGTGTTACGGCACAAAGGCTTGACATACCATTATAAATGAATGTGCATTGAATTTGGTAAGTTAATTTGTATGTCCCCTTATAAATTAATCAACCAGTTCCCTCCTGTGGTGTTTGATTCGATGGGCTTCCCGTTAGTTCTGGAATTTCCCTTTTCTCCAGTAAACTATACGTTACATTTTAACTAAAAGATTAAACTTGCTTTACTTGTGTCATTTGCTTCACCGTAAATTGAATTTGAGTAATATTTAGCTTTTCGTAAGACGTTGGAGGTTTACTTGTGTGTTTGTGAGTTATTCAAGAATAGCATTTGGTTTTTCTCTTTGGATTTTGACACGGGTTGGTGCAATAATTTTCACATTTTATTAAAATTTGAACAAAATCCGTGAAATAGTTAGAAAAATTAAGTATTTTATAAAAGCATCATGACGATTTTTTTAAACTTTTTTTCCGAAGACTCGCGAACTGGTAATTTTTTAGAGATGGCGAACAATACATTTTCTTTAGGTCGGTAGGAACTACACAAGACATGATCAAAATTTCATCCTAATAGTTAGACGCAATTTTCATTAAATCTTAAATTTATGTGTCTTTCTTACGTATGTTAACCCAAATTTAGTCGATGGATAGGGGTTTTATTTTATGATCTTTTCTTCATTTTTTTTTAAAGCTATAATGACCTAGAGGTTTTTCGCCTTTATGAAAAAAAAAACAACCAATTATGTAATCCCATTACCGATACTACTTCCTCTCAATGGATGTACATTTTGCAAAGAATGCTTTCCACGAAGTCACCAAGGTCGCTCCATCTTCCCCAGCTCCGTGACAAATGACATCCGTCTCGCAACTGAAGGAAGGCCGTAGCCTCAAGCTTTGTATCTGTGGATGGTCTAAACATGACTCACGAGTTTTATTGTGCATAACATTGATTGACGCTGTGCGTACGCGTTCTATTACAATTGATTCCAGCGCGTGCTGGTTTTTACAAAGGATTGAAGGATGCTCGAAATGGAACTGGTAGTAATACGGTGCGTTTGTTGTTGATGGTTTAAATGATCGGCATGCTGTTGGAATGAAAGGACACGAATATCTCTTAGTGTTTTTTGTTCATCCGCTCTATTGGAATTCGACCTTAGGATTATTATTCTTGCGCCAAGGTGCAAAAAATACACTATTAAATGCTATTGTAAGACCAAACTAAGGAGGAAGTTACAAACCATATTCAAAAGAGAAATAAGAAGATATGATAAAATAAAGACCCCCTAATCCTCGAATATTCTAATAGTGTCAGGGTCTGAATTGAACAAGAGTTGGTCAAGACTGATCTAATACGAAAGATAAAAAGAGGAGTCTAACTCAAAACTACACGAAAATGTATAGATCCAGTTAGGTCCTACAGGATTGTACCCCGTACGATAGTTAACCCCTGTGGGATTGATACATTAGAAACGTTTGTTTTAAACAAAAATTATATTTTTTACCAAAAGTAAAGCCTAGTTTAAGTATAAAAATTGACTAATGTCAAACTAAAATCAGAGAATGAATGGTATTGTTGAAGATTTTGTCCTGTACAAACTCTTGAAAATCTCAAAATCAAATTGAATACTTTCAATCAAATTTTAGTTACATGTGAAGATTTATATTCCTCATTGATTCTCCAAAATTTAAGTTAAAAAAAATATATAGATATGGAGTAATTTGGAAAATAGCTTAAAATAGCTTGTTATATTTACCTGAGCACAACTAAGGTTTGAACAAAATCACGTTCAAAATTGATTTCTGTATTTTATAAAACACTTACAAGCCTTATTTTCTTTTAATTGTGGTTTGGTACATTAATTTAAGATATAAGTTTTAATTTTTCGCAACAATCTCACGGATCGATTTTTAGACATGCAAACGTTTACAACAGCTCCTATAGGTCACTTCCTTTTCAACTAATAACACCCAAATAATATATTTAGTATATGGCAACAAATGCGTTTTGTTTGGGTCCTTGGGGGCTACATTGATACAGTTTTTTAAATTTTTTTTCTAAAAATAATTTTAAAAAATCTCGAGATGCTGTCATAGTATGCTCCAATACCAATTTTTTCAAACTGTGTCCACATGTTGGATTATAATGTACAGCATATATTTTGTTGTAAAAGGACGCCTCCCAAAACAGTTCAAATATACATTTCTTGCCCCAACATAATACTTTCTCTATATATGTCTAAAAGTAAAAAGCGAAAGATTTAATCACCACTTTAATATATGTTACTCGTTAAATTTATTAAATTAACTAAATTTGTATCAAAAGTTCAAATCAAACAATTTATTACATAGACGCTGAGAAGACCAGTGCACCTAATCGTGCATTCAAGTCTCCAATAAATTTATTTACTTTAAATGTTAACCTGGTGAGTGCTCACAGTTCGGCTTGATTAAACCGTCCTTTAATAAATCCTTAGACATTCTCTCTATCACTTGAGCACATAAATAAGATAAACTGAAATTATGTGTTCGAAAAGCAATTACAGCGCATGCGCCAAGATGCAAGTCAAAGTCAAAGTGTAGGCAAAAGTGATTTACTAAGGAAAGTTGGATTGGGCAATTTGTTTATTAGAAGATCATAGCAATCTATATTACAGCTTATGTAAATGAATTGCGTCCGCAACTGGAAAATGTGATCAAGAACCTGTCTTAAAGACCGCATTGGACGGTGAGTTTTCTAATAAATGTTATCTTAGGTATAAATCAAAGATTTACAGTGAATAGATAGTTTAATTTAAAATCTATTAGACAGAACATTGGAAAGTGTTCAATCAAGAGATTAAAGTATACAAGATTTTTTTAAACAGATTTTGTACTGTAATAACGATGTTCCAATAGATTACAGTCATCATCAGGTGTTTACAATAAACTAATCTAGACAAGAAAAAACATTTATTTACGTTTTTGAACTATTGAAGAAGAATTGTTTTCATTCAAGAAAATAATGTATGAAAAGTTATTTTTTATCAGAATTTTCACTGTAACAACAGTATTTAAACTACTAACTGTCATCATCAGGTGTTTAAAAAAACACATCTAGACAAGAAAAAAGTTTTTTTTGCGTTTGTGAACTGTGAAGGAAGAATGGTTTTCAATCAATAAATTAAAATATGAAAGGTTGTTTTTTTTTTTAAACAGGATTTTTACTGTATCAACGATGTTTCAACTGCTTAAAGTCATCATCAGGCGTTTACAATATCTAATTGAGACAAGATGAAAGGATTTTTTCACGTTTTTTGAAATACTGATAAAGAATGGTTTTTATTCAAGAAATTGAAAGGTAAAAGATTATATTTTACAGAATTTTACTGTAAAAATCTGTTTCAACGGTTTATAGTCATCATCAGGTGTTTACAATAAACTAATCGAGACAAAAAAATTCTTTACTTTTTTAACTATTGAGGAAGAATGTTTCAAATAAAGTCTATACGAAAGAAGTGATTTTCTTTTCATTATAGAGAATATATTTTAGGATAAAATGATCCTAAATTTTATATAGTTTCGGTTTGAGGTCTCAAGAGTAAAAGTCAAAAATATTGCATCAACTTTCATTCATACACAACTACAAACCCAAAATTATATTTGGACGAAATCACCCTTAAAAGTTTCTATTACAGTACTTAATTTTCTTACTATTAAATTTTTTTCATATATTTTTAATTGGAAATAATTAAGTATAGAAGACTCCTTTACATCAACTATTAGAAAAATGTATTGAAAGATATTCTTATATTTAAAAAGACCTTAAGCTTGCGTTGCTTGTACCATAAATTCGTAGAGGTTATATTTAAAACGAGTTTAAAATGTGCCAATCAATGTTCAATTTAGTAATTTGCCAATTATTCTTGAGCTGTGGATCTTCTAACTGTGATTTGGTACAAAGGCGTAGGAGAGTAAATGTTGTATTTCAGCAAAATTGGATCTAAATCGGTGAAACAGGTTTGCATAAATTTGGTTTTCATAACGGAAAATACAAAGCACTAGTCAATAACACAAGTAAAGAAAACTGTGTTGTATTATATATTATAATTAAAAAGTTTTGGCTAATCCTTGGAAATAAACTTTACCGAAACTGCTAATTACTGAATATCTTTAAAAACGAAATTGAAGGGAATACCTAATGGGCACACCTTAAATTATTATATTTACCTTCCATAAAAAAATATATTGTACGCAAAATTGAAAAAAATAATAAATATCGCGACATTGCAAAACGATATTTGCAATAATCTATAATTTAGCGTGATCAATAAACGAACAATAATGACAAAAGAGATTGTACAGATTTAGGCAAAATTACCGTGCAGTATTTGTTGGCAGAATTATTCTTTGCACGCAAAATATTAGCAAATAGAGACCACACAATGAGACAGATTGTGTTTGTATTTCGGAACGCGTTTGGAATAAATGACGAAATTTTTAGCGTAGAAAATTGTACCACATTCATGTCTTAATATTTATCCTGTTTGAAAAAGAAAATCCTTTAAATGAAATTAGAATTAATCAGTGTAGTTTAAAGGATAAAAACCTCTCTGTCATTATCAGCTTATAAAAAAAGGAAGAAAATGACGTAAAACAAAAACCCCGAACACTCTAATAACACCATGGTCAGGAAAGAACAAAAGTTGGTTAAGAGAGACCTGTTAGGAAATATGAAAAAGAGAAATCTAACCCAGGAATACGTGGAAAAAGTTTAGGTCCAATTAGGTTCTCTCAGGATTGCTAAAACCATACTCATTGTAAATAAACTCCTGAGGATTGAAATTATATTAACAATGGTTAAGAATTTGAATTTAAATATGGTTTTATTAGAAACTAGCTGGTGGCACCAGTTTCACCTGGAGATAGTTGAGATAGTTTAATAAAGAAATAATTTTTTAGCACAACCCTAATAGTGGTGTCATGTAAGTAAATTATACTCAAATAAATCAACACACCAATTTTGATCACAATCGAACCATATGAAACTTGTTTTTATGATAAACCCATATGATAAATAACGTTTTTTTTAGATTAGTCTTTGTTGTAATCATATTTTATGACAAAATTGCAAACTTGATATGTTAAACAACCACTATACAAAGTATAAGGTAATTTTGTAACCGCAAACAAATTCGACCTCCATTTTAGATTGTCACGTTTCATATTTAAAAGAAATCGAAAAAGTGATTTTCGAAATCTCGTCCGTCCGTCGTTGTCGATATTGTTATTTTTAAGTAAGCACAATACAGGCCAAATAAATTAAGACAAGAACTTGAAATTTAGTATAGAGGACTTTAGTACGCCCAAAAGAATCCCATTGGAAATTCAGAAAAAACAGGTTAAAAATCTCAAAAAGTCATCCATTTTAAGCTTGTCTATTGTTCAACTTATAACACATTAAATTAGATTAAACTGTACAGATATCAATTTTGCATTTTATGGTACCAACCCAGCTCTACAATAAATTTTGCATGGTTATTGTCAAAAATGTAATTTCAATCTGTCCTCTCAAAAAATGTCATATTTGTATAACGGTTTGGCAAGAGTGATATTTAGAAAAGAGCTAAGCGAATGGAGGCTTCTTCGCAAGCAGATTCGAAGTCGGTAAGGACTGGGACGCTAACACGAGCGATATGAGTGTACACGTTTTAATAAATACACATCTATAAAAATCCGACGTCTAGAAAGTAGTGATAAAGAAAATTAACTTGAGCATTACATTTAGAGTATCTACTTGTATAAAACTCATTGATGGGGCTGGGTGAGTACCATGACGGCACCCATTAAATTTATATTTATAAATAATCCATTACTAAGATTAACATAATAACAACAATGCATTATTGTTATCTTTAATAACACTCCTAGGTTTTATTAAATTATCTAATTATAATGTTTCATTTCCATCTACAGAAAATCTTATTAAAATGAGTAGTGATATATAAGCTTAACAAGTTAAGCAGACATTTGTACATTTTTTATATAAAAAAAGTTCATTGGAACTATTATAGTACCTACCCAACCCCATCTTACAATATTATATAAGGGAATTTTCCAAATGTAATGTCCAAAAGTTTATTTCTTGGGCATTGAAGGAAATGTTAAATTGTATTGGTAGCAAAAGGTCTTATCCAGTAGAGTAAGTTTGTTTAAAACAGTTGTTACACAGGTAGAGTAAAAAAACAATTCGTTAGAGTTTATTTTGATTTGTTTTCAATTTTTAATGTGATACGGCTTAAGATGGATGTGAGCCGTAAACTTTCACATTTCATTGAAATTGCTTTAGTCGATTTTGAAATATTCCACCGACCTTTCAAGACACTTTGGTTCATTTTATCTTGTTTTAGATAACTCCTAAATTAAAATTTTTAGAAGATGATTGCCAATTTGAGTACTTAGTAGATATAATTCAGCATCATTTCTTAAAAACCGTATTGACAATTTTGGTTAAAATGAATATTCAGAGATTTGTTTTGGCTTTTAATTAATCTCGTGAAATATAATCGTTGTAGCCAACACACCTCTAAGTAATGGACCAGGAGGGAGAGTAATCTAGGGTAGGGTTGTCAGACGAATTACGAGACAAACGGGACACAGTGAGAGTGCATTGAACAGGATAGAAATATACCACGGCAAAACTGTTTGAAGACTGTACGGGATGGATGAGGAGATTGCAGTCAAGATTATCTTTGATTGTGAGGCTATCGCCAATAGAAGGTGTAGTGTTTTTGGCACCCAAATTCCTGGCTAACTCTCATTGGACGAGGTAGTGAGTGAACTACTAAATTCGTAAAAGAGACTAATCTACAGAGCTAAAATTAATAAGCTTAATTGCACAATAGGACAATGGCCACGGTGCCTGGGCGTCGGTATAACCCTTAACCTTTTACAGTATAACAAACACAGAACACAGTTGTCAAAAAAAAAAAAAAAAAAAAAACCTATTAGTTTTATTTAATCTGACTAACTAAACATTTATAAGTAGGCCCTACCTGCCGCAATTCCAAATAAATTAACTAAATTTCTTAAAAAAACACATTTTTATTTAAATTTGCCCTTATTTAAATACTACATTCCAACAAAATATTTGTGTCCCATAAGTAAAATCTAACCTAACCTTACCTCACGTAAACTAACCAAACCTAACTCACCTTAACCTAACCTAATATTTGCCCTTATCTAAATACTAGATTCCAAAAAAATATTAGTGTCACCTAAGTAAAATCTAACCTAACCTAACGTAGCCTAACCAAACCTAACTTAACATAACCTAACCTAATATATGCCCTTAGTCTTTCAGGTAAGATTATTATTTATATATTATTCCTTTTAGCTCCCATACCGTGACTCACTCTCATTGGATGAGCTAATGAGGGAACACGGTTTATGAACCTCGAGATTGTGTTTATCACTATTTTCTTTATGTCCAGTGTTAGATGAAAACCTATTAAAAAGTCTCCACTCGCTTCGCTCGTTTCGGCACTGGCGAGCTTCGATAGCTTCAAACGATAACTAGGCAGTTCTGGATTTCATAACCATACAAATGATATCATTACATGCCGTTTTGAAATCTGCAAATTAGTACCTAATTTAGTGTTTTATAAATCAAAATCTGTGTAAAGTTTCCGCCATTTTGACATTTTCAATTAGCTTTTTCTGATTTTCTATAAACTCTTTTGTGATTTTACTGTACCGAAATTCAGGTTTCTATATTAATATTTGTGGCCAATAACGTGCTTAGTTACAACGACGTACGGACGGAATAGAGAAAATTACTTTTTCGGTTTCCTTACGACGATTACAAAACTTATCCCATACTTCGTATATTGGGTAAGTAACAGGTATTGGTGTTAAAACAGGTTGTAGTCCAACTCAATTTTAAATAAAGGCGAATACATTCAAATGTCAATCACTTTAATATATGACAAAATAAATATGTCACGTGATCCATTGTAACAATGTAACGTTCTACTATTTAGATGTCATTGATTTGGCCCACACCAAACCTCGGGACAATTAATTTGGCATTGTATCCAGTGCCAAGTATTTAGAAAGCGAATATTAGGGATGTAAAGTATACGGCGACTTGTCACGCAATGTTATTGTGAAATGGAGCTCTGCCCACATAGCTATGTACTGGATCATGTATGACAAGACGGTGCCGAATTTGTGGATCATTACGACTCGAACACTTGTTACGACCGATAATTGTGGGGGGGGGCAGACATTGCTTAGTATTAAATGTAAAGCAAAAGCTGTTATATGGGCGTACAGGTACGGGGCGGTAATTTATATGTCTGTTTTGTGTATTTGTTCGTTTGATGACCTTGGTATCTAACACGTACTGAATGTATTAAGAATATATACTCCCAGACGAAAGTAATCAACGCAAATGTCTGTAATTTAAAGCGTTAAAAAAATGTAAAACATTTTTAATGGAAATATAAAGAGAAACTGAAGCGATAGTTGTGGTACAAAACAAACGAACTATCATTAGTAGTATACATTTTAAATTGTAAATATTTTTTTTAAATAAAAGTTTAACAAAATTTCTCACAAATTTAAAATTATAGTTTGGTTATTGTAACTTATGCATCAATGAAGGAGGCGACATTGCCGTTGAAACGGGTGTGAGTTAATAAAGCTATTATTTGTGAAAAATTGTGTTAAATTTTTAATACTTATATGAATTAGTGTAACTTGATTGGCCTAATCATTAAAAATATTGTTGTTTCTTTTTTGACTGATGTTCAGGTTTCTTGGGTACAGAAAACTAAAAATTTATTTTCGACATGTAATCCGTCTGAAATCGTCGTTTGCGACCACAAAATTGAAGATAAGAACATAAAATTTGGTACGGATGATTATAGTGTGTTTATGTAAACCAATTGAAATTCAGAAACTTTTTATTTAAAATATCAAAATGGCGGTTACTTATAACAGTTTTTTGTTCATATCTCGTATGTTGTACAACTTATAACACACTACATTCCATAAAGATTTTAATTGTTCACGTAATGTTATCAACCCCATCTCTCTACGATAATAAATAGCGAAATTATTGTCAAAAATGTAGTTTCGAACCCTCGCCTCCCAAGAAAATATGACATTCGTAAAGTTACAAGATTCGGCAGGTCCTAGCTACTAAGTCGAGCGTAGCGAATGGAAACTCCATCAGATATACTTTGAGGCCTTTCATGGCCGAGTAGAGATTTTCAAAATATACACATCTTCGAGGTCCACTAGGGATTAACCGACGTCAAAAAAGTGGTATACACAATAATTATGAGATTCAAAACCTGTGAAACAAACTTATCCTACTGAATAAGACTCCTTGATCTATCAATAAATGCAATTGATCATTTCCTACAACGATCAAACACAAAAATATTTCAGCCGTATATAAAATCACAAACTTTGTGTTTTATTTTTATATACACAAATGATGGTTAAATTTACGTATTAACTATAACAATAACATTAACAATCCACCATTATCCACTTTAAAACCAGAAAAGTTGTAAGGATGATACCAAATAACTCTTATCGATAGAATCTGAGGACATTACATAATCTCGGGTATCATTTCATAGAAGAATTCATTTCATGTTTATATTTTAAGTTGGAAAAAGTAGAGTTAAAATTAAGGTCGAAAACAATTTTAAAATCTTTTAAATTGGCTGCTATTTTAAAAATCACATTTTGCTAACAATCACGTTCAACAATAATTTGTAAAGCCATATTTTAGCAAATTCAGATTAAAAGCTAGTTTTAGAGTTTTACAGATAACCAATTAGACCAAAACAGTGCAAAATTATTTCTAAGTAGGATTAGTAGTCATTTGAAAATCGGTTGTTGGTTTTACATAATGGTGATGACAGAAGATTGCATTTAAAGAAATAAATATCTCTTACATATTTATTCGAAACATACACACTGATTTTTTCAAGGACAAACAAAATACAATATTTATAACTCTCGGAAGTTGTAACATTTTTATAAACATCGTTATAAGAATAGATTAGAAAGAATAAAAAAAAACATGATTAAAGTTCATTGTAAAGTGTTGATAAGATAGGCTATTACATTTAATAGCCTATAATATATTCCATTATAACCAGAAGTCGGATAATTCTAGTGCTTTTTTATCCCCTCAAGCGTACTGGCAGCCGCATTAAAATTGTTTTACATCACCTTCGTGCAATGTTTTTAGATACACGCAAACAGTAGCTAAATGAAATTTTATTTAATCTAGTTCAATGTATATGAGGGGGAGGTATAGGACATGACTTTGCTTCCAATCACGACTGTTGCAATTATATATGTAGTTGGATAGAAGCTGTACTTCGTTCTTATTCAGTCGTTAAAGTCAGCGAAGTCTACTGACATTCTAACATATGTTGTTGATCATGTTTTGCGGCGAACGATATCTACCTTTACATTACGATGGTTTTATATAAATATAAGCTTTTAATAAAAGTACTGTGATGATGGAAAATCTATCTGTTGTCCATCGTTTACCGATCCGCAATGTTCTACAGCTAAAACATGTAAACAGTTTTTTAATAACATTTTGTATACAGGTATATTGTAATTAATACTTGAGGTGTTTTGTTTTTATTTTTGAAAAGCAAGAATTTGAGGTTAGGTGTCATAAAAGAAATATAATTTTTATTTTTTTTATTTCAAAGTATCAATTTTATGTAAAATGTACCAAAATAAACCCATGTTCAAACCGCACGTTAACAATTACAATTTTTTAAACAGCTACAACGATTTTAATCAAACTTTGCTCAACGTACCCTCTAAAGACTCTTAAAAAAGAAAATTACAGTCTGTGGTTAATTTAAGGGGTTAAGCGAGCCTTAATTTAATTTAAGGGGTTAAGCGAGCCTTAACCCCTTTTGTTTTTGTACAATTGTTTTGCACAATTTTCTTACTTTATCATGTTTATTATAGAGAAAAGTATGTGATAATAAAAGCTATGTTGGGTTACACTGAGAAGTTTCTAGTTTGAAAACCTCATCCAGTTATTTTTTGTAATATTAGTTATCCACTCAATACTCTACAGTCCAAAGAAGAGAACCAAATTTTAATCAAATATAAACAACGCCTTCTTATAATCAAAATTTAAAGGGAACTGCAACAAGGTCGACACAAAGATTATGGATAATGGACACCATCATAGAAGCTTGCATATCTGAAAATTGATCCCACCAATCTCCTCAAACAATTTGTAAAACTTGTAGATGTCTAAGGCACATAAAAATTGAAATACTCTTTACAAGTTTATTTTAAAAAATATAATTAATTCTGAATCCAAAAACTTCAGGAATTTCTTTTAACTTTTTTAAATTGTGATGAACTGTAATTTTATTAAAATGTGGTTTGGTATATTTATCGGAGTCATAGCGGTTTATTCTTCATCAAAATAGCGTCAACCAATTTGATATTGCCACCCTTCTAAAAAAAACAACTTAAGTTGTTATTTTAATTTAACCAACTAGAAGGATGTTTCTTGGTTAACATATATTTATTACAGATTAAAAATTAATTTTACATAAAACATACAAACTTTTCAGTTCAAAATTTTACAAAATAAGTAGTAATATGTAGATTAACATTCAGAGACCTGGATTATTTATTTAACTCTAGTCCTCTCCTAGTGAGAAAGTTTTTTTCACCAAAAGAGAGGAAAATATACAAATAGTAAAAATGACACAACAAAATAACAAATATTATGATAAACTTACGTACGTGGAACTAGTTCAATAACCTAATCCTTAAATTAATTTAATGAATCAGCTGTTAATAAATTTGTAAAATTGGTTCTTAAAGTAACGAATTATTTTGTTGGTTCTTATAGTAACGAATTTTGAAATAGTTTAAACTTTCCAAAAACTTTTAATTGAAATAATTTTTTTTTTAAATATAATAAAAAATAATTATTAATAAAATTAGACTTAAGTTTAAAATAAATATACGCCATCATGGCACATACCCAGTACAATTGTAAAATGTAATAAAAGTAAATCCTTTAATTAAACGTAATGACCAAAAGTTAGTTTCTTGAGCCTTGTAGGAAATGTTCAATTGTATTGGTAAATTAAGAAATCTTTCTCATTAGTGTAACTTTGTCTACATTTATTTAAATACTTTACTTAAATACTTTATTTAAATTGGTTGTTACACAGGTTTTCTGAACTTCGTAATAAATGTATATTTCACTACGTTCTTAACATCGAATACAATCTACCAGGTATCGTAGATGTGTTTATTAAAAAGAATCGCTTCGCTCTTCGCAGTGTCTCATCTCCGGCGAACCTCAAAGCTCTGTCGTTATCTCGTACTTTAAATCAAGGTGCAAAAATTCATTTTTGAACATAATTTCGCTATTTTTCGTCGTAAAGATGTGGGCTTAGTACATTTTTATTTCAATGAGTCCTTAATTGCATTTTTATATATATTAAAGATATTGAATTAGTTTGTCTACAGTTGTTGACAAAGTGGCATTTTGTTCATTTAAATTAGTTTGCAAAACAGCTGATTTCTCAACAGTTTTACTTTACCCACTACTTTGCACACTACTTTGCTCACTCCAAATGGCAACCGAACAAAACGAAATTTAGGTTAAGTTTATTTGAATTGATTTATAATATACAGGAAATGTCCCGTATGTAGGTTAGATTAATTCTAACATGTAAAATAACATAAATAAACAACAAAAAAACGTTTTAAATTTGAAAAAGGAAGTAATTATTCATGAAGATGATTGACAGTGTATGTACACGGAGAGTATTTTTCGTTTGCCGAGTTTTGAAGTTGGCAATCCCGTTTCCTCAACAATACACCTAAGTTATTTGTAATATTCATAAATAACCTCAGTTTTGACGTGAGAACTTCTACTCAGTGTTGATGTGTTGTTTAACACTACTGCTATATTTAGTGTAGTTAGTTTTAAAATATGGACAGTTCAGATTTTAAAATAATCTAAAAAATAAGGAAAATGCTGTTATTAAAGATCGAATTGTAATTGATTGTTTGTTTGCTCACTATTGTATTAAATTAATGGTTTATTAAATTGTGTTACTGCTGCAGTATGTTTTTTATTTGTCACTAAATAACAACTGCTGACAAAGTATAATGTGCAATTCGTGAGCAAAGTGTCTTTTTTAAACTCGATAATTTTTCTCTCGTTTCAAAAAGTGTCACTTTGCTCACTAGTTGCACAATTAACTATTAACATTATAAAAGTGAGGGTAAAGAAATTAACTTACCGTTCATTTGTATAAATTTAAAACGATAAAAATCGTTTAAAAACATTATAATTCTGTCTACTTCATTATCCAGTTACAAATTCCAAAACAAACTAACACCTATAATTATAAAACGACCTTGTACTTTGGTAATTGTCTGGGCTCATCTAAATACACAATCTTGTAAAGGAAACCCGTCCTGTCAATTACTCCAATTACGCTACCTACTAAAACATTTTCAATTAGTAGCTTAACTCGTGCATTTAAAGCAATTATCGACTCCTCAAGCTACTGAGGCGACCTTCAAACTACTTAAAGCACCTGATCCAGTTTTTTATTATAATAACATATTTTACTTGTTTCTTTCTTAGTTTAAAATGTTCCACATCAAATCTGACAATTAAAATAAACTTTTAAGATTCAAATTTTCTTACTTCGTATTTTTAATTTAAATCGTTAGAGACGATTTTGAGAAAATTGTAATTTTATTTTTAGTTACTTACGGTTGCTACACCAAATTTTTAATTATTAAAACCTCTCGAGATATGACAATATACGGCTATATATTAAATCTAAAACTTTTCACGAATTTGTGCTGTAGAGAACTGTAGACTACATAATATATGACACAGGACATCATTGTGAATCTCCGTGGATCTCAAAACGGATATATCCACAAAAAAACGACATTTATTTTTTAAACCATCGCGTAACTTTATCTTCACTACATTTAAGTGAGAAGATAAAATGAGCAAAATCTGTAAACAAATGTCACATTTTTAAGATCGCTGCCAAAATAACACATTTTACGACATTATTTTTACTATTTTCTCAAAATCACCAGCTATCATTTTTATTAAATTTCGTTAAAAAGAATAGGACACTATTATTTTCAAAAAATAAACGATTATGAATTAACCTTCAAAAAGTTACATTTTTCCTTGTTATTTAAAATTGCAAAACTTCTCGGTCATATCCAGCTTAAGAAAAAAGAAGAAAAGAATATAAAAGTCCCCTGATCACAAATACTCTAATAGCGTCAGGGTCGGAAGAGAACAAGAGTTGACCAAGAAAGGCCTGATAAGAAAGATGAAAGAGAGGGATCTAACCCAAGACTACTTGAACAAATTTGTACATCCAGTGTTTCTCGGGATTGCCACACCCTTACTTACTATAGTGAGACCCTGTAGTCCAATGTGATGATGTCTCTGTTTAGACATCGAAACCTTGCTCGCAATCTGTTACGATTACTTTGATCATAAATCAAGCGAAATTTATCTAAATTATTATGACGAGATAAATTTAATAAATTTTCTGTAAATGGCGTTTCTGTCATTCTCGGGAAAGCATAGATAATGTGCACTATATTTATATATCTAGTAGTGTGTTTTAATAGGTGAAGAGTTACTAAAAAGCGAAGAGATAGGAAAGGTGATAGAGAGGTATCTAATCCAAGGTTATATTGAAAAATGTGAAGATCCCAATAGATAAATCTTCAGGATTATCACGGCTGTATAGTAACCCCCTGAGCGTAAAGAAAAAGGTTAATTGAAAGTATGGTTACCGTCATAAAAATTGAACTATCACGAAATTGATCATAAAAAATAAATAATTTAAGGTTTAAGTTAACCTTAAAACTACAGAGTTTTAAAACTATTAAACTTGATTCTGTCTCCTAACTTTTTGATTTCTTATGGAGACCCTTATTTTTATTACGATTTCAAATTTTGTATAAAATTTTGAGACTTTTTTATTCTTGGTTATTGTTTGATAAATCTACTCGCTTAAGGAAATAGGCGCTTAAAATTTCGAACATTTGACGTTTGAAGCTTTTCCAGGAGGCGATTTTCCATACTTACAATTCTTGAATCAAGATAAAAATGTAAGTAGTCATAGTCTAGGATGTTTAAATACTAATGTAGGGCTGCAAATAAAACAAATCATTTTATAGGCTATTTAATTCCTTAATCCTACACTACTACTTACTTAATTTACGCAAGATTCTAGGAAGTTTTTATTTGTTGTACAAATTCTTTCTTTTATATTGTGGTCCTACATTTATTTATACATCCTACACTATACCTACTTAAATTTATTCAACAATGAAAAGTATGAAAAATCCTTCTGAAAATGCGTCAAACGTGTTTGAAACTTTAAACGCCTATTACTCCTAAACGAGTATGTTTGTCAAACATTAACCAAGAATAAGAGTGTCTTAAAATTTTGTACAGAATCTGAAAATATCATTACAATTAAAGTGTCCATAAGAAATTAAAAATTTGGCAGACATTGGAAAAAGGCGGCAGTTTTTTAAAGTTAATTTTAGTTACATGAAAAAGTATCAACTGTCTTCCATTTAAAGTTTTTCATAAAGTCAATAGTTTAAGACATACCAATAGTGTCCACGATCAAAAAATAATTATATAGTTTAGAAAAAGGTATCAAAAAATTGTCAATTATTTCGTGGAGATATACGTTCAAGATCCACTGAGTCCAAAAAGTGAATTTTGATATATTGTCTATCCACCTGGCATTCGTTTTCTGTGTAGCTGTAGAGCTTAAACTAGTCGACCGATTTTAATCATTTTTTTTTTATATTCTGACCATATCTGATGATGTTGTTTTCATAGGTTATAAAAATGTTTATCAATTTTTTCTAAAACGCAATCCTTAAGTAGAATCTGTTAATCTATCTACACTATTTTACGAGTGGAATATTTTCATTATACATTGGACCACCTAGGCGCGCCTATAGGGTATAGAAAGAACTAGTTGAGATAGGACCATCCCATATTCCAAGCATGCGTCAATCACACGTCACGATAACTTGTTTGCACTATAATCAACTAAATTATTCAAGGTATAATAATATAAATAACGAGCATAAATTTCACGTATTTAAGTAAATTACACAATATTTGAAAAATAATAATACAAAGAAAAACATCCAAATTCTTGATTTTCTTATTCGAATGTCTATCTTTCCAGGGTCAATAATTATTTATCATTTTAAAACAACTACACGTTATTTTTTATAAACTAACAATGTTACATTTTTACAAAAACGCGATTTCATCTTGATTTGGTAATAATTAACATTCAACCCAGACTCATTAAAAAATTGACGCTCACAAGGTTAAATACTTCTATAAATCACAATCAGCTGCGTCAAGGTTGAACAGCTGAGTCATTCGAAGATTCCATAAAGGTGTTCCCATCATTTCTCATGAGATGTGAGGATTATGACCTTCTTTATAACGTTCCACGACCATGAGAGTTCCAAATCTTTAGATTACGCAAATTAAGATTCTAAAGGTCTTGTTAGATTTATGAGGTTAGGTTAGGTTAGGTTAGGTTAGGTTAGGTTAGGTTAGGTTAGGATAGGTCAAGTTAGGTTAGGTTAGGTTAGGTTAGGTTAGGTTAGGTTAGGTGTTAGGTTAGGTGTTAGGTTCCATAAAGGTGTTCCCATGATTTCTCATGAGATGTGAGGATTATGGCCTTCTTTATAACGTTACACGACCATGAGAGTTCCAAATCTTTAGATTACGTAAATTAAGATTCAGAAAGGTCTTGTTCGATTTGTGAGGTTAAATTTAAATTGGAAAGTTTTCAGTTTAAACGCGCCATAAACGTTTCGATGTACATATATTTTTAGTCAAACAAACATAATATAGTTTTCGAAGGCGAAAGAAAGAAAAGCACTTAGAACGTAGTCTTCTAGCCCTCGAAATACTAGCGTCAGGGTCAGAAGAGAGTAAGTGTTGATCAAGAGAGACCTGATAGGAAAGATGATTTAACGCAAGACTACACGAAGAAACTGTAGAAGCCCCTGAGGGTTACGCTATAAATATTAAACAGTCGACGATGAAATGGAAATGGTACATATTTCGAGATATCCACGCTGACAATGTGGATTTAAGGAGCATCCAAATCGTTTCCTTGATATCGTGCATTGCGCTGTCTTATAACCTCTACATCTAAATGGACTGTAGGCAGTTAGAGACTGGATTTAATGACGGAAGGAACAGATGGCTCTCAGGATTAGGGAGGAATGACACAAGGGTGGTGGTAGATATTTTAGCGGGACATGGTCTGTTGAATAGGCATCTTTTGAAGATTGGATAGAAGGATCAAACACATTGGGATAGATGTGAACTGGATAAACCAAATGTTGTGGCTTTCTGTAAAGGATACGGCTGAGTAAGATATTAAATACTGGGTGAAGACATGCTGAATATGAAGGAGCTACGAGAGATAGGGTTTCTTGATCTTCTGAGGTTTGTGATAAGGAGAGATATGCTTGGGAAGTTATAATATTTGATTGTTCTCTTAATGATGTGGTGAATAGAAATGACCCATTAGGCCTAACTATGGAGGTGTATAGCCCGATCTATTACCGTTTTACATTCTTCATGTGACTTTATTTACGCTTCTGACGCGTTTCGGTGTATTTTTTTCAACTTCAAAGTTCTCGTTCTACTAAGATCGTCAATACTTTATAAAAACATACATTTAACACACATTACATAAAAATTTCGAGACGCGATGTGTAAGATGCGCATCGCAATAATGACTGCCGTATTAGTTTTTTACAATCGTAGAAAGATGTCTATCTGAGAATCGCTTATTATGAAGATTGATGGCTGTAACATTGATAGTGTTTGAAGAGACATTAAGTTCACATAACGAATAGGAAAAATATTGTTATTATATTCAGAGACTTAGATACTGTAAAGGAAAAATGAATCTTAATAATTAAGATTTTTTAAGATTTTTGGATGTAAATTTACAAACCAATGTCAAATTCGACAGCAATAAAAAGATATTAAAATATATATATAATTTCATCAAAATCAATTTTGACGTATAACAAATATATTCGTACTATTGTGAATAACTTTTATTTCACTTTCCGCCGTGAGACAATCACCACGCACCGACCTCCAAAATAAAAGTATTGTAGGATTACCTATTTTCAACATCACCATAATTCCATCTACAACTCTTAAGAAATTCTATTTTAAATCTATTCATTTCTTGAAAATCGAACCCACATAAAACATCAAAATTAGATTTTTATCAATCAGACTTTTCGGTTTTTTAAATAATTTGTGAAAAATATTATTTAATCTACAAGCTAAAAAAAGATTAACAAAAAAATTATAAAATTAATAGTGCAAAAACATATCACAAATTTTTTCACTTACATCAATCCTAAAACAAAATAAAATTAATCAAAACTAATCACCAAAAATATCTTTCAGTAAAAAAAAATAATAAACTGAAAAATAAATTCAATGATATTTCCATTGTTTCATAAATGTGTCCACAGCTTTCCTATTTTATTTTTGTAGCCTAAATCGTGTTCTCGTATAGTCTTAGCCTGAACTCTGCCCTGAGTTGCGCAGTAGTCTCTGGACCAGTTGGTGTAGTGGGGGAAACACTGAGTTCAGTCTTGCACTGAGTTTTGTAGTGTGCGTTTCTTAGTTATACGTGCATTTCAAAAACATTGTTTTGTTGTGTTGTGATGGAACGTCAGAGAGAAAGGTTGGTAGGAGTCTTCCATAGTCAATCTACTCCATAGTAAGCGATTCCTCTACAGTCATTCTCTCGAAATCACATTATGAGTATCATTTTATGAAACAGGAAGAACTGTTATTTTAACGAAAGTAGAAACCTACGCAGCACAAGTAACTGGTGTTTACGTTATTTTCATGAAACGAGAATTAAAGAAATAAAGGAATGTTTTCAGGCTGGTAGGTTAGGTTAGGTTTAATACACCTAATAAAAAAATGAAGAAGTAAAAAAATAACTAATATTGATGGTTTCGATCTATGTGTAATGAGAAGAACTATGAAAGAAATTCACACAATGGTAGGTGAACAACCCACTTTAAAGACTTACGATTTTAAATGAAAAAATACAATTTTAAAATTAATTTGGACCTTATACCAAGTAAAAATCAAATCTACTTCTAAAAAGCTTTAAAAATGTAAACTTTTGGGGGAAATTTCCCCCTATTTAAAATGTATATAATATTTTTTTTATTAACAAGTTTATCTAATTGTTTGTAAATCTGAGTCTAAATATTAAATTTAACCAAAACTGAAAATTGTTAATTTTTTGAAGATAAGCAGCAATTTTGAAATTTATATAACGATCTATTGGTTAGAAAGTTTTTTCCAATTCTTTATAAACAAAGACGACAGATGATAAGACGAGACAAATTGACAGCGGAATGGAACTGAGTCAATGTTTTTATCAGCAGTAGTGCCTAGTAGTTATGACACCACTTCTCTCGCCTGCAACTTCCATTATGCGAATTATTAAAATCCTTGCTACACTTTACGGACTGTACACACTACAACGAAGGATGGGCGGAATGTCGAAAATCACGTTTTGAGTTTCCTGAAATTATTAAACGCAAACATGAAGTCGACATCGTTTGTAATTACCAATCTTACCCTATACTTCATACACCAGTTAAATAAAAGAAAATTACTTTTTTTTCTAAAATATTTAAAACGACTTTCACAAATCAGTTCATTCTAGAGACATTTCGATGATAATTTTAACCCTACTCAGCACTATCGTGTTACACGGCTGTTAGTAAAGACATACTGAGTACGTTAAACTAATTATTCTAACAATAAATATCATTTAATTGCACAAGGAACATGACTTCAACACTGTAATTAAACTGGGTCATAAAACAATTAATAATAATAGTCAATTGTTTTTAACTATTCCACCGGTGTCTACGAACGAGCAGTAATGATCCTGGTTAGGTCGTTCGCTCAGCTCCATCCTTGTTATACTTAATTATAAACTATAATTATTGGAACTGGGTAAAAGAAGTTGTGATTACAGAAGGCCTTGACTTTTGAAATACTGATTGTTAATAAAAAAGTAAAATTATTAGTTATAATTAATTAAATAACAGGGTAAAGATAAATTAAAACCTTAAGAAGTAATCAAGTAGAAAATAAAAAAATGTATAGTAACTTGAAACACGAAGGTTTGTTTGTACTATTATTAAATTACGCTGATTCTATAGTTTGTACAAATATTGTTGTGTGTTATTTTAAAGACAAAAGAACTTTCGGTTATAGCCTTTTAAATAAAGAGAAATGATCATAAAATAAAGACTCATAGCCCTCGAATACTCTAATATCGTTAGGCCCTGAAAAGAAAATAGTTGTTCAAGAAAGATGTTGTTGGTAGGAAATAGTTGTTGATAAGAAAGATGAAAAACGAGAGAGCTAACCCAAAACTACATGAAACTACACATACTCACTACTGGTGAACTACTGGGGGTAAAGCAAGTTCTATCAATATAAGTAAAAATAACATTCTTTTGTTTTCTTCTTTTTTCTATAATTGAGTGTTGCTAGTTTTAAGTTAGCATTTAACCCTCTAGACACTTCAGCTCATAAGAATTTGTGTGTACTTCTTATTCTTGAATATACCCTCGGAAAGGGAGGATTTTCCTAACCAAGTTGTTTCTTATTTCAAATGTCTCATCTGAGCCGAAGATCAGTTGTCTTCTACGTCCTAATGCACTTTAGAAATACAGTATAATAACATGTTCTGCAATTTCATGATGGTTGCATAGTCTTGATTTCAGATTTCCTCAGAATAATTCCATGGTATTAAGGTGCTTCTTGAAAGAGTCATGGCCTGATAGGAAGCTTATTATTTTTCTCTGATTTAGTATACTTTGTGAAGTTACGAACTTAGAGAGTTTCATATCTGGTTGGACTGTAAAGTTTTCTCGTGGAGCATTTTTTCCATCGTTCCTTAATTTCTAAGTTTAGCCATTGTTTTAGACTATTTTTTGCTACGGCTTTAGTTTTTCAGCATTTCTTGGAACCATTTCCCCCCAGTTTATCCACCTTTTAGTTTTAGATAGAATATGAACTCCTTTTAAAAGTAATCTTTAGTATGAGTAAAGATGAGGATAACTAAGAAATAGGCAACTGATATATTTTGAGCTTGCAGTCATTGTTTTCTAGGAAAAACCTTTCAATAAATGTTGTTAAATCAGTATGCATTAATTTTATCTATAGAGGAAGACTTCAATTTAAAAAATCCTATAATAGATGTTATTGGAAAAATTTAAACCCTGTTGACAGTGCTTCTTTTCTGGGAATTCAAATTGTTGAACATTTTAATTTGAAGCTGCACGTGTATTTTGTGTCAAAAAATATTTAAAATTTCATACGCTGTAAGAACATTAAAAGGATGTTGTTCTGTAAATGAGGTACGCACTATATATTTTGCTTTCTTAGTTTCATACTATGTTGCAATATGACATCATTTTTAGGGGAAATTTAACTCATTTATAGGAATAAGAAAAGAGTTATGCGTATCATGCGTGGCAACAGAATTCATACCCATGTAACGAACATATTTCTAAATATAAAAGTATTGAAATTTCCATGCATTTACATCTATGAATGCATCTTATTTGTTAATAAACACTTTAATAATTCAAGAATGTCAGTTTTTCTCATACATATAATGTCCGGAATCGTCATAATTTTATTGTAGTAAAACACATTCAAAACACAGGAAGGAGTTAATTATAAAGTTCCATGAAAGACTACTGGAGGGGATTAGAAGTCTAACTTCTAAAAAATATTTTCAGAAAGTCTAGCAAAGTTTTTTTTAGATAAATGCATCATTTTGTAACTGAAAACGTAGTAGAATTTCAGGAGTTCTTTGTCATAATGTCAAGTGAGTGTGAAAATGTTGGTTTTATTTTCTGTTTGTGTAATTTTAGTAATTTAAATATTTTCATATATTACATTTTTATTTGAATATATTTATCATTGTTTATTTACCTAAGTTATATTGAATATATTTAAAGGTCTTTTGTAATTATTTTAAATTAGAAAGTATATAATGACTAGTGTTATACAAATGCCATTTGTTAGCAGCAAATGATAAAATAAATATATCCAATTAATTATAATTTAGCATATATTTTCTGTTTATTCGATGTTTTTGTTTAATTTGGGAGAACAAAAATAAAAAAATGTTCATTTTTATCATACAATTTCTAAGAAAAATGTATATCAATTACTATTTATTAATATTTTTACCCAAAGGCCATTCAGAAGAATTCCGTTTGTAACTAAATCATCAAAATAACCAAATTTACCTAAACAACCTCCCTCTCCCCGCACCCCTACATCTTTCGAAAATGTATAAATTGAATGTTATGAGTATTAAGGTCTGCAATAGGTACGCGTAAGATTGAATATAATACAGGCTGGAATGGCGAACAAATCCGTTAAGGTAGGAATGTAAAGAAAGAAAAGCAATAATAGGAATTTTCTGTGATAAAATTTATTAAAAAGATAACTGTTTGGCTACAAATGAGACCATCGTAACGTCGCTTGTAAGAGTGAGAACGGAGCGGATGCTGAAACGAGAGTACAAGAAATAATTAAGAGATTTCATACTCTGACGGACGATGTTAAAACTAAAACAGACAGTTTTGAATGTACAAGGAATGAATGAAGACACCCGCAAAACAGATGGATACCTGTTAGAAAGGGGAAGTCATGGAAACGTTAGGGGAGCAAGGAGAAATGGTAGGATCAAAAGGGATCCATGTGAACTCCCCCACAATCCTAATATTACTAAATTTTAATAAAATCTGCAACGTCGTTTATTTACTGTAGGTAATTGAAAATGTTTCCAAATATGGTTTATATTTATTTATAAAGAAATATATTTAAGTTTTCCTTGCTGTTTAAACGCAAAAAACCTGAAGGTCGTCATTGAATTTTAAAAGAGGAAAAATTAAACATAAAATAAAGACCAATAGTCCTCGAATACTCTAGTAACTTCAGGTTTAGAAAATAACAAGTATTTTTCAAGAGAGTCCTGATAGGACAGATGATAGGGATCTAGCCCAATACTAGATGGAAAAGGTGTAGATCCAGCTAGGTCTCTTGGGATTGCCACACTCGTACTCATTAAAAATATATTACCCTCGACGGGGTGTGTTCTCCTGAGAGGAGGATGTTTAATAGGAACACACACAAACACACCCTTTTTGTAAAGAAATTTCAAAATGGTTGACAATAATAATGTCGACCGATTTAATCAGTTTCCCGTTAGATCCTTCTTGACTTAAACCTACACAAGTCTTTAATAAATCATTTTGTACGCCTAGACTACCTGCATACATTACAACGAAGGTCGAAGTTGGCAAACAATCCCATGCACTAAACATCAAAAAAATCGCTTCTTATAATGTCTGCGTAACACCTGAATAAAGAGTATTTTACGTGTTTTTTAAATTTTATTTGTTTACGTCTTACGGCCAAATCAGAAATATTTTAAATAACCTTCATGCCATGGACGACAGTTTCATTTTCCCGTGAGCTCTGTGATAGTCGATTGTATAGATCGATTTTGTATGCCTAATTGTGTTATTTCCTTCATTTTACATCAGTGAGTCCGACGGTACAATCCGATAAGTATTTAGAAATGAGTTAACATCAGAAACAATCATTTTGATTTGTTTTGATTTCTTTTTGTAAAATACAATTTAAAAAAGTACGAAAATATACCCGTTGTTTGTTCTTAATATTGTGTTTGAAAATTAATTACAAAACATAGTTTTATCTGTTTTTAGAATAATTACAGATATTCTATAAAATTGTACGATATTCATGAAAAATAAATTTACAAAATATTTGTAGATACAAAATTAGATTCTCTTTCCAGGTTTTCCAAACGTTAAAGATTTGTTTAAAAACAAAAGGAAAAATTTAAACCGTTGTGGAAATATGTTTTGACAATATTCCAAAACAAATTAACAATTTTCTAAGTTTCAAATAAACTGCTCTCCGGCTTCGAATATTTTACAACAGCTTGAAATCTAAGCATCATGGTACATACTCAGCCCGATCATACATAATAATACAAGAAGATCTATTGTACAGTTGATTTATTGGGCGTTGCAAGAAATGTTAAATTGTGTTGGTAAATCAAAAGGTATTACCCAGTAGGGTATGTTTGTTTAAAACAGTTGTTACACAGGTTTTCTGAACCTCGTAATTATGTTTCAGTACTTCCTTGATGTCAGCTACGCTCTAGCCGCCCTCCTAAATGTAGACATAGTAAAAGTCTCCAGACGCTTCGCTCGTGTCAGTCTCTCGGCCATGGGAGGTCTCAAAGCTGTACCTCGCTAGGCTCACTAGGCTTGTCTCGGTGACTTCCTTGGGAGGCCAATGTTCGAAATTACATTTTTGACAATAACTTTACTATTTTTCATCGTAGAACGGTAGAGGTTGGTACCATTACATTCAGAATAAAAATCTGCAAATGTTTATCTAATTTAGTGTGTCATAATTTTAAAGACACGAGTTATGAACAAGAAACTATTTAAAATTACTGCCGTTTTGACATTTTTCTAAATTTCAACAGAAATCTAATTACCCCCCCCCCCCCATGTACCAAATTGCATGTGTCTGTGTTTATTTTTGGCCGCTATAGACGACATCGAACGGACGGAATTATCAAAATCATTTTTTCGTTTCCCTATCCTTATTAAAATTAAGGAAGAAAAATGTATTTATTTACTTTCTAATTTGTTGTATTTTAATATAAAATACATTATCCAAATACTTCGCCAAAATCTAAACACTTCAAAAGTTGTATCAAATTTTGTAAAAAAAACTCAAAAATTCTTGTAAAATATACTCCTACATTAAGAGTAAGTAAACATCTAAAATTAAAATAGAATTAATTTCGACGAATGAAAGAAAATAATGCAACTAAAGGAAATTATCAAAAATGTTTAACTTAGTTATTGTTACTTACCAGCTATACGAATTACAGGATAGGAAGTTATGTTAGGTTAGGTTAAATTTCGTCCTCTATTTGTTTTCACTGATCTTCACGTTTCATCACTTCAGAACACCCACAAAGTGATTCTTAACGTGCCGTTGTCTTTGTCGACTGTAAACACAATAGCGTCCATAAGAATTAGGACATGAAGATTCAATTTTGTGTAAATTTATTTTTCTTACTAAATAAATAATTGTAATACAAATCATTCCTATTAAATTGCAAGAAACTCCAATTAAAAACTAATATTTCATTTCGTACTGTAACTATTATTACAGGGGAAATAATTATTACCGTTAAAGCAAACATTTTTTTCAAAAATAAATATTTCAGTGCCGTTGACATAATGTAACGTGTGAATTAGACTAAACATGTTTAAATTATTAAAACAAAAACCTAAGTTTTAACTCTTAAAAAAACTAAGCAAACTTAATAAAACTACTTATTTAAGCTACTCTATTATCATTTAGACGCCAGTAGCCTCGTGCAGGGAGCTGTTTGAGTTGACAACCGCGCACTACATTTCCCTCTCCTACTGTATTAGCTACCACCCAACGGACTTGATTCGTGGCGCCAATAGGGTCTGTTTCTGCGGACAAAAGGCAGAGCGAAGAGTAAATTTTTGTATTCAATTATTTTTAAATCCCTAAAATTTAATCTCGTTTGTCTAAAAAAATATGCGTAAAATTATAAAATTTATCACGTCACTGCTCTACTGTTTACATGATAGTATTACAATACACTCAGACTGGAATAGAAATAATGCAAATTTGATATAACAAAAAAAAATTAAAACCAATGCAACAACAACCAAATTGTAAACATGTGATTATTTTTACAATACAAAGTTAACATATGATCAGATCTGTCAACACTAAAACATGTGATTTGTATTATAATATTTATAGGGGTAACTTAAACTTGTGATCAGAAATAAACATCTTGTTCAAGGGATCTCAGTTTGAGAAGTTAATATTTAAAATAGTTTCTTGTATTTAAAAAAAAAAAAAACACCAAACTCTATCTGTGAACTCTACAAAGCATTATAAATATTTGTGTTATATTTCATCAAAATCCAACCGGTAGTTTTAGAAGTAGAATGTCAATAATTGACTCAAAGCTGCGGGTAAGATGGCTTCAAAAAACTATTTATTAAAACCTAAATAAAACACTTGATTAAAAAGGACAAAATTGTCACTTCTAGATTGTTTAATGCTCACAAACCATTGTGTCCTATGGGTAGATTGGTGGACATTTCATAGACTAAGGTATTGTAGTTTCCTTTAATGAGATCAGAATAACTATAATTTAAGTATTAGATAATAATTAGTATGCATTACATTTAGTTTAGATGTAGTCTTGATATTTGTATACATATTTCTTTTAAAATCACTTAACATTTTTATTTGATGAAAATTAAATAATTATAAATTGTAATTAGTATGCTACAATTAAACTAATAGTAATTACTTTCCCCACATGTACTAAATATATGGAAATTTATAAGGTGGGTCAAAAATCGTGGACGTTTTTTGCATTTATACCTATTTTCAGTTTCCAGAACGATAAAAAAATGGTTTTCGAAATTATGCCTGACTACAGCTCAAAATCGTGTTCAGATTGTTAACAAATTTGGTATGTGGACATATTTTATCGTACCTCGGGACTTTATAATTTTTTTTATATAATTCCAAAATTTTGAATCGCTGTCGTAAAAAAAAAACACAAAATTACGATTTTCTCAAAATCCACTGTATCGATTTTGATCAAATTTTGCTCAAGTGTAGTCTCTAATTATACAAACAAAACGTACCGGTCGCGATCTCTCCAAAATTGTCGGTTCATAAATTATTGGTAAAAAAAAAACAAAAAAATCACCCATGGGGTTGTCATAAAATACATAATTTCATACAATTGACTCTTTGATTTCGTTCAATTTTTTTTAACGATATTTTAATAATAAAGGAGACACTTTTTTATAGTCTAACCAAACATTTTTACAGAAAAACTATCAAGTTCATGATACATGTAAAAAAAGATAAATTTTAAAATCCAAAAAGTTTCTAAAACGTCAAGTGAATAAAACATATCAGTTATTATACCAATTAAAATTGATTTATTTCTGTTGCAAAGGTTGGCAACAACCCTTCCTATTACGGAATACAACAAAAACCGAACCACAGATTCTATCATTCACAGATAAAGTCACAGATAAAACCGTCACGCGTTTTCTTTTGCTTCTACTGATTGACATCACATTTTCTATGTAAATACCAACACATTCCAAGTCAAATCGTTTGCACGCCTTTAATTGGCATCGAGTAACAATGTTAGTGCTACCTAACCAGAGGGAGGGCGTCCAAATAAAAGAAGTCTTTCCCAAGGCCTACTTGATCTGATTCAAGGTCGTTTCGTCACACTACGATGATGTTCTGTTTTGTATTTTCAGTTGGTGCAGAACTCTCTAGCTGCCATGCAGTTCACCCAAACATTATCACTCGTCAGGATTCTAACAACAGTAAGTCTTTACAGTTTTGTTACAATCTTAGGTTATGTAATAATGATGAGCGTACAGTGTTGCCTCACCGAGTGAAAGTACCTCTTCGTGTTTGGAATTTTATAATAAGATGGAACCTGTTGGCTCCGAGAAGCATGCCTAATTTTTGGCTACTGTTTTGAGTGTTACTACAAGCCTTGAAGGAATTTATAAATTAATTACCCCTCGCAGTGTTGTCCGCAGAATGTAAAAGTAGCAATTAAATTTTTAAATGTCAAAACTTTTAGGGATTTTTTAAAAACGTATAATTATGATTGGATCATTAAATTAATTTTTGATTATTTAAAATTATACTAATTATACAATTTGTTTGTTTTTTAGTTTGTTTTGTAATGACGATAACACAAAATTAATTATACCTGTTTTATTACTTTTTAATTCATTACAATTATTAAATAATGGAAAAAATCTTATATATTTTAATTCCATTTAATATTCCTTTAATGAATTATTAGATAGTACTGTCTTGTGTAACTCAAATTCATGAAATGCGTGCTGACCCTAATCCTCAGTAAATATTAAAGGATAGGTTAATTTAGCATAGAAATTGTGTCCAACAGCGGTACGTTTAGAACAAGTTTGATTTTTATGAAACTAGATGTACAAACTCTTGATACAATATTTCTAACAATGTTTATAACTAAACTGATTAAATGATTTCAAATTTCCGGAAATCTTTCAATTGTGGGATCTTATTTTCAATTGAAGACTATGAAGTCTAATTTTAGTTAAATTTTTTTTACGAAGTGGTTTAACCATTTAAAAAACGTAAAAAAATATTTTTTGAAACGATTTTGTTGTTGTTTTTTACTTGCGTTTGAATTATGTTTTTTGATACGATATGTACTAAATTTAGCTCCTTCATAACAGAAAATTCTCTAAGCTCAATTAAATTTTAATTACGTATTGGAACAAAGATTTTTTTAATTTTCATATTTTCGCGTAACTATACATATTTATATACTTTAAATGTCGTTTTCATAAATATTTTATAACCCTTATTTTCTTAGAAAAATCAAATGAAATACTAAAACAGTGATAAAATTTCATTTAAATCGGAAGAAATAGAAATATAGTATAGCTTGTAATTTATTTAAAAATTAGTAATTTAATTATTGGTAAAAATTGTTTAAATAAAAATATTGTTATTCTTAAAAAAAAAAAATCTTAAAAAATATAAATTCTTTTCTAATTAAAGTTATATATACAGAGTTACCAACATAAAATGACAAACATTAACATTTCTAAAACTGGAAAAAATACAAAAAACAATAAATAAGAACTTATCCGACTTGTTTAAGTGATTTCAAAATATTATGTAATTCAAATTTTGAAAAATCGTAACCATTTTACAATTATGACCACCAACTAAGTTTTTCTTGATTACAAAAGACAGACTGAGGGAAAGTGATAGATTTCTTTTTCCTTTCCCGGGGCCCCGTAAATCAAACATTTTGAAATTTTTTTCCGTGCGTAACAACCCAAACATGATTTGAAATTTTTATACTTTTAGTTTTGGGCCCTCTTAGGACCATTTTAGGTCTAATACACTGTAAATAAATTTAGTTTTAAAACCTCAATTGAGTATCTTTACAGTTTAGGATTATATATTATAGAAACCAATAGATCTATTTTTACTAAATTACTGATGAATAACCTTTTCCCTAAAGTTACAGTTCTTGTAGTATAAAAGTGCAATATGAGTTTTTAAAAGTTTTTCAAGGCACATAAATGGTTTCACTGTAAGTGTACGTTAGGAATATCAAAAAATCAGAATTACAATAATATAGAGATTTCTCTACAATTATCAATATTTTATCATGAAAAAAGTGTAAAGTTGGAATACAGACAAAGAAACGGTGTAACGCTTGTGTTACAAATAAAAAAAAAATTTGGAATTTATTTTTCTGAGACACATAACTCGTTTATGTATAATATTAAGTTAAAACATTAAAAAAACAAATATAAACAGTTTTGAAATTTTCTTTATGTTTATTGATATTTAAAGTTAATGGCTAAATTAAGATTTTTTGGCGATTTCCAAGACATATAAATCGTTTAAATATAGGACATTATATTAAGTTATAGGCTAATTAAGTTAAAACATTAACATTTAATATTTGAATTTTTAAAATTACAGTGATGTATTACTGTAATTTAAACTACAAATATTGGTTAAATTGAGCTTTTTACAATACACATAAATCGTTTAAGTATAGAAATTAGGTTAAAAAAATTTTAAAAAACAATTTTGAAAATTTCATAAGTGCTCTAATACTGTTAATTAAAGTTACAATATGGACTTAATTAAACTATTTTAAGAGTTTTTCCAAGGCACATAAATCGTTTAAGTATAGTATTTCATTTAGATAAAACACAAAAACAATTTTTTTTTAACTCCTTAACAAGTGTATTACTGTCATTTAAAGTTATTGCCTAAATTAAGCTTTTTAAGAGTTTTTCCAAGGCACATAAATCGTTTTAGTATAGTATATCTTTACATTAAAACAATAAAAAAAATTTTAAGTTCGAAAATTTTGTAACGATTTATTACTGTTTAGTATAAAGTATAAATATTAGTATTTATTTATTGTATATATAGTAATCTAATTTAAAATTCAGTATTTGTAAGTATACAATGAGACAGTTATTTTACTTTTGTTAAAATAAAGCTTGTTGACTCTTTAACTAGGGATTGAAACATGTTTTTAAATTTATCACATAAGAATAATGTGTCTTGAAAAATGTCTTTAAAAAGTATAATTTAGCTACAAATCTTAATTTTAAAATTCAAAAAAATACAATTTAAAATATTGAAATTCCTTTTTGGTTTATCATGATAATGTTTCTTGAGATATTTCTTAAAACGTATATAATGGTTTATTTTAATATTAAACAAAACTACATTTTTCTAAATTTCTGTTTGTAAACAGAGAAATGTAAGAACAATCTGGGGAAGTCTCTTAAAAATTTATGCTCTGAAACGATGTTTAAATAAACCACAAAATGTAAATTACTGTTTAGAAGAAGTACTAATAACAGTGAAAACGGACGTCGTTTGGGAGGGGTGATTTAAAAAGTACAAACTTTAAAAAAAATGTGAAATTTCAATAAAAATTCAAAATTTTGGAATTAACGGGTTCCGTGAAATGAAAAAGAAACCAATCACTCTCCCTCATTCTGTCTATTGTATTCAATTATATAAATGTTGTTAAAGTCCAAGATGGTTGCTTTAAAATTCAATAATTTGAATTATATAAATTTTACAGTAGACTACCAATTACTGCAATGAATACAACAGACAGACTGACGGGAGAATGATTATTGGGTTACTGAGTTTATCAACCTTTGTATTAAGTCTCTTATTTACATTTTACACAAATATTTGTTATTTGTTGATGTATAATCTTAATTCATTGACTTAGTAAGAGAGTGAAAGTTTTTAAATAACAATCTCTCATTGAAACACTAAATTCAAATGAACATTCAACCTTTAAACTATTTAACGTGCTTATAAGGAGCGTAGTAACACCGTCGTTGAAAGCACGGATAAATTTAATTTTTCCTTTCACTATTTCCGTCTTTTTTATTCATAAAATATTATTGATTTAAAATAAAGTCTCAGTGACTTCAACGGGGCTCAGAACACGTTTTACTTTTTTTTCTTTTTTTTAATCAAACTATTTCACAGAACCATTTTCTATACTTAAAATTAATAGTATTCGTTTTCAATAAATTTATGGAATGTTACGTTATTAGAGTATTCGAGGCTTAGGGGTGATCATTGAATTTTCCTTTTTGTTTAGAATACAATAATGACCGAGAGGTTTTAGTCTTTGAATAAAAAAGCAAAAACAAAAAATAGAACTAAAGTAATAATTTATTGTAATATTATTATAGTATATAATAGTTAGTTTTTTATTTAGAGTCCGTAGGTAAAACCAAAGACGTTTATAATTTCACGAGCGTGGTTCTCCGCCTATCTGCCACTAAGTCGCAACAACCTGTCTACACAGACATGACGATAAATCGAATATATTTCAAACTTTCCATTTATATTCTTTGTATTGTTCCACATATCGGAAAAGCTAAATAACAATCGAGATAATTTTATTTTAATATGTGAATAAAACTAGAAGTTATTCTGATTACGTATATATACATATATATATATATATATATATATATATATATATATATATATATATATATATGTGTGTGTGTGTGTTTATTTGACGAAACAATTAATATGTTGGCGCTAGGCGAAATTTAAAGTGTCAGATATCATGCCCCCCCCCCCTACAGTAATGAACACATTGTGACTACAAATCTGAAAAACTATTTGGCTTTGTAATTAAATTCCAGAGCTAAATTATATTTTTATTGTTTTGAGAAATACGTAGAGTGTAATTTTCAAAAGCAGTTTTTGAGACGTAAAACAAACAATTCAATTGAGGCATGCTAAAAGATGAAATGCATTTTCATTGCTTTCTATTTAGTAAGGTCCGTAAGCTAAACCAAGGACCCTTATAATTTCACGCGCGTGTTTGTCCGTCTTGAAATCTCAACCTATAAACACAGACAAGACGATAAATCCTACATTTCAAATTTTTAATTTAAATTCAATTAAACAGCGGTAACAAGAAAATGACCTTGAGGTAAGGGGCAATAACTATCGAATTGAAAATTGTTATTTTTTGAAATACTATGTGTGGATTATCAAATAAAACTAGAAAATTTTCTGATTACGAATGTGTAGGCTATGTTTATTTTACGAAGAAATTAATATATTGTCGTTATGCAGTTTTAAAGATTTCGACTTTATAAAAAGAACTGTTCCTATAATTATGTTTAAGAACCCTAAATCGTGCAGCTTTAGTACGCGCTTGTCTCTTTTATTTTTTAATATATTTATATTTTAAGAATGTTCTTGGAATTTTTTTTTAATTGTCGATTTTATTCATATAATCTGAAATATTAAAACATCCATCCCCCCCCCCATAAACATAATATGAAGAAATTTGTGTTATAAATCAAAATATTTATCTTGAGTTTCATAAAATTTTCCACATTTGATCGTAATTTAATAACCCCTATAGCATAAAAGAGGGTTTATTTTAACAAAATTTTAAATTGTGGACGTATTTGTGTCATATATCCAACCAGTATTCTTTATGTTTGTTAATTAAAATTTGATAACACCAATTCTAATATCAATATAAAAAATAAGTTTTTTTTTTTAAATAATTATAGCATTCACTATCGGTGATGGATTTTTTACCCTCTAAGACCTACAGGTTTAATAAGTCATATTAATCACCAATACACCAAAAATTACGATTTGAGTGTTATAATTTAAAACGTCAAATTAAACCAGGTGTACATATTGAATGGTCTAATATATCGAATTTGAACAGAGCGCATTATCAAATTTTTGCTGAACACCATTCATAATTAAATTATTTTTTTTTTAATTTTTGGAAGGATGATGACGAATTTTGTTTTCTTATATTTTGGTTTTTTTGGTATTCTTATGCGCCTTTAACTACACTATTGTTGCCACCATTTTATGAATTTAACTGTTATGTTAACCTTTATCATTTACACGATGAAAATCAAAATTTATTTCTTCTAATAAAAACAATCTTTAAAGTAAGAGTAATTCAATGGAGACTAAGGTTTTTAATACCTGCCCCATTTAGCACCAGGGAGGAGAATATTTTGAATTTTGAATTTCAATTTCTGTCTTCTATATTTATTAACAATTAAAATATATTAACTTAATTACCAATTAAGTATTTGAGCTTGAGTAACTAAATAAATTTGTAACTAAAAATAAATATTCATAATTTTCATGAAAAAGTGAAGATGCAAATACGTCCCCTCACGATTGGCACAACCATACTGGCTATTATAGTGAGTCCCTGAAGACTAATACAATTGTGGCAATAATATAAATAAGTACGCAGTATTTTTGTCGCCATTACTGTTGGAATTTTTATAGAACATTTTCTTTGCGCCACTGTTCTAGGATAAAATTGATTTTTTAAACTCAATAAAACTTACCATTTGAAAATTTTGAATTGCACACCAAACTCTTCCAAATGGGTAAAAAATTCTAAAAAGTTATAGAATCATATCTAAATTACAGGGAATCTAAAATACTTTCTAATAGTTTCAAATTTGTTATACCTAACTGTTAAGAGCATAAGGTTTTTGCAACTAAAGAATAAAGTTATTTATATTTCAAAATGGCTGCTATTCTTAGCTAGCTTTTGTAAGTTTTTACTTATTTGATCTTACTTTAATCTACAGCTTGGTGATTTGTATATTTTCATATCAAGATAAACATCTTCAATGAACCACAAATCGTTAAAATAAGTCAACCGCCGGTGTATCAACAACCTACCGAGTTATTGACTTTATTGGAAAACAAAATTCAATGTCAATTTAATCATCGCCAACACCATAAAATCATATTTAAATTCGAGTTCACACTCAAGTCATTTATTATACGTAAACGGAAGATTGGTGTAATTATAGAGTAGGCCCGCGCGAAACATTCCGAAGACTTTTACCCCGAGGCGACAGCCAATAATAGAGAGAGATAATAATATTATTTATTGCTTTGTATAATCCCATGAACTCAACGCATCTCTCACGCATGAACTATCTCAGGAGATTTCTAATCTAAGAGGTGTTAGGAAATAAGTATTGATAACTTTTGAATGGTTAATAGCAGAAAAACAAGATTTGAGATATGTTTTTTGTTGAAATGGTAGTATCTTTTTATTTAAACACAATATAATACGCCAATAAAGTCTACCGAGAGGTTTAAGATAGAATTCTAAAATGTAAACTAAACGAGGTCACGAACTTCTATAAGATATTGTAAAAAGTATTTACAAATTTGTTGATAAATTGACATTAAACACTCATGAAGCTGCAAGACACACATATACAGACTGTTGGAAAATTATGGAACTAATATATAGCCTACAGGGTAGTTCAAGATTGTAGGGCAATATTTAGGTCCAGAAACGCTTAATTTTCCATCCGTCGGTTATTTTGTGTTTAAAAGAAGATCTTTAGACAAGATATGTAGCGATGATTTGGTATGCATTATTTGTGTAAACTTGAACTAAAAAACCAAGGCTTTACTTTGCACTTTTTCAAAATAACTGACATTAAAAATTTTTAATATTGAATATCACGAAATACATTAACATTACACAATATTTATAAAAGACAATTGATTTTGCTCTTTAAGAAAAACAAAATGCTTTTTATATTTTTTTCTGTAGATTACGGAATAATCGATTTTCGACAAAACAAAACAAATTTCTAAATAATTGTCTACTAAACCCAAAATTAGCCTAAACCAAAATGTTCGATAATTATTATAATATTATTATAATACCAATCACGAAAAGTTTCCTTTAACAGTTTCAAAATGGCGACTGGTGTTTTAATATTCATTTCAGTAAATGTTTTTTTTTTGACGATAGCTCATTTGATCTACAGGAAAATAATTAAAAAATGGGCTATTTTTCTGTTTAAAAAGGAAAATCTTTCGTTTTTATAAATATTTTGTAATGGTAATGGTTTCGAGATATTCAACAATAAACACTTTAAACATCCACCATTTTAAAAATCTACAAAATAAAATCTCCGTTCTCTGGTATGATAAAAGGTTAAATACAATATCCAATGCCTTGTGGTTAATAACAATATGAATGAAGTGATCCCCAAACCACAAACAAATCACCAAAACAATTAACGTTAGAAAGTTTAACCCTTATGTACATCTTGATAACATTGCTACCATCCTCGGAAGGATAAAAACCAATATTTTACTTTTATATTGAAAAAAAGATTACATATATAATGTGTTTATCAAATCTTCAATCATACTCCCATAAATGTAATGCTGTTTATGTAACAACATAAAATTTCCAACAGACGGAAAACTGCTTTTCCGGACCAATGTTTATATATTGTGTTATTAGTTTTAGAATCAGCTTCTGGAATATTTCTGTGAAATTTTGAATCGCCCTTTATACTACCAGACTAATAAAATAATTGGGTAATTTAAATTACCATTTTATATAGAACCCAATTTATCATGCACAAGAAGGTGCCCCTCGAAAGGGTATACCGTAGTCATTTGTTTAAATTGTAATCTTATATTTTTAATACAGGATTGTTTATGAATTTTAGGATGATAATAATAATAATAATCTTTAAATTATAGAAAAAAAGTTAACGATTCAAAAGTTTTTTTGAAATTATTTTGAGCCGGAAGAAAAACTAACCTCGTCGAAAAACTATAAAAAGACAAAAAGGCCTTAAAATCATTAAGTGCACTTAATCAATCCTGATAGAAATATATTAAATAATCTTTTTTGTGTGAAATAGAACCCTGAAACTTTGAGAAGAAAACAAACTTTTTTTAAGTGTATAGATTCATTTTATTGTGTTTTATGGCAATTTCGTTTTTTCAACTCAATCTCAATTTTGTGTCGTCCTACATTTCCAACAATTTTTCAGAAATGTTGTCATATAAATGTTTTTTAAAGTGTTAAGATTTTAAAATTTCCTTTTCATAATGTTTTTTCCGTGTTTAAAGGTGAAACCCCTTTCGGTAATCATCGCATTAAAAAAATAAATGAAAAGAGTAGTATAAAATTGACTCTCCCACTCGAGAACTCTAATAGCTTCAGGATCGGAAGAGATCAAAAGAGACCTGATAGGAAAGATAAATGAGTGAAATCTAACCGAAGACTACATGAAAATATATGGAGATTCAGTTACGGCCCTCAGGATTGTCACTCTCGTACTCACTATGTAATTTTATTATTGTTTAAATTGAAAAAGAAAAAAACCTCCGTTATCATCGCCTTATGAAACAAATGAAGAATAGACGAGAAAATAAAAGTGCTCTATCCTTCGAATATTCTAATAGCGTCAGAGTTAGAAATGAACAAGTGTTGGTCATGAGAAATCTATTTAGTAACCTAACCTAACCTACCTTACCTAATCTAACCTAAAACTGTGTGAAAACGTAGAGATCCAGCTAGAGGCACGACTTTAGAGTGCCTCTAAAGAACCCTTACTCACTAAAGTGAACTCCAAAGAGGGAAGGAAGTAACAATATAATTTGGCGTATTGAGACAGGTGAATTTCTAAAAAAAAGTTGTCGAAACATTTCCCTATTTACTCGTCTTTAGAGGGTAACTTTTTCCTGTATTACTTGTCACAGTAACTCATTTTGTACAGCAACGAAACTAACATAACCTAACCTTACCTAACCTAACATAACATAACCTAACCTAACCTAGCCTAACCTAACCTAACCTTACCAAACCTTACCTAACCTAATCTAAAGTCTGTGAAATATGTAGAGATCCAGCTAGAGTCTCACGATATTCCCTTTAAAGTACTCGTATTTACTAAAGTAAACTCCTAAAAGGGAAGGTGGCCACAATAATAATTTAGAGTATTAAGACAAGTGAATTTATAAAAAGAAAATTATTGAAGCATTTCCCTGTTTACTCCTTTTTAGAGGGTAACTTTTTCCTGTATTACTTGTCACAGTAACTCATTTTGTACAGCAACGAAACTAACATAACCTAACCTTACCTAACCTAACATAACATAACCTAACCTAACCTAGCCTAACCTAACCTAACCTTACCAAACCTTACCTAACCTAACCTAAAGTCTGTGAAATATGTAGAGATCCAGCTAGAGTCCCACGATATTCCCTTTAAAGTACTCGTATTTACTAAAGTAAACTCCTAAAAGGGAAGGTAGCTACAATAATAATTTAGAGTATTAAGACAAGTGAATTTATAAAAAGAAAATTATTGAAGCATTTCCCTGTTTACTCCTTTTTAGAGGATAACTTTTTTCCTGTATAACTTATCACAGTAACTCATTTTGTGCAATAACGAACCTAACCTAATTTAACTCCAATTATGTTGGAAAAAATCGACTAAAAAATCGTTAAATCATAACCTCAAAATTGGAAACGTCGCCATTAGCTCTAATAGTCGGCATTTTAAATTCATTTCAGTCAATCGTATAACGTCAGCTATATTTTAATATTCTTATATTTTACTATTAAGCGAAATAAATCAGAAACTAAAAATTTCAATATGGTGGCACTTTTAAACTATTTTAAGTATTTTATGAATGTAAAGTTTAGTTTGCCGAAGTGAATTCAATAATACCAAGAACAAAGTCGGAAATAAACGGTAAAAACTAAAACACCAATCTTATAAAACAGACAAAGAAATAGACTAATAAAAAAAAATTAAACAATGAAAGAACAATTCTAAAATTAAGGATGATTACGGAGACGTGACCGAAGCCAGCAACCAACGCCTCGTGAATCACCAATATAAATGTTCGGTCAGGACAAACACTCGATCAGTATGGCAGTGGAATACTAAACTAGGAAGTTGAAGAGGAATTTATGTCACGATCGTTTGGTTATTAAAACAATGGGAAAAGTGCAATGAATGCGTCATGTGGGACAAAGGTGCAGGAAATGTAATAAGGATTGATAGATAAATACAGTAAATAAATAATATAGAAATATTGCCAAATTATTTATAAGGATAAGATCGATAAACGTCTAGAATATCAGCGCTTCTTTGAGAGAGATTATTAACTAGAATTTTTATTTTAGAAGCGTGTATTTTTTGTTCTTTACTTATACAGTAAAAACTTACGACCTACATTTTTGACTAATCACATTTCAAGGTCTCTTAAAACCGAAACATTTTATTTTCAACATACCATCTGTCTGTCGTCGTTTGGACGTAAAGCACGATAACAGCAACAAAAGTTGAGATAGTCATTTGGTATGAGGACTATAATGTGCTCATATAGAACCGTATCCAATTTAAAACGTCAAAATGGCGGACATTTTGAAACTTTTTTTCATATTCGTGTGTTATTCAACTTAAAACACACTGAATTATATAAAAAATTGCAGATTTCAATGATACCGACCTACGATGATAAATAGCGAAGTTATTGTCAAAATTGTAAATTTCTAACCTAAAAATATATGTACTCGTATAGTTACGAAATCCTGCAGGACTGAGTCACCGCACGAGCGTAGCGAGTGGAGGCTTCTAATTAAGTACAGCTTCGATATCCGCTAATGCTAACACTGACACGAGCGAAGCGAGTGGAGAAACTCTAATATATCCTCATCTGCAAGGCCCGTTAGTTCAAGCAATGATAAACACAATTACAAAATTCAAAAACCTGTGTAACTGTTTTAAACAAACACACTACTGGATAAGTCTCCTTGATCTACCAGTACAATTAAACTTTTTCTACAAAGCCCAAGAAAACTGCTTTTGGTGGTATTCAGAGGATCTGCTTGTTTTGTAATGATTAATGGTGCTGTGTTAGTACTATGATGTCGCCCGTAAATTAATTTTCTAAATCACACTATTCGTTTAAAATAAAAAATGTTTTAAATGGGTGACATGCCCTATTTTTGTTAAATACAAGACTATGATACAAACTTCGAAAAAGGTGATTACAAAATGATTCAACGAAAATTTGTTTAAACCATAAACTATATTTTTTTGTTATACATAAATATTAAAGTGGTCACAATACATACAAAGGTAAATTTAATGAGGTCATAAATGATTAATTTGACGTCCTATTATCCTTTTAAGATTTTTTAAAGAAAGGGAACGTTTACTCTAATTTTCTGTACAAGTTTAGATGATATTTTATTAACTGTCTAGAAGATATTCAAATTTTATGCCTTTTCAAAATGGCGTCCATTTGAAATATTTGACCTCGACAATCTCAAAATTAAAAATGTAACGAACAAAATCATAAACATAAAATATTTTTTTCTTTTATCAATAATCTGAATGATATCTTCAATTTTATTGTAGGTTGTAGATTATACAAATAATTCCTTTCGAAATCGACGAAAACACCCATAGGTTTTCCAATGCTATTAAAATTTACCATTGTTAATCAAAACCGATCAAAAAGACAACCTACCTGTTAACAAAATCATCCCCACTAGAAGCATCGGGAAACACGTGTTTTATCAAATTCAAAGTTATTTTTTCCCACAATTGAGTTACCATTATCAGAAATAAAAATATCACTGTGTTCACCTTTAAGAAATCAAATATCTTGTATGTGAAATTGCTTATTAAGGTAAACAGTTTTATGTTCAAATATTTCGAATTGACCCCATTTTGAAATGGTTTCGTACAACATTAAGTACGACGCACTATTTTATAGTCACAAAATCTTAAATCCGTTATACGTTTATAATAAAATACACGATCGAGCAGACAAAAGCCAAACAAATTAATTTTGGGCGTAATATGTTTTTTGTAATTTTTTTATGTAGACTACTTAAATCGATCTATATTACAACAATACGAGTTATTTATGTAAATTTTCGATCCGCCATTTTTAAATAAAAAATTTTTTTTATGTAAATTTGTTATTATAATTTCTAATAAAAATTAAGACATGTTCACCATTTAAAGTATCTTGTAACTTGATTAGTTGCAGAGATAGCTGTGGTGCTCCACGTAAAAAGAAAAATCTCTAGGTTATTATTACCAACTTAACAAGCAATAATTATCGTGTGTAATAACAGCCCCACAGAATATAATTTGTGACGTTTTAAGGTAAGATTGTCCTTCGGAGGATATTATTGAAATTAAAAAACTACTGTTACAATAAAAGGTACAGTGATATTATACGGACCACTGAAATAGGTTAGGTTAGGTTAGATTAGGTTATTACAGCCTGGTAATTAAAATACCCAACTAATTTAATTCGTAAGAACCAGTTTTAGTATAAAGATGAGACAAACTTACAGGTTCAACATTCTATTTATCAACAATTAAGAAAAAATGATTGTTTGGACAGCGGCATGAATTTTGTGCTGTCAACCAGTAGCGTCTGGAAACATCACCGCTCTCCTTTCATCGTCGACTGCCCAATGAATTCAGACAAATATTATCAAGAGGATATCGAGCAGTGGCACGATGTTTTTATTTCTCCATTTTGCAAAACCTCACATTCGTTCTACAGAACAATACTGCGCAAAATTAAAGTACCCAATAAAAATAATACAAAAAGTGGTCGTTTTATCATGGTATTATTTAAAAAAATTTTCATTGGTTTTTCGTAAACTATTGATCCTATGAAAAACATAAAATAATTCGGAGATCTTCGTTACATTGTCACGGAACCCGTTTTGAAAACCTTAAAAATGGGTATCATTTTCCAATAAATAATGGCAGCTAACTAACTCTTTATCGTAACTCTAAACTGTTATGGTATTTTCGGACTTTCAATTTAAAAACTAATTTATTTTTGTATATTTTCTTATTAACCCACTCGTTTGGGAATTAAAAGAACTTTTGCATTTTTGAGAGGCGATTTTCCTTTTGTTACATCATGTTAAAAATTTAGACATAGTCAGAGAAGTGTAAATATCAACACAGGACTAAAATAAAATTTTGTATTTTTTTGAACACATAAAAACTACCTCATATCTACTGTAATTATTTTGATCTGTTCAACAAATTAGTTATTTTTATTTTAACCCTGCATAGTATACACTTCCTAGACACTACATAATGAAATTGATATAAAAAACTACATTTCCTTAAAAAACAAAACTCGAAACGTGTGTTTTCACAAGGTTTGACTTGTGAGATGTTTTTAACTTGAACACTACATCTCACAATTACTCAGAAACATATATCCGTCAATACGTTTATTAACTGAAGATGGCGACGTCGTTGAAACCCGTTTGATTGAATAAATATTTTTGTTTTATATTATTTTTATTACAATACATTCTATATGACGTTTATGGAAATTAAATGTAAATAAACAGATAAACAATCATCCACCTGAAGGTTATAATAAATGTACAGTAAATAAAAAGATAAACAATCATGCATCTGAAGGTTATATTAAATGCATGCTCGCCCTATTTGCAGATTGCATACACATTCATATTCAGGCGAAATGTAATGTACGAGCTCTGTGTTGTAATAAGCATCATGTGTTTTCGAGAGAATTAAATAATAAATGGTGTAATATATTGCATTAACTTTCTCATACATCCTTCCACAAAACCGAAATTAAATCTCGTTTTTTTTTATTTCCAAAATGACCAAACTTTATAAAATTTCATTGAATTTAATATTCTTTATTACTGATTTTTTCCAATCTATGGAAAATAAGATTGTGTAGATTCCACACCCCTTTTAAACTTGTTAAAAAAATTTAATTAAAAAATATTTATATACATTCAAATAAATCCTAATTTGATTTTATGTAATCTCATCTTAAATCATGTTTGATTGAAATTAAGCCTTTAACAACAGTGATAGTGTTATTTTCATGTTTCACAAATTATTTTACTTTTTAATTTTTTTAATTTTAATTTTTCATAGTTTGGATCTTTAATATCCATATTTGATCAAATTTTAAAACTAAAAATTTAGTCTTTTATTTAGTAAAATCATAAACAAGTTTTTCGTTCGTTTACTAAAAACTAACGAACCAATAATTTTAGAGAGTCGATTACTAACACCTTTTATTTTGCATTCTTCCCGGGTGTATTTTAGAAAAATTTAACCAACAAGGTTAGAGTCGATTTTGAGGAAATATTAATTTGAGTTCTGATCTGGCGGCAGGTTCCCAAAACTTTAAGTATTTGGTTTTAATATTTTCAATAATTTAACTTCTTAGTATAATCATTTCAATCACTAAAACTGAATACCAAATTCTCCAAAAATTTAATGACAATCCATTCTTTCGTACCGACTAACTGACTTGTCAAACCCTATTATTGGGAACCGGGTAAATATTTTAACCTTTAGCAAATATAGAAAACCACACGTCTCACTTTATATATACAGAGTGTTCCAAAAGTATGGACCTCCATTCGTAATTTTTGAACTGATTTAAATAAGAAAATGAAATTTTGGAAATGTCTTTAGATACATAGAATCTGCTTTAGAAAATTACAATCTACACTCTTGAGAGCTACTTAGGAGGCAACTTAAAGTTTAATAAAAACTTCAATTGAAAAATTCACAACAATGATAAACTTTCGAGGAGATTAAATTAAATGTTATGTACGACACAGTCTAATGAAGATCTGACAATAAACTAATTTCATGCTCTTTTAAGAAGCGAGGAACAACAATCAGGTCTAAATTGGTCCCATAACTTGTTTTGTTTTTAGCTTGGGTTTTCCAAATGTTGATAACTTTCTCTTCCCTTAACAAGGGTAGATAAAATCCAATTGATTGGATTACTGACAGTTTGTTTTTAAATTGATTTTATTATACTAATAAATCATACACACAATTCTTTTTATTACCGTAAATCAAAAAAAATAATTGAAATTACGAGACAGCTCACATACTTTCAAAACACTCTGTATATAAAGTCAGTCAAACCGTCATCTATGGTGCAAATTTTATGACACAGAGTTCGGGTTAACCATGATAAGACCTGAAAGTATCTATATTGATATATAGGAGAGGATAAATATATTTTTTTTAGAACGAAGAGGAACTCCCTTAGCATGGGGTTGAAATCGAAATGTGAAAATGTTGAAACTCGGCCAGTATGGAATGTTAGCATTTTAATCACATTTCAGTAAATTTTGTTAATTTGATAACTCAATATTTGGGAGAAACTCCCATAAGAAACAAATCATAAAATTAATATTTTTTTAAACATCAAGTGTCACCTCGAAAAAAAACACCGAAAATATTTATATTGGTCGGCTTTTCTCTAGAAATATCGGCTTGTGAATTATCAGTATAAAACAAAAAAAAATCAACAATGGGGATGTTATAAAAGATATAATTCTTCAAAAACTGATCTACCGATGTCGTTCAAATTTTAGTAAAGTATAAAGATTAATGAACCAAACCAGATTAAAAAATCACAATAATAAAAATATTACGTTTCAGAAATAATTGATCGAAAATTAAAAATAAACCTTGACGGTAAGGAAGTGTTTATGCGCGTTTAAGCCCTAATTTACTTATTTTTTTTAACACGACGTTCATGAATAATCTTCACTTTTAGTTTGACAACAATCGAAATGAATTTTTACTATCAATTAATTTTAATTTTTTTTTTTTGTGAGCGGGACTGGTTAGTGAGAAAGTATGTGCCAAATTTTGCACCGTTTATATTAACTCCTACCTAATAATAAAATATTTTATTTTTAAACAGTACTTGAGGAAAAGTTGCTTGCTGTCCTTTATGTAGTATTGTCCTGACTGTGGTGGTTTTATCTGATCACGTTTGTATTAGTCTTAGCTTTGACTGCTCTGGGATAGTTTTAGGCTTGAGATGTTTTCTTAGATTACAGATTTAGTTTTATTTTTTACTAAAATCACGTTGATGTTTTTCTCTTTTATGCTTTAGTTTTACACTTAAAAACGAGAGTTAATTGAAACATTGTGTATTAATTTTCATAAACACAAATGATGGCAAATATCTGATTAAATCATATTAATAATATAAACAAAATATTTCAAACAACTTTAAAACTATAACTTGAGGAAAGTTTCAGTTACAGCCTCCTACAGTTGGGCCTCTCGAAACTTCCTGACTGGTCTTGCCAGATATAGCCAAATGGCCTTGTCATTATTCTGACAACATCTGTACATCTGTTGGTTTAAGTCTGCAATGTTTTGTTGAACTTAATGGTCGATGTCAAAAACATTACCTAATAAAGAAATGCATTAGTGCAGAAATATGCAAATTGACTGACAAGGTCTTTTGTTGTCTGTTATATCTTATCGCTGGCAAGGCGTTTTTTAATTTATTGTTTTTATTATTATTTTACATTTCAAATTTGTTAGTCTCGTTCTGATCGTTATTTTATATCTTTCTCTCTCTCTCTCTCTCTCTCTCTCTCTCTCTCTTCTCTCTCTCTCTCTCTCTCTCTCTCTCTCTCTCTCTCTCTCTCTCTCTCTCTCTCTCTCTCTCTCTCTCTCTCTCTCTCTCTCTCTCTCTCTCTCTCTCTCTCTCTCTCTCTCTCTCTCTCTCTCTCTCTCTCTCTCTCTCTCTCTCTCTCTCTCTCTCTCTCTCCTCAGAAACTATTAGATGGACACACAGCATAGCAGAATTATCTTTGTAGTCTGATACAAATTTATAATTTATTTTGTGTCCACTCAAATATTGGTTACCAAAAATTGTTCAATGATTATTAATACCAACACCGTTCCTTGACTTTTAAATGCAAAAATTATATCATGATTTATAAATATCAACATCTTCCATAATTTTTAAATACCAAAAATATTCCATGATTTTTAATACCTAAAATATTCCATGATTTTAAATACCAAAAACATTCCATGATATTTAAATATAAAAATGTTCCACGTTTTCAAATACCAAAATTTTCCATGACTTCTAAATACCAAATATATTCCATGATTTTTAAATACCAAAATTTGACCCATGATTTTTAAATTCCAAAATGTTCCATGATTTATAAATATCAACATTCTTCCATGATTTTTAAATACCAAAAATATTCCATATATTTTTAAATACCAAAAATATTCCATGATTTTAAATACCATAACTATTCCATGATTTTCAAATACCAAAATTTTCCATGACTTCTAAATGCCAAATATATTCCATGATTGTTAAATACCAAAAATATTCCATGTTTTTAAATACCAAAATATTCCATGATTTTTAAATATAAAATGTTCCATATTTTCAAATACCAAAAATTTCCATGACTTCTAAATACCAAATATATTCCATGATTTTTAAATACCAAAAATGTTCCATGATTTTTAAATTCCAAAAGTGTCCATGATTCATAAGTATCAACATTCTTCCATGATTTGTAAATACCAAAAATATTCCATGATTTTTAAATACCAAAAATATTCCATGATTTTAAATACCAAAAATATCCATGATATTTAAAATATAAAAATGTTCCACGTTTTCAAATACCAAAATTTTCCATGACTTCTAAATTACCAAATATATTCCATGATTTTTAAATACCAAAAATGACCCATGATTTTTAAATTCCAAAAATGTTCCATGATTTATAAATATCAACATTCTTCATGATTTTTAAATACCAAAAATATTCCATATATTTTAAATACCAAAAATATTCCATGATTTTAAATACCATAACTATTCCATTGATTTTCAAATACCAAAATTTCCCATGACTTCTAATGCCAAATATATTCCATGATTGTTAAATACCAAAAATATTCCCATGTTTTAAAATACCAAAATATTCCATGATTTTTAAATATAAAAATGTTCCATATTTTTAAATACCAAAATTTTCCATGACTTCTAAATACCAAATATATTCCATGATTTTTAAATACAAAAATGTTCCATGATTTTTAAATTCCAAAGTGTTCCATGATTCATAAGTATCAACATTCTTCCATGATTGTAAATACCAAAAATATTCCATGATTTTTAAATACCAAAAATATTCCATGATTTTAAATACCAAAAATATTCCATGATTTTCAAATACCAAATTTTCCATTACTTCTAAATACCAAATATATTTCATTGATTTTTAAATACCAAAATGTTCCATGATTTTTAAATAATAAAACGTTCCATGATTTTTATATATAAAAAAATATTTTATGATTTTCAAATATCAACAAATTTTCCATTTTAAACGGAAGATGAATTTTAATTTCGATTATTATTTACTTTCATGGATGGATGTTTAAGAATGTTAGAGCAATTATTTTACACAGTTTATTAGTTGTTTTCTTAGTACCATTTAAGCAATAACTCTATATGGTTCACATTTTAAATTTTATTCCCTAAAACTTAAAGATTTGCTGAATAGTATAAATGTACTTTTCGATCGTTATGAATGTTCATCTATAATAACTTGATATATGTTTAAATAATTCTAATAATTCATCCTGTCCAAATTATCCATTTCCATAGTCCTAATTATTGATTATATAATTACCCACTGATATGGGTTTTAATGATTGATGAATAACGTGTGTATGCGGGTGAAAATTCTCATGCATGCTTCCTTCTGAACTGCAGGTGTTTCTAAGTAGAACAAAGAAATCCACAACTAATTCCATGCGTACTAATATATCATGATCTAATTATTTTATAAGTTTCATTTTCTTATTTAAATCCGTTCAAAAATTAAGGAGGGAACCATACTTTTGGAACACCTTGGTATGCCATTATATATTTAATGCATAGTATATTTAGATCTCAATACATTTAGTTTGTAAAATAATAAATTTAAAATAAATTAGTTACGATAGTTTAACCTTAATAGAATTCTAAAAAATACTGTTTTCTTTCAACACATACAATCAGATTTAAACATCCAATTCATTTAAGGTTAGGAAATCCTAATAAAAACAGAGGGAAGGAAGTGCTAAACCTAAGCAGAAGAGAGCTAAAACTCCTCTGTGGTATACTAACAGGACATATCCATTGCAGGTATCACTTAAGTAAGATGGGCCTGGTGGATGATGACACTTGCAGGTACTGTGGTGAAGAGGTGAACGCATGGAACACATCATCATGGAGTGCCCGGCCTTATGCCTAAAAAGACATAAATTTCTAGAATTTTATATCATTTCAGAAGAAGAATTACTAAACCTCCCGACCAGGGGTTTGATCAATTTTGTCAAACACATAGATCTCTCCTGAGTCCAACAAGAGGGGGGCACAAAAGATCTAGTTAGGTCGCAGTGCAGGAGGCGTTTTTAAACACTCTCCCCAGTCTTAATAATAAGGTTAGGAAATTATCTTTTGTGAACTCAAAAATGCAGGCTTGATCAATTCATAACATACGATTTTTGTCTATTTCCTGATTTAGCTAGTTTTTGTCTGTTCCAAATATTATTTATTTTACATTCAGTACTTTGTTGGTGTTTTCATTTCCTATACTATACCTAATTTAATTTTTAACTTGATTCAACAAAGGTAGGCCTAAGTACGAAAAATTGCCTACCAAAATTCATCACACATTAATTTTTCTAAACTTTAAGCAGCTACACCCTCCTAAACGAGTGAGTCTATCAAAAGATTACAAAGAATAAAAAAGTCTTAGAAATTTGTGTAGAATCAGAAAAATATGTGGAGTTCCGTAAGAAATTTTAAAGTTGGCCGCCATTTAGTTAATGACCTCCATTTTTTTTAAGTTCGCTAAACGAATTTATGAAAAAGTAATAATGGTTCCCATTTAAAGTTTTTGACAGATCAATAGTTTAGGAAATACCAATGGCAGGAAAGATAAAACGATTCACCCTGTATCAACACCCACTTTTCCGCTAAATGATTTATTACATTAAATAACAAGGCATTTAAATTTGACAAACCTAATTTGTACAAACTGTCAAAATTATATGACCTGTAATTATTTCACCATTTAATTACAACATAAATAATTATCAATTTGTTCTACATTTATGTAATTGCTTAATATCCCACACACGACTTGGCTACGACGATAAGTTCATCTTGAAATATTCGATCACGAAGTCAGCGTGTCGACCGCTCCTCCCGTTGGCTCCATTTCAAACGACAAAAAAACTGTTTACTGAATATCAGGGCGGGGTTCCTCGCTGTGAGTATACACATCAATCGTCGAGTAGAATGACCGAGGAACAGATCGACCTTGTAACAGGAAACCGCGCCCAACTGGTCCATGCGACATTTGTTAAGCCTTAGTGAGTTATCAAGTTCAAGGTGAAATCAATCATATGTAATAAAACGTAAACACAAGTAGTTTATAATATTGTCATCTTCTTTGGTGCATGAAGTACAATAATCAAACTCTTTTTAAAATTATTTCATAATTGAATGGCTCCCCGGAAAAACGTTACAAGCGCCAAAATTAGAGTATGCGGGTTTTTTATGGAAAACAGTTCCTTGTGCTTCTATCTGTCACGTGGTGACATCTACTGGCCGATTTTGTAACTACAACTTGGAATTATGGGTAGATGAAGTTCGCGCTCCCTGGAAGCGCATAGGCAGTCAGGACCATGTCTTCACCGGTGTCAGGCCTTGTTAAGCATTTAAATAGAGGCAAAAAGCGAAAGTTAAATGTAGATTCTTGGAAGAAGGAAGTTAAGAAGAGTCGTAGGAATAGTGGGAAGGAGTATTCAAACTACAAGAATGAAGTAGTACCTGAAAAAATACCTATTTCTGAGGTAAGTGGAAAAACGTTACTTGTGCTGACCACCATCCTGAACTAATATACTGGATCTAGCATTTAAAGAATAAATGAACCAGACTTAAATTTTATTCCTGTTTACTGTATGGACTGTTTGATTCCAGGATTGCACATGTTCCTGCACACACGAGGGCTGCAAAATCATACCTTTTGATGCAAAGTTGGAGCTCTTCAATTCATTTTACGATAAGACATACTCGGAACAATCCTGCTACTTGGCATCACTGATGGAAATTTCTGAACCTGCTCGACGTAGAGTTGAAGAGAAAACTTCTCAACGTCACTGTACTGTTACGTACCGATTGAACATTAACAAAAAGAGCATTCAGGTATATCAAAAACATATTTTATCCATATTCAATGTGACAAAGCGAAGAATTCAAATGATTGTTGAAAAACTTAAGTCAGGAAAAAACTTGAACGATTTGCGAGGTAAACACAGCAACCGCCCTCACAAAATAAAGGACGATGATATCACTTTGGCAAAACAACACATTGCTAGCTTTCCATCCCAAGAAAGCCATTATGGGAGAAATTCTAGCAAAAAACTTTGCCTAAACCCAAATCTTAACATATCTAAAATGCACGAGCTGTTCTTAAAAAAGTACCCAGAGTCTAAAATAAATCTTCACAAATACAGAATGATTTTTAATGAGGATTTTAATCTCAGATTTGGTGTCCCAAGATCAGACACATGTACTGTATGTGACAAACTTTTTGTTCACTTATCTGCAGCTGATGACGAACAAACCAGAAATCGCATTATAAGGAAAACACAGCTGCACCATTTTCAAAGCAGAAAAAGCATACAAAACTCTAAATGAAGATGTAGAAAATGCAAAAAATAATGACAATGTCATTGTTTTGTGTGTTGATCTTGAACAGGTGTTGTTCACACCTAACCTCATGCACTCTGATGTTTATTATCAAAGGCAATATTCAAATTATAATTTGGCTATCCATAATATGGGCAGTAACGAGGTAACAATGAACGTTTGGCACGAAACTATCGCTAAACGCGGTTCTGCTGAAATAAGTTCCTGTATTCTAAGATACATTTTGAAAACCTTTAACAAACTTAAACCTCACCAACAACGCAGTCTTATTGTATGGTCAGATAGGTGCACTGGACAGAACAACAACTGTAAAATGATAGCATTATATCATTACCTTGTTTGCGCCAAGTATTTCACTGAGGTCAATCAAAAGTTTTTAATGACCGGGCACAGCTTTCTTCCCTGTGACAGGGATTTTGCCCTCATTGAAAGATGCAAAAAAACAGCAACCCTTCACGTACCTCAACACGTTTGGACAATGATTGAAACCGCTCGTCCTTCAAAACCATTTCATGTTGTGGTTATGGAACAGGATGATTTTATTGATTTGTCTCCAGCTGAACAGCAGTTGAATAAAAACTCTAAACTTATTAAAATTAGTCAAGGAAGATGGATTCAGACCCGATCAGACGATCCAAGCCAAATTCGTCTGAGAAAAACCCACAATCTTCTAGAGACATGGACAACAGATGTCATCCTAAAAAAACCTAGAGGTCGACATCCACCTCAACTTGAAACTTTGTATAAAGTGATTGACCCCCTTGAGTTCCCAAAAATGTACGAGGGTCCTTTGCCAATATCTAAAAGAAAAAAAGATGATTTGCTGGCTATGTTAGAATTGCTACCTGAAGAGCACAGACAGTTCTACCAAGAAATCCCAAGTGAATAAACAATATCAGTTTAAGACAAAAACTGTAGATTTTGTATGATTTGTTTACAAGATATTGTGTGTGTTCATGTAGTTAATTAAAATGCAATAAATTGTAAAATAAAAGTCTTTCACTTACAGTTTGAAATTGTTTGTACCTCAACAATGACATCTTGCAGCTATTATAACTTTATTCTTCATAAAACGTTCCAAACGCCAGTATTCCGGATTGCTATGTTTTAGTGGAAAAACGTTGCTTGTGCATATCATCTATGCTCAAGCAACGTTTTTCCACTACATTTGCACTTAAAATGTTAACAAATTAGTATTTAAGACTTTTATTTAGAAAAATCCTAAACATATTGTTTTGACTAGACTTATGAAGTACATCCTTAAAAAAAAGGAAAGAATCTCAAACATTTAGCCACTTTAACGTTTTTTTTAGTTTCTGTGAAGTTAAAAAAACGGCGTTTGGAACGTTTTTCCGGGGAGCCATTCAATTATGTACGGTTCAGATTATTATTATGATTTAATCGGATATTTGTCTAGAAAAACCCTTTATGAGTTCGCTATAATGAGTAAAACCTTGGCAATCCCGAGGGTCCCAACTGGATCTACACCCTTTTCCATGTAGTCTTAAATTAGAACCGTTTCTTTCATTTTTTCTATTAAGTCTTTCTTAAACAAATCTTTTTATTTTCCGATCCTGACTTTATTAGAGTATTCGAGGGTTAAGAGTATTTATGTTATTTGTTTCTTTATTTTATAAAGCGATTATGACCGATAAATGTTTACTCTTAAAACAACAAGAAACCTCCGTTATAAAGTGATAAAAGTACAACATTAAAATGAAAAACACCAACATAGCCTAGTAGAATAATGTCATGTTGGAAACTAAAGCTATAATCTAATTTATTTACGCTCTTGAAACGTCATGTAATGGTTTTAATATATACAAATGATTGCAATTGTCACAGTTTAGTTTGATTATTGGAGCTTGTGTACGCCTGAAGATGACAAAATTGCGTTGAAACGCGTTTTAGTTAATAAACGTATATTTAAGAAGAATTGTATTCAAGTTTTATTTTCCTTTCAAAACATCTTGCTCAATTTTAAAACAAAGTTAATGTAACAACGACTTTTTTCAAAGTTTTTGACATTTTTAACATATTTCTAATTTCTTTTTTTTTAATATATTTAATTTAAGAAACCTTCACAATAAATATTTTTAAAACAAAGCACGCTGATCTCCCTTGGCAGAGGTTAGCAATAGAAATGTAACAAAAATTAAAACAACTGCTTGTCGGACGTAAAGAAGGTGGAACTTTAATTTTCGAACCAAATTAAAAGCTCTAATTTACAAAGTATTTCAAATACACAAAACCTATATAAACTTAACAATCACCTGTCTTGTTTATTGGACGTTAAAACTTTTCAAATTTCGCCACCGTAACGAATTATTTTACAAAATCTGAATCATAAATTTGTTACTTGTTGTTTAAAGGTAAAACCTCTCGAACATCATCGCCTTGTTACAAAAAAAAAGCTGAAAAGTATAAAATAAAAACCCTCTTCAATATTTGAACCAAGAAATCTATAATCGTTTAAATTTGTTTACAAAATAATAGTAATCAGCAAAAACAGTTGATCACGAATGTAAAATATAAAGTAAATTGAGAAGCAGATATTTTAACTAGATTGGGTTTAAATATATAGAAGAGGTTATTACAGAGAGAAAAGCATTTTCTCGTTGTTTAAAACAGATAAACCTCTCGATATTATCGTATTACAGAAAATAGTAAAAAAGGATCTAAATTAATCCTTACCTCTCGAATTCTCTAATGGCATCAGGGATTGGAAAAGAAGAAGAGTTGATCGAAATAGACCAGATGAAAGAGAAGGCTCTAAACCAAAGGTTACAAGGTGTTGGTTGATCCAGCTTAGTGTAACTCAGGTTTGCAATATCAGTCACTCAAACCCTGAGGTTATTGATTCGTTAAAATAACCTTAATATAGAATTAAGGGTAGGTTAATGTACAACCATTCCTCTTAAGAGCTCAGAATGTATATAAACGAGAATTGCCCCAAGATATATTCAAGAAGTATATAAGAAGACGGACAAACACGCGCTTGAAATTATAAGGGTACTGGTCTTAACAACGAACCCTAAAAAAAATAAACATCTACAACTTTAAATTTGTTCAAAATCGGTCCATTCATTTGGGCTGTAGATTACTGCACTAGATCACAGAGTGAGAGATATTTTAAAAATTCACTTTTAGATTCTCATGGGACCTCTAAGCCTATTATTCCGTGAAAAACTCAATATCGATTCTTAGATCCATCATTTAACATACTCTATACTATTTTGTATATCTGAGAAAGCAAGGAACAAATGATTTTCTATACCTTCATAATCTCGCCTATATTTTAACAGTTTATCAACATTTTGTTACACATATCGTCAAACACTTTACATTAAATTTCATGTCCAGTACAACTTCGAAAAGTCATTTATCAAAATACTTTGCGATACAAGAAAGACCTTCAATTTATCCATCGCTTGAAAATATCATTAAAATTAATAGTCTCGCGTGAAATAAAACAAGAGTGATCGCCCGATGTTGGTTTCTAGTTGGCGGAGGACCAAAATAGTGATGTATATGTCTGTAGAATACAGGCGTCATAAACACTTGTCGGCAAGGTCGTTTCAAGGGCATGATTGATTAGGTGGAAACTGAAGCCAATGCACTTTATAAAGAGAATATGAAGCCTTGGTGTAAGAGTGCAGTGTTTTAATTTATACATCTACTTTAAGATTTTGTCTGACAATAAACAAAAAAATATCAAAAATTAAAGATAATCTTGATTTATCCTAAAAATGCTTACTGTATTTTCTGGGGGTTTTGTAGGTTTATTTTAACAAATAAGTGATAACACACTACGTAGTAATCAGGATGTATTATAATAGTATAGTTCTCGTGTGGAATCCACATAATTTATTTAGTTCAGTTTATATCGTGAAGTTTTTCAAAACATTATGTTTTGGGGAAATGGCATTCCCTACATTCTCGGGAAGCAGTAGTTATATATATATTTTAATGTATGAGTTACAAATAAGCCTACGACTTACGATCACTCCTTTTAAGTTTGAGTTGTTTGCAGTTATTATTATAATTAGAACGTAAGTTCTCCCAATTAAGTTTTTATAATTAACTCATTAAGAGCAGCTAGAGTAGTGTTTGGTCAGACAGGGTTAAGTGGATTACGACCTCTTAAGGTATGGGCAACCATGTTTTTGGCAACTAACATTGGTTAACTTAACCCCTACCGGTATTAAATTTATTAATTTGTCAACCAGAAACCTTAACGTGTTGCAAATTTTACAAATTTAATAACAGGTGGTTCAATATTTAACCATAAATAAATTAAAGGTTAGGTTAACCAAAATTTTTACGAAAAATATTCATCTTAATACATATCACTTATGTTGTGTTACATATAGTATTTCTAAAGGGGGGAATTGGTGTATTTTCCCCCTTTATATGAAATATTACTTTAATAAATAATTTGAAACGCACAAACTCTCACAAAAAAAATCAATAGGCTACATATTTTTTCTGGTCTTCTAGGAGGGAAAAGAAAGATAAGAGACCCCCAGACCTCGAGTACACTACTAATGTCAGGGTAGGAAGGGAACAAGTGTTGGTCAAGATAGACTTGTTACGACAGATAAAAGAGAGGGATCTAACCCAAAACTACATGAAAAAATGTGTAGATCCAGCTAGGTTCCTCTGGATTGCCTTGCCTGTACTCACTTAATGTGAGCCCCTGAAGGTTACGGAAAAAACTAAATCATAAAAACCAACAATTCCTATAACAGCATAGACATGGATGGTCCTTTTGACTTAAATTTACACCATTAGTACAAATACCCACTACAGGATTATCTATGAAATACTTGGGAAATTTACATCTCAAATTGTTTTAAGTTGACCCATTCCCTCTCTGTCACTCTAACAACGAGGCAAACCCGTCATTTTTCAGCGTAATACTCTACTAGATATGGTATTTAAAAAATAAATATGCGTCATTTGTACTTTTTTACGATAAATCCGTTAAAAAACTTAAATTTAAATAAGTTATACCAATTATGTAACCTGAAAATCTCTAAACTACCTAATAAAAATAATCGAGACCAAGGTGATATTACAATGTCAATAGCAACTGTGTTTTGACAACAAGACAACTCTCTGTGTTTAATAACCTAAAACTTTGAATATAGAATCTGATTCAAAATGAACGTCCTTAAGGGTATTGTGTCAACACGTGAACGATCGATACCCAATTTTAAATATTTCTTGGAGACTTGGGTTTAAAATAATAAGAAAGAATGGCAGGATAAAGAAGTTGTCAATTATCGGTTAATCCGATCTCAATCTGTCAACAGATATTAAATGCCCTTTCTAATACGTTGCACTTCTGTTTGCATTCATTATTTTTAAACTGGGAAAATCAGCTGGTCTTCAAATAGGACGCGAGTATTTAAATCATATTTGTATTTAAAAAAATAAATAAATAAAAAATAAATAAAAAAATAAAATAAAAATTTAAAAAAAGCAATCAGGTTAAAATAGTTTCAGGTGATCTTTAAATATTGCAAATAACAGAAGAATTTTTATTTTGTTTTATTCATCATCAAAACTTATAATTTATCAAAGTGATGTCCATTAACATCCTTGTCAACACGCTTCTGGAAACTTTTCTTAGTGTTGCCTCACTGATCTATGCAAAACACTCTAAAGTGTGTGGATTACACTTGAATAATTTTTTTTTTTTTAATAAATCCGTAAAAAGAAATCAGAACTAGACAGATCAGGAGATCTCGGTGGCCCAAATCCTTTGAAACTCATTCTTTCTTAAAACATTTGATGATAGAGCTATCGGTATGCCAAGTGTACCGTCCTGCTGCAGCCAACAGTAGAGCTCATCTTCAGGGAGACCAATGAATTGTTGAATAATTTTTGATACCCCTTGGCATTCGCAGTGGTAACAACAGTGGAGCAATAATTCTTTTTCTTGATATGGCGCATAATACATCAACTTTTTGTAGAGATTCAGTGAAGTTGTGAGGGTTACTCCAAGTAAGGTAGTTTTGACTATTTATGTATCCACACAAAGGAAACCACGCCTCATCAGTAAACAAAACTTTGTTTCAAATTTCAATATTATTTTTATTAATCTCTTAAGGGGAGGGTACCCTGAAAATTGGTCAAAAACTGCCAAAATATGGAATATTATTTTTTTAGTCCCTAATTATTTGTCAGGTCTTTCTGAATCAGAAAAGTATAATTTTTTTGCAAAAATTAATATATTTATATATAATAATAATTTTTGAAATAATGCTTACACGCGAATTTTGGTCAGCTTTTCGTTGTGTTTTTATCAAAACTATGTTTTTTTTTATAGTAATGTAGATTATAAATTATAGCTTAGATGATTTTTGTATTTTGGTGTTTTTGTTTTGTTGTCTTTGATATTTGCTGCAAACTGTCAGCTGGATGTCAGCAAAAACAGCTGTTTGAATAAGTAACAAACCGTGAAACCTTTGTGTCATCTGCAAATGTTTGTTGTTGTGAGTGAAACCTAACCTTATATGTTTGTTAGTGGTTATAAGTGGTAGTTTTGGTTAGGTTAGGTTAGGTTCTAAGAGAAGAAGAAAGAAGAATAAATCTAGAAGGCACAACGTATGGTGCAGGAGACTTTTGAAATGTGTGAGTTGTTGTTGAGGAGCCTACATCGATTATGGCAATGGTTTATACATAGGTAAAGTTATGATTTATGCTTCTAAATAACTAATAAATAAGTATTTTAGACCAAAATAGTTTTTATTTTACCAAAGAAGTTATTTTTTAAGAAAAAACAAATCATATAAATCAGTAAAGTACATATTTTGTTCAAAAATCCATAAAAATGCTTCTTTTTTAGAAAACTCGCGATCCCGACAGTTGAAATTTTCATGTTTTTAAGATTAAAAATGCTAAAACTAAGAAAGTATTGCAGATACAACAATGAAACTTTGCATGATTGGTCTAAACATATACAGCTACAAATTTATGTATGGATTTACAAATATCTTTAGTAGTTGGTGAAAAAAAAAATTGTTAATCGTAACAAAATTTTTTAAAATAATTTTTCAAAATTTTAACTTTTTCAGAAAACTCCCCAGAAGAGATATTTTCTTATGAATACATAAAGTTGTATCCTATATCATATACCTCAAAATAACACTTCAAAAATGTGTCTACAAGCTATAGCTTAGAAGCCTTAGCGTTTACCGTAAACCTTTACAAAATTTCTTAAAAGGGGGTGGGGGGAGGGACGTAAAAATAAGGCCAAAAACCGGTTATATTTCATGAAATAGGTTATATGTACATAAAAAAAGTAGTAAACAATATATAATAACATAAATAGGATTTTAGAATTTTCAGGGTACCCTCCCCTTAAACCAAACATAGTATTGAATTCTTTTCTTTATCAAGAGGAGTTAGTTAGTTCATGAATAACCTGCATTTTGTTACGGGTACAATTTAAGAACTTTCCTTAAAGCAGTAAAGGCTGAACCATAGGAAACATTATTTTGACTACTTAATTTTCTTAAGGACTTACCAGGAGATTTACTAATAGCAGCTCAATGTTTTGTAACTTTTGTTCTGCTAACATAAATAGTTCAGTCACATCTTTTGCCCGTTACCGATTCAATTTGAAAAACTTCTTAATAAGTTTCTAAAAAACACTTTTCACTGGAGTTTCATTACCAAATTTTATAAAAAATGTTCCTCTACACTATTTTTAAGTATCATATTAACAATAAACACCCGCTTCTTGTACTATAGTGCGCATTTTTCAATACACTATTCAACTAACGAGACACCAACGCTGTGCAAAATGATGTTTTGAAATTGAATAACAACAATCACATTGGCAAACTGAAGTAATCAATTAAAATCAGCTGATCCAGAGTAGCCAACACAAAATAGTCAACGATAATTGTTGAAATGTTTAAATAACTATAAATAGAAGTATATTCTAATTTTAATACAATATAATACCGGGCGTCTTTGTCTGATCAGCCTGTATATACTACATTTTCTTTCTCAGTTTAAAGTTATTGGATGATGATGGATTATGGTAATTATTGATGTAGTTTACGTTGACATCATTTGTGCATATAAAAACTTACTACGTTTCGAGATATGAATCAACTCCTGTTATCAAGTGTACCTTGAATATAAAAAATGAGAGAAACGCCAACGTAGCCTAGCGTGGGAAATTATAAACTAAAATTAGACACTAACAAAGAAACCCAAGCTTAAAGCTAGCTCAAGTCAGTCAAATAACTAAAACTTGAAACAAAGCAAATCGGGTAAATCGCGAGATTTTAAATTTCCATAAAGAGTGATCACGCTCCTAGTTAAACTTTGAAAGAGTGAACAAACATTTGTCCGCCCCGATAAACCGTTAGGTCATCAATCCGTTGTCATACAGTACCTATTTAGTTAGTTGACAAGTATTGGCTTTCGAATTGGTGTTTGATAGTTCTTTTGTTTGGTAGTTCTGTAGTACACACTGTTCTTGATCACGCGCACAGTCAAGGTATGTATTGTGATCTTTAGGTCTTTCTTTAGAACTAACTTACTTAATGTTCTATGGTTTACGCCCTAAACTAGTATTTCTTCATTTTTATGAACTTTATCAAAACTACGTCCTGTCATGCGTGTTCTTAATGAATTTATTGTAGTGTGATATAGTCTTAAGAATAATGTTGACATGTAAGTTGATAAATTACATTTTTTGACTGACATGTAATGTTGCTGGTTATCGGATTAGTTGTGCTACTTTCAACTGAACAACAGAAAAGAATAATTTTCCAGTTTGCACTACAAAGTTTACGATACGGTTCACTACCAACATTTCGGATTTTGTTAGTATTAGTTTTTGGACGTTTAGTCCTAAGAAGAATATTTTTTTAGTTTTAAAGACAACTCTTTACTTAAATCGAACAATATTTACGCTTTCATATTTCTTTCCACTTGTTATGTTTGCAAACTGGGTATGAATAAAATTTACCACTTGAGCTTGATGTTTTTTATATGTTGTGGTAAATAGTACAAACTAATAAAATTTTGGACATTATCATTCCTACGAGATAAGCAATAAGTATGATTTTTATTTATAATTGCACAAGTCCAAATTATTTGAGAAAAGCCCCTCATATATAGGAGCAAAATTATTTAATATGTCACCTGTTAAAATTATTTTTTGACTAGTACAAAACCGCCTTAAACCACAAACATAATATGCAAAATGATATCGACCTTAATAATTGACGTTGCATGATATTCTTGCCAAGAATTTATATCGGTTTGACAAACACTTGAAATTTACATTGATAAGTTACATTTTATATTTATGGTTTTAGGTTGCTTCTCTGTTTGTTATATGTATTTGATTGTATTCTACTTTTTTGTGTATTTTCTTCTATTACTGTATTTTGTCGGTGTATTTAAGTTCAATTTATTATACAGTGTTCCTGTAATGCGAGGAGATAATTCAGGGGTTGGTTGGTCATATGGGCCAAAATAAAGAAAAAAAGTTCTTATAAACATATGTCCGGAAACGCTTTTATTACCAGTTATCCGCCATTTTGTTTTTTTTAAATAATAATTTATATCTCTAGAACAGCTTAACCGATCGAGTTGAAATTTTGCACGATAGTCACCAATGTAAAGAAACTTCTGAACTTATTCCAATAATCTGTTTCAAAATGGCAGCCATTTAAAAAATTTCAATGTGAGTAGCTTGAAATGATTTATTTTCGTTCGAAATATTAAAATGGCCGTCATTTTGAAACATATTATTGGAACAAGTTCAGAAGTTTCTTTAGAACAAGTCTTTTTTAAACATAAAGACACACACATGTAGGGCCTTACATGTGTGAGTACTGTGCAAATTTTCAACGACCCATTTCAAAGATAAAAATTATTGGGTAAAAAAAAAAAGAAGTTTATAGGGACATTTTTCTTTATTTTGAGTCATATAACCAACCATCCCTGAATTATCTCCTAGCATTACAGACACCCTGAATATGTTCTGTTTTATCTAGTTTATTATGTAGGGACTATATAATTTGTAATATTGTGTATAGGGTATAGCAAATTGACTTGTTTCATTATAAACAATATATGAACAAAAATTAAAGTTTTACCGAAAAAAAGGTTTTAAATTGGCGAATGTTTGGAACAGCTTTCGGAAATTATTTGATACAATTGTTGCTTGAAGGCGAAAAATGTTTTGGTCTTTAAAAAAAAAAAAAAAAATGAAGAAGAAGAAGAAAAGCCTTTCAAATAAAGAGTTCTAGCCCTCGAATAATATAAGGACCTTTTTCGGATTTTCGACCCTAGTTATTACTCTATTTTTTTTAATCGATCCCTTTCATTTGCGATAAAATGATGTTCTTAATACTAGGTTTCGCAAGAATCATCTTAATAGATTAGGTTACCTAGTTACATACAACCGTGCACACCCGCAGATAAGCGATAAGGTAAGTCAATATGCAGATATAGCGAGATAACGCAAGTCAATATGCAAATAAAGTCCATAACTAATGTCAAAACAACTTTGTACTTTGTTTACTATCCTATACCTACCAACGCCGATAAGAAGTCAAATGAAACACAGACAAGCGTCTAATGTATTGTAAATCATGGAATCAGCAAAATTAATTTGTGTAGTTTTTTGGTTATTTGGTTAAAAACGCAGGATTCGATTAAAACAAAGCTAAAAAGTGGGGTTGAAATTCCTTATAATAATCCTACTCTATATCATCAGGATCAGTGTAAAAATATAAACCTTTTCAAAAGTCGGTATCTTATCGACCAATTTTACAAATTGAATGACAATTGATTAAAGTTTTTTCTTGCTTAAAAACGAAAATCTCTCGGTCTTCATCATCTTTAAAAAAAATAGAACATAAAATAAGAGCCCAAACACTACAATAGTCTAATAGTGTCAGACGAGAACAAAATTTGATCAAAATAAACATGATAGGAAAGATAAAAAGAGTGACCGGGCCCAGCTAAATGTTCCTCTAGATTACCATGGCCGTATTTAGTATATGCGAGCCCCTTAGGGTGATTTTTCATATTATTGATAATTATGTTTTATACGTTTGTGTATATAAAAACGAATGCATGACGTTTCAAGAGTATAAATCTACTCCCGTCATCACGTGTTACACCTAGCACACGAAAAATACCCTCGGACCATGTTGGAACTAAAATTAGAAACGAATGAAAAGAACTCACGACTAAACTGTCATTAACCACGCGAAGGAACATTATGCTCGTCTGAAAGGAAGTATTTAACAGTTAAATTCCAACAATTCTGCTCTAACGAGAAAACCTGCAACTGTCCATGCGTGAAGTTTACCATCTATTTACATATCTCGAGGCCTTCCAGCTCTCACCGATGTTATCTGACTTTCAAGGGTATGTAAAGATGCAGCTTAACCTTCAAACTGTTTCAAGGACATTATTCTATTACGCGGAGGTTATCTTGCATTGAGATCTGGACGTCTATTATATCTAACTCTTTTTGTTTGGTTCAGAATACAATGTGATTGACTCGTTGAATTAATACTGTATAAAAGATTTTAGTTTGGAAGTAACGATACGTGGTTGATTCATGTTTTCTGAACAAGTTGTGGTATTTTTTGGTTATATGACCACTCGATTTGTCTTTTTGGTTATAAGACCCCACGACTTTTCTTTTCGATTATACAACTCTACGGCTTGTCTTTTTGGTTATAAGATCCCACTACTTGTCTTTTCGGTTATACAACCCCATGACTTGTCTTTTCGGTTATACAACCCCATGCCTTGTCTTTTCGGTTATACAACCCCATGACTTGTCTTTTCGGTTATAAACCCCATGACTTGTCTTTTTGGTTATAAGACCCCACGACTTTTCTTTTCGGTTATACAACTCTACGGCTTGTCTTTTTGGTTATAAGACCCCACGACTTTTCTTTTCGGTTAAACAATCCTACGACTAGTCTTTTTGGTTATATGACCTAACGACTTGTTTTTTTTCCAATTATCCAACCCCACTACTTGTATTTACGTTTATTATACGACTACTCTTTTTGGTTATACAACCCCACGAAATAAGGCGATGATGACCGAGAGGATATCGCGTTTACAAAAAAAAAGAGGACAAAATAAACGCCAAGAGCATATTAGGAAGAACATGATAATTTTACAGAACTAGTCATTTACATGCAAGTATAACCAATTTTTATTTGTCACCTCTTAAACTGTAGAACAGATTTTGAAAACATTTTGCACAATCATTTGCTGTGAGTAAAAATATGAATCTACACTCTTCTATAGCTCTTATTTATGTAGCTGTTATTTATGTAGCTCTTTCTTAATGTATTTTTAATAGTTATTGATAAAACTAGTTTTTAAATTAGATTTTCCCAATTTTAAAAACAGGCTTCAGTTTATCTAAGCTGGTTAGACACAAATTTAGACTAACTTACTATCGAAATGTCGTATTTTTATAGAAACTTTCTTTTTTTTAATTAGTAACGGAGTGCAATTTAAAATTTATATGTTTCGTAATTTATATATTTCCAGATATGAAAAAAAAAAAAAAAAAAAAATAGGTGTATCTATAAAGATATATCCTAGCTGGATCCTATACCTTTTTTCGTGTAGTCTAAGGTTAGATCACTTACAACCTTTCATCTTTCCTATTAGACTCTTTATTAAAGTACTGTATTCGAAGCCTAGCGGTCTTTTTGTGCTCGTTTCTTCTTCTTTTTTTTTAGTTTTTAAGGAGATGGCCTTTAAAAGGAAAGTAAAAAAAAATAGTTATGTAACTAATCGTCATCAGAAATAAAATTAATTAATTTTTTCAATCTCAAAAATATTTTTCCATTATAGTGATTGTAGTTTTAGTTTGATTCTAGGATTGTAAAGGTCTAAGAAAAATTCAGACCTACAACTTTGCAATGTTATACTGTAGACCTCGTGTAACAACAGATGTGCAACTCCAAGACTACAAGCTGAGATTTTTGATTATCAATAAATCAAAGTTGACCTACTTCGACATTTCTCAAGGTCGATTAGATAAATATATTTGGACAATCAACCGGTTCCAAATTGTTGGGATCTATAAACTTCAAAAATGTTTGACATATTATTTAATCATGAATTACTTACAAATCAAACAAACGAATTCTGGGACTCCACACGTCATCTAAATTCAAAATTAATGCTCAAATAACAATTTTAAAATTCGATTTTGAAATGTTAACTGAACCGCAATAGTATAGTTTCGAACCTTACATGGAAGGGATATTTTATGTGCAATTTCCTTTTTAAAATAAAGTTCATAATTGAATATTTGGGGGAAGGCCTACTTTAAAAAAACTGTAGTTAACGGGCGTTAACTGTGCTTGTTGCAAGATAACTTAATTATCCTAAACTCCATCATTGTACTTACCCAGCCAATGTAATGCAAGCAGATAGTAAATAGAATGACCAACGTTAATCTCTTGTGCCTTGTAGATAAAGTTAATTAAATTGTATTGATAGATCAATGGATCAGATAGGTTCGTTTAAAACATTTTCTGAACCTTTTAATTGTGTACATCACTAATTTCTTGACGTTGATTAAACGCGTATATATTAAACAGTCTTAACTCGCTTCGCTTTTGTCAGTGTCTCGGATCTAGCGGGACTCAAAACTAAACATATTTGAAAAGGCCTCCACTCGGTTCGCTCATGTCGGGGACTCGACCCTACCTGATTGTATAACTACTCAAGTATACAAATGTTCTTAACGGGTCACGGTACGAAATTACATTTTTGACAATAACTTCGTTATCTGTAATCGTAGAAACATGGTTGGTACCATTACACGCAAATTTTAAATTTGAAAATTTTTATCCACTTTCGTTAGTTATTACTTACATACAATACGAGGTAAAACAAAAAACTGTTAAAAATAACCGCAATTTTTACATTTTCAAGACTTTTTGAATTTTAATAAGGCACTATAAAATTGAGGCCACTAGGGTCTGTTCAAGAAGAGGACCGCCATTTGTAAATTATTTTCTATTGACATAAATAGAACAGACAGAACCTGATTTGACAGAACAGCAGAAATGTTGTTGGCGTGTATTAAGGACAATATTTTACCAGGATCAGAACGAATGGGGAACCAGTAAAGATTTGTTAGATTCCTACTTTTGAATTCATGTGGCGCCGAAGGAACAATGATGCAGATCTTTTTGACACCATCTGGAAGGATATCAAGTTATATTGGACTCCAGAACAATAAAGTGTGTATTCATATATTATGTATACAACTGGTTAGGTTAGGTTAGGAAACCTTCTGAGTGCCACTGTTTGAGTGACGATCCTCTTCTTGAACAGTACAATCTACTATACTAATTTTCCAGTTCCTATATTAATTGTGTGGTCGCTATCGTGCTTACGGTGCCGGGCGAACACCCAAAATTACTTTTTTTGTGACCATGAAACGTTAACATAATTCAAAAAACGGAGGGCGACATTTTTTTACAACTACCAAACTTACCCTATATTTAGTAAAAGTCTATGAATAAGATTATGTATAATCGCGACCTGCATAATATCCACATTAAATTTACAAGGTCACTTTTTTAATTTTTGTTACGAACGCATAATACATATTTTTATATTGCAGCCTTCTTATATTTAGATAAATCATCAATTAAGATTTTATCCTGAAAATTTTCCTACGAATAATTTAAAACAACACTGTTAGTTCCAACATTGTACAGTAGAGATCACAGTGTCGCCATTCACTTTTACATAACAAGCAGAAGATTGTCAATAACCTAGAACTAGTTTCAGTGAAGCGAGGCGTTTCATCTGTAATGTATCTGAGGCCATGTAAATGTATTTAATCTTTACACATAGCCTTGGATCAGTTCACACAATACAGAGCATAATAACACTTCTATTCTATGTATACTGTACAGAGGAGCATATTTTATAAACAATTAGCTACAACTTACCAATAAAAGAAATTTTTAAGGTTGTATTGCTTGTTATACAGGGTAAAGCATGGAAATTAATAGTTTCAATGTTGGCAGTAGTGAGTAAATATTTGGATTAAAGAAATAACTTCTGTCTGCTGATAAACAACGAGTTTTTGTGTGGATGATTATAAATATTGTAATTCTCGTGCAACGTACAGCATCCTCAAGGTAGGAATGTGTCTGGGGTGGAGAGGAAAAGAGGGGCCTTCACACTTTGTTTGTTGCGTTTACTTTCAGCGGTACAACCCCAATAAAAAATATAGACCTCAAATGCTTCTGTGTAAACGCGTACCCCACTTTCATTTCTTTTATCGGTGTAAATAAGAATAAAACGTTTACAAAAATCTGTCACGAAGTTGTAACTTTAGAAATAAATGTAGCTAAGCAGTAATTTGTGTACCTAGTTTTCTTGGGAATGGTTGTACCGTCAAGTCAGGCTAGGGAAGGATACGCCCCTTATAACAGACACAGTCCTAGTCTGAGGCTACTGTATAGACAGGAATTAGGTATAAACGGACGAGGATTATCTTCATCGGTTTTCTTTTTTCCTTGTTCTTTAAAGGCGAAAAACCTCTAGTCATAATCGCCTTACAAAAAAAAGGAAAAGAGCATAATTTAATACCCTTAACAATCGATACTCTAATAGCGTCAAGGTCGGAAAAAACAAGAGGTGCTCAGAGAGACCTGATAGGAAAGGTGAGAGAGAAACACAAGACAAAGTTAAAAGAGGTGTAGACCCAGCTATGTCACTCGGGATTGCCAAGTCCGTACTCACTTTAGCGAACCCCTGGGGGTTAGTTTCATCGCGCAACATAATTTCTTGATTAGGTGAGAAAGTGGCGCGATACAAATTCTGTTTAAAACATCAAAAAGCAGGGTCTGCGAGTGTCATAACTTGCCCCATAACAGAGCCTCTTGAGAGACAAGACAGGTGTACTTCCGGGTATTTCGCCGGACATGACAGGGTGTAAACAAAGTGAAAGACATGATTGTTTTAATTTTTTTTTGTGTTAGTGTAAACATTTTAATGGGCGACGAGCTCTTCTGAGTGAACAATCAAACGTAGGCTATATCTGATGATGGAGTAACGACTCTAAAACATGTTACTAACCTAACCTAACCTAACCTAACCTAACCTAACGTAGAAATATATCGAAGTTACAAGACGGACAATACAATGTAATTTATTATAATAATATTTATTGTGACTTGGTAACACAAAATGAATCAAAAAATTAGTACTAATATATATTATTTTTAATATAAATTATTATATATCATGAGCCTTATTTTTTTCCTCTGTCTTCATTATATATTTTTTTAAATTTTTTCTCTTTTTCTGAAATTACTCTCAAAACAATATTACAAGCGTTAGTTTAGATAATAAATATTATATTAATGTATTATCAAAATTTGCTCAAAATCGTTAGAGATAAATTTTTAGTTTTTATTGGCAGCTTCTATTTAAATTAGTAATTTTTATTTTATTTGTATATTTCTTTCTTATTGTTAAACCACTAAATAGCCTTTAAAAAAAAGAAAAGGAAGAAAATAGCATAAAATAAAGAGCGTTGACTTTCGTATACACGAATAGAGACGGGAAAAACCAAGAGATGGTGAAAAGCAGCCTGATGGTAAAGTTGAAAGAGAGGGATCTGACTAAAGACTACATGAAAAAAGTGTAGATCCAGCTATGGCCCTCGGGATTGCCATGCCCGTACTCACTGTAGATTAGCCGCTGAAGTTTGTATTTAATTAAGGGTGTGGAAAAGTTTGTGTGTAGATGACATTTAAAAAAAAAAAGAAAAAAGATATTGGTAAATTTTAATTCAGATAAACGACAAATCACCGAATATAACAAATCTATTTCTTTTATAGTTTCATTATACAACAGTGAGCCCATTTTAAGTTGTGTTTGTTTTTAAACCACCAAACCACGTTTTATTAATTTTCTTCTAACAAAATACACGGAAATAAATTGGTAAATTAAAAAAAAAACATTGTTTTGTATATTTAATAAAAGTCACTAACCCACGACTCTGACATTTTGAAAACTTTCACAAATCTACTATTAGACATTAGTAATTCTTGAACAGTCTTTTTGCCGTGATCATTACTACTTGTTTCGGACGAAATGGTGTCATTATCGGATCAAGTTTGACCTTTAGCACTCGTCCATCGCCTGAAGGAACAACTTGTGTGGTCATGCACGCTAACGACCACACCACCCGATCACCCACTTGTCAGAGATTCAATTTAAAACACATTTATCAAGATCCTTATGTTCTAAGATTGTTTCAAAAGGATCAGTCTGAAAATGATTTTAAATAAAAGCAGGAAGTCATTGTTTGGAATCGTAATAGAGAAACCACTTTCACTGCCTGTTTGATATTATGTTACTTGAGGAACGAAGAAGAACCATTTACGTCGACTATCAGGTTTCGTTACGTTACTCTACGGTATTACGAATAATGCGTAATCATTATTGTACAAGAGATGGTAATTAATCAAACCTGAGGTGTGGTCAGCTGATAATAAATTAATGAGTTGCCAGTTTCATGAATAAATGATGCTAAATGTTCCACTAACTTTCTAATAGGACACAAATCTTAATACTAGCCAAAAATTATATCGTAATCATATTACAAACGTATCCTAAAGTACACACGGTTTAGACACATAGAGGCTGTTATTTATGTAAGTCGAAATCTTTTAAGCGACAGTTTAAGTTGTACAGACAGACACACGTGTGAAATTAAAGGTCCTTGTTTAAGCGAGGAAAATCAATGAAAATGCAATCCATATTCTAATCGCTATTAAATTCTTTGTAGCGATTTTAAAATGATTTTAAAATGTATACTATGTATTATCTCATTATGATGTAAATTAATTTGTACTCCTCGTAAAAAAAACTATAATATATGATTTCGCACTGCAATTTAATTTAAAATCCAAATAGTTTTTTTTCCGATTCATAGGTCGCTCCGTGTTCAAGTTAAAGGGTAGGGGAAATAATATCTGACACTTTAAATTATCACCCTAGCACAACAGCTACCCCTATATTTGAGTTATTGAACAAATGAAACAAATCCCTTAAGATATCCACGAGACTAAATATCATATTCGAAAAAAAAAGTAAAATTGTAACCTTTAGAACAAACAAATTGTGAATAAACATACCAACAATGGCGGTAAATTGCTCAAATGAATAAGCTCTTTACACATTTTATAATCTTGAGAGTCGGAATAAGCGAGACCTAAATAACTAGAATAAATATTACTACTGACTTATATAATTTTGGGATTAGAAGTTTATTTCTCTTCATGTGCCACAATTAATTGTGAAACCTAAACTTTAATACTAAATTTGGTAAACGCAAAAAATCTTTATTTTCATTTTTTGAATGATCTTCACTTTTCATAGCGTCAAAAACCCAAAAAATGATTTTTGACTTCCCGCCAATCCGTTTGTTGTCGTACGTAAGAATTTGGTATAGGCGACTAGAATGTGCTTACATAGACCCCTACTAAACTACAAATTTCTAATTAAAAATGACAAAATGGCGGCCATTTTAAACAATGTTCTCTTCATAATAATATACGTTTCATATTCAAGACATAGTAAATTAACTAAAAATTGTAGATTTCAATTCTGTATGTAATTTTATCAACCCCACCTCTCTACGATGAAAAATAGCGAAGTTATTGTCAAAAATGTAATTAATTTCAAATCCTGATTTCAAAGTGATACTCTCCTATAACAAATTTCATGTTCCTATCTTTATTTTTTAAGCCGCTACCGTACTTCCGTGAAACAAAGTTGACGAACAGCTGGAAAGCAATCAAAAATAAGTTTTTCTTTGTTCTGGGACAATGAAAAGTGAAGATTAGTCAACAGACAAAGGTTGAAAATTTTACATTTTCCAAACCTAGGGTAAACTTCGTCTACTGGATAAGCAAAAACAAGCAAATTAGCCAATAAGGGACAGTCTTAATGTCGCACTAACAAAATGTCTCACATATTATCTTATCTCTCACACTCATTTACACCGACGTATTTCTTTCTTTTACTGACTGAAACTTAACACAAATACCACTCAACACATTTGAACTGATTCGATATAAATCAATCTAAAATAGGATATCATAAAATACTCTGCAATATCTTCCATCCTTCAATATGAATATAGAAGCGTACGAAAGATTGATTTATGTAAAACCACAGGTGATGTTATTATGTGCTTAATAGCTCACTTAGGAGGTCTGGAGGACAATAGACTACTATTAGGAGCTATTCAGTGGGTTACAGGAGGCGTGTGGAGGCGAGCGGGTCAGGGTTTTGAATAAATCATCTTTCATTACCAAAGTGGAAGTTGAATCTGGTGTGTTTGACTCGCGTGGGCCTAGTGCATTATTTCAATTTTAGATACGTAGGGGGTAAGTTTGGTAATCGCAAAATATTTTAAAACTGTTTTTTGTATTGATCTTTACGTTTTGTCGCCTTGGGTAACCTAAACCGTGATTTAGGACATACTGTCCATCTGTCGTCGTAGTCGTTGTCTTTGAGGTACGATAGCGCCAACACAAATTGAGATAGAAAGCTGAATTTTGATAGACGGAATTACATCGTGTTCCGAACCTCATGGAAATTTTGAAAAATCTAATTTAAAATGTCAAAATAGTGGCACTTTTTAACATTTCTTTGTTCATATTTCGAGTGTTATTCTACTAACAATACTAATTTAAAAAGAAATCTGCAGATTCAATTTTGGGCCAACCCTTACTTTTTTCAATGACAAATACCGTAGTTATTGTAACCAAAATTGTAACCAACCCTTACCTCTCAAGAAAATGCAATTAACCTAACCTAACCTTACATAACCTAACCTAACCTAACCTAACCTAACCTAACCTAACCTAACCTAACCTAACCTAACCTAACCTAACCTAACCTAACCTAACCTTACCTAACCTAAACTAACCTAACCTAATCAAACCATAAGTATTGTTACGAGATCCGACAACGACGTGTCACCGACACGAGCTTTGAGAGTGGAGGTTCCTTCATATTATATACTGCATCGAGGCATGGCAGAGTGCAGCAATCAATTAATTCTAACAGCTCTCTGCACGAGGCAATCCCAAGCGAGGCTAAAGATCTGCAATACTAATAGATTTACATTTACTGACATATTTAGTTTTTAAACATTTTTTACTTTAACAGTAATAATTATTTCCCCTGTATTAATAGTAATAATCCAGTAAAAAATACATTTTCGTTTTGAATTGAAGTTTCTTCCAATTTAAAAGGAACGCTTTCTATTGTATTTATTTAGTGGTGAAAATATTCTTTCAATGATAAATTTCTGATTGGTTTACAAAGAAGGAAAGCCGTTACGGATATTAGATTATGCTCTGCGTTAAAATTTGCAGTATCTAAGATTTTATCCGGACGTCTTTAGTGAACGTAACTACAGAAGAATTGCAGTGCCAAGCCTGTCACAGCCGGGGAACAATTTGGCAAACCCGCAAGGTCCCTATTGGATTCTTCAAGGTCAGGCTGTCTACTGGCTCCTCCCTTAATGGACTTGATTCACGGCGACTACTATAGCAAATAAATTTACTTATGACTTAAATTGTAAGGAGTCTTTATTAGAAAAAAAAATTATTTCAAGACAAGATGCAGAAGTTAAATGCATTGAATGACTAAATAATGGATAAATTAGATTGTGATGCTTATAACCTCAATGGAGAAGTTAGGTTATGTGATGCGTATTTATTTAACCAAATTTATACTGTTCAAGCTAAATTTGGTAATTTAAAATATGATATTGTTAGTCAATAAACTAACAATGTCTTTTTTCAAGCATTTCAAAAATCAAAACTAAGCTACCTACTATTGGTATATTACAATATTTAAGACATCCCAAAAAATCAATGTTCGCTGACCACATCAATAGCAGTGACCATTTTATACCTTGATATAAATAAAAATATGGAAATATTGCATTACTGCAATAAAGACAATTAGATCTTATAGAAGAGTATCAAATTTATAAAAACGAAACAGAATGTCCAGGATTTATCTTAAACGATAAAAAAACTATGAAAGCAGCTACGAATTGCGAGTTGATAAGATCTTTATCTGCCAGTAAGAAACACATGACTGTATGACACTGTTGGTGAACTGTGAGAGTTACTGAATGTATTAAGAAGACTTCATGATGGTCGAATATTAAGTACGAAATACGACTCGTAAAAAAAAAAAAAGACTGAAACAACAGGATTGCTGGCACAGTAAGAGAATTAAATTTATTATCACCCATACTAGAGTTTGTTGGATTTAATACGTATGTAAAAAGCGGAATAAGTTTCTGGAGGCAATTTAAGAAGATACATGAAGATAATAAGGATACTTAAGAAGAAAATTTCAATCTTTCATCGAAACAACAGAACCTTAAAGTAGAGCTCGAGATGTTGTTAGTAGTTTTGCCCTGTCGTGTTGTCTCCCATCGTCAGAGTAATAAAAAGACAATTAAATATGCATTTTAAAAATTATCATTCCGCACGTAGATCGTAAACATGAAACAAGACGTGTTTCAACAAAGTGCTCGTCTGAGCAGCGAGTCGACACTCTGAGTCACTTTTTTTATTATTTACAACCTCCGCACGGTGTGAAACGTGTTTTTATATTTTGAATAAAATTTAATTGTGTTTTTATTACTGTGATGATGGCGTTTGCCAGAAACTGCAGAAGGTTTAAGTTGCGAGATATTTAAAAAACGGACTAGTCAACGTTTTATACTTGTAATACCGAAGTTGAATTTTCACTAACCCATGAGTCGTGGATTATACTACTCGGTCCATTATCGCCTTATACAAAAATTAAGAAAATAACATAAAAGAAATATCACAAACCCTCATATACTCTAATGGAATCAGGGTCGGAAGAGAAAAGAGATTGTCAATAGAGTTCTGGTAGAAAAGATTCAAGAGATCAATCTCATTCATACTAGTTGAGAAAAGTTGTAGATCCAACTAGGATATTTCAGGATTGCTATGTCATGACTCACTACATGTGAGGGATTGATTCGTTTTGTTGCTTTGTTTGTTTTTTTGGATTTTTCACGAACTCTGCACGGAATGATATGTGTTTTTGTGTTTGGAGTGATGATGCGTTTGTGTTACAATGATGATGTTTCGGCAATCATCCGAAACTGCAATAGGTTTAAGTTAAAAATTACTTGAAAGGATTACGTATATAATACAGAAATTAAATTTTCACTGTTATGTGGACTATAAGGATGTGATTATTTCAAGTAACTAAGTCAACTCTTTTCTTCTTGTTTTTAAAGGAAAAGAGGAAAAAGAGTAAACTAATGACTCCTAAGTTTTGAATACTCTAATATCGTTTTGGATGAAACATATCAAGAATTGGTTATGAGAGATCTGATAGGAAAGTTTAAAAAAGGATCTATCACAAGATTAAATTTAAAGGAGAGGTTTAAGCCACGCCACTATTGCCCTTTTGATCAACTAAGCCTCATACTTCTAGTTCAGTAGATTAGACCCCTTTATAAGTTTTAGTATTCCACTCCCTTACTCGTCCCACGAGAGTTTACCAGGAGCTTGGAAGCCAAACATCCAGCGCCTCTTTCTAGCAAGAGCTTAACAATCATAGATTATGTTTCCTCAATCCTGTACAGTTGACACAGTTTCCCTGTGGTGTACTCATTCTATGCAAGTGCACCCTGAGACCAGAGTGTCCCGTGATTCGGTACTGTCCCTCCAAGTCTACCATGGAAATTCTCTCAGTTGTAACGCCCCCAAGACTATCCCATCTTTGCAGGTTTTCTCAGAACCCACTTCTTAATAGCAGCCATGCTGGCCAGACACAGGTATACCTACTGTCGGCACAGGTCCTACAAACTCAGTTGCAAATCGCTGTTTACTCAATCTATCAGCCTCTTCGTTTCCCTCAACACTCTAGTGCTCCTGTGTCCAGTGCAAAAGTACTCGGTTTTCCAGAAACAAAACATTGAAGTTTTCACGACATTGCCATACTAAACTACATTGTATAACAGTGCCTGCAAGTGTTTTCCTGACTATCAGTATAGATATAAATTCAGGTTGTCCTAAACACAGCCATCGATGGCTATTATCTTTTCCTGTTCTTCAAGAGAGACCCGATACTAGAGATGGAAGAAGAGATCAAATACAAGACTAAATAAAAGAAGGTCTAGATCTAACTAGGGTCTCGAGTTTACCAAGCACGAATTCACTTAAGTGACCCACTGATAGTAATTTCAAAATAAAATACAAGTTTAATATTTCCTATCTGCACTAAACGTGTACTGCGTTAATTTTTATAAACACCAATAAAACCAATTTCAAATTGTAATTTCTATTTAAACTGTTGTAAAATCTAAATTTTTATTACACTTAATTAAAATAAACCCTGCAGTTTCATCCTTCACACCCCATTAATACCGCCTCTAAAACATTATGAACAGATAAAAAGTGAAAGACGGAATAAAACACTAATTTTATCCCACATTTAAATTTATTTGAACTACCTTTTAAATCGACTGATGTGTAAATTTCAAATATTATTATTACAGATGTATCTAGATGGCCTTGCAAAGAATACTTTCATCTTGATATGTAGACAGACAGACAGACGTACATACATAGATCGTGACTGCCACACACGAAGTAAGACTGTCTAATCACGCTTAATTATTCTCTTATATAGATCGCGCTATAAATATCGTGAATTGACTGTCATTAATTCTTAAGTACAGTGATTAAAGGCAGAATGTTACCAAGGCAATGTTAATATTAATCTTAGTTTAATTTCTCTCCTAAAGATAGCACTGTGAATATTTTTACTTTCACTGGTTCCTATTGGATTTAAAGTGTTTCAATCGATGGTAATCGGTTATGGTAAACAAATCATTACATATTAATAATTTTCTGCAAGTAGTGGTGGATTAGGTGTACATATATCGATTCTAAATGAGACAGGAATAATTGTTGTTAGTGAAATCCTAGCTGTAGTGATTTCAATAATAACAATAACTATATACGAAACCATCGACCATTGAGATAGGCTAATCTGCCACCATTTTGGTAATACTGTGCAGATATATACAGGGTGTAAAAAATACCCAAATAGTTAAGTAGCTTTTAAACTTCAAAGGTAAAAAACTTTATAATTTTGTATAAATAAAAACTATTTTTAGCATTATATTAAATTCTATTTATTATTAAATTGTTCAATTTTATTTTTAAATTCTTCCCAATTAAAATTCGGATTTGGAAGTAAGGCAACTCAAAATTTTGAAATGTAAAACCACATAAATAAATCATTTTAAAGGTCTTGTTTAATAAAAAATAACTGAGAAAACTAGAGAAAGCTATTTAGTCCAATCCAAAATCGCGACCTGTCAAATATTCAAAATATTCTATTTACTTCAGACTCTACTCAAAGGAAAGTAATAATGAGGTAAAATTATTAAGAAAAAACTTTACTATTTTTTTTATTCAAGTTTGACCTGGAAGTTCTCTACTATTTTGTCCAATATTCAACCAAAGACTACCAAATCTGATTTTAAATATTTAATTATTAAGCATTTTTTGTAATGGACTTTAAAATTTTATCTCTGAAAAATAAGTTTTAATGATAAAATTCAAATGTAAATTTTAATCCACGTTAAAATAGAATAAAATAACAGTAAAGTTTCATCTATAATAATGTTTTCTCAATAATAATTTAAGCTCAATATTTACAGTTAACTCCAATGTCTCCATTTCTGTTTCAGTGGTTGTGGATACTACCCTTAGCCTCTAGTATATCCGTGCCTACGGGGAAGTTAACTCCAATCACTCCAGCACAACCTAGAAGTCGCACCCCTGCTAGACATCCACCTTCTGCTCCGGCGCCTGTTGTTGAATACACCATAGAACATCCAGAACCTCCCCCACTAAACCCAAGCTATGTTCCTGTCACCTACAAATACATCTCTGCGTTATCACCCAACTCTATATTCTATGTAAGTTTTACTGTTTATTCTTTAAAATTATACATTGTCTTTTTTAACTCCACCACAATAATAGGTATCTCTGAAACTATAAGATTTACAGAAAACTTCAAAATGGAGGAACTTACCTACTTTTTCCTCTGCTATAAAATATTGTATTTGAAGCTTTTTAATTCGACCGCCATTTTCCAAAATAGGCCTAACGACTAACAATAAAATATCTTGTGAAATTCCTCATTGTTAAGTTCTAATTTCATTTTAATCAAGAATTTAAGACTTCTTTATACTAAGGTATATCTTTATATTCATTAAAAGCCTCAAACGTTCATCAAAGTTCTGTGTAAAATACATGGGAATGACCAATTTCTTAACACTTTTTTTTAATTTCTGTTTTACACATATTATTTTATCAATACTGTTCAATTTAGAGTGTTATAGAACACCCTGTACTTGATATGTAGTTTTCAATACATCTTGTCATAATTTAATTAACAATAATCAAATAATACAATATTATTCTCTCAGATCAAAACTGTTAAAATTTTTATTAAATTTCAAATTTTAAAACGTTATTAAAAAACAAAATCAAAATTTTAAATTCCTTTTAAGTATCTTTAATTGTCAGATACTTTCCTATTAGACTATGTAAAAAATAATAAAAACATTGCATTAAAAATTGAGAAAAAACTTATGATAATTTTTGGAACACTCTGTATATCATAATAAACTTTTGTACCTCCCTGTAAATGAGACAGGCTACGAGTTTTGAAATGAGAGGTCGAACTTCTTTCTATCTAAAGCAGTTCTTGAAATATGAAACTGTTTACATCCTTTTCTAACACCCTGTATTTTGGGTTCGTAAATAGTATAGAAAATGTACTTCATCCGATTTACCCCTTTCTGTTTAAAACGAAAACACTTTTCGATATTACCGTCCTATAAAGAAAGAAAGAGTAATAAAGACACACTTGTTCTTGTACACTCTAAAGAGAACAAGAGTTGGCCAAGAAAGACCCGATAGGAAAGATGAAAGGCCACATGAAAAGATTCAGCTAGACACTTCGGGATTTGGTCGTTAATCTTCAGATTTCGGAAAATTATGAACGTAGTCAATACAGAAACTTTTCTTTCTTTTTTATACCAACGACCATTTTTTTAAATGTCTACCAATACATTTTGTTTGGCTCCGTTTTAACAAAATCGTAAGATCTGATAACAATAAAAATACAATATTGAGTTTGTTTTATGACAGTTTAAAAATGAAACTTGGACAATTTCATAAAAATTGGTTCACACGTTTCGCCTGCAAAAACTACACTAATAACTCATATTCCAAAAATTATATTTTAGGATCCAAAACATCGATTTTTTGACCCATCATAACTTTCTCTATAAGAAATTTAAATTAAATATTTCACGGCGAGTGTACTAAATCGTTCAATTGAATGATTCGACGAGAAAACATGTAACATAGCATAAGGACTGCACAAGTAGGTATTTTACTTGAACACTGACTGGTATATTTACATATAACCTAGAGCATTGAATAGATTACGAGTACTTTGAACAAATGCATAATGCAAAAACAACACCTGCTGACTCTCAAATGAATTCAATATGGTTTTCCTGGTTACTTTGATATTTAATGGTTTATAAATAATATAATAATGGCACAGTGTGTTAAATAACTTAAAAACAATTACTGTTTAATATAATTCAATAAATATACAGAGTGTTTCTATAATGCGCGGAGATAATTGAGGGGGTGGTTATTTGGGTTAAAATAAATTAAAAATTACCTATAAACATATGTCCGGAAATCCTTCTTTTACCATCTACCTGAATTTTGTTTTTTACTTTATAGTTTATATCTTTAGAACGACCCAATAGATTGAATCGAAACTTTGTACGGTAGTTAACAATTTAAAAACCTAGTTGAAAAAATAATCAACTTGTTCCAATAATCCGTTTCAAAATGGTCACCATAAAGGAACGTTGCTATTGATAACTTTAAATGAGTTCTTTTCATTAAAAATATTTTGAAACGCCATTTTGAAATGGATTATTGGACAAGTTGATTGTTTTTCTTGTACTAGGTCTTTAAACTGATGATTACTTTACAAAATTTCAACTCAATATGTTAAGCCATTCTACAGATATAAATTATTTAGTAAAACAAAATTGGGGATAACTAGTAAAAGAAACCTTTCTGGACATATGTTTAGAGGAAAGTTTTTCTTTATTTTGACCGATCAAACCACTCCATGAATTATCTCCGCCCATTACAGAACACCCTGTATTTCATTGTTTTATACTTAAAATTTCATCCCTGTATTTAAAATGATCATATTGTTTGATAAGTAGAATTATCCATATAACATAATATAACGATAACATATTATTATATAACGATAAAATAAATTATCGATTTATAGATACCGAGTGTCCCGAAAAAAACAATTTTACTTGTAGTTTAGTTATTGTAGCTCGTGCATTCCTGATGATGGTGGCTTTGTCGTTGAAACGCGTTTGAATAAACGTACGATTTGAGAGAATTTGTGTTCAAAATTTATCCCATTAAACTCCAGAATAAGATAAGATATTCAGTTTAGATTTGGTATAAGCATTTTGTATGTTACGTTTTAGAAGTGTACCAAACATAATGTCTTTATTTTAAGTAGACGTTTTTGGAGATATTGACGTCAAAAATTTCAGTCTTTGCGATCGGTAGGCTACACTTGTAAAACGTAATATACAAAATACTTACCAAATCTGATAATCATATAATGTTTTTTTTTGTAAAAGAAGAAAATGGCGGATAGACGGACAATGAAACGGAATTCGGCTATATATTATTTGACAATTGTTTTCGTTTTGATGTATATAATTGGAAACTGAATAGCCACTACATATTTTTCGGGATAGTCTGTCTACAAAGTGACTAAAATTACAATCTCTAAAACAATAAGAAATACAAAAAACATTAAATTTTAAATGTTAAAACATCTCTAGTTTTTTACGTTATTTAAAACAATGGTATCCAAATATTGTAAAGTTGCCGTCATTTTCTAATATGGCGTCTAACTTCATTTGTTAAATAGTAACACTTTTTCTTATTTCGCTTTTAGGTCCTACCTTAAAAACAGTGTGGTATTTTCGGATAGAAGATGTAATTTTAAAACTATTTTATACTTGGGTATTTTTATGATACGTGAAAACCAAATATCCTTATAATTTCAAGGTTTGTCTGTCCGTCATTCGCAACCCGTCTACACAGACAAGCCGATAAATCTTACATATTTCAAACTATGCATTTATATTCCTTGTATTGTAACACATATACAAAAAATATAACATTAACAATAAATGACCTTGAAGTAGTTAGTGCTAAAAACTACCCCTATAGGGTCAAACAATTTTTATTTATTGACAATATTCGCGGAGGTCAAATAAAACTTAAAATTATTCTAATTACGAATATGTATATTTATTTGATGAAAAAAATAAATATGTTAACATTAGCCTATTTAATATACTTCAAATTTATAAAAAATAACTGTCCCTATATGCCTACGGACCCTAATTATATGCTTGACCATTTTATTTAACCGTTAACATCTACGGCCTATGAAAGATTAGAAATTTATTATTTAACTATGTTTATTGAATTGTTTTAATTTTGTTGTTTATCTTAAATTTTTGGTAAAAATATAATTCTCTACAGAATACAAGGCTAGCAGACTATTTAAATATGTAGATATGCATTTCATTTAATTGTTTCAGCATAATTACATTGACACTGTATTAAAACTATTCTTTCAGGCCTAATGTAGCCCAATACAGCTGTTTTAAGGCATAACTCCTAGAAGTAAATTTAAAAAATAGTGTTTTTTAAATCAAGTTGGGCGCTATATTGGAAAATGATGGCGACTTTTCTAAATTTGGAGAGTAAAATTTTAAATCCCATAAATGTTTCGTATCTGTTATAATTTTAGAGATCCTGATTTTGACATATTATTGAGTTGATCAACCTGAATAATATGAAAAAAAATATATTTTTTTTTTTATGTAAATACCCAAATGTACTCTGACCCTTTCAGGTTCGTTTTGCTTTATTTTAAACAGTTTGGTAAGTGAAAGTTTCTTTTACGTGCAGTTTAAAGACATAGTTTAGTCTTTAAATATTCAAATTACCATAAAAATTGATAGAAATCGGTTACGACAATGTTGAAATATTCGAACTTTCGAACGTGATTTTCTATTAGTTTTTACCTTTTTTTTACAGACAAGTTCCAAATCGATATAATGTCTATCATTTATTTTCAACTTTACGGAAGAAACATGTTTTAATAAATAAAATATCGTACAAGCCGATTTTAATCAAATTAAATTTCCAGTTTTTCTATATTTTGTTTTGTATATAGGAGCGGCATAAAATTAGTGCGTCCTTCAGGGGCTCACTTGTGAGTAGGGGCTTGTAAATCCCGATGGGACAAAGCTAGATCTACACCACTCGTGTAGTCTCGGGTTAGAACCCTTTTTTCATCATGCTAAGAGATTTCACTTTACGAACTCTGGTGTTTTTCTTACTCTGGCGCTGTTAAAGTATAACAGTGCTATTGAGACTTTATTTTATGCTCTTTTCTTAATTTTTTTCAAAGGCGATAATGACCGAAAGGAATTTTTCCCTTTAAGCAACAACGAAAAAAATATAGTGAGTAGGGGCATACGGGATCTGCAATCCCGAGGGCCTAACTGGATCTATATCTTTTTTCACGTAGAGATACATCTCAGTCATTCTCTCTTGACCAATTCTTGTTCTTCACCAACCCTGATGTTTTTTGAGTATTCGACGGCTAGGGGTCTCTTAATTTATGATCTTTTCTTCATAAGTCGATGACCGAGAGGGTTTTGAAATTTAAACAACGACAACAAAATAATGTGAGTACGGTATGGCAATCCCGAGGCACTAGCTGAATCTACACGTTTTTCATAATGTCTTGGGTTAGATCTATGTCTTGTACTTTCCTCTCAGTTCTCCCTTGACTAATTTTTTTCTCTTCCAAACCCGATACTATTAGAGTGTTGGCGGACTAAGGGTCTTTATTTTATGTGCTTTTCTTCCTTTTTTTAAAAGGCGATGATGAGCGTAAAGTTTTTCGTCTTTAAGCAACAAGGAGGGGGGAGGTACTATGTTTACTTTAGTATCAAATGCAATTATTGTATCTGAAAATCACTCAGAGAGCGTGTTTTTAACAGTTTAGCGTGCATACTGATAACTAGATTCCCAACAGAACTATAATTCAATACTAGTGAAGTCCGTGTATCGGCTAAAGTTTATTCACTTCGAAGGAATCCCAAAGAAGTCATGTACTAAACAATTTATGAAGCATCGAAACGTGTTCTCGGCTTTTTTTTATACAAAATGTTGCGATAAAAAGAAGTACGGTACTCCCGAACAGATTTCTTTTCGCCTTTCCCTGTGTGAGACGTGACCAAGATGTGGTTATCGACCTGCGCTTGTGTGAAGCAATTCTTCTGCAATAAAAGTACAGATAAAAGGTATTTATCCTTTTACTTGTAGAGTGTACAAAGCCGATAGAATAATGTGAATGTTATTATACGAGGATAATGTATTGCATAAACGATGAATTAAGTTTCTCATTCGTACAAAATATCTCAAACTAACAGTAATAATAACTGCATCATCGATGAAGGTCTAAAAATGATCCAATTTGGGATAACATTTTGTTAAAAATTGAAAGTTCGTGGACAAAACCAATGTTCTAATGAGCGAAATAATGATCACTTCTTCTTCAGAAAATATAAGAATAACCAACCCTGAAGAGGCAGACTATAATTTACGTTCACTTGTTAATCGACAGATCGGTATGAAGCATAAATCTTAATCCTGTATATAATTCAGCAGAACCTAAATATGTTCCCTAAAGAAGTCCTCGCACCCACTCACCCTACAGAGATGAGGATAGTCTCATTGGAAAGCTTAGGGTCTGTGGGTCAATAGCATATACTGAACGTGACCATATGATCCCCACGGTCACAAGGGGACGTTTGCGGGTTTTTTTAAATAATTTTTACCGATAACCCTATTAATACCTATTTCCGGAGTTCCACCAGGCCGATTTTCATGCGGTTTGTTTAAATGAAAGAAAATTTTGCTGCTACTGTATTTGCAAAAAAAAATCAATTTTATTTCATTTTCTTATATTTAAAAATTCTGTTATCAGCTACAAATCAACCACACTTTAAGTATTGAACCTAATCAACTGTTTTAAGTATGCATTATTATATTGGTTGCTATGGTAAATTAATTTTGTATCTAAAATCACAAAATAAATTTAAAACACTTTCCAAATTGTTTCACATTGATCGATCCAAGGCCTAACATATTTTTCTGCTGAATTTTAAAAGTAATGGACCTAATTATCCTTTTTAAGTATGGATTACTATTTTTTGGTTCCTATGATAACTAAATTTGTACATAAATTACAAAATAAAATGTAAAACATTTTCCAAATTGTTTAACCTTGGTCTATGATAGTCTTAGCCTATCTTTGTGCGCTAAAGAACCCCTCAGCCCCACTCAACTTACATAGATGAGGACGGTCGTACTGGAAAGCATAAGGTTTGAGGATTAATTATATACACTCGTAAATAGTGTGACCGTGTGACCTAATCCATGGTCACATGGGCATTTTGGTGGAATATTTTTTAACGGATTTTGGCAACAACCCTATAATGCTTATTTCTTGATTTCTACCTGACCGATTTCATGCGGTCATGTAACATAAAGAAATTATGTTACATTCTCCCGTTACCAAAGATCTGATGATCAGAACAAGGAAACTCCTCTCTGGCAGGGAAGCCCGTTTGACTAAGAACGTCTAAAGGGGTAAAGAACGTCTCAACGCTCTTACAGACCTATGAAAAAATTATATAAACTAAAAAAACCAAACTGTGAAAACATTGACTAATTAATTTATGCACCAGTTCCTGACATAAAATGTACCTGTCAATTATGTAGAAAAAATAATAACAAATTGTTATATAAAATGTAAACACCTCTCTAATTTATTACCATATTAATTATCACTGTAGCTATGAGTTTTGAAACATTATATTGTTTTGTTTGATGTATAATTAATTCATTTTGTTATTAGAGTCAGAGAAAGAAATATTTTCAATTATATTTAAAAACTATCATTGTAATATTTGAAGGAACAATAAATTTAATATTTTAATTTTACTACAAACTATAAAAATATTGAATATTGTATTTTAAATGAGAAATGCAAGAATGAGGCAACATTCGTTAAGGGGTCAGCGTCTGTTACCTTAGAACGATTTTTATTCCTAACGCTTCCCAAATAGACGACCTGCGGCGAACATCTAGGCTACCGACTGAGGCGAACGTCAGCCCTCGTTATTCGATATGACCAGACGTTCGAACCGCTTAAGGTTCCGGAAGGAGTGTTTGGAAAAACGTGTTAGGACTTACCCAGTAAATATATTGCAACGGTAATAAACGGTTAGTCTCAACCCAACTAATCACTATGTTCACAGCCAGCTTATGATGAGATATAATTTAATTACTAAACTAACTAGTTAATTATTATAATTACTTAACTTATCGTTTAGAACTTACGGTTAGGGACAGGCGTGATGGGAGAATTACGTTAACCCTTTAGGTCATAATAATTCGTTCTCAATTTAGTCGGATGACCTACTAATGACTACGTAACACCCGGGGGTCGATCAGACCCCGCGATTAAGGGTTTAGGTAGCCATTTAGGTTTATTACCAAAAGGTTAATTAGTAAGTACGTTCAACTAACATCCGCTGATCTCGGCGCACTGTGAACGACTGTGTCTTCTCTTGACTAGATGTGCGCACGCATCGGATATCTTATACCGTGATCTTAATACGGTGATTACCGAATACCCGTGGAATTACCACAAACCTGAAAAGGATTTTTTACCTAGTATTTTATTTATAAAAATGTAATAAAAATCTGATTACTTTTTCACAAATCTAACTTCTGTTTCTATCGATTTTTTTATGGTAAAATCCAGTCGTAAATTGGTAAGTAACATCACTTTTAAACAGACAAATAATTTTACTTCCAAGTTTCTTTATTTTGTTTCTTACTTACCCCAGCATACGAAGGGTAAGTTTGATAATTTCGACCACTGTTGTTAACAGATTTTTACATTTCATTGTCTCAGGAAACCTTAAAGTTATTTTCGACATGCCATCCGTCAGTTATAGTTGTAGTCTGTAAGTAAGCACAATAGTTATCACACAAAATAAGATAGGAACATGAAATTTGGTATAGTGTGCTCATGTAGAACCCTATCAAATTTAAAACGTCAAAATCTTGGCCATTTTAAACATTTATTTTTTTCACATTATGTGTGTTATTAACCTTTACCTAAATTAGATAAAAATATGCAGATCTGCTACCAAACCCTACCTCTTTTTAACGACAAATATATAAGTTATGGTCAAATATATAATTCGCACTTTGGCCTCTGCATAAAATGGGATTTAGTATAGTTACGAGATCAGTCAGTGCCGCATCAATCGACACGAGCGAAACGAGATGAGCCTTTTAATATATACGAGACCTATTTTGGAATAGCCGACGTCAAAAAAGTGGTGATATATACAATTAGGATATTCAGAAAACCTGTGTGACAACTGTTTTAAGCAAACTTACCCTACTGGATAAGACCTCTTAAACTACCAAACAATTTAACATTTCCTACAAGTCTCAAGAGACCAACTTTTTGGGTGTTATTTTTAAAGAATGTGCTTGTATCACATTATATGATGGGTTTGGGTAAGTACCCATCAACTTCTTGTCTTTTTTTTTTTAAATCAATGTTCGATTTTAGAAAGGATACGAGTGGCAATATTTTACGACAATCGTGGGGTGCGGATTATGATGAGTCAGTCAGTCATTGTCCCATAAGGGTGTTTATTATGATGTGTCACTATATATTAATTGAATTCGTGTCTTTCGATAGATCGTGGCTCACGATGCTATGGCTATCGATATCTTCCCTTAGTAATTACGGAAAATATTTGAGTAATTGTATTTTAATGGTAGAAACTTTTACTATCACGTGCAAGAATAAAGGTTATGAACAATATATGATAAAAACCTTGGAAATGAAGAGATAGACATACATATAATTCATGTTAAAAGTCTTTCATATAAATCTGTTTATATCATTAGAATATAATATAGTACCTTAAAAAGATAACCAGACAAAATTTACCATCTTCACGAGCGACATTTTACAATCATTCTAAATACGCGCAATAAATCGAGATCAATAGTTCGCGAGATACAAATATGTTATTATTGTGATTTAATCGGACATTTGCCATCATTTGTGTAGAAAACTACTACACGGCGTTTTGAGAGTATAAATAAAGTCTCGTTATAAAGTGTAAAACTATAAGATAAAAGAAAGAAACACCAACATAGCCTAGTAGCATTGGGTCATGTTGGAAACTAAATCTATAATCTAAGAAAAGAACTCAAGCCTAAAACTAGGCGCTAGGCTAATAAGGAAAAACCAGGATTCCCTTAATTACAAAAACTTTTTTTACGCTCAATCCCATAATTTCTAAATGTGAAATATCAATTTGTAAGGGGAAAAAGAGTCTAAAGAGTCCCCCCCCCCTATCATATATGTCGGGATTGTCGGAAAAGGATTAGGTTAGGTTATATTAGGTTAGGTTAGATTAGGTAAGGTTAGGTTAGATTAGGTTAGGTTAGGTTGTATTAGATTAGATAAGGTTAGGTTTGAAATATGAAATGCAAAATAGGCCTATGTACACTTTTAATAATCAAACCACTGTTGGGCATCACGTCTAAACCAAACCTAAAAATGACAATCAGGACATTAAAAACTGCATTTACTGTGAATGTTACAGACAATATAGTGACGAGAAAAATTAGGCCTCGAAATATAATAATTAGTAAACATAAAAAGAACACATAATAATAAGAAGAACATCTAAAATAACTGAACATATTTGATCCGAAAATCATAAGTTTAATTAAGAAGAAAATACATGGATAAATACTTATATAAATTAAAACTGATTGAAGCCTCACATTAAATGCTATTGGACAATCCTATCAGCAAAAACATTTTAGAAATAAGACCATTAACACTTCCGTTATAAAAACTGAATTAAAAACCTGAGATAAAATGTTTTCGACTTTAAATAAGGCTGAAGTTTCGCCACTTATTCCGAAAATGGTAATCATGACGCGATCAAAGACTAAACTCTTGAAAAATATGATAAAAGGTTGTTTAACCCTATAAATAGTTAGGTCAAGTATCTCTAATTTCCATTCTTTACAATCAGTAGCTTGTCGTACTTTGTGTAGTGTAGACCTGTGTGTGGTGGTTTTATCTGATCACGTGTGTATTTAGCCTTAGTTTAGATGTCTTGCACCTCATGCATATTGCTGGGCCTAGTTGTGGCTAAGTTGGAACTTAGTGTAAAGTCCAACTATACCGCAGGGCGCTTCATCTTACTTGTATAAATTAAATAGTTTTTGTGCTTCAGGAAAACCTAGTTTTTCCTCACTAGCTTTGACTGCTCAGGCCTAGTTTTAGGCTTGAGTTCTTTTCTTAGATTATAGATTAAGTTTTAGTTTCTAACATGGTCCTATGTCATGTGTTTACTCTTTTATGTTCTAGTTTCACACTTGATAACGAGAGTTGATTTATACTTGAAACCTCATGTATTAATTTTCTATTCGCAAATAATCGCAAATAATCGCAAATATCAAATTAAATCATATTAATATTTAGAACAATCCATCATTATTAAATAACTTTAAAACCAGAATAAAACGATAATTGCAATTCGATTTTAACCCTAAAAAAACAGCCTATTGTTATCGATTTATTTTGAAGAAAGAACTCGCTTTTATTATGATGTTGAACATGATTTTCTTACTATTTCAACCTAAACTTTAACAGAAATATAAGTTTGAAAATGACCTCACCAGTAATTTTATTACACTACTCACATGTTACGCAATTAATCCCCAATCTCCAGAAAGTAATGATCTAACCGGTCAACTATTGTGTGATATGAACTCCTAGTTAGTCATCATTTGACCTAGAGAGCCTCCTCATAAATTGTGATAGTTGTAAAACAGGAGAGAATGTAAAAAGCCTGATTCTGTTAAATATAACACTTGTAATAATATGCCAAGGTCATGAAGAGGCGATATCGTAAATCAAGAAGTACACAACATAACAACTAGCATTAACTTTGGTCCGAATTAAATCATGCTTCTTGCTACAACCTCCAAATTAATATTAACGATCATCCAAATGACGCCAGTCATTATGTTGTTCATAAGAAGTGACTGAGTTTTTGTGGCATTGACCAACCTTGAGCAAAATCAAAAAAAACAAGTTGTTTGTCTCGTCATTAGAAAACCCGTCATTATCTGCAATTTTAGTTACGCCTAAATGCAACACATGTTCCCTTAGGTAGTACAAATTACCTGATGATGGTCAGTGATTCACTAAACTTGTGATTATTATACAGTGATTATAAAACCCCTTTACCCATATTGGTTGCTTTGAACGTGATTTCTTCACTCAATAATTCTTTTTAAGTAGTGTACTTTTCTCAAAATATAAAATGGGTAATGTAAATTTTTAACGTTTGTCATTTTTATAGTTCTCTATAAAACACAAATTTTTCAATTTTTGTGCGTAATTCCGAATACTATTTTAAAGTTTTAAAATATCTGCACCAAATATTCTTTAAATAATCTAACCTTTATGTTATTCTAATTCTTCCTCATATTCTTCTTCTTCCGCTTCTTGTACCTCTTCTTCTTCCTTCTTCTTCCTTCTCTTGTTTCTTTTTCCTTCTTCTTCTTCTTCTTCCTCTTCTTCTTCCACTTCTTCTTCTTCCTCTTTCTCTTCTCATCGCCATCCTCTTCTTCTTCTTCTTCTTCTTCTTCTTCTTCTTCTTCTTCTTCTTCTACTTCTTCTTCTTCTTCTTCCTCCTCCTCCTCTTCCTCTTCTTCTACTTTCTCTTCCTCTTTGTCTCCTTCATTTTCTTCTGTTTCCTCTTTTTCTTTTTCCTTTCTTCCTTCTTTTATTTGCTCTTTTTTTAATATAACCTTTTTCATTAATATTATAATGAAATAAAACAAAACTTTTCCAATTTTTGCGTGTAATTCTGAGTACTATTTTAATGTTTTAAAATGGCTGCCCCATATCAACTTGAAATTCACACCTATCTCTTCTTCTCCTTCTTCTTTTTCTTCTTCCTTATTTTTTTTTATTCTTTGTCTTCTTCTTCCTTCTTCTCACTCTCCTCCCTTCTCCATGTATTAGGCGTAAAAGCAAATTACGGTTCCCACCTTTTCATCCGTCACCCTAAATCTCTTCGTCCCACTGGTTGGTAATGTTTGGGGTATAACCAAACTTCATCGATTCTATTGACACCATTCCAATTCCACCTAGCTTCCTGTATCCTATAATTTATGATAAAATGCTTAACTCCCAAATCTCATCATTTCTAAATATATCCACCTTACATCTTCACCGCTCTTTGGAACTCTCAGACCTTGCACAATTTTATTTTTTAAGCTTAAATCTCTAAATGTATACTACGTTCATTTGAATTTATATTTGTGTGCGGATTATAAAATAATTATTAACGTTAGAGATTTAAATGTTTAACAAATAATATAATTATAATCTCACCATTTCTGTTTACAGGTTCCAGTGAGATTCCGCAACATCCACAACTTCCCTAACCAGGACATAGAGTACGTTTTCCCCAGGAAATATGTAAGCGCAACTGTCCACGGCAAGGGTATAGATTTAACCTACCCTACTAAACCCCTACGACAACCACCTACTAAAACCAACCAATACTACCCCATCAAGACAATCGATTACAACCCTTACAAACACGAATTCGGTTTCACTAGCAGAGACACAGAATACACTCTTCCTGGAAAATCAATCTACGCTGTTTCCGGAAAAGGAAGTGATTTTTCCGGTTCTGGCAAGTCCGGTGATTATACCATCACGAGCAAGGACGAGGACTACCCTACTGGTAAAAGTAATTTAAGGGTTTATAAAGGATACGTCAGTGGTAAAGAAGACTACGGTGTTACCGGTAAAGCTAGTGAATACACGACTAAGAAGCCATCAGAGTCTATCTACCCTAAGAAGGTCCTCGATCATGGTCTCTCACCAAGGAAATACTCTTATTTTGTAAACCATAAATATTAACGATTTTTGAAAAAACACGTTCATTCATTGCTCATTAGTCATTCGCCATTTTTTTCATAATAAAATATAAATTATAAATTGTACTGTTTTTCTTATCAGCGACCTTAAACTTAATGTTTTTTTCTTTGCTTTAAAATTATCTTTATCCTGTTCAATGGAATAGTATACTGAGAATTTAAAGATTACATTTGGAGACTTTAATGCTCGGTTGTAACGAAGAACTGTTATTCCTTAATGATTTGATAGATGAGTATCTTTTGTGACAGTTTAATATTTTTAACTTTATCGTCATATTAAGGTTGATTCTAACATGTTCATACTGTATCTGTGACGTGTGCACTGATGAAAATATCCGAAGATTTATATAAGAGTAACACTTCAGTGTCAATACTTATCAGTGTTAATCTATACCGATTTTTACTGAAAAGAAGTACGAAAAATGACAACACTGTCTGAACGAATCTCTACATTAACACTGACATATAATAAAAAAACTCTTAGAGTAGAAACGGTTTGATAGTAGAATTTGAGAATTTAATATTATTTATAATTTTAAAATAATTTGAAATACAAAACCAGCACGTCATATTTCGAAATTATTAGTTTTCTACAAAATATTTTAAATTACAAATTAATTTTCAAACCAAAATGTTTTTTGGAGGTATTTGAGTTGTACAGAATGGAACATGTTTGAATCCGCCTTAAGAAATAAAATAGTGCCATTTACAAACTTATAAAAATTGATTAATATTAATTTTAAAATATCTCTAATGTCAACATATTGATTTCGTTTAATGACAATTTTTTCAAGCACAAAACAAGTTATGAAGATTTTAACTAAGCTATTAGGAAATTATAAGAAATTTTAACTTGGATAGAGGAATAATATAATGTAGAATGTAAGATTTGTGGTATTTAATATTTGATTCGGCAAAAAAAAATGGTAATAGTGTCCATTACTACAAATTTCTCAACCTCCATGAAATAAACACTTCCTGACTGTAAAGTACTGTTCACACTAAAGCCTAAAGTGGATGAATAAAATCAACTCTATTACATTCCTTCATTGTTTTAAACAAATTTTACAGCAAAAGTAATTTTTGAGTACATCTATTAAGCAGAAACTATCTCTTAGTATTAGACTTGATTCTCCCACTCACGTTTAGAGTCACAAGGGTCGGTATTTTACTCTATAATTTTATTTATGTATTTTTAAAATTTTTTTATTACAGAATCGTTTGAGGGATAACCTCTCGTGTTTTTTCTCAAAAACGTAAAATTTTCTACGTCAGAATCGAAACTGAACTTGTATTAAAATTATTTCTAATACAATTATTGTATAAAAAGTTTTTGTACAAGTAGAATCTAATTTCCAATTTTTAAATATCAATTTTCAATTATCAAATTTTCTTAATAAAAAAATCGCAAAAACTTAAAAATGTCTACGTTCTTATAAATGATGGGGGAAAATCATACAAAATTAAATTGTTTAGAGACATCAGCTAAATTTTAAATTTAAAATAGTTACAAAACATTATATCTAAATAATCAATATTTTTGCCCAACAGGCATAGTGAAACCCATTGTTTGCACCAATTTTGTCTAATTTAAAGGTTAAACCCATTGTTTGCACCAATTTTGTCTAACTTAAAAGTTAAACAAATTGTACAAACGCAAGAGCGGAACATCTTGTGATTTTGACATGATTTATCTCCATTTGCTGGTTAACTATCTTATTCAAGGTATTGGAAAACTTGCTCAAATTTTCATTCAAATCGGACAACTCAATGGAAAGTTATCATGAATATGAAAAGGAACAGACTATGTAATTTTGTTCTCAGAAACAAGATTGGTGAATATTTCATGGTTTAGGCTTTGGACTACCCTGGTCAGATCCCACAAATAGCACTTTCCAAAAAAATTAGCTAAAATTTAAAAAAAACTCTAACACCAAATAATTAAAACTATTCAACGTTAAAAAAATTTTTAATCATTTTTTAATAATCTAAATCTACTAAATCGCCTAATAACTACAAAAAGATTTAACGTCTTTTTTGTCCTTTAGTTTATTTTTTTAAACAATTAACTTTACAATTTTTATGTTTTATAACATGAGATGCTATCAGATTTAGTCGAAAAATACAGGTTTATATATCAACAAAATTTCGAACTATTCTTTTTATGAGTGGAGTAGGTCCATGAAAAAGAGATGGTTCATTTTGAAAAATTGATGTACCTAAATTACTGTTATGACTTTATAGGAATGAGTTGGGTGTTTCTATCAAGCTACCCTAAAATTAATAATTTATTTACTTTAAAAAAATTCACACTAATAACTCCAAAATTCGTATTTCTTTATAACTACTAACTTCATTATCTTTGTTACAATGGAAAAGTCACGAATCCAATTTACATATATTGGAAGCAAACTCCAAAACCAAATAAATGATTGTTTGATTTTAAGATTGTACATTTTTAAAATAACACCGTACGTAATAAATACAACTGTAACACCACGAACAGGTTAGGTTAGATTTTACAATCACTTGATCTACAGTATACCTTATATATTAAAAATAAGCTATCCACGTTCATGTTAAACCTGAACCTAACCTAATCTGTTCGCTTTATTAAACTTTGGTTCGATTAGGTTGTTAGGTTTTACATTCAAGTGATTTACACTACAACTTTTACATTAAAAGTGAGCAGTCCACTTTAATATTAAGCCTAATCTGTTCGCTTTATTAAACCTAGGTTAGGTTACTTCGTGTTTTACATACACATGGTATACATTACAAGTAAGTAGTCCACTTTAATATTAAACCTGACCCAAACCTAACCTAACATTCAGATATTGTTGAATTTATAAGATTACTTATTAATTTTAAAACATCCAAAGTCGAATTTTACAGCATATTTCTAACTTTAAAACTTTAAAAACGTACAATCACCAAACACAATTTACTGAGTTTGCTATCTGAAATATTTTGTAACATTACCTAATTATTTCTCCAAACATTAGTTGTTGCTAAGACAATCAAATCTAATTCTTCTCAATTTCAGAACTCTTTTTTTAAGATTCTACAATTCACTACTCCAGTTTACTTTCCAATTTTAGATAATTGGATATAGATTAAACATTTTTTTAATTATTTATTTATTTTTTACAATATAACCCAGATATTGAATGAACAATTTTCATAAAAAAGTCGTTTATTTTTAAAGTATTCTCCGCAAAACTATATTAATCTGATAATGTAATTCAATAAATAAATTTTTAAATCACTAAAATTCATAAAATAAACAATGAATTTTTCTTTTTGGTTAAATAGCTGTTATGTAAATACTTCAAAAACTTTTTTCAAATTTTGCTAAGGGCAAAATACAAGAGAATGGTTGTCAATTTATGTATGTTTTATAACCGCCTTTTCTCTTTTAACTTTCAAACGATTTTATGTTCTATTGTCTGGACAAGATTGAAATATTTACATTTCATTAATGAAATTTAAATACTATTTATAATTAATATGAGACCTATGTAAATAGTAAAATGTATATATCATTGTATAAATATTGTATTTTGTGTACTTTTGGTCAATAAATTTTAAATTTGGAAACACAGTAAAGAGTGCGTTATATTTTGAGAACTTATGATGTTGTATACCAGAAATGAATAATTCATGAATTTCGAAAATTACTTTAATAGCCTATATGAGTAAAGGTAATGTATATAATCATGTTTAAAGGTAATGTATATAAATATTATGAGTGCTTTTAAAAACATCAGTAAAAATTTCATAAAAATCAGCTGTGTCATAGAACTTTAAACTCTGTGAGTTTTTTTTTTTTTTTCCAGTAAACTAATTTTGCATGATACTTTTATTTGTTGATTCTTGGATTACCCGATTTCATTTATTGAAACACTTATGGTATTTTTAAGGAACTCAATTTGACTTCAGAAAGGATTTCACAAAAATATTTGGAATGTTTAGAGTGTTCACCAAATAATCTATTTTATTTTACTACCCCATAACATGTTACTTCAACAAGTCACACCTGGTAATTAATAATTTCATAGCAATACATCGACAACTAACTCTGGGTGTAAGAACAAAAAAGAACCTGTATATATTATCTTATACACAAAATAGTTTCGTTTTCGAATTTGGTTAGAGAAATATATTTTCCTGAATTCTGATCCAATTGTAATGCTCGCGAAACGAATTAAAGAAAAAATTTGGTTGTTCTAAATATTTTATCTCAAAATGTGAATAAATTTGATTCTAGAACTGTTACTTCAGAAATTTAGAAAAAATTGTGTATATTATATTCACTGTGAGAAAAAAAAAACTTTTTTTAGGTTTGGCGAAAAATAACTTGTTAAATTTTTAATAAAAAAAACTAGTACAAAATTTAATTCTGAGAACATTGACGTAAATATTCTAAACAAAAATTAAAAACAAGTTAGAGAAATGTGATGTTTATTTATTCAAAACAAAATCTGCCAGAAAACGATGCAATTTTAAGACAGAACAAAAACCTTCTTAAGATACAGAAAGTTGACATTTATTTAAAACAAAATCTGCCAGAAACACGATGCAATTTTAAACCAAAAAAAAACCTTCTTTAAGATACAGAAAGTCGATGTTTATTCAAAACAAAATCTACCAGAAACACGATGCAATTTTAAACCAAAAACAAAAACCTTCTTTAAGATACAGAAAGTCAATGTTTATTCAAAACAAAATCTGCCAGAAACACGATGCAATTTAAAACAAAACAAAAACCTTCTTTAAGATACAGAAAGTCGATGTTTATTCAAAACAAAATCTACCAGAAACACGATGCAGTTTTAAACCAAAAAAAAACCTTCTTTAAGATACAGAAAGTTGACATTTATTCAAAACAAAATCTGCCAGAAACACGATGCAATTTTAAAACAAAACAAAAACCTTCTTTAAGATACAGAAAGTCGATGTTTATTCAAAACAAAATCTACCAGAAACACGATGCAACTTTAAACCAAAAAAAAACCTTCTTTAAGATACAGAAAGTTGACATTTATTCAAAACAAAATCTACCAGAAACACGATGAAATTTTAATACAAAAACAAAAACCTTCTTTAAGATATAGATATTCGACGTTATTCAAAAACAATCTTCTAGAAATCTTAACGTAAATCATATATCTTCTTCAAGGTATAGAAATTAGATATTTACTCAAAATAATATATATATATATATATCAAAAACACACTGCAATTTTAAAACAAAAAAAAAATTTCTATATAGAAAATTCCGTAAGTTTAATTTCTTTTTCCGTGAATTTCATTTATATTATTTTTCTCAGAATTAAATTCTCTACATGTCTTGTCCAAAGGTTTTATCCATTTATTGGTCATTTAAAAAAGTTATTTTACTTGAAACTTAAAAAAGGTTGTTTTTACTTCAATTGTGTTGTAGTTTACATCGGTTTACTCGGGAATTAATGGATGTACAGTTTCGTTACCTATTTTAATTCACGTAAAAACCTATAAAATTTGTTCATTACTTGAGTCTCAAGAATTACAGTATGGCTTCATTTCATTCTTGGACCAGAATTCAGAGCAATATTCGCTCTCAGCAACTCGAAACTAATCATTTTTTGAACATATGTTTATATAACGGTGTTATCTCTACCCCCCCCCCCCACTAGATACAATTCCCAATGTATTGACGTGAAATTTTGAATCACCCTGTATATACATATAAGTCTCATGTTGACTGCCGGTAGCAGTTATGGTTAACAACATAGTCCAGCCTTCCTTTGGAGTGTACGGCACAAGGTAGACTTAATAATTAATTGATCTTCAGAAAACGAAATACGCGTGTGATCTCGTATTAAACGTTTTTTTTTTAATCGTAGGGATATGCAAATTTAGTTTAAACTTTACAATTGTAAGGACAATAATATTTCTTACTTTAAACACCGTCACTTCAATCCTAAGCGTTGGTGAAGAATTCAAGCCATAAAGCTAGATCAAATCTATTAATCGACATTGTCCGACTTTTTACGTACCTGAAAATCTATTGGGTATAAGTTTAGTAATTGTCAAAAATTAGACTTCTATATTTTGAATTACTTCACGTTTCATGGACTCAAGAAACCGGAAAAGTGATTCTGATATAACGTCCATCCATCTTCTTTCTGATTGTCGTCTATACGTAAAGATTGTCGTAAAATTAAGATAAGTACAGTGGACAAAAAAATTGGTACGTGGACAATATTACCTATTGGCACTCCATTCCCTCACTGACTAACTAACCCACATGGAACATGGTACTAAGCAATTCCATCATGATATGCTCTTCCAAATTATTGAAATAATTAAAAGTCGAATCAGCTGTTTACTTATCAGCTCTCAGCTGATCCAATGCTGTGTTGCAGCAACACTCTTCTCGTGTTTATCATGAACACTGGAATATTCTAAAAATTAAAAACACAATTTATTAATATTATATATATATATATATATATATATAACATGTGTCCATAAAGTCCCACCCCCTCTTATTTTTTTTATTAATGGAAAAAGACAGATTTGCTTTGGGGAAAGTTTAGATAACCAAAGGAGGAGTTTTTTGAAGTATCAAAATTTTCAACCCTTACCCCCAAAATGGGGTAGTTTGGGGGTATGTCAAGAATTTTAAATAGCAACCCCTATTGAGTGATACCTCATTTTAAAGGTCTTTTCAAAATAAGAATAATGTCGCAAGCCAGAGGTCTCTAAGTTCATCCTACCCAACATAGCAACCAATCGAATTGTGAATTTTACGTTAAGAATTATGCCGGAAATGTTACGAAATGTACAACAAGCTTTTAAGTCCAGAACCTATTTCTGCCAAAAAGTAAATGGTAGCCATTTCAAGAACTTAATATGAGCTAAAAAAACAAGGAAAGGCTCTTACCATCATTTTACCAACATAGAGCAGTTTTTAATGTAATAAAAACAACCGGAGTTTGTAGGTTAACATTCACAATTCGATTGGTTGCTATGTTGGGTAAGATAAACTTAGAGACCTCTGGTTTGCGCCATTATTCTTGTTTTGAAAAGACCTTTAAAATAAGGTATCACTCAATAGGGGTTGCTATTTAAAATTCTTGACTTACCCCTTAACTACCCCATTTTGGGAGTAAGGGTTAAAAATTTTGATACTTCAAAAACTCCTCCTTTGGTTATCTAAACTTTCCCCATAGCAAATCTGTCTATTTCCAAAATAAGAGGGTGGGTGGGACTTTTTGGACACATGGTATATATATATATATATATATATATATATATGGAGTATATGAAAATGTATGTGTAGATGAGACAATTTATCCAGTTTATGGAATATACCCCCCCCCCCTGTTTTAAGATTACCTGAGACCAAAATACGTTTCTGGAATGATGTCTGTCAGTCGATTCTGTAGTACTCCACACCGCAAAAATTATAGGTATCTCTTATAAGACGTAAATTCTATTTTTTTTTAAAGGCACCAATGATTTTGATTAAATTTTACTACAACTTTCTAAAAATCATTTGTGACCAGCAAAATTAACAAGTGTATTCTTGTCTACTTTTTTCAAAAGTATTATTTACTTCAGTGCAGATATGCTTGTACAGTCTAATTATTTAACGAAGGAAACTATCGAAGAGGTAGTGACAAAGTTCCAGAAAATCGGGTGCGTAAGAATAAGAAGCGATATTGGAAAACTCAGTACAAAATGAGGCATTAAAAATAGCAGTTCTAGGTTATGTTACCCGCACATTGAGTCCTAGGCGACTGACAGTTGTTGGTAAATGGGGTCTTCCTGTTATTTGAACGAACAAAAATCTCTTGATCATAATTAATTGTCTAATTTAGAAAAAAAGACGGAAATAACATAAAATAAAGAGTATTGTAATAGCTTCAGCGTCAAAAGAGAACAATAATTGGTCAAGGAAGAATTTGATAGAAAAATGAAATAGAGAGACCTAACCCAAGACTACATGTAAATTGTATAGACTCCGTAAGGATCCCTCAGGATTGGCATGCCTGTTGTCACAGTAGTAAGCTCCTAAGAGAATCTGATTTGAACTAATATTCAACCAATTTTTAACGAATTAACCTATCCCTAGTAAAAGAAGTGAATAAAAACATTTTTGACTGACGTCTGGAATTTTTTTGACATAATAAGGAGACGATTGAATGGAATGTATGAATTTTTTGTTTATTTGCTCTTTTGTTTACAAAAATATATAACATCACTGTAGCCACTAGCTATAATATTTAAACACTAAACATTCAAAAGATAGGATTAAGGGGATACGCCTCCTCCAATGGTCAATTTTGGGCAATTTTTATTAAATTGTATTTTGTATTTTAAATTAATGTACATATTCTTAGAAATGTTTGAGTGAAATTTCAAACCGCTTTGAAAATTATTTCCTTTCCTTTTTTTTGGTTGTTTTAGTATAATGGTGCAACTCGCGAAATTTTCATTTTTCACTCAACCTCTTTCATAATATATGTAAAATGAGCTTTTAAAATTTTAGGTAATATGGTTCAAAAACAAAAAAGTTATTCAAAGTTTAAAAAAATACCTTAAAAAGTTTTAAAAAAGATGAAATAAGTAAAATTTATCAACACTAAGGGTAGGACAACTTTTTAATTTTTATTTAACCTTGTGTTTCATTATAACAAAGCTAAAATAAATATTATCTATGGTTTCAATTTAAAAAATAGGAAAAAAATGTTCCGGAGGAGGTGTATCCCCTTAAACAAAAGAATACTCCTAAGATATTAACTTATTAGGGGCTTTGTGTGTTCAATCCGTAACATGTAGCCTGGATTTATATAATGCGGGTCAGGTGAGTTGAAGGCGAGTGGAGAAGTGACGTCATAACTACTACTACTGATAAAGACATTGACTCAGCTCCATTCCACTGTCAACGTGTTTACAGGGCCGGATTTCCCAATAGGCCCTGAAGGCCCGGGCCTATGGGCACAAGCTCACAGGGGGCGCACGGCCGAGAGAAAAAAAATTTTAATATCTAGAAATAAAAATAAATAGCCATAACTTAACATATTTTTTGAATTGATTACAAAAAAAATCATTCTGATTTTGAAGTTCATTGGAACAAATAATTGTTGGTAAAGTTAAACTATTTTTCAACATTATGCATCAACTTCGTTACAACATAGGTTTGATATAATTTTTTAATAAAGGTTTATGGGGAAGTAACTTTAACCAGACTAGGGGGCAGAAAAAATTATTGGGCCTAGGGGCGCCAAAATGCTAAATCCGGCCCTGAGTGTTGACGTCTCATCTTGTAGTCTGTTTGTTATCTTGTTTTGTGTACAAAAAATTGGACAAACTTTCTCAACAGAAAAATCGTTATATCTATTACAAAATTGGTTCCTATTGTCAAAAATGTTACCACGTACACAGATTTTCTAAACCACGTAATTGTGTAACCCTACTTTCTTGACGTAATTTAATGGGCCTCGTAGATGTGTATATATTAATGTGTCTACTCGCTTCGCTCGTAAAAATGTCTCGGTCCTTTCGCTAATCTCAAGTCGTATAATAACATTAATACTGATATCATTTTTTCTTGAAAGGTCAGGGTTGGAAATTATTAAATTTTTGACTATAACCACGAGATAGGGTTGGCACCATTATATGCAGAATTGAAATCTGCACATTTTTAGTGTGTTATAAGTTGAACAACACATAGACGCCTTTTTTCAATTTTAGTAACTGATATCGTCGTACGACGACTATTGGACGGCATGTCGAAACTTTTCTGGTTTCCTGAACTCCTGAAAGGTTAAGATCAGTCATAATACAGATTTAAACATTTTTCTTTACCAAACTTACTCTACAGTGGGTAAATAAAGTCAGACGTGCCTCGAATTGATGCAACTCAGTTACTTTTCATTTCTACATAAGGTTTTTAAATGAGGCAATCGCGCGGACTAAATATAAGCACTCATTCCCATTACGTATAATTACGGAAAGAGACATGAAAGTAATTTGGCGGGAAGAGCTTTGGTATCTGTTTATGGAAGGCACTAGACCGAAGTGCCTTAAACGAGAACAACCTTCAAAGATGCGAAATATGTATTTTAATGGACTGTCTAATGGATTATGTAACGCTCCAGTATTGAATAAGACTTTCGAAATAGGTTTTTAATAAACATCACATTTTGTATTGAGCGTTTTAAAACAGTTCGCAGCTGATACGTTGACGTATTGGTATGCAAATTTCATTACTTACCCGATATACGATGTACAGGGTAAGTTTCATAATAGCCAAAAATTAAGACCTATGATTTTTAACTTATCTTCAAGTTCTACGGTGTTAAGTTAGTTTCGACATATCCTGACGTAACCTAACCTAACTTAACCTAACCTAACGTATTCTAACCTAACCTAACATAACCTAACCTAACCTGACTTAACCTAACCACCCTATCTTACCTAACATACTCTGACCTACCCTAACCTAACTTTTCAATGATGATAAATAGCGAAGTCTTAAGTTATTTTTGACCTAACCTAACCTACTCTGACCTAACTTAAGCTATCCTGACCTAACTGTGACCTAAGCTAACCTAACTTAAAGTAACCTAACCTAAAGTAACCTATCCTAACAACCTCATCTCTCTACGATAATAAATAGCAAAATTATGGTTAAAAATGTAATTTAGTACCCTAACCTCCCACCCCCCCCCCAGAAAATGTGATATTCATATAATTACAAGGTCCGGAAGCTGATTATTATGAACTTTTCTTAACCCGATTATAAAATTCAACCCTACAATTTGTTTTAAATTCATGTCAATTTCCAGTCATGCAAAATATTCACATAGCAAATCATCCTGTCGTGAGATTATTTACGATTTGTATTTTTGTTTATTTTAATTTCTACTGAAGGAGAAGGAGGAGGACAAATGTCGGTAGATTGACAGAAGTCGTGAACACAGACGTCATGATTTTTCTGACTTCGTGGTCAAAGCAAAATAAAAATTAATTGAAAAAGTCGAGTTGACTCACGGATTCGCTGGGTTATTAAATTGGTTTGAACCAATTTCCTCAGACAAACGTCACGACAGCTGGAGATTTTGAAACTTCTATGATGACATGTTTTAGTATTGAAACAAGATTGTGTTTTGTTTGTTTCCGAAATATTAGATCACAGATGTCTGACTTGCTATGAATAAATGATTACATGTTTCAAGGGCGATTCAATTTCTTTCACGAAATAATTTTACATGGGTAAATCGATGTATTAGTGAAACTGTAGTTCCCGAAGTCGTTCAATGGCAAAGATGAGAACCGGTATCAAATGACGACTGATCGTGACCCGTTTCCCTTCTCCCAGAAAACGTTTTGAGTATTCCGTCAAATATATATACAGGGTGGAATAAAAAGAATCAAGACGACTTAATATTTCAATTTCTAAATTTAAAATGAATTTATACGAAACGAATTTTTAAAAACTTTTCTAAAACTTACTACATCATGTCTTAAAAAGTTGCAATCATATAGGGTGTTCTGAAATATTATAAAATATAATTTTTCTGTCTTTTCAAATAGAAGGATATTTTAAATTTTCATATATTAGTTCGAAAGAAAACGCGTTAACAGAAGTTAAGTTTATTTGTCTAACAAACAATGCAATTTCAATGAAATTTTTTAATCAACTTTTCTAAATTTCAATAAAGTTTTATATTGGTACATATACTAATTTTCCTATCTTAATTTCTATGACCGTTATTGCTTACGTTGAGACGACAACGTTATCGACGACGGACGGACGGTTGGTCGATAATCACTTTCACAGTATCCTGAGGCCTTGAAGAGTGAACACCAGTTAAAAAAAGTGGTAGAATTTAAATTAGTATGTAAATTAGTAAATTTAAAGTCACAGCGAGAGTACTTAAAAATTTATAGTTTAGAAATTTTCCGTTCAGTATCTGTTCGTATCTCTATTAAAACTGAAATATCTCAAGAACCGATAATTTACCTTAGAGCTAACCATTCCCAATCTAACCTATCTAGCATAAACAAAAACTAAATTAACCTAACCTAATCTAGCCTAAACTAATCTAACGTAGCATAAACTAACCTAACATAACAAAAGCTAATCTAACCTAACCTAAACTATATTAAACTAAACTAACCGAACCTAAACTAAACTAACCTAACTCAACCCAAGTAAACAAACTTAACCTAACCTAACTTTAACTAATCTTTTCTTACCTAACCTAACCTAAACTAACCTAACTATTCATCCATTTTGTTTAAGTCCTTAGAGACTAAACTTGAGAGAAATTTGACCGTTTTTATCCTGTTAATTACAATAACAAATTTTCAGTTAAATTTTTACTTAAACATTCACTGCCCTAAACTCAGTGACTACGATGAATTCAGAAGGCATTGATCGAAACTTATCACGATGTCAGTGTACTGTCATCACAATGTATGTCTCTCCCATATCATAACTTAACAAGGAACGGCAATTAACAGTCGAATATGTTTTGTAATAATGATTTTGTTTTGCTTCTCTCTTTTTTATCTTCTGGTTTCGTAAGTTGGCCAAGGCGACAAGAGACGATGTCCTGGGGACGGACATTTAGGCTTGCCAACTCACGCATGACTGCCTTGCATAAACTATTTCAGTTAGTCATGATGAAATTTATACTTTATGTCTTACTTAAACATTACGATATTGGAAGCTATCCGAGTAATCCGAGTGTGCATTTTAACCGAGCCAACATTTGATTTCTGAAATTACAAGATTACAGCAAACTTCTAATTTTCGTAAACCTTACTGTTTATGAGCTACAGCCCTCAACAGATTTTAAAAAAATCTTATAATATCTAAGCGCCATTTTATAATTACCTAAGATTCAATTTAACTTTTACATTACATTATTAAGAAATAGTAAATTAATGGAACATTTTTATATACTTTGATTCCACAATAATGTTATTTAATTGTTAAATACAATTTTAAATAATTATAAAACATAAGTAGAACATTCAATATTTTGAGGGGTGTAGCTCCTAAGCAGTTGGGTTTACAAAAATTATGTCAAGAATAAAAAGTAAAATATTGTTTTAAATCCGAAAATACCGTAAAATATCGAAACTTCCGGAAGAAATTATAAAGTTGTCAGCCATATTGGAAAATAACGGACTAATTTTGAAATTCTGATTTCCTATTTTTAATGGTCACTATAAAGTAAATGAAGTTTCCAAAATGAAAAATTCCTAAATGTTTGTTTCTTGAGCTTTATAAGAAATGTTAAATCACATTGATTTAATAAGGAGTCTTATGCAGCAATATAAGATTGTTATAAAAGATGTTCACACGCTTTTTCTGAACTTTGAAATTATGTATATCACTATTTTGTTATAGTTTAGCTATAAAAAAAGACTCCATCCACTAGCTTTGCTCATATCAGTGTCTCGGCCCTATCATTCGAAAAACCTGTACATATTTGAAGGAGCCTTTAGTCAACACCTTCATTTCTGTGAAATTTTCTTGGGGAGTCATAGTTCTAAATTACATTTATAACAATAACTTCGGTATTTTTATCATAGATAAATGGGGTTGTACTAACATATGGATTATTAAAATTTGCACATTTTTATCTAATTTAGTGTGTTTTAAGTTGAGTAACACACGAGATGTGAACAAAACCTCTTTTAAATGGCAGTCATTTTGACATTTCCAATTAGATTTTTCTGAATTTCAATATGATTATCTACAGGGTGAGTTTTAAGTCCCTTACCCCCTTACCTTTTTTATATTGTTTAAGTTAGAAAATTGAAACCCAACATGTCCATATTGGACCTAAATAATTTGGTTTTGATCCGCTCACTGACTGTCCAACTCCAATAGGGGACTGCACACAGGAAGTCAGAAGAAAATCTTAAATAAGAGAATATACCGATATGTACATCAAATTAGAGGTCTTTGTTAGTAGAGCACAATGCCGCAAATTGATATCAAAATGTTCATCCTATTGAAAACGACGGGCTTTTGAAGTTTACAAAATATTACGTTTTAGGACCGTTTTTTACCGCACTGTTTTTTTTAAAGTTTACCCCAGAATTTTCTCCTAAAAGCTGTTAACAAAATAACAATTGCACCATCATTTTTAGCGTAAAAATGCGGTGTTAAACGACGTATCACATCAACCTCTTCTTATTAAAATCTTTTATTTAACTCCTAGATCTTGTACTTCCGGTGATCCCCTAAATATTTTTAACACCACAAATGATATTCTTTCATATGATTAACAAACAGCTTGTAGGAAAAGATTCTGGGTTAAACTTTTTTTTTAAGTAGGGCGGTAAAAAGCTGTTCTAGCACATACTCTTTTGTAAACTTTAAAACCCCGTCAATTTCGATAGGATGAACCTTTAGAGATCCGGTTTGTGGCACTGTACTCAGCTGACATAGATCTTTAATTTGATGTACATATCGACCTATACTCTTATTTAAGATTTTCTTCTGACTTCCTGTGGTCAGTCCCCCATTGGAGTTGGACAGTATGTGAGCGCATCAAAACTAAAATATATAGGTCCAATATGGAGATACGAAGTTTCAGTTTTATAACTTAAACCAGATAAACCATGTATGGGGGGTGACTTAAAACTCACCCTGTATAATCACACTATAATCTTCCACATCAAAACTTATGTTCCTATCTTAATTTTCGTCTGACGACGGAGAAGTCAAAAATAAAAATCTTGAGGCCATAAAACGTGAAAAACAGTTAAAAAAACGGAGGTGGAATTTTTTTTCTATTATCAAACCCTATATTCTTGTGTTCAATAAAATATTTAGATACGTTCTTCGATTCTCATCTTTTTTAGGTCTTATTTCTGAAAATGAAGACTTGTTTTTTTTATGGTTTGTGTACAGTACATATTCACATTAACTAAGAAACTTCCTCATCCCAACGAGTTATATATGCAACCGCTAAATAAACAAAAATATATAATAAAAGTAAATTTAAAATACCATGAAAACCTGTTAGCATTTATAAATTGACAATTATTTTGTCACAGTCTTACTTTATATTATTCTACAATGAGTGACATTCTTTTTTTACATGAAAGGTAATAAGCAATCATGAATACTTAAAGTAATCATGTTACCGTGGACAGTTTGATATTTAACATTTATACAAACTAATCAATTGAGCAATTGGAAATTTATAAAACTAATTATAAACTTTTTTTTTATTTATGATTAAACTATTTTTATTTATGATATATTGTACGAAATAATTTATTTATTTGATGTATTATTTTTTCTTGTAGTTCAAAGTCGAAAAACTTCTCGGTCATGATTGCCTTATAAAAAAGGAAGGAAGAACATAAAATAAAGATCCAGGCCTCGAATACTTGAGTCAGGTTCAGAAGGGAACAAGAGTTGGTCAAGAGAGAAGTGATAAGAAAAAATATAGGAAGTGATCTAACCCAAGACTATTTGAAAATAGTTGTAAATACATCTCAGGATTTCCACGCTCGTACTAATTATAAGCAAGCCCCTGATGATTTTGTTTATTGTTTTTTATACGATTATAAACAACTCGTAAAAAGTTTCGTAATTAATTTTTATTAGTTATTACTCCATTTTTCTCGTTGTTTAAAGGCGAAAAATCTTTCGGTCATCATTGCCTTTAACAATAACATAAAAAAAGACCCCTAGCCCTCGAATACTCTAATAGCGTCAGGTTCGGAATAGAACAAGAGTTGATCAAGAAAGACCTGATAAGACTTGTATTTTTGAGTGATTTTCACTTTTTATGAAAACTGAAAATGTGATTTTCGACATTCCGTCCGTCTATCGCTATTGTCTGCACAATAGCGGCCACAAAAATTAAGTTTTTTTATAAGAAAACGTGCTCATTTAGAACGTTCTACAGTTGTATTAAAAATATTGTACACACTATAATTATTAAACCTTACTTTGCAACAGTTTCTCTTTAACCTATTAAGTGTCTCTACAGTTGACAACTATTACCCCTTTTAACACATACAGTGACACTTTATTCTGTAAACACATTAAAATGCAATTATTTAAATAAATCAGAAACTTGAAGGCAAACAAACAGTCAGTACGTGTTAAAGGTTAACTGACAACATTCTCTCTTCAACATTTAGTGACGTCACAACGTGTGGTTAGGTTTATTGACAGATAAGGTATCTTTAAGTATTTCATAAATAATAATCAATTGCAGACAGAGAAACACTTGATGGTACAATTAATGTCTTCATAAATGTTGATGTAATCGAGAAGAGGGAATTGCAGTTGTAGGCTCTCTGCGATAAGGTATTTCAAATGAAGAATTATCATTTTAAACTGAGTTGATTATCCTTGATATCGTTATTGAGACACTTGATCAATGATGTCCTTAGAAAACTTTTTTCAAGGTAATAAAACAAGTTGATAATAATAATTACGCAACCCTCTAAATGTAATACCCAAAAGTAATACCCAAAAATACCTTGTAAGAAATGTTACATTTTATTGGTAGATCAAGGAGTATTTACGGTACTTACGTATTAACGCCACCGCAGCAGAAGTTGCGCATATATATATAAGGTTTGGCCAGGTGTTTATGTATATATATATATATATATATATATATATATATATAGCAACCTGGCCAAACCTGGCGTTAATACGTAAGTACCGTCTTTTCCAGTAGGTTAAGTTTGTTAAAACAGTTGTTACACAGGTTTTCTGAACTTCGTAATTGTGTATTACTATTTCTTGACGTGGGTTATGCCTTCAAAAGTGTCCACTCGCTTCGTTTATGTCAGTGTCTCGACTCAAGAGGACATTTGTGTAAGCCATCTAGTTACTGCACTCGTGTTTTTTTGGGAGGTCAGTAAACTATTTTATTACTGTATACAATAAGTATAGTTTTAATTTTGATTTTACTTATGCCTTCTTTTTTGTTGGGTTAGTTCATTATTTCTAACAAAATAGTAATTTTATGATTATACATTTTTGGGACATTTGCCATCATTTGTGTGTTACAATTTCAAAACACGGCGTTTCGGGAATAAGAATCAATTCCCGTTATCAAGTGACTAAAAACTAAAGAAATATGAAACTAAAACTAAGCCTATGTGAGAAGTAAAATTAAATAAGAATACCACCAACCTTAATATCTAAGCATGCATCACAGAGCTGAAACTGAGAAGTCAAAAAACACAATCACGGTAAACACACAACTAACGGCAAGTACGTGTTGTTGTATCAAATACGCTGTTAGGGGAGTGGCCTATTGTTAGTTGTATTAAGCTTCCCAGCACGAGAACGTGTTACAACCCCTTGTGAAGGCCCCTAACAGTTTGTCACGCATTCTGGACCACGTCACTTGTTCCTGTATTCTTTGATACAACAACACGTACTTTTCGTTAGTTGCGTGTTTACCGTGATTGTGTTTTTTGACTTCTCAGTTTCAGCTCTGAGATGCATGATTAGATATTAAGGTTGGTGATATTCTTATTTAATTTTACTTGTCACATAGGCTTAGTTTGTAGTTTCATGTTTCTTTAGTTTTTAGTCACTTGATATCGGGAATTCATTCACACAAATTATGGCAAATGTCCGGAAAATATATAATAATAAAATTGAACTTCCATCATTAACAAATAATTTCAAACAGAAAATAGTAATGGAGATTAATTCTATACGTCATTAGTTTCTTCTTAAAATTCCCTTTAAAGTTATATTTCACATGATGGGTAAAAAATATTTTCCCATTAATTCCCCTTTAAAAAAATTATGCCTGTTTGCTAAAATAGGAAAAATACATAAGAGTGTGTTAATTCAGTTAAAAAGAGACCGTTGTTAAAAAATGTATTCTGTATTTTGGTTTTTTTCCATTAATATCTATGATGAATAAAAAACTCAAAATTTTACTTCTAACTCCATAATTCCGGTTAGAATATCGTAGAGACTTTTCAAAGGACGAAAATCTTTCTGTTTTATGCTCTTCAAAATGATGTCACAGGATAGGGTGCTATTTCAAAAAATTAAGTTCCCTGTTTTATCCCACCTTAAAAAAGGGGGGGTTACCCCATCAAAAGTGAAAAAACTTACCCTATGAGGTTTCGCGAAGGTTAGAAGTTTTCATCTTTACTCGTTCAGAAATTATCCAAGGGTTGGAAGACTTTTTTCCACTGTGTATAAAAAAATCCGGGTTTCTATGACCCACGCAGTAATGTTAGAACTAGAGCATAAACCCAGACCAGATATTTTTTGACATGGGAAAGACATCCGCATTAAAATCGGATTAACAATTCTTGAGTTCTCCATTAACAGAATGCTACAGTTTTATCCTCGTGAAATAACGGGCATATATTTTATAGCGATTCAAAGAATTTAACCCTTAATTCGATCGTTTGAAAAAATATAGTTTTTAATAGTACATTTTATCAATTAAATCGCGTTAACATTTAACCAATAGACCGATTTGAATATAACACACTAAATTCGATGAAAAATATTTCACATATACCTATAGGGAAACATTTGTATGTTGTAAAATCAGTTTCTATAAGTTATGATTTTTTTTTTTTTTTTAATTCAAAAACTGACACACCTTTAAAACAGAAAGAGTGACGTTACCATTTATACAGTGTACCGAAAAAGGTGGACTGACTATTCATTTTCCAATTAAACACATCAAACCTAACAAAAAATATCAAATGACATATAGTCGAACTCCGCTTCATTATCCGTCTACTTACTTCCCTAGCCTGACTTGACGGTACAACCCATTCCAAGAAAACTAGGTAAACAAATTACTGCTTAGCTACATTTAATTCCTAAAGTTACAACTTCGTGACAGACTTTTGTAAACGTTTTATTCTTATTTACACCGATAAAAGAAACGAAAGTAGGGTTCGCGTTTACACAGAAGCATTTGAGGTCTATATTTTTTTATTGGTGTCGTACCACTGAAAGTAAACGCAACAAACAAAGTGTGGAGCCCCTTTTTTCCTCTCCACCCCAGACACAGGTGGAGGATACTGTAGAATTGGGTTAGTTCCCTTCTCGTTCATCTTTCCGCTCTTGATTTGTGACCTTCCGCCTTCGACGCTATTGGAGTAATCGAGGATTAGGGAACCGAAATATTAACTGAGAGGTTTTAAAAAAACAAAAGTATTGATTGTTCAAATCACTCGTGGGATACATCGGAAAATTGTATATCAAAACCTTTGTCCTTACATAAGAACGCAACTTACACAAGGGTGTCGGAATGCAACTTGTGCCTCTAAAACATACCAGCTGTTATGAAAAAGCAGCCGAACCAGTTCTCTGAAACCTCTCTACCAAATTGGGTGAATTTAAAGAGTACTCTCTGACAACTATGTAAATAATTAGATGGAACAAATGAACGTCTGTCAGTACTGCAAGGTGGGTCTACGCACCTATTACAGTCATCAGCATGCGCACCGTGTCTGTAGATTGCTTCATTGCAACGTTTTTATATTCCATCTGTGTATAGGAACAGAGATAACACAGTTGTCTCTGTAACAGATGTTATATGATTTCATTATGTTCTAATCCATGTGTTGTATAATCTTTCTGTTTTAGAACTTATAATGTGGATTTCATAGAGTTTATAAAAATTAAATTATAAATAATAAAACCTGTGATTCCCAAAATCAAATAAAAATCAACCAAAATGTCTTTCAGGGATGTCAAAAGTGAAAATGAACCATGGAAGCTGTTTCTTAAAAGCGTATTTAAAAATGGCTTAAACTTCCCTTGAACGCGTTCTTAAATCGTATTTAACTAAAATCGAGATTTTAATTACTACGTTCAGGGATAACTTTTTGTGAATTGTTCCTGCTATCGTAATATTTATTTAATTGTGATTCTTCACGCTTGTTTAACCATTATTCTTCATATTTTACTAACATTCAAAGGAAATCGGTTTTGAGAAATTAAACATTCTATAACATCCCCATAGCTGATTTTTTGTTTTTATTCAATAATTCAATAACCTGTTTTTTATTTATTTTTTTATCCTTAGCGTAAACGCTTGATTAAAATCGTTGGAGTCGGTTTTGAAAAAATCATAATTTTGTATTTTTTCTTATGTGCCCCAAAGTTTGTTACATAGGCTATAAAATGTATTACCGTTAGATGCGTTTGCTCTGTAGTGCACTGCACATTCAACAAACGGCCACCCTCAGGGGCTCACCACAAGTGAGTACGGGCGTGTCTACACCTTCCTTCATGTAAGTCTTGGGTGGTCTCTCTTTCAAATTTTCTACCAGGTCAAACTCTTGTTCTTTTCTGATTCTGGCGCTATTGGAATATTCGATAACTTGGTGTCTTTCTTTCTTCCGTTTTTTACAAGGCGATTATGAGCGAGAGGTTTTCGCATTAAAAAATACAATTCCTCTCTAACCATATTTTTTTTAAAAATGAAATAATATAATATTTGTAATATAATTTATTATTTTGAATAAACCTAATACACATTTTAGTTTATACTTTCCAAAGGACTTTAATACATATTTCACTAAAAATGAACAATTGAACAAACCATAAAAATAAGCAATAAATTCTATATTTCTGCTTTTGTATTTGTCAACAAATATAAATATAAACCAAAAGATAAACATAGAAATAAGTAAAAGATAATACTGGATATAAATAATTTCTGTTTTCTATTTAGGCTTCTGTCTTAGTCAACAAAACAAAATACAGATCTTTATCCGAATATATTTGTCTTTTAGTACAGCACAGTGTTGTGTAAAACATGTCAAAGAAAGAAAAAATACAATTAATGACAATAAGGCTAAAAAAACAAACCACAATAAAAATATTAAAAATTATCAATATAAGCACAAACAACTAAAATCATTATCCCAAATTAAAAATCTTGACACATTCCAGTCCCAGCCACAGACCTCAAGGGGACTTTTGGCTGATAAATTCCTCCACTGAGTAAAAGGATCCGGACAACAAAAGTAGTCTTAGGCTACTCTTAAATGTGTTGTAGTTTTGAATTTTTTTAACTGGGAGTTTATTAATTGTACTTATTGTACTTATTAATTGTCCAATTGGCCTAATTGGAAGTAGATTCTTAATAGGGTACCATAATCCTGTATAATAAAAGCATTTCTGCAAGTCCCTAGATTGTTTATACCTCCCATAAGCCGCATTTCTTTCTTTTTCGCAGTGTCAAGAACTTTTTCACTTACTAATTTGATTACATTTTTCAAGTAAGGTTTTATAATCCTATAGTAGGATGTTAACATTGTGGAAAAGTATCAGTAATTTCTAAGATTTCTTAGTATAAAAAAGCCAGAGCATATTTTTTTGCAAATACTGTGTACACGACATTCCCCAGTTAGCCTGTCATACATATACAGACTAATAATATGTATGTGAAATAACAAAGTTTTAAATCTATATTAATTTTAAATATATAAATTTTCACCATTTTTTACTTATTGTATAAAAGGGTAAAATTAGTTAATAATAAACAAATTTCTGTTTATAAACTTAATACTTTTTGAAACTATCATATTTTCTTCTTTACTGTGTGTTATTTTAGTCATTGGTTATTTTACGATTTTCTATTTCGTATGTTGATTTAGAACACTAAAGGTTGCCTTAGCAAAAACCATGATTATATTATGCTGTATGTGCTTCAATTTTAATTAGCCCGACTTCCTTAGCAGATGAAGCGAGTATAACTAGTCTTTCAATAATAATATAAATCTGTAAGGGGTCTATATTTGTCCTCTCAACTCTTAAAAACTAATAAACAAATTTTAATGAGAACTGGTAACATGGCAGTTCCCATTTAGAAGAATGTTTGAACGTTGAGTTTTTTCTTCTTCTTTTGGAAAAAACTCAATTAGAAGTTGAGGTTTGACAATAAAATAATTTTTTTTTTAAATAAAAATAATATTTGATTTTCGGGACCATCCTTGTTATCTCACGTCATCATTATCTCACGTTTCTGTTATCTTAGATCATAACTATTTCTGTAAACACTACTTAAGTTCAAGACACCTTTACTTTTACAACCTCTATGTTGTTTAATTATGTTATCTCACATCATCATTGTTACCATTATTTTTCTGTTTTTCAGATCGTAAGTATTTTTACCTTAAAACAATTATATTTATTTGTAAATCAAAATTAATAAAAATTAGCAGTATTTCAAAATAATGATGTGAGATAACGGACAACTCCAAAAGTTTTTTTTTTTATTTTCTAAGGAACAAACATATTTTGCATAATCGTAGTTTATACTCTAATGGAGATTACATGAAGTTGTACACAGCAGGGGAGGACAGGTAGGGTAAGATTAGATTATATTATTGGCATATAACATAATTGTATGCCTCCTTCATAATGAACTACTTTTAATTGTTATTAATTTTTATTTATAAATATGTATAATTATAATTATTTTATGTAAAATGCATTTTAATTTTTAATAAAAAATAATGATAATTATGATGATGTGAGATAACGGAAAACGTCCGATTTTTGTAATTTTATTTATAATTGGATAATTTTTAATTTTATATTTTGCAATTACTATAAGTTTTATGATAATTATGTAATAAGAGTTAATTCATTTTGTAAAGGTTGAAGTTAACTGGAAGATAGTGCTCCTAACTTCTCTTCCTAACAATTAGAATGTATTCCATTCTTTATTGTTAAATCATAGCAAGATGTCAAAATAGGCAATTTGGTATTAAAATTGTGAAATCTATACAAGAAAATTCGGCCTGGTAAGCTGAAAGAAAGCGATTTTTAAGAAGTGTGGAGTTTTAGTACGACATTGAATCCTTATACGATGGTCAAGGTCCCCCCCCCCCATTTCCATCTAATTTATTCTCAATCAAGAATCTAGCGTTGAATTGGCTGTGAATCAAATGAATTTGTTCATTGAACAAATTACATTAAGTAAAAAAATTCTATTCAATCTATCATTTTATAACGACTAAATATAAACTGCATTATATTATATACATGTGAGAAAGTAAATGAATGAAAGGAAGAAGAAAGGACGAACGAATCTCGACAGACAAATTAAAGATAAATTTTGAATGTGAAGGTTGGTACAGTCACGGATACTTCAAGGCGAGACGTATATTTATATAAAATAAAGATATATTTATCCTGAAATGCAGGAGTCACTTATACCTTCATTGAGTTAATAAAGCAATCATTGTTGAAGGTCACTGTTTCTGTTTTACAATATATTATTGATGGCAGGTATTTAATAATAAATTCTTTCTATTATTACGCGTGCCAGGAAATATTTTAACGTCGACTGTACATTAGAATATAATGTAAAGATTGAAATTAATTTATAATATTGGTTACTCATCTGATGGGATGAGAACATCTTGAGTGGGTTATCTGTACCCAATCGTTTGTATATAGTATTAACATAAGCAAATAGTCATGATTTGCAAAATGAGCTCATTTTTAGACTTCAATACGGTTCTATATGAGCACATTGTCCATAAATAACTGTGTTCAAGAGAACATGAAGCTGCTTTTAAGAAACCCCACATTCATATCTACACTTACAGTCAGGCAGCAATCAAAGCACTTTGCAAGAAGTAATATAAAATAACAGTTTGGTGTGGAAATGCCGAAGAGAACCCTAACGTACTGTCTTTGGAAAACCGAGTAACTTTGGGTAGTGGGACATAAAGCGGTTGAGGAAAACGTGGAGGCAGATACATTGGCTGAACGGAGCTCTGCATCAGAGTTCGTAGGACCTGATCCGGCACAGTAGGGATACTTGTATGTCTGGCCAAGATGCCTGTAAATAGTTGGTAAAACAAAAGTAGAGATGGTATTTTCTTAGGGAGCACTCCCATAACAAACTAATACTAAGAGAAGTTCCTTTAGGTAGATCTGGAGGGACAGAACTGACCTTGGGTAGGAGGTATCTTAGACAAATTACGGACACTGTGGTCTGAGGGTGCAATTACACAGGATAGGAATGTGAGGAGACCGCAGACTACTAAATCTTTGATTGTGAGGCTCTTCTCAATAAGAGGTATAAATGGACAGGTTTCATCTGAGCTGTGGAGTTTGGGTGCGCAGTGGGTCTAGGCGTGGTCTAAGCAGCAGTGAGGTGGTGGGGGGAAGCGGTCGCCTCAGTCGGTGTTGGGTGTTGGTACTAACAACGATGTCTGCAAGACCGCTGGATCGTGTACAGTAGTCGGCGCCGACTGTTTCCCCTACAGTGCCTCTATCCCCACGCGGCCTCGAACTACAAACTAGTACCTCCCTTCCACGCGCAGCTCACAGCTCAGATGAAACCTGTCCATTTATATAGAGGTTATGGTTTCCAAACTCCTGGTGAACTCTCATTGGACGAGCTAGTCAGTGAACTACTCAAACCCGTCAAGGTAACTAATCTACCGGGCTAGAATTAAGAGGCTTAATTACTATAGTCGCGATGCCCGGGGGCAGTTTAACCCCTTAACTTTTCTTTTAAACCTAATCTAATATGAGCACACTATAGAAATATATAAAATTTCATATTCCTATTTTAATTTTTGTGGCCGCTATCGTGCTTACATACAGACGACAACGCTAACAACATCAACGCCGACGGACAGAGAATATGTCGAAAATCACTTTATGGGTTTCTTGATAGAGATCAATATTTTTTGCCATTATCAAACATAACCTTTATTTAATATACTCTTTATATTAAAACTCAAACCAAGGTAACCGATTCAAAAAGTCCAACGAAAACAAAGACTATAAAAATGTGTAATTAATAAAAGTGGATACTAATAATAAAATTATCAGATTGTAAATGATGTTACTCTTACCATACACTAATTCCACAAATGTTTCTCTCTTGGTATATTAACTATATTACCTTTGTTTTTTAAAAAGCGAAAAACCTCTCGGTATTCACCGCGTTACAAAACATCCCAATTTTTCAAAATCTCCAACTCGATCTTTGTCAAATAGTCTTGGGTTAGATCCCTCTCTTTCGTGTTTCCTATTAGGTCTCTCTTGACCAATTTTTGTTCTTTTCTGAACGTGACGTTATTAAAGTATTCAACAGATAGGGAATACTATTTATTTTATTTTATTTCTCCCTTTATTTATAGAACGATGTTTTATAGAGAGGTATTTTACATTTAAACAACAGAAACACAAGCAATAGAAACGTGAAGCAAGAAAACAAAATCAATAAAAATTTAGCCTCAGAGTTAAAACCTCCCACAAAGGAGGATATTTAGAGATACTCAATATTTTGAAATGGGAAATCGCATCTGGCGACGTTTCAAACTAAATGACATAAAAATACAAAATTAATGGCGCTCAATAAATATTTTTTGGATGACCATAACCAAAACGGAATCACAAAATATATTTGAGACTATTTAATTATAAAATCAATTTATTAATAATGTTATTTCAAAATATGGATATTTTCAAAAAATTGAATTCTATTTTGATAGTATGAGAGTTAAATTTCATATTCAGAGTTGGATAGTAGTAATGATTCAAACAGAGGAACAGTTAAAATTAAGTTCAACGTTGAATGCTTCTCTCAGATTTATTCAGCGAATATTTTAAAAGCTGTTTATTCTTCTTATTTCACATATTTCGCGATTTTATAATAATTACAAAGTCTCAAATACATTTTGTGACTCCATTTTGGTTAGGGCCATCCAAAAAATATTTCGTGAGCGCCAATAGTTTATCTTTTAATTTGAAATGTTGCAAGATGCGGGTTCCCATTTCAAAATTTTGACTACCTCCAAAATTCCCTCCTTTAAGGGGAGCTGCAAAATGCCAAACTATCAGAAATAAAACTTCACGTAACCTAGTTAACAGTCCCAAAAGGGCTTATCTCTATTTAAGTTCATACAGAATTTAAGGTGGAGGGGATGGACTTTACTAACGCACTGTATATGAGCACACTATAATAATATACAAAATTGCAAGTTCCTATTTTTATTTTTGTAAGGACAACACTGATGAACGAACGACAGGTTAATATCACTTTTTCGGTTTCCTGAGACTCTGAAATGGGAATATCAGTTACAAAAACAGAGTACGATTTTTTTTTTACAATTACCAAACACACCCTATATTTCGTATACTGAAAGAAGGAACAGCCAAGAAACACGTTTAACATAACTCTTTCCCTACTTAAAAATATTACCAATTAATAAAGTCACACAAAATAGTGCTCTTAAGAAAGTGGATTCTAAAATTATTAGATTTTAAAGCATACAGTTTTCTTGGTATAAAGTGATTCTAGAATTCTGTCGCACTCTACAAATAAAAGTGCTCTCGTTAGTGATTTGATAAATACTTAGTTCTTATATTGATGAAAGACCATTTCAGCTGTCAAAATAAACTGATCAAGATCTTACTATGAGTTTATCTATACGTCGCAATTTTGATCACATTTCACTTAAATCTCATAACTAATGTTATTTCTATGAAAATCTGGACGAGTTTCTTCATCAGAAGAATCAGTAGTACATTTTAATGCCGAGCATTTTATCTGGAGATCCTTTAACCACTCACAATAGTTCATTGTTTGGAGCTTTACAATCTGACGAAGAAATATGTTTCTAATATAAATTATTAGATATTTATAACTAGTAAGCAAAATCTTAAAAAATTTAAACGTTTGGGAAAAATAAGTAATTTATACCTATAGATTTGAAATTTTAGTTAACACTAGTTAAATTTAACACTAAGTTAGGTTTTACTGTTTCTTAAATATACTCGTTAAAAAATAGTTGATGGGCGCCATCATGGTACTTTTCCAGCCCATCACGCAATGTAATACAAACAGATCCTCTAAATGTAACGTTTAGAACTTGGTTTCTTGGGTCTTGTAGGAAACGTTAAATTTTATTGTTAGATCAAGTAGAGTAAGTTTATTTAAAATAGTTGTTACACAGGTTTTATGAGTATATCATTACTTTCTTGACGTCAGCTTGGCCCTAACGAGCCTCGTAAATGTGTCTATACTAACAAGTCTCAATTAACTTTGTTTGTGTCAGTGTCTCCGCCCTCAAAGCTGTACATATCTGGTGGAGCGGCACTTGTTACCCTCGTGTCAGTGTCTCGGCCCTCGAAGCTGTACATAATATATGGTGGAGCCTCCACTTGTTACTACCCTCGTGTCAGTGTCTCGGCCCTCGAAGCTGTACATATGTGGTGGAGCGGCACTTGTTACCCTCGTGTCAGTGTCTCGGCCCTCGAAGCTGTACATATGTGGTGGAGCGGCACTTGTTACCCTCGTGTCAGTGTCTCGGCCCTTAATGCTGTACATATTTGGTGGAGCCTCCACTTGTTACCCTCGTGTCAGTGTCTCGGCCCTCAAAGCTGTACATATGTGGTGGAGCGGCACTTGTTACCCTCGTGTCAGTGTCTCGGCCCTCGAAGCTGTACATAATATGTGGTGGAGCCTCCACTTGTTACTACCCTCGTGTCAGTGTCTCGGCCCTCGAAGCTGTACATATGTGGTGGAGCGGCACTTGTTACCCTCGTGTCAGTGTCTCGGCCCTCGAAGCTGTACATATGTGGTGGAGCGGCACTTGTTACCCTCGTGTCAGTGTCTCGGCCCTTAATGCTGTACATATTTGGTGGAGCCTCCACTTGTTACCCTCGTGTCAGTGTCTCGGCCCTCAAAGCTGTACATATGTGGTGGAGCGGCACTTGTTACCCTCGTGTCAGTGTCTCGGCCCTCAAAGTTGTACATATGTGGTGGAGCGGCACTTGTTACCCTCGTGTCAGTGTCTCGGCCCTCAAAGCTGTACATATGTGGTGGAGCGGCACTTGTTACCCTCGTGTCAGTGTCTCGGCCCTCAAAGCTGTACATATGTGGTGGAGCGGCACTTGTTACCCTCGTGTCAGTGTCTCGGCCCTCAAAGCTGTACATATGTGGTGGAGCGGCACTTGTTACCCTCGTGTCAGTGTCTCGGCCCTCAAAGCTGTACATATTTGGTGGAGCGGCACTTGTTACCCTCGTGTCAGTGTCTCGGCCCTCAAAGTTGTACATATGTGGTGGAGCCTCCACTTGTTACCCTCGTGTCAGTGTCTCGGCCCTCAAAGTTGTACATATGTGGTGGAGCGGCACTTGTTACCCTCGTGTCAGTGTCTCGGCCCTCAAAGTTGTACATATGTGGTGGAGCCTCCACTTGTTACCCTCGTGTCAGTGTCTCGGCCCTCAAAGTTGTACATATGTGGTAAAGCGGCACTTGTTACCCTCGTGTCAGCGTCTCGGCCCTCAAAGTTGTAGATATGTGGTGGAGCCTCCTCTTGTTACCCTCGTGTCAGCGATGCGGCACTCGTAAATATTAAAATATCTAATTTTCTTGGAAACTTTGAAATTACAATTTTAACAATAAATTAGCTAATTGTCATCGTAGAATATTGGGCTTGGTTCGATTGCATCTCGAATTGAAATGTGCGAATGTTTTTCTAATCTAATTTATTTTATGATAAATAACACACATAAGGTATTATATTTTTAAATGACCGACATTTTGACAGTTTCTATTCGATATTTGAGTAATATTTCAATAGGATTCTATCTATAGTCCCTTATACATTAATTTCTTGTTCCTATCTTATTTTGTGGCCACTTACATACAGACATCAACGACACGAACGGAAGGCATGTAGAAAATCACTTTTTCGGTTTCCTGAGATAAATTTCAGTCTAAAAAGAGATCGAAATGTTTTGTGATTGTAATACTGAGTAAGAAAAAACAAAACAAAAAGCAAGTTGTAAAAATTAAAAATGGAAATTAAACATAAATTTATCATGAAATATATATTTTGAGAACTTTTTTATATTGCCTATCTAACCCCTTACTAAACCCCTTTGTTAAAATTAGATACTAAAAGTCCGATTATGATGAAACTTAATACGTAGGCTCAGTTTAACGAACTTTTTGTCCAGATAATTAACCAAAAAATTAGTCGTTTCATTTCAAAATCTCGGTTGATTTTGAAATTTAAAGATCGTTTATTGAGAATAACTTTAAACAAATAGGTGCTATTACATCTCATAAAATTTCCCTCTTACCGCCTCTTTCATAGAACCCTTACATTTATCATATTTTCCTTAATTTCCTTGGGTCCTCCTAGAAGATACTCCAAAATATTTTTCAAATCACCGTATACCAAATTTCATCAATATTGATTATCAGTTTAGACTCCAAACAATTATCAGCAAACTGGTCTATTCGGTTCCTCACTACGATTTTCTTAATCCGAGAATGTAAAACCATGTTCTGTGTTTGTAAACGCTCTAGAAGAAGATATTTTCATCAAATTTTGCAGACATGTTTTCTAGACTTATTAATATTAATCAGTACATAATTTTCTTTAACTAGACAAATTCAAACAGTAAATTTCAAAATAGACACAATTTGTCCTATTTTAAAAATCATTTTTCAAAGATTTTATTTCCTTATTGTCTAAAGACAAAAACCCTCTCGACCATAATCGTCTTATAAAAAGAAGAAGAATAAAATAGTATGAAATAAAGAAATAGACCTTTTAGGAAAGATGAAATATAGAGGATTCTAACCCAATACAACATGAAGAAAGTCTAGATCAAGCTTAAATTCCTCGGGAGAGGGACATCAATCAATCAATATTTATTGCCATAATATAAGCTGCGTAGCAACATTAACTCTTAAAACTATACCATAAAATCTAAAATACTACAAAAAAACTATACAAAAGAGATAATACAATAAATAAAACAAAAAATACAATAAATTAAAAACTACATAAATAAATATAATTGCTATAAATAAATTGATTCTGTTACAATTCCTTAAGTTTGCCACACACGAACTTACTTTGAGTAAGCCCCTGTGGGTGTTTTCAAAGATATTATATTTTAACTGTAAATCTGTTAACGTCCCTTATGCCCATTTATCAAATTGATCTTTCTTACTACTTTTACATTGGATCACCCCAAACTTTTATTTCTCCCTTACTTTTATTGAAACAAACAATAAAAATCCTTCTTGAAAGATACCACACAATATTTACAATTACCATTATTTAGAAGCATATGCCCTAACCTTAAAAATCGTTTAAGTCATTTGGCTGATCTGGACACTGGGACATTGTGGAATGCAAGCTATGAAAAGGCGGACAAGTGTTCTAGGAAGTGATCATCTACAAATTGCGTAGGTCCCGAATCCTTACTGGTGATTTAGAGACAAACAGGTATGATAGGACAATGATAAGAGAATGGGAGAAGCAGAACCACACTGGTAAGCGGAGGGATAGAGTGGACTGTAAGCAATTAAATATATTTTTGAAAGGACCTGAAGATGTAAGGAACAGATTACTTACATGGCTTGGGAGGAAGGACCTAGAGTGATAGTAGATATTTTAACGCGACATTATCTGTCGAATTGTCTTTCGATGATTGCACAGAAGGATCAGTCTTACTATGGTAAATGAGGGCTGGAAGAAACTAAGAAACTGGCCTCTGTGGAGGATATGGCAGAGCGAGACATGAAGTACTGGATATGAACGAGCTACGAGAGATTGTCTTTCCTGATGTGCTGAAATTTATCAAAAGGACCGATAGATTTGGAACTGGTAGTATTCAAGTAAGATAATGTTCTCTGGATAAGGTAGTGGTAGAAAGGGCCCGACAGGTTTAACTACAGGGATGTATAGCCTGCTTTAGTACAGACAGAAATAGAGGCCAATTATCATACGTAATTAATCTTTTGTAAGATTTATATTTACCAGTAAATTCTTTAACGTCCCATGATACATTAGTTTTGGGCTGATTCCTTTCACTGGAGTCGCCCTTATGTTTGTTGTTTCTCCCCTTTGCCTTTATTAGAGCCCTGATAAAAATCCCATCCGAAAAAATCTCAAAAATGTTTTCTACGATGACTATTTTTAGAGGCATACTCTCAGACCTCTACGTACCAAATTTAATAAAAATTGTTTAAACCGTTTGGCTTCCAGAATCAATTACGGACGGTCCCAGAAAAATCAAAAATAAATATTTCAATAATCCGGAAATAAAATTGATTTAAACTTTCTCTTTAGAAACGTAAATGTGATAAAGCTAAAAATAAAAAACAAAATTCTACCAATCACTTTTACGATCGTATTTTATACCTCGTTAAACCTAATTTATTATCCTGAAGTACATGCTCAATGTTTTACTAATTTAAGACATGTTCTGATACTCTTTATATTTTATAAATAGGTAAAAGTTGGTGACCTTTTAAAATCTTGTTTTAAAAGCACCGAAACATAAAAGGAGATTTGCATGCAATAAATTCAAGATTGATGAGCAATAAACCTGATGCAAGGAATATATTTTAAGTTGGTACATGTCTATCTAATTAATTAAACGATGCAAAATTATTGCATACACTTTCTCATGAGCCTATCCACAAAGCCAAATAGTAACCAAACAAGAAGCATTCTTCACTAGGAGCCAAAAAATGCAATTCGTTTGATAACTACTTAAAAGTGAAAATGAACAACTGATACTGACTTAGATTTATGAAAAAAGTATGTTTACTTTAAAAAAAAAATAAACTAAACATTTTGTTTAATATAAAAACACTTCCTAAACATGTAAGTATGTATGTTCATTGCTTTAGATAAAAATACAAACTGACTTGTAAACAATCAGATAGCACAGTAAAGTTTTTCTTTTTCCAATACAGATTTCTCCTTTCTTCTTATAATCATACATGAAAGGAATCCTACAGCAGATTTTTTTTCCGAAGAGATACCTAATTTTCTTTCTGTTACTTAAATTATTTTACTTTATTTATTCATGTTATGGTAATATTTTGTATCTATATTTTTTATTGTATGTAACAAATGTAACCAAATGAACATAAAATAATTTTAAAAACATGTAAAAACTAAAAACATTGAAAAGCCTTGAACAAATTCCGTTTTCCTTGTTGTTTAAAAACAAAAACCTCTAGGCCATTGTCGCCCTATAAAATTAAGGAAGAAGAGAACATAAAATAAAGACCCCCCCCCCCCTACCTCATAGCACTCGAACTGTTTAATCGTCAAGATCGGAAGAAAACAGAGTTGATAAAGAGAGACCAGAGAGAAAAAAATGAAAAAGTGATCTAACCCAATACTACTTTCAAAAAGTGTAGATCCAGCTAAGTTCCCTCGGGTTTTCCACACCTGTACTCACTATGAGCCCTTGATTTTACCTCCATAAACATTTAATATACACAATTTTCTAACTCTAATGTTTGAATATATTGTACGAGGGATAAAATTTGTGTAACATTGTCCACGGTACAACGTACAAGTTTCAACTCTGATAATTTCATTTCCATAATAGGTCTTGCGTTAATTAAACCCACAATTAAACGCTAACGACCTTGAGAAAGCCTGAAATAATCTTCAAAATGGAATGTAATTTTAAATTACTGTAAATAGCCTTCTTCTGGGCCAAGGCCACAGGGATCATAGACAATAAATAAAACCATTCCTGACGAAACTGTTTCAATGTCAACAAATACTTTTACTTTCCTTGTAGGATGGTCTAAATGTTACCTTTAAAGGATGTTTCTGATTAATGTTGAGATTAAAAATATTCAATTAAAATGAACAACACTTGTCGAGATTTTAATCACCAAATGCAAGGGGAAAACATCAGAAGGTTTTTGTACATTTACCACTGAAATTGGTGACTTAGTCGTCTTGTTGGACTAATTTACTGTAGAACATTGACTTTTCTTTCACTTGATGATTAATAATATTACATTCCCCGATTACTTTCCGTTAATAGTTCATTAATATACAAAAAGGACTACCGGTTTCGGTGAGTGATGCTTCTATTTTTGTAATATCTAGTCAAACTTTGGATCTTAATGAAGTACTAATGGGTCTTTTTTGAGTCCTAAAGAAGTAATGACGGGTTCTTTTTTCTGTCTTTTTGAAGTATTGATGGATCCATTTTGGCAACTTATTGAAGTACTGACTGATCCTTTTTTGAGTCTTAATGAAGTACTGACGAGTGCTTTTTTTAGTCTTAATGAAGTACTGACGAGTGCTTTTTTGAGTCTTAATGAAGTACTGACGAGTGCTTTTTTGAGTGTTAATTAAGTACTGACGAGTGCTTTTTTGAGTGTTAATGAAGTACTGACGAGTGCTTTTTTGAGTGTTAATGAAGTACTGACGAGTGCTTTTTTGAGTGTTAATGAAGTACTGACGAGTGCTTTTTTGAGTGTTAATGAAGTACTGACGAGTGCTTTTTTGAGTGTTAATGAAGTACTGACGAGTGCTTTTTTGAGTGTTAATGAAGTACTGACGAGTGCTTTTTTGAGTGTTAATGAAGTACTGACGAGTGCTTTTTTGAGTGTTAATGAAGTACTGACGAGTGATTTTTTGAGTGTTAATGAAGTACTGACGAGTGCTTTTTTGAGTGTTAATGAAGTACTGACGAGTGCTTTTTTGAGTGTTAATGAAGTACTGACGAGTGCTTTTTTGAGTGTTAATGAAGTACTGACGAGTGCTTTTTTGAGTGTTAATGAAGTACTGACGAGTGCTTTTTTGAGTGTTAATGAAGTACTGACGAGTGCTTTTTTGAGTGTTAATGAAGTACTGACGAGTGCTTTTTTGAGTGTTAATGAAGTACTGACGAGTGCTTTTTTGAGTGTTAATGAAGTACTGACGAGTGCTTTTTTGAGTGTTAATGAAGTACTGACGAGTGCTTTTTTGAGTCTTAATGAAGTACTGACGAGTCTTTTTTGAGTCTTTTAATGAAGTACTGATGGATCATTCCTGGATCTTAATGAAGTACTGATGGGTTTTGTGGGGAGGTCTTAATAAAGTGCTGAAGAATCCTCTTTTGGGTCTTAATGAAGTACTGACAAATGTTTTTAGATCTTAAAGAAGTACTGATGGGTTGGGAGGGGGGGTCTTAATGAAGTGCTGACGAAACGTTTTTTGGGCCTTAATGAAATAGTAACGGATTCTTCTTGATGAATGATGGAGGAAATAAGTAAACTAAATTAACGTACAGTTTTGGGGGGCAATATCTTCAAAATGGATGAGTTTAATGTTGAGCAAGTGAACTTGAAAAGGTTTTAACCCTTAGAACGAACATTTACACAATTTCTTACATATTCAATTTTTAAAATGTTTTAATACAAACCAAGATCAAAACAAAATGTTTTGGTAACTGTACACCAAACGTCCTATTAAGAAAGTCTCTAACTGTGGTGATCGAATTTTGATAAACGTAGCCACTATGGACTCCAAAGGAAACTTTACGGTCGACCTCTCATTAGAAATGCTGAGTTATCGTTTTTGGTAAAAATATTCGTCCATACAACTGTAATAAAAGACATCAGTTTTCACAATTCTTCAAACAATGTCGTTTTAATATTGGTGGATATGAATAATAATGATCCAAAATAGATTGCCAAAATGTATATAAAAGAAAATTACTGTACATTCATACTGTACCTAAATGGAAATAAAAAATTGAATATTGACAGCTGTCAAACAAAACTCGAATTTAATCCAATACGATTTATACTGAGATTATTTATTTGCACAAAGAAGCTGTAGTTTAATTTGTAAATATCTATCAAAGGTTTTTCTACGACAAAAATAATATATGTATTTTTCTTGTTGTTTCAAGGGGAAAAACAATTCTCTCATCATCCATCGCCTTGTACAAAAAGAAGATAAAATAAAATCCCTTAACCCTCGAATTCTTTGATAGCGTCAGGGTAATATGAGAAAAAGCCTTATCGGAAATATGAAAGAAATGGATCTAAACCAAGACTATATAAAAAAAGGTGTAGATCCAGCTAGGGCTCTTGGGATTATTCTACGCCCGTACTCACTATTGTCATCACTTGAGGCTAAAAGTTTATATAGAATAACCCTTCTAAACCAACTTAACTTTGTATCAAAATACATTGTGGATAAACTCAATAAAACTTTTTTTTTGTTCTATAGAAACATTTTTGGTGAGATGGTGACGAATGTAATTATTGACTTTATAAATAGGTTTGAAAAAATGTTAATGAAATGTTGTTTGTACTGTTTATATTGTGTTTTTATAGAAGGTTTGCTATTTATTACTCCTTGCAAAGCATATGTCTTCTGGGTTGCATTTCTAGCGTTTGGAAGGCGTTCTTCTCGGACGTTTCAATATAATATTAAGAAAAGCTTATTATTAAGCTCTTAATCATTCACTGGTGTCTGATGGTGGAATGAAATGAAATGAAATGAAATGAAAAAATGCTTTATTTCACAACAAAAATATTCCATTACAATATTTGTTAAATTTTATATTACTAAACTTGTTCCAAACCATAAACTTAAAATATTTATAATTGCATTTTAAAAGCATAGCTGATTAGGCTGTCTGCTTGGTTGGGTAGAAATTTTCAAACACAATCACATATTACATCAAAGAAATTAACACATTACACACATTTGATGATCTTAATAAGAAACAAATAACTTTAGAAAACATGTATTTAAAAACAAATCTGGACTACCAATATTTGCATCAAAATTAAATCTTAAAAAAATTTATATTTACGGTATTAAATTACAAAACGGAAAATATCTTACAATTTGGAAAACATGTGGAAACAAAAGTTTAAAAATGTATAGACGTCCCGATAGGGAATTAGAAATTAAATTCTTGAATTAAAGCCCATCTGTATTGCCAAGCTTGTTGAGAAAATTTTGCAAGCCGCACCCAATCGTGCCCATTTAAATACTTTAAAACCTCTTCCTTACTTAGTTCATGCGTTTTGAACCACCTAAATCTGAAATCCTTTAAAATTGGACATTTTCCGATAAAATGGTATGTATCCTCGAACTGATTTAAATTACAAAGAGAGCAATTATAATTTTGTTCCCTGACCCAAGGTTTATAATTTAAATGAAGCAAATCTCCCCTACACTTGAAAACCCATCCAATTAATTTTGAATTAAATTCCTCTCTAAAATAAGTTTTATCGCCTAGGTCATAATCTACCTCTCTGTATAAGGCATGGTACTGACTTGTCCTAGCGGCTTGTATACATTTCTGCCTAGCATCGTCCCTTATCGCTTGCCATAAGGTCATCAGTTGCCCCCGCCATAGTCCCGCATCAGCTGATAACGGCACAGAATGCCTTTCAGCCAAATACTGCCACTCTCGAAACCAAAATAGATTTTTCCTAATTATTTCTTTTGATAAAATATTAGGTAGACGGTTATCGGCCATGTCCAGCACTTTTATTATGTATTTAAAATGTAACTTAAAAGCAAAAACAAACAATTTTTCAAAATTTGTCTCCAAATACAACATATAGTTAGGTGTGTTTTGTGGCAGACACAGAATCCGTTTGATAAAAAAACGTAACAGCTGTTCTACTGAATCATGTTCCCGATATCCCCACACTTGGGCTCCGTAACACATGATTGACCTGGCTACAGCTTTAAAACATTCCGATTTAGTTAATAGGGTAATACTTGCATGGCCTAACAAATTTACCCAAGCATGATTGATGGCATTTTTAGATGCTGTCAGTTTCTCTTCAAAATGACATTGTAAAGACAATGCTGGTGTCAGAGTCAGACCTAGATGATGGTGGAATGTGTTTGAGAGAGAGAGAGAGAGAGAGAGAGAGAGAGAGAGAGAGAGAGAGAGAGAGAGAGAGAGAGAGAGAGAGAGAGAGAGAGAGAGAGAGAGAGAGAGAGAGAGAGAGAGAGAGAGAGAGAGAGAGAGAGAGAGAGAGAGAGAGAGAGAGAGAGAGAGAGAGAGAGAGAGAGAGAGAGAGAGAGAGAACACGTATATGGGTAGAGTTTCAGTTAAATGATTTAATTATTAAAATTTGTTACATTTTATTAAATAATCCAAAATTGTAGGAAAATATTATTCTTTTTTTTTAAAAAAAAAAAGGTTGTACAATAAGGGAAATTAAAATATCCCAAAAGTGTAGCCCTTAGGAATGTTAAATAAAAGATAATAAATTATTTATTTATTACAGCAATTAGTGAAAATTAAATATGGGCCTAACATAACTGATCCAGTTCACAAATTCAATACACAAATTAAATTAAGGATATGTTATAAAATATGGCATATATATATTTATTTATTTAAAATTAAATATGACTTTCACTAAAAAAAAATGGTGTTTCGCATTTTAGATTAAACGTGTTCAATTAGCTGTAAGTTATGTGAATCAAAATTATCTCAAGACAACTATAGTTTTTGAGGTTTTTTTTTTTTTTTTTATACTAATTTCATACTGATCTATATTAAAATATATAATGAAACATAAACAGTTTTTAAAAAAATATCAAGAATAAAACCCTTTTCAAAAGTTTACACATGGGTCTTGGGCTAGGTCTAACCAAGCTTTGTGTTGAATTGTTAAAACTGATGGACCTTGATCAGCTGTTTTAAGTAAATATTACCAACAAAAAAAACGGTCCTACTGATTTATTAGAATTAATAATCTGCTGAGTCTGAAATAGCAAAGAACTCGTCATATTCTGGCACTGAATTTTAAAACTGAAATATTTCTTTGGCCTATATTAGGTTTCTTCAAACACAGAATCACAGAGTAAGTTGCCAACTGATACGTGATTTATTTACTACGCATGCGCAAACGTTAGATGCTACAAATTTACATTTGTAATAATTCAGTTTCTTTTTCAGTTATCTATATGAAAACTTCTTCAAAAATACTAGTTTCATTGAGATCGGTTCAATAGATACTGTGTAATTACTGTGAACAGAGATCGACCTTTACGGCTGACATTTCTTTATGGAAAAAATACGTAGGAAACTTTTTATTGTCATAACGCAACTCCTAATTGAGATAACGAAAAAACTAAATGTTAAAACCTTCTGCCGAATGGAAACTATGATGTGACCAAAATCTTATTATAATCGGTTTAATAGTTTTTAAAAGCTGAGAAGTCAAACAAAGACCCTCACTATTGATTTATTAGTATAGATAAACAAACGGGACATAGAATAAGAATCCCTCGCGTTCGAATGATCTTTAAGCGTTATGGGAGCTAACAAAGTAAGACGAAAGAGAGGGATCTAACTCAATACTACATTAAAAATATGTAAATCCAGGTAGGGTCTATTGGGATTGCTACTTCCGTACTCAGTGAGCCCTGGAGGGTTTTTTTCCAGTACGAATTAGAAGATCGAAAAGTTAGTGAAATAAATATTTCATTAGGGTATGTTAATAGTTGTAGAAATAATGAGTTTATCAATTTAAACAACAAACCAATTTTTATAGACTTGTTTTCCCCAAAAAAACGTAGGTATAAAAAACTAAAACCAATTTTAATTTATTAGTTTTTTTTAAATACTGATTTGAACTTTAAACAAAGTGCGCAACTACACCACCAAAGGAAAATATGTGTAAAAATTAAATCAGTTAAATTTATTTGGAATGTAGAGACACAGTATTACATTAGATCTGAAACGAAAAAAAGTTTTTTATATATTTTAAATGTTGTCCACACACTATGGATAAATAAGATATCGCTTTGCAAATTTTCCACCTAAAATCTATTTTAAACCTGTTTGTTCAATAACAATGTAAAAACAAATCAATCTTAATTTTGTACCCCAAAAAAATCCATTACGACCAATTACGAAATACAGATAAAAATACAAGCAATTAAATCCAAGAATACGACTTTATCTGAAACTAATTTATTTTCTTCTCACTCTGGTTCAGAAATACATGTATTGTTAAATTAATTTGGTCGGTCGTCAATTTGTTATCTGTTCAAGTCCGACCAATGTTTCAGCTTTCTATTTGCAATTTGCATTTATCCTTGAATGCTTCCAAAGTGCAATTTAAGGCTGAAACACTTTAAATAAAACATATTGAATGCCATATACAAGAACATTCGGTTAAATTATACTGCTTATTTTAATAGTTCTCCATTTTTGGTAACTGTAAGCGTGGAATTTGTGAATTGCAAAGCACTGATTTTAAAAACCCATGTAAACAAGTTAATGAATGTCATATATGGTACCTAAATAGAACTGTCATGAACACCCCCCCGTACTAACAACTTCATGTGAAATCCTTCATTACCGACCGACAGTTTCTTGAAGACAACATGTAGTTTGCATGTGGCATGCGCCATTATCTGCATCTTTCTACGATGAGAGATAAAACACCTGGTATGATAAATGTCTCTGAAATGGCGGAAACTAAGGTAGAGTAATTAAAACCAACCCTATATCGTGGCAGCATAAATCTCATTTTAAGGAACGTTTATAAATAGAAATAGAAAAAAAAATGACTTATATTGTCAAATTAGGGCAGAACTGAAATGAAGATGTCAACAGATTGAATGAAAATATAAAAAAGATTGTGCAGATAATGTTTAAACATTATTAAAAGTAAAAATAATCTGCCTATAATGAATAGGTAGATTAGAGATTTTGTGTGTCAAACATATCTGCGATTACATCCACATTACACAGCGAAAATATTATTCTTAATGATTGCCTACGTGCGCGCTTGCTATATAACAATTAACACCATTATGTCGTAAAACAAAAATGGAAGTAATAATTATTTCAACGTATATTAAAATACAATGACACTCTAAACCAGATAGTTCCTGCAGTTGGTATTCTGATAAACACTATATTGTTATCGATTAGCTACGGAACTTCGCCCTTCAGTCAAGGATAGCTTTAACCTATGCAGTTTTATTTAATATTCACTTTGCATATTTTATTCCAACATTAGCAATTCACGTTGATATTCCACCCTTTTTATTAAACTCAACACCCAGAATGCAGTTAATAAGTTAAAATAACGTTAGTCGAATTTATTTTGTGTATCTGCGCTCCTGTTGGCGTCATCTCGAAATATATTTTAGATGATCAAGTTAAAGTTTAGTTATGGTAACTCGTGGATCACTGCAGATGGCGACTTTAAAGTTGAAACGCGTTTGAATAAATAAACGTACTATTTGTGAGATTTTTTGTTGAAGTTTTATTCTATCAAGCATGAACATAAACACATATTCTATCAAGCAATAAACACTGAAATTGACTTGTGAGGTGGTGTACCACCTCACAAGTCAATTTCGGTGTTTATTTCTTAGTAAATCAAGTTAAAACAATACAAGTTATTATGGCCACAAGTATTGCATGAGTAATAATAATATTTACGAGTAAGTACAGCTGTTTTTAAAACATGCTTTAAAACAGTTGATCAGGTAACCTAGATTTGATTATACTTCTTTTTAATCTAAATACATCGAACTTTATCAAAATATGTGGTTTAGTATAATATATTATAACAAAATATATTTGAATTCATCAAAATATAACGAGTAGGTTGAAATATATTAAAATTAATCGAAATGTATCGAAGTATATAGAAGTATAACAAATAAATCGTAGTATAAGAAATATATCGAGATATATAAAAGTAACAACTGAATATTGTATTGTCACCTGACTTATGTCAGTAAGCAAAATTTCATCCTTCTTTAACGACGGGAAGTGAATAAAATTACGCTTGCAAGATTTTATGACAAACAAGTACGGTAGTGAGTTTTAAAAAAAGCATGTAAAAAAGAAACAATCTCAAACAACCGCTATTAAAAAAACTGACTATTTATTTTGAGTCTCCCCCTCCCGCGTTTGAAGAGGGGTCTCTTTAACAATTTTCACACATTTTCCCTTCTGTCTTCGGCTTTTTTCATCTCCCAACCAATTGAAATGAAAATGTAAATTTATTATTATCTTTCAGATAAAGCTGAACTGTTTATGTTAACATGATTACATTATACAGTGTGATTGGCACTTAGTATTAAAAATATTTTTGGGTAAAAGTACACATTATACGAAATAGAAATACACTCTGGAAAAATATTTCTCTCAATTTCCCTTGCAACTGTGAATTTTTTACTGTTTTTCTTAAATATCGTGACTTATCAACGAAAATATCCTTTTTCTCACTTAACTGCCACTAATTGTTACTTTTGTTGATCCACACAAAACAATTGTTGACACTAAGTGCCAATCATCCTGTATACACAATTATAACAAGGATAATCATATCTACCACGACGTAAAACCTGGTTTAGGTTGTCCGAATTAATATTTGTAAACCCTGACGCTCAAGATGAGGGATATTCTGGTTAAATCGTTCTCCATATCATCCATGCAGGAGTTTCTTGGATGTACCACTCTTCTAGCTACTCCTGGTTTCTAGGATAGTACCTTTTTTGGAAACACTCTGTCATTTTCCCGGTTATTAAATTCGCTTCCACCTTACATCTGTTAATATATATCTGGTTCCACAAACATCTCCTCCATTTTCACATTTTCTTCTAAAACTGGTCGTTTACAGTTTCGTGAACTATTTTCCTCTACTGCCGTGCCGTCCTTTCAACGTTTGTTCGTCCCTTTTTACGTGGTTTTATATACCTGTTTATCTGGATCAAATCTTGAAATCAATTTGTGAGGGATTTCTACTGAACCGATTTCCTTCTAACTTTGCACATTTCTATACTATCGATGACATTATAGTATTCCTAAAAAGAGACTTAAAAGTCTCAAAAACTAAAAAGGTATAAAAAATTAATAAACATTTTTTACATGGTTTTATTTTACAATTTAATAAAAATAATAAAATAAATTTATTGTACTTATTACAAACTTATTATCCTGTGGGATAGATTGTAAATATATCTGGTGAAATATTTAAAAAAATATATGACCAAGCTGAGCTAATTGTGACAGGTAGAAATTTGTTTTCTACTTTTTAATATTTTTTTAAATAAAACATGTTTTGAAAAAATACTTATTTAAGGATAAAAATAAAGCAATAAAAATTAAAGTTTCAAAATATTTTAATAATATAAATGAGCTACAATTGTTTCGCCTTGCGGCATCATCAAGCAACTGTAGCTCATTTGAGTTGCCCGATGATGCCGCAAGGCGAAACAATTATAGCTCATTTATATTATTAAAATATTTTGAAACTATATGCTTTATTGCTTTATTTTATCGTTGAATATGGAATTTCAACAAGATATATCTGCTGTTACATTAATATTAATTACTTATTTATTTTTAAAATATCTGCCCCATATGAAACTTCTTATCTTATTATACTCTTATATATTAACACTTTCAATTTTAAATGAACCTGGTAACCTTGCAACGCATAATAACTCTTATTTATTATTTTCCTTTCATTTCCATCTCCGTTCTTTCATACTGTGAAACTATTGTAACTAAATACAATCTTCTACTCTATCAAAATCAGTCTTTTTACGTTTAGATATTTCTGTTTTTGATTTCAACTACATTTAATATCTAACTCAAATGTTAAATTTGTTCATCTCTAACTCCGCCTATAAGAGCTATTATTTTTAAGGTTATCTTTTTTTTCTTTTTTTTTTTGCTGAATTGTTTAATCTATTAAATTCAAGCTCCTTGTCACGACTTGAATATCCTAAAAACTAAAGTGAAAATAGGAGAGATAATCAAATCGGGAAACAGATCGAGTGCCAGCGCCTTTATAATGACACCTCCCAAATCTCCATTTAAGGAGCGAGGGCCAGTCTCGATAGGAAGCGGAGTTTTTAATAAACAAATATGTAGATTAGCTAAGTGGACACAAGAAAATCACTACAAACAGGTTAGGTTATTTATAATATAATACTACTAAAATCAGACAATGTACTAATAATATATATTGTCTCAAGCTTGGGTTCCAACTCGTTCTATTCAACCTCTTATGACCAAAAACGTTTATCCACTTCACCCTCGCTCCGCCAAATGTAAATTTTCCTCCATTATCCCGGCTGGCCCTCGTTCTAATACTCGAACACGTTGAACGTTTTTACGTATATAGGAAAAATCCATCATTTCTATTTGTTTACTATGTTATCAATACTTCAAAATAATCCAGCCGAAGTAACTAATGTTGATAGCTTAGTTATATTTTAGTTTAATGAAATATAACAATTTAATTATATTCGTTAGTATTTACAAGTAAGATAATTAATAGGACCTGACTGTCCTCGATGCTAAATATATAAAAATTGAGTTTCATATTTACATTAAATATACACATTTCAGTTTCAGTGACCTCCATCTATAAACTAAATGGGGGATATGTGCAAAGTTAAAAGCAAAGCAGTAAATACTTGTCAGTTTACAAATAGCAGTAAACAAATTGTAAAGAGCAGAACTTGTGTGTTTTTAATGTTTTAAACTTTTCTCCATCCTTTCCTATCTGCAAACACTGACACCCCTAGTTATTCATACTTAAACGTTCATGTACCCAGTTTAAGAAATATAGGGTGAGTTTGGTAATCATAAGAAATGTCGACATCCTTTTTTTCACTGATTTTCACGTTGCACGACCATTTTTACGAAAAGTTATTTTCTTGATTCCGTCCGTCCATCGTGATGTCGTGTTGTCTGTATATAAACCACTAAAGTTAATATGAATATAACGTACTAGAGTGGGTAACCCTATTTATATTCAGACAATATAATTGAAAATGTTAAAACGGTGGCCATTTTAAACAGTATTTTGTTCATATCTCTTGTATTATTTAACTTTCAACACATTAAATTAGATAAAACCTTGGCGATTTAAATTCTGTACGAACTCCATCTCCCTACGATGTCAAGTAACAAAGTTAATTGTTTGAATTTTAATTTAAATTCTTGTCAAAAATGTCATTTTTAATCCTGACCTCCTAAGACAATGTGATAATAGTACAGACCTGTCAAGGCCGCGACACTGATACCCTATGGTTTAGTTGACTTCAAGAAAGTAATTATTGTGTGATATACACAAACACAAGGTTCAGAAAACCTTTGTAACAACTATTTTAAAGAAACTTATCCTACTGAATAAGATCCCTTGAATCTAACAATACAATTTAAAATTTCCTACAAGATTCAAAAAACAACTTTGAGCCTTACATTTAGAGGATCTGCTTGATAGGTATAATAGAGCTGGGTAAGTACAATGATGGCGCCCAATAACTTGTTAAATTTGTTAAGATATTGAAATTTGACTGCACTAAATTTACCATTCGTCGTTTTATTTTCACTTATATAATAAAATGCCATTACCAAATATTTTTAAAACAAACTTCTGTTTGAAAATATAATAAGTAAAAAATAAAATTGCATACACACTTGACTACTAATAAAACAATGGACATAAGTACTAATCTTCAAAGTACTGAAATTTACCATGAATGAATTCTAGTAATGAATATTACGTGTTACGTTTCCAGAAACACAGCTGACTTTAAATGTATAAATACAGGATGTCCCATAAGTAAAGTGCCAAACTCTGGGAAAACGTTATATGGGTCAAAATAAAGAGAAAATCACGAATAATTTTTTTTTCCAAAAACGCTTCGTTTACCAGATATCCGCCATTTTGTATTTTTTCAAAATAATTGTTATCTTCAAATTAATTTCAACCAATCTTTATAAAACTCGGTAAGTATGTTTAAATAAAAGAGACCTACTATAGAAAAAAATTCAACTTGGTCCAATTTAAAATTTCAAAATGGCGGCCATTTTAAACTTTTAATCTAAAATGGCGGGAAAACGGTAAAAAATACAAAAATTTACTAAGAACAATTTTTTTAATAAATTTTTATTTCCAATCTGTCAACACCAAAAACATAAGAATCGAACAAAACAAAACCGAGATACATTGTAACCATTTATTGAGTGACAACACATAATGGGATTAAAAAATGATTTTTGCTGCCTCTTAACACACATTTCAATGTATCTCGGTTATGTTTTGTTCGATTCTTATGTTTTTGGTGTTGACAGATTGGAAATAAAATTTTATTAAAAAAATTGTTCTTAGTAAATTTTTGTATTTTTTACCGTTTTCCCGCCATTTTAGATTAAAAGTTTTAAATGGCAGCCATTTTGAAATTTTAAATCGGACCAAGTTGAATTTTTTTTCTACAGTAGATCTCTTTTATTTCAACATACTTACCGAGTTTTATAAAGATCGGTTGAAAAAATTTGAAAATAACAATTATTTTGTTAAAAATAAAAAATGGCGGATTTCTGGTAAACAAAGCATTTTTGGAAAAAAAATTATTCGTGATTTTCTCTTTATTTTGACCCATGTAACCTTTGCCCAGAGTTTGGCACTTTACTTATGGGACACCCTGTATAATATTCAGTACAATATTCAAAAGAAACTAAATTTAATTTGTAATTTAGCAAATAGCGTTTTGCTACATGAATAATGTTCACTCGTTTCTCTTGCCTGTATGTACAGCTGATCATTCATCACTATAAGAAAATATTAATGCATAATAAATTTCAAAACTTCGAAGATTATTGGAAGCCAGAGGACGTTGGAAACTTCCGAGAGTTTTATTTTTAGTTCAGTATGTATGAACACATTGTCTACTGAAGAGAAATTTATTTGATATTTTAGTGAATTTTCAAATAAAAAAAAAATCATTAAATTTCTTTTGTCTAGAATTATAAAATGACCAGATCCCTGGTCATTAACTATAACTCGATAGAGTTATAATTTAAATTAAACCTATAAAGTTTCTCAAAAAGGATGTTATGTTTTATTAAATAGCGGGATTTTTTTTTTTGGTACAATATCGTTTAAGATAATTAACCTTGATGTGAAATAACCATCCAATCATAGCCTCATTTTGTAGAATAGTTTACAAATTCGTAGTCTACAGCTAAAACAAACAACAAACATTGTCAGTTGCTTGTTATGGAATAATCACGTAATTAACGTAAATGGAGACTTTAACGAGTGGGTGAACAGGTTGCTTCTGGCTACTGGTAAAAATAACCCAATTATAAGGATCTTGATTAAACAAAGAACACGACGTTCACATAATTTACTACTAAACATATTGGACGCTTTCATTACTTAAGGCGAAATAAATTAATCGCAGTAATTATGAGGAAAATAATGTATTTTAAATTAGAATCAATTTATTATATCTCTTATAGGAAGAACAAGCTTTTTAAGATAGAGGACAAAATTTTAATTAGTTAACATACCTTAAGTCAAAAGTAGTTCATATTTATTTCCTATTAGTAGCTACAGATGTTTCGCCTCAACATAAGGCATCCTCAGGCTTAGCACACGTAAACAAACTAAAAACACGTTCACAACATAAAACTTGTTTGTATGAACCGGGTTGGTTCTTGTTCTATTGTAAAAATAAAAAGTTATTTTTCCCTGATGTGGCCATATCCTACAACTTCTAATGCTCCTGAATGACTGATTAGGAGTTCTTCTGACGTTATCTCCTATTTATATTTTTTGTTATTATAAAAAATTTTTATCTCCAATAAAATTTTGTTATTATAATTTATTATTTTTTTTTTATTTTAAAATCAATAAGATAAATGGAGTAAGAACAATTCAGAAACTTTATCACTCTATATGTGAGCAGAATAACAAACAAGTTATTCCATTTATCTTCTCACATAGCCACAAAACGAAAAATAATGTTAATCTTCATAGAACCGATATGTCCCTACTTATACACGAAATTTTCTTTTTCTTTATTACTAATTTAAATTTACCCAGTATACGAAATATTATATATTGGTAATCATAAAAAATGTGGATTTCTGTTTTTTAATTGATTGTCACGTTAAACCTAGCCTGAAAGGCTCAATAAATCAACTTTTGAGCATTACATTTAGAGAATATGCCTGAATTGCATTGCATGATGGAATTGGCTAAATATCAAGTTGAACCCTAATCAACATATTTCGAATATTTATTTAAATTTTAAGTATTGGCAGCTTCTCTCCTAAATTTGGACTTTTCAAATATTTCGTTTTATTAATGGTTCTGTGATAAAATTTGTGTAATGGTTGTACACCTGTTGATACAATTTAAACAAAATACAATAGTAAATAGCTTCATCAAACTACCGCTAGCCAGATAGTTTCTTTCAGAAGCACAGTTGTTTATTTTCATGATCTGACCTTGCTACAACGTCCTCATTCTGCGCGACCTAACCTAAAACGGATGAATGTCAAGATGTTGGGTACATCTACGGTCAGCAATGTACGAAGTATACGAGGGTTATCAGACATACTTAAAATTGTTTTGAATTATAATCAGATCGAGTTACGTCATTCAGATTGCTCGAAATGCCTTCTCTTTCCTACTCTTTCGTGATTTGTTATACACAGGCTATATTTTGAAAGGTATTTATGTCAATATAGGCCATATTTCGAAAGGTATTTAAATATATATATACCACATATTTCGAAAATATTTATGTAAATATTGACTATATTTTGAAAGGTGTCCAAAAGTCGCCCCCCCCCTATTATTTATTTTATTAATGGAAATAGACAGATTTGCTTTGGGGAAAGTTTAGATAACCAAAGGAGGAGTTTTTTGAAGTATCAAAATTTTCAACCCTTACCCCCAAAATGGGGTAGTTTGGGGGTAAGTCAAGAATTTTAAATAGCAACCCCTATTGAGTGATGCCTCAATTTAAAGGTATTTTAAAAATAAGAATAATGGCATAAACTAGAGGTCTCTAAGTTCATCCTATCCAACAAAGCGACCAATCGAATTGTGAATGTTAACCTACAAACTCCGGTTGTTTTTATTACATTACAAACTGCTCTATGTTGGTAAAATAATGGCAAGAGCCTTACCTTGTTTTTTAGCTCAGATTAAGTTCTCGAAATGGCTACCATTTACTTCTTGGCAGAAATAGACTCTGATTCCTGGGGATAAAATAAATCTTAGTATCTCAATTTATCTAAAACCAAAATATACAAATTAAGAGTTGACATTCAAATTTGGATTTCTAACATTCCAATTTTAACATTCTATAAATGAGTTGAGGTAGGAAGTTTAAAGTTCAGTACGCTTCCTCATCAAATTTTCGTACAATTTTCAATTTGTACAGTTTTAGGATTAAGTTTTCAGAAGAAGGAAGTTATTTGTGATACAGCTTGTTTGCCACTTGAAGAAAAAAGCCAACTTGTAGGGCGTACAAAAATATAAAAAATGAATATACTTGTTGTGTTTTTAAGAACTCTCGTTTTAGAGAATATTAGGCTCAATTTTCAGGCAGGTAAAAAAGTGTTTCGCCCAAAAAAATCACTCCGGATACTTTATACCAATGCATTCAATGTTTTGAATTTTAGTGTAACTCGAATCAAATTATAATTTGTTTAAATATATTAACACTCAGCAGAAGTTTTGTAGTTTTTTAAACTATGACGAAATTTCGATTTTAAAATATTTCAACATTTATATTTTGGCATTGAATTTATTTGGTTTCACCAAAATCGTTCTATTGGGTTGAAAGTTATAACAGCTTAATAGAAAAGTGTTACGTTAAACAAATGGCAAATGAAATTTGTGATTTTGCATGAAATATTTAAGTTTCTCTAAATTATTCGTCATTTTACGGGGATGAGAACACATTATTTTATTCAGAAAAATTGGAGTAGATTTTGATATCTTAATATTAATGTTGAGTATAAATTTGTTTTTTTCGAAGTCCAAATTCGAAACTTTACAAGTTTGTGTATTTTAAACTCACAAAACTAAAAAATACCTGTCGATATAACCTATATTTTGACATTTTGAATATACTAACAAATAAACTAATTTGATAGTGATCAGTTAGAGTGTTGTTATTGTTCACCTAAACTCTAAAAAATATTTAAAGATGTATTTAAAATATAGACAATAATTGTTGTTTGTTTTCGTTTTAAGAAGAAACATCATAGCTTTAACAAAAATCAAGAAACATCATCGCTTTAACGAAAAACAAGAAATATCATCGTTTTAACAAAAAACAAGAAACATCATAGCTTTAACAAAAAACAAGAAACATCATCGCTTTAACGAAAAACAAGAAATATCATCGTTTTAACAAAAAACAAGAAACATCATCGCTTTAACAAAAACAAGAAACAAACAAGAAATATCATCGCTTTAACAAAAAACAAGCTCCTCATCCCAAAAGTATCAAATAGTATTAAAAATTAAAAAACAATTCCATACAAATGTCGGAATAATACACGACACTAAATCGTGTTAGAAATAGTAAACTTTGATTAAATTCACTGAAATAATCAATCTAATAATATCGAAAAATATTACCAAAACGTTCATGTGACACAAAAAGGATCCTAATCGAAGATTACAAAATTATCAGTCAACATTGCTTCAATCCAATTGTATAGAACAAATTTCTACAAACACCTCAATGTACAACTCTACAGAATGGACTTCCCATATTTCAGCAGAAATCTTTGATTTATCATGGGATAATCAGTGCGAAGTCGATAACCCCTCGTCGACTAGCACAAGCCCTTAGGAGCTCATCTGTAGTGAGTACAGGTGTGGCAATATCGAGAAATCCTAGCTGGATCTATACATGTTTCTATGTAGTATGTTAGATCCCTCTCTTTCCCTTTCTTATCAAGTCTCTCTTGACCAACTCTTGTTTTTTTTTTATTCCCTGACGTCAGAGGACTAGAGTCTATATTTTACGTTCATTTCTTCCTTTTTTTTAAAGACGATGATGACCGAGAGGTTTTTCGCGTTTAAACAACAACAAAATGTGTTTATAAAAACTAATACACAATCTTTCGAGAGTATAAATCAACTTCCGTTATCAAGTGATAAAACTGGAACATCAAAGTGAAAAACACCAACAAAGACAAGTAGACTAGGGTCATGTTGGAAACTAAAACAATAACCTAATTATTTACACTCTTGAAACGTCGTGTATTAGTTTTTATGTCACAAATTATTGCAATTAACCCAGTTTAGTTTGATTATTGTAACTTACGTATCACTGAAGATGGCACCATTGTCATTGAAACCCGTTTCAGTTAATAAACGTATATTTGTAACAAACTGTATTTTTTAAATCGAGTTTTTTTTCTTTTAAAACATTTCACTCAATTTTAAAACAATGTCTAACTCAATATTAATTTATTTACAAGTGTCCATTAAGGTTGTTGACCTTTTTAACGTATTTCTAATATTGTGTTTTTCTTCAAAAGAAAACTTCACTGTAAATATTTTTGAAGCAAAGCGAACAATGTAAGCTGAACTCCCGTGACAGGTGTTTGCAATCGTAATATAACAAATCCATCTCAACAGCGTGTCTGTCGTGAAGAAGGTGGTATTTTAATATACGAACCAAGCTATAAGTTCTAATTTACAAACTATTTCAATTGAACAAAACCTATTCAAACTTAAAAATCATCTGTTTCTTGAAAGTTACGCTGTAAGAGTTACGGATGACTAGGAGTCAATATTTTATGTTTTTTTCTTCCCTTTTAAAAACGATGATAACCGAGAGGTTTTTCACCATTAAACAACAACAAAGAAACATCAACTGTAACGAATAAATTTATACGGACTTACTGACCTTTTGCTATCAGTTTATTGGACACAATATTGTCCATTCTTTATCCCAATGTCAGTGTAAAACATACCTGTTCAACGCATTCTTTGTCGCATTTACTATAAATTTGTATACGATTACATTTTAGAAGTTATAAAAAAAAAACTTGTGTGCATTTTTTAACCATCTGTATCCGAGTTTAGGGACACTTTGTAGATATAATAAAACACCCTTTATTTCATCTTTTATCTAAAGGAGGAGAGGAGAAATCAAGCCGTTACCATAATTCATAAACACGCTGAATATAAATGTGTTCATTAACACGGTCTCCAGTATGACCGAGAACACGTGTTATGTGTCGGAGGTTTTGAGATGAAATATAAAACACTAGAACAAGAAATTCCAAAACCACAAAGATATGAATATTTCATAAAACGGTATAGACGCCGAGTAATGGCGTTATACATCAATGGGGATGTCGAGTTTTGTAACATAACTTATTATTTTACTAAATTCTATATCAAATATTGTGGAATAATAAAAATTGTTTCAGTGATTTTAGAAATTACTCTTTTCTTCATCCGAGTTATGGCTTAGGGAACCACATCGCCCAGTGGCCACCCACTGCACACAACCTTCTTAGATCTCTACTCTTCGTGTTGTTCTGATGTCGTTCCTGTAACATGCACTACATTCCACCCCCTAACCTAACCTAACCTAATCTTACCTAACCTAACCTAACCTAACTTAACCTATGCCTTCATCCCTCCTCTCTTTCTTCTGTTTTCACGCCCACCCTATAAAGTATAAAGAGACCCGTTCATATGAGGTGAATGGCACCGAGAAAAAAGGTGTACTATACGGAGTCTGTACGATAACGGTGACCTCTTGCAGTATTTAGCCTTACCAGACCAAACGGGGCTGTACCCGGGTGGGCCAACTTTTCTCTAGCTACTCATGGGTAAAATAAGGCGAGAGAGAAATAAAAACTAACAAGTTGCGCGAATATCACAGTAAGACAACGTGGTAATAAAATGAAGTATAGTCTCCTCCATGACGATGATGACTATCAACATTGGGAGTCCTCCTTTCTGTAGAGATTTTTTCACCAACGTGGAAATAATAAACCTAGTAGAGATGGATAGAAGAAGCAACCAACAAAGAGAGGCAGACAAGCTAGTAAGCCATCAGAAGAGTCTACTTATGGGTAATAATACCAGGGCTGATAGACCAAAGAACTCCTAAGAAATAATAAAAGGGAAAAGAGTATGAGACATACTAAGTAGAGATAAACTGAAAACTCTGAAGAGTTTATTTCAGGGCATTGTATATGTATTGTAAACTCAGGAAACTAGAAGTTTCTGAATGAAAAATGGTGGGACTTTCAGATTTTGGTAACTGGATGAAGAGACCCCACACCATCTATTATTTGAATACGATGAAGTAATGCTCAAAGCTATAGAAGTCTGGAAGAGTACAAGACTGATGTAGAGTAGACCTACCCTTAACCTCCTTCATGTGGTCTTAACCTCCTAAAGGAGTTGGGACTGAAGGAGCTCCAATGCATGGAAGCTCTCCGTCTTAGAAGAAGTAAGACTCTAGAGATCTCTCCCCCATATCACTATTACTACTCTTAGTAGACCTTCCTTCATGAATTTGTTACTACAGTTAATAAATTATTTTATAATATCAATGTGACTATGACTACTGTGTAACGTACGACATGACACATAACATTTATCCAAAATACCACTCGCAGAGAATGATAATTAAAGCAAAATACCCCATCACTTCGTTGGAAAAGTAAACAATCCGACTACTATGAGTTATTAACTCATTGTTGTTTATATACGAATTAGATGAAAATTACATAAAGTTAGATTTTCCCCTTGTTGGTTAAAGGCGATAAACCTGTCAGTCATCATTCCTTTATGAAAAATATAAGAAATAAACGTGAAGTTATAATAGTGTCAAAGTCCGAAAAGAACAAGTGTAGGTCAAAAGAAACCTAGAAAGGATTAAAGAAAGGGATAACACAAGACTACATGAAAAAAGGTGTAGATCCAGCTAGAGTACCTCAGGATTACTACGCCCGTACTCACTGTATTGAGCCCCTGAGAGTTTATAAAGTTATAAGAAAACACGGGGAGCAAAACAGTAACTGTAATATGTTATTTTATATTTTTGTAACTGTAAAAATCATAAATATTTTAATTCATTTTTATTAAAAATGGAATTAAAGAGGAGTTTTCTCCTGGTTTTAGAAAACAGTTTTAAAAAAGAATTATTTTTTTCTTTCAAATGTTTTGTAGGGCTGATTGTTCTGCCTCGTACATGCTATTATAATTAATAAATAATTCAAAAAGAACGCTGTAATCCTTATCAGTGCCCTCGCGTCACTTCCTTGAAACCATGCAGTAGCCAACATTAAAATAAATAAAAGACATAAACTTTTAAATGCATCGTCCGGCCTAGGTTCAAAGAACCTGATTCGTAATTTCACCAATGGCGCACACTTTTGGCCATAAAAAGGTAAAAAAAACACTCAATCAAACAAATTTAAAAACAATATACATTGTCGAATTAATATTGTTTCGAAAAGTAAATTATTTTCTATAATAATTTATCAATTGCAAAGGCGAGACAAAAATATTACTAAATATAAGAAATGGTGAGTATAAAAACACGCAATCAGGCTTAACGGATAAATCTAAATTATTTGAACATAAATTTTGTCCGAAAACCACAAATTTAATTGGAGAGAGTGATACCGGGAGGGAAAAATACTTATATAAAGGAAAACTAAGCCTTCTGAAGCTATCGGAAATTATATCAACCAAACCAGTTTCGAAATAAGGCCATTATCGCTTCCGGTAATAAAATCTGAATTAAAAATCGGAGATAAACATTATTCAACTTTAATAAGGCATAAATTTTGCCACTCATTCCGCAATTGGGAATCATGATGCGATCGAAAATTAAACTCTTGAAAGAAAGGTTGTTTACCCCCCGATAAACAGTTAAGACGACTTTCTCTTGGTTCCATCCCTTTGCAATTAGTTGCGTGTCGTCCTTTGTGTAGTGTGGAGATGTGTGTTGTGGTTGTCTTACCACGTTTGCAGTTAGTCTTAACTTTGACTACTTTGGTCCAGTTTTAGGATTGAGTTCTTTTTCTTATATTATAGATTTATTTTTAATTTTTAACATGGCCATAGGTTATGTTGGTGTTTTTCTCTTTTATGTTGAGTTTTACACTTGATAAAGAGAGTTGATTAATACTCTCGAAACGTCGTGTATTAGATTTTATATACACAAATGATGTAAATGTCCGATTAAACCATAGGCTATTACATCATTATCAAATAACTTTAAAACTATAATAAATTAAAAAAACTGGCATTTTTAGTTTCTTTAATTTATTTATTTATTCAATATTAGTTTTTTTTAATTTATTTATTTATTCAATATTAGTTTTTTAAATTTATTTATTTATTCAATGTTAGTTTTTTTGACAAATTTGTAAACATATAAAACAGGTCATATACATTACTACATATTAAGGCAATACATATAAAAAATCACTACATACAATTAAACAGCAAACAGCTTAAAAAAATAGAGAAAACTATACAATAATAGACACTTTACACATAAATAAGTAATAGTACAGTCAGGATAAAACATATTACAAAAGAAAAAGAGATCACATCCATCGTGAAATAGTACGATCATGATGCATAAAACTCATCCACAGAGTGAAAGGATCCAGACAATAGAAATTGTCTAAGACTGTTATTAAAAATCCTGTTTGGTAAATTTTGAATACTTTTAAAAAGCTTATTCATGAACTTTGCACCAGCTTGTGAGGGAAGTTTACTATATAAATTTAACCTGTACTGATTGCCACAACCTTGCCTGGTGCTGTAGTTGTGTATATCCGTGTTTTGGACATGATAACACTTGAATTTTTTTTTAAAGCAACACTTCCAATATATATAAATACACGGAAGTGTAAGTACTCCAAATTTCAGGAAATAGTTTTTACAACTTTGGTTTTTTTAGCCCCGCAAAATTTGGTTGCTACATATTATCATAATAGCAAGTTTGTTGAAATTTATTTTACAAAATGTATATAAATGAATGCCTATTTTACAAATCCTTAATAAATGATTTAGTTAACATATCACTAACGTTATACAAAATGTCACATCCTTTCACCTAGACGTACTCACATGTAAGGTTTATATTTCTTGTCGTTTAAAAACGAAAAACACTCGGCCATCACTGTCTCAGATAAAAAGAAGAATAAAGCCTCTAAAATAGAGATTCCTAACCCTCGAATATTCTAATAGCAAAGGTCAGAAGAGAGGGAAAGTGGGTCATGTGAGGCATGTCATTTACAAAGAGAGTTGGAAAATCATGTTTAAGGAAACCTGCCAAAAAGAGTAAATTAAAACCACTTTACTTTTTTCTTCTCGTAAACCTCTTGATCAACATCGCCTTATTAAAAAAAAAGACAGAAAAAGAACATAAAAGTGCTCTTAGCGCTTTCTTTTTTTCTTAAAAAAAGCCCCTTAGAGCTCGAATACTCTAATAGCGTCAGGGTCGGAAAAGAAAAAGAGTTGGACAAAAGAAAGATAAAAGAGAACAATCTAATCCAAGAATACATTAAAGAAAATATAGATTTAGCTGTGTTACCTCGGAATTGCCACATCCATAACAACTGTATTTGGGTTAGATACTCATTCATCTTTTCATCAGGTGTCACTTGGCCAACTATTGTTTTTCGACTCTGATGCTATTGCAGTATAAGAGGGCTAGGATTCTTTATTTTATGTTCATTTTTTATAAGGGAGTAATGATTCCCTTTCTCCTTTAAACGACAAACGAAAAAAATAATAAATGGTGTTAATTTTCCTTTCTGACAGGTTTCCATAAATGTGGCACTTTGATTTTCTACCATGTTATTTCTTAAGGAAGAAATTCTAATCTCTAATCAAAAGTATGAATATATAATTTACAATTCACTTTTTGATTTTCGTTTTTATTTAAAAGAAAAATATCAATACAAAAATATATTTGGTATTTTTTTTTTAAAAAGAAACTAAATCTATAACGCTAAAAAAAGCAGAAGCATTCAGAACATATTCCAGTTCCAGAAATATCTGTACTAGCATTTACACAATTTAATGTACAGCAGATTATTACACACGTGTTTTACATAATACCCGTAGTAAACAACACATGTAAGATCAAAATAAGTAATTGGCCTCAATATAAGACGCCATTTTTAATCATTCCCCTAATCTTTTTAAATTGCACCGCATTATAAACGACACTAAAAGTACAACATCCATCAGAGTATTTCGATACCGGTTTGCTCATGGGCCAAGTCTTGAGTCCTATTATCTCAAGAATGAACAAGTCCAAAAATCTCAAAAACTCATCTTAAAACGATATTCCAGGTTCAGTTTAGTATTTTCTAGTTACACGCTATCCATTATCATTTAATCCAAATGCGATACAATTTGTTTTAGTCCTAAATCAACACTTTTCGTCAAAATTTATCCGAAATCTATAAGGAATATTATAAAACTGGCCATTTTAAACAGTTTCTTTTTTTCAAATCCCATTTGATATTCCACTTGTACCACACTAAATTAAATATAAATTTCAATTCTGCATGTAATGGTACCCACCTCTCTACGATGACAAATAGTGAAGTTATTGTCAAAAATCTAATTTCGAAGAAAATGAATACGAGATTCGGCAGGGCTGAGTCACCGACACGAATGAACCGAGTAGAGGCTCTTTCACATATGTACAGCTTCAGGGCCCAAGGGGCCAACATACTGACACGAGCGAAGCGAGTGAAGACTTTTTAAAATATTAAAATATAACCGTACGTATTACGAGCTAGTTAACGTCAAAATTAGTGACAACACAATTAATTATGAGACTCAGAAAATCTGTGTAACAAACTTACGCTACTGGTTAAGTCTCATTGATCTACCAATACAAATATTAGGATCCATCAATTAGTTTTTGATAAATTTAAAAAAAAGTATGTGAATGCAACATAAACATTGCCTCCAATATAAGACGTCATTTAATCTCTTACATTACTTAAAGTACTTTGTGCATTAGATTATATCCACACCGGCTGGTCCATGTGTCGCATTTCGTCATATCAAATTTCGAATCAATGTTTCTGGATCGTGTCCAAAGATTTTAAAAAAACTCATCTTAAATCACATAACAGTCCTTTGTGTTATTTTAATTGGCCGCCTCCATCTTAATTGAACAACCCGAATAAAAGCCAATCATAAAAGTTGCGACACGATTTTGTGTGGGATTTGTTGAGTATTTATCACGATAAGAATTCCATTTTTATATTTTTGACTTATATAGAGAAAGTTTTGTGATAGGTCAAAAAACCTACGTCATGTTTTTCAAGAATATATTCCTTTTGAGGTGTCCTAAGCACCCAAAAATTGCTTTTTGGAAAGATCTCTTACAACCCAAACATGCGAACCAATTTGATAGTTCAATTTTTTTTTCATTCCTTTTGATAAGTCAAAATTTAAAGGTATCTGCCATAAAAAAAGCACAAAATTACGATTTTATACTTTATCGATTTTGATCAAATTTTGGTCAAGTATCACACCTAATGATCCAAACAAAACGTATTAGTGAGTAATATGTAAAAATAAAAAAATTCACAATTTTTATATATATAAATTATGGCGCGATCCTGTAAAATTTAAAGTAAAAATTATTACAGAACTTTAAAAAAAAATGTTACCGTTTAATATTCATTACAGCTTAACACTTGCCTTCTAAACAAATTGTCTAAATAAAAAGTCGCAGTCACAATGTAAACAATTCTTAATAAAGTTCGTATTAAATGTTTTAATAACTAGGTCGAGTTTGGTATCATTTTTCATAACGGTTTTACTAGATTTCAAATATACTTTTAAACATGTTAAATTATTATTCTGTTAAGAAAGTGTACCTTTGTATAAACACAGCCAGTAGGTGACTCATCGCCTAGGCAGCGTGCAGCTCAGGCGGACGCGGCGAGGGATTATAGGGGTAGTCCCGGGTCCACCCGCCAACCTGAACTTGACAAAGTATAAATGTAATACACAAAGTTGGTATCTTGGGAAACTCTAAATTGTATTGGTAGATCAAGGAATCTACTCCTGTAGGGTAGTTTTCTTTAAAACCGCAGCTCTACTGCACCTTGTAAAATTATGTATATCACTAAATCCTTGACGTCTCGGGATATAATATACAATGTAACGGACCTCTTAGATGTGTGTATATTAAAAAGTCTCTCTCGTGTCAGCGTCTTGGTACTGCCGGACCTCTATGTTGGACATAAAGGAGCCTCCACAGGGTAGGCTCATCTCAGTTACCCTGCAGATGTCGTAACTATACGAATATCACATTTTCCTTGGGAGTCAAGCTTTGAAACCACATTTCTTTACAATAAGTTCGCTATTTGTCATCGTAGAGAGGTGGTACCATTGCATGTAATCTGATTTAGTTTAATGAAAACAAGGATTTTGCGAACCTCAAAAACAAGAAATAAACTAAGATTATAAAAAGTCCAGTATGTTTATTAGAACATTTCGATAAAATAGTCATCATGTTAGAGGTTTACAGCTAAACCTTAGTTTGATTGTTTTTGTGGTTCGGGAAATCCTTGTTTTTCTTATTGTGAATATCGCCATAGTACTCCTTAATTTATTCTGTTACAAGTTTAATATGAAATGAGAAATGAAAAGAAGTGTTAAAAATTGCGGCCATTTTGTCATTTTTAATTGATTTTTGTAAGCTTCAATAAGGGTTCTTTATAAGCATGGGTCTCCTGTACCAAGTTTCATTTTCTTAATTTTTGTCGCCACTTACCCAAACAGACGAACAGACGACAACAACTTGATAAGAAAAAAAACTGAGGTCGATATTTCATGCGATTACCCTAATCTTCATTTCAAAATGGCGACAGTTTTAAAAGTTCCATTAGCCAATAGCTTGGTATATTGAATCACATAAGTTTAATTAATCAAAGAAGAGTTGCTTCGTTCATATTGCAACTAGTTGTTCTAACAAGATTCACGACGATTTGCTCCCAATAAATAACAAATTACATTATCTCTTGAGATATTAAAGTTTTAAACGGATCATTGCACTTCGTGATATATAAACGAGGTGTTGTCCTGAATGTTTTTGTATTGAGGTGGATTGCTTCACAGTTTAGACACGAAATCGGAGAAGAGCAAAAACCTGCTCACTATAATATGTGTGTAGACTAATTTCTTATTCTTCATTATAAGGATTAATAATAGTGAAAACATTACATCCTGAGAGTAGAATATCTCTTGTATTAAGAATTAAATCTCTTCAAATTGACATCCATTCTACACGTAATCATTTTAAGTATTCTCTCAGATTATTTTCAACTAGTTCGTTTAGTTCTCTGTTTGAAGTTATTTGTTAATGATGGAAGTTCGTTTAGGTCGCATACCGAGTCTTTCAAAAGTAAAACTTTAAATGTTTGTAGATTTGACATTTGTTGACCAATCCCCGAGAAAAACTATTATATGCAGATATAATTGGGACTTATTAAAACATCACCTGTTAATTTCATTATTATTTATTTGTTACCATAGCAACGAGTTTTTCAATTGTTGACAAAATTTAAACCAGATATCTAGTAGGTGGTAAACCTGTAGTAGTTTACAATTAATTAATTGATATTATTTTTATTTCATCATGACTTCCACTTTACAAACACGAATCGCATTTATTATTAGAATCTGAACGAAGTTTATCAGCTGAGTTAAGAAAGTTTCGTACTCGCAACACTTTGAGAGACAGACATTGCAGTGTAGTCGCTAATGAAAAAGGAAGTTTAAAACCACCGGTTCTTAGGACACATCAAGTGGCCAGGAGAGCTTCACTGGAAAGAATTGAGATTATTGTTCCTGAAGCCATAAATGAAAATAAATGGTTTTTCAAATAACACTGAAAACGGAGAATTTAACGTCAAGAAAATTGCACAAAACCTTTCAAGAAAAGGAATGCCGACCGCTTCAAACACCTTTCAAACAACCTGACAAGTAAGGTAATTAAATCCCATTTAATTCCAATGGAGTTTATGTACTTTATTTTGTTCTATGTTAAAAAATAAATTATAGTCAATTAAAGTTTTAGTTTACTTTTTAAGGACACGTTATTTAATTCTTTAAGATCATCTATACATTGTTAACTCCCCTAACTCTGAAACCATTTTATATAAAATTGCACAAACTTTCCCTTATCCATCCCCAAAACTAGAAAAAGGAAAAAAAAAAGAAAAAAACGAAACAATAGTCATCAAAAATGTCAGTTCTGTAACTTGTCAGTTCAAAAATGAAAATGAACCATGGACATCGTCATTTTTTTATATGTGGCGACCAATAAGTTTTGTTTGGGTCCTAGAAGCTGCACTGGAGCAAAGTTTGATCAAAATCGTTAAAGCCAATTATGATATAATCGTAATTTTGTTTTTTTTACACCAAAATTTGAGTTATAAATAAATGAGAAATAGTAAAATATGCTCAGATTAAAATCTGTGTACACGTGAGAGCCGTAGAGCATTGAAAATACATCAAACACCACACGGACAGACATAATTTCAAAAACTACTTTTTTGAACTCAGAGGACCTCGCAAACACAAAACATCAACATAGATTTTTCGACCAATCGCGTAATTTTCTTTACCCGAAAAAAGAAAATTAAAATTGGATTTGAAACTATTTATTTACTATTATCAACATTCCCTCTGGAACCTTCAGTGGTTCACTAAGTGAGTACGGGCTTTGCAATTCCGAAGGGTCTAGCTGGATCTACACTTTTTCATTTACCCTTGGGTTAAATCTCTCTAATTTTCCCTATCTGCTCTCTCTTCACCACCTCTTGTTCTTTTCCTACCCTGACGCTATTAAAGTATTCAAATGATAGGAGTTTTTATTTTATCTTCATTTATTCTTTTTTTTATAACTCGTTGATGACAGAGGTTTTTGCCTTTAAAACAACAAAGGAGAAAATTGCTATATATGCTATTCCACCGAAGTTTCAGTTGAGTTTTTGTAAAATTTATATTTTAGAGAGTTTTTACTATTTTTTGTAAGGTTGCTACTAAAAAGGGTAGAGAGATATACAGAGTGATTAAAAAAATAATGGTGCAAAAATTAGGTTAATTTATTTGCAGACGCAGAGTCACAAAATCATGAAAACTGTTTAATTTAGCGTTAGTCAACCAAGCAACCAAGACAAAACATAACCTTATCAAAACAAACTTATAAACATCACCTTTCCATTGTTGCAACAATCAGCTGTTTTAATTCATTCAAGCAGAAGTACTGACTGTTTAGTTTAGCGTTAGTCAACCAAGCAACCAAGACAAAACAACCTTATCAAAACAAACTTATAAACATCACCTTTCCATTGTTGCAACAATCAGCTGTTTTAATTCATTCAAGCAGAAGTACTGACTGTTTAGTTTAGCGTTAGTCAACCAAGCAACCAAGACAAAACATAACCTTATCAAAACAAACTTATAAACATCACCTTTCCATTGTTGCAACAATCAGCTGTTTTAATTCATTCAAACTGAAGTACCAACTGTTTAGTTGTCCACCATTCTTTTTGAACCACCCTGTATAATGCCGACGTCAAGACAGTAGTAATATACACAATTACAAAGTCAGAAAACCTGAATACCAACTATGTTAAACATATTTACCCTATTTTACATCTACTGGGTAAGTCTCCTTGATCTATCAATATAATATATCTTACGAGGCCCAAGTTTTACATGTTCTGTTTGTATTAAACTGTGCAATGGGGTTGAGTAAATACCATGATGGCAACTATCGACTTCTTCTATTATGAAACACTTTAGATGAAGTTATTTTTTCTTTTATTCAAAACGGCAGCAGTTTAAAAAAAGATTTCTCTATTCCTTTTTGATTGGTCCTAAATGATAACCAATTTTTCCTGGTTGATCTACAAAATCAAGATGGCAGGCATGCAACTATTCAAAACACGTCTAACGAATTCTAGTCCCATCACGTAATTGCATCGATTATTCTATTCTCATTAACATAAAATTGTAACCCATTATAATAAATCAAATTTCAACTTCTTCCAATAGAAAACATTCGTGACACTTATTAATCACGTTATATGTATTACATCACAGTTTCAACATGGCGTGAAACCCGATCCCATCTGACATGTATTAGGCCTTATATAGATATATATGTTAATGTAATTAAATCCTAATTCGAGCCATATGTGCGAGAAACAACTCCGTGAATCGTCTTCTGATTGCGCATGCTCCGACTCGACATTGCTCCAACGTGAAAGGTCGTACTGACAAGGCTGATCTTGTAGTTCAGGGCCAAGTTCGAACCCTCCAATCCGCGAACCGTTATGTACATCTTCATATCGGTGTACTTTCATATCGAGGTCTAGTCACATTCTAACATTCTACTTCCGGGATACGTTGCGATGTGAAACTTCATTTATGTTATCTTTTACTACGAAATAAATACAGACAATAACTGTTCCAGATACATTTACAGTGTAAATAAATTGTGTAAAAATATTGCACAAACTTTCTCACATTACCCTCCAAAACCAAAATACTAATCAATAAAAATATTCCTTTCCAACAATGACAGTTCCGGGAGAGTTAAATTTATGTCAATTTTTTTATTGTGTATACAGAGTGAATGGTAAAAAATGTGCCCAAATCATTTGACTGAGATTATACTTCATTTGCAATAAAATTAACCATAGTTAGTTACATCCTTCACCGCTTCGATTTCCAAGTAGAAAATACGTGACTTTTCGGTTTAAATTTTTATTTTCTCACTATTTTTTTTAATAGCAAGAAAAGCGGCCCCATTTTCAAAAACTACATTAAATTTCATATAAGGTCGTTTTTTGAAACTGAGAACTTGGATTATTTACAACACCCCCCCCCCCCCCGCCGAAAGATGGAAAAGTGATTTCTTAAAATTCAAATTTGTTTTACAAACAAACAACTCCACCTGTAGGTGTTCAAATTTTACAAAAACTACAGCGTTTCGTAATCTTTTCAACGGTGTAAGGGAATCGCTAATTCACTTTTTCGTTCAAAGAATTATTGCGCTAAACATGTCAAAAGTCATAAATAAATATGAATTTATTTTATATTTTGGTTCTGTAATTATTACAGAATGTATTGCTGGTAATAACTCTATGCAAAAGAATTCACCATTATCAAGGTTAGTGATTTTGTCGAAAGTCAGTTTCTAAAATCGATGTTGAAATTTTAGGAAATTTAATGTTTTTTTGTTTTTGTTTTTTAATGAGTTTACTTTAATTTATAAGTGGAAAAAAATGATAAAATTCAATTTTCACTGAAAAGTCATGTTTTTCTTTTAAAATGGGGGGGCTGTATATATCTAGAAAAAGAACCAAGTTAGGACGGGGTTTATTACGGTCAATTTTGTTGCAAATAAAGTTTACTATTATTACTCAGACTTAGTTGACTCATTATTCACTATTCACCCTGTACTAAATCCTAAAATTGTAAGAATCAGTTTATACAAATAATACGAACATTACTTAATAATTTTAAAACCAGAACAACAACACGCTTGAAGTTTCACCGAATGGTTCTTGCTAAAGATTTCAATTTGGGAGTGGAACCTGTTATTGCACTTTGTTTGACAGATGTACTTCCATTACATTCGTTACCTCAACTGGGTTCGGTTTGTTAACGTTTAATTGATGTTAACGTTTAACTTTTCAGAGATACGATGATAATTATCGGTGTTGACTGCATTTAGGTGTTGTCAGATTTGTTAATGTAATACTTCATATACTTGTAAGTTATACAGGTTATTTATTACTTGAAGATACCTGGAGGCGGTTCTCGTTTCTGTACATTCTGAGCTCTTGGTGTGATATTCAATCCTCGGTTGTACACATGGCAATCATGAGGAACGTATTGATGTCATATAGCTTTGGGTGATGATATAATGTGATGATTGGGTTAGACTTCTCACCTTATCTTTCCTATCAGGTCTCTTTTATTCTCTTTCAACCCTGATGATACTAGAGCTAAGGGTATTTATTTATAGATCTTTTCTTCCTAATAGTTTTTTAAGGTCCGTAAGTAAAACCAAGGACTTATAATTTCACGCGCGTGTCTGTCTGTATGTCGCAACCAGTCAACATAGACAAGACGTCAAATCCTATATATTTCAAACTTTGTATTTATATTCTTTGTATTGACCCACATATAGGTTACAATAAAACAACCTTGGGGTAGTTTAGGGGCAAAAACTGCCGAGTTGAACATTCTTTTAGGGGAGAAATATTAAGTTTTAATATTAATATTAAGGGGAATCAAATAAAAACTAGAAGTTATTCTGATTACGAATATGTATGTTTATTTGACGAAAAATAATTATAATGGGGTTAGAGCAAATTTAAAGTTTCAGATATAAAGTCCCCCACCCCCAACATTAACACGGCATGATCTACAAATCTAAAAACCATTATTTAAATTTAAAATTAAATTTCAGTGCGAAATCATATATTATACTTTTTTGTACGACGATTACAAATATAAATTTAACCACACAATGAAAAATGTGTATCGTTTAAATTTTAAAAGTAATTTTTGAGATATGTGAGACAAAGAATTTAATAGCAATAAAAGGATGAATTGCATTTTTATTTATTTCTCTTTAGTAGAATCCGTAGGTAAAACCAAGGACCCTCATAATTTAAGGCGTTTGACCGTCTGTCTGTACAATTTAAACTGACGCTTAAAAGACTTACCATTTTATAAGAATAACTGTTCCTATATGCCTAAGGACTCTAAGTCGTGTGGTTTTAAAACACACTTGACTCTTTTATTTTATTAATAACTCAATAATCCTAGAATAAAATTTAATATCGATGTGTATGTGTGTGTGTGTGTGTACGGTAATTTGGGCTTAAGATATGAATCAGTTCCATAAATTGAGTTTAAAAAAAATTAAAATACATAAATACGCCAAAAAATTCCGAATATGTGTTTTTTACACTTTTGTTCGTGACAATCTTGATGTTTCCTAGCTGGATCTACAAATTTTGTATTGTCTTGGGTTAGATCCCTCTCATTCATGTTTTCTATCAGGATTCTAGACCTTGTTCTTGTTCTTTTTCGATCCTGATCCTATTACAATAATCGATGGGTCTTCATTTTATTCTTTTCTTCACTTTTTTGGTTTTTAAAGGCGATGATGACCGAGAGGTTTTTTCCCCCTTTAAAGATCAAGTAAAATAAGAATCTAATGGTTTTCAGGTATTGTGTGTAATATTAAACACAACGCCAAATCATCGATGTTTTTGTTTTCTCACAATGTATACAAGAGAAAGTTTCGTAATTGAGAAAATAAATCGAGAAGAGATTTTTTAGACTATATCAGCTGTGGGAAACATTAAGTGTTCTCGCCCAATGTACGAAGTAAATTTATTCATCGCAAAACACATTGACCTACGTTTTTTAACTGATATTCACCTTTCATGACTCCAGGAAAGTGATTATCGACACGCCGTCCATCCGTCGTTGTCTAGACGTAAGCACAATAGCGGCTACAAATATCAAGATAGAGACATGAAATTTAGTATAGGGGAATATTGTGTGCTCATATAGGACTTGAGAAAAATCTAATTAAAATGTCAAAATGACGGCCATTTTAAACTGTTCTTGTTCATGTCTAGAGTGTTATTCAACTGATAACAAAATAAATTAGATCCGTTTTCAATTCCGTATGTAAGGGTACCAACCCTACATCTCCTCGACAACAAATAGGGAAGTTATCTACAAAAATATATTTCCAAACCAAACCTCTCAAGAAAATACTATATGTGATTTTCGTGTAGTTACGAGATCCTATAGGTTTCTTCCAATAAATACAATTTTGGGGTATGCGAAGGACTTTTTAATATATACAGAGTGTCCTGTAAGTAAGCTGCCAAACTTTAGGAAATGATTCTCTGGCGCAGGATAAAGAATAAGAATATTTTTTATAAAGATTATTTTTCTGAAAATGCTTAATTTTCAGATATTTGCCTTTTTTTTTATATAAAATAAAAATACAAAACTTTAAAAATACAAAATACAAAATATTTAATTCAGATTTAATACACGCATTTTGTATGTTACGTTTTATAAGTGTACCGAAAATAAAGACTTTATTTTGTATACTTTCAAAAAGGTGGTCGTTTAAGGCATTTAAAACGGAATATCTCGAAAACCATTAACTTTACAAAAAATTCACACGGAACAAAAACTTTTCCAATTTAATGAAAAACGAAACAATTTTTTGTATTCCTTTTGTAGCCTATAGGTAAAAAAGAATATCCGAGTAATTGACAATAAACAGGAAATAATTTTTCGGTAGTTGTCTACAACACCTAAGATTGACCTAGAACCAAAATATATTTGAACGGTAATATTTTTAATAAAAATGTTTAAATCCATTCCTCTGAATTGCATATAAAATTCAGAATCTAACCCCCTAACTATTTCATTATAGTGCCTATTTAATTTTTTCCTACTAAATATCTCGAAACATGTACAAAAATAAAACAAATGTAATTGTATTTATTAACAAATAAATTACACTTCAAACTTTAATGTATATTTGCAATTTGTTTAATAAATACAATTTACATTTGTTTTATTTTTTACATATTTTGAGATATTTAGCACGATTAACGTGATTAGGTGCCATTTTGAAATAATTAAGAGTCATATTTGAATTTTCTATCCAATTCAGAGGATTTAAAAAAAATTATTAAAAATATTGGAATTCAAAAATATGTTTGTTTTATGTCAATATTGGGTGTTGTAGAGAACTACTAAGAAATTATTAGTTTCCTGTTTTTTTATTATTAATTAGGTTATCCACCTACAGAAAAAATACAAATAACCGTTTTTTTTTGTCATTAAAAAATGAAACGTTTTTCGAGATAGTCAATATTAAATAATTTTAAGGGACGGTATTATGTAAGTCTTTATTTTCGATACACTTATAAAACGTAACAAAATCCGAACTCAATGTATTTTCTATTAACAATAAATCTTTTTCTACTTCTAAAAAAAAGAAAATGGCGGATATCTGGAGAACTAAGCATTTTCGGGAAATGTTTATTCTTATTTCTTCTTTATCCTGACTCACAGATTTTTTTCCTAATGTTTGGCATTTCAAGAAAGAAGTGAGACACAATTAAGAGGTTCAGAAAACCTATGTAGGTAACGATTTAAAACAAACTTACCATACTGGATAAATTTCTTTTATACACCAATGTAGTTGAACATCCCCTACATTATTATTAGAGGATTTGTTTGTATTACATTTTATGAGTTGGGTAAGTACCATGATCCACTTGTTTAATATATTTTATTGAACATAACATTGATCCCAATTCAATAATTTTATTCTACCCATATCGGAATGAATTTCACGGTTAACAAACCAGTTACAAACAAAAGGGAAAAACAATACCCGAGTAACGCCGAGTACTTATTGATAAATTGAAACAACTTGTTAAAAGTAAAACGCTATTTATCCTCGATATCATATTCAATAATACAGACAGGTGTAAAATAATCAATTGAATGCATCAAGATTAATGTCTACCAGCTGATTGCTCAATAGATGTGTTCTGAATCCATTGAATACTAAAGGACATGTTACCTTTCAATATTAGATAAGACTTTTTAGTTTGACTCGGATTTTAGTCTCATAACCATTTATCAGATCACGCTTTGCAATCGTAATGAAAACTAAATTTCGTCACACCTTCCATCCAATCAGATAAAACACTGCTTACGTATGCAAGAGGGAAATTTGGAGATGATTGCCAAAACGTTGTACAACTGCCAAAGTTGCTGTTCAATTTATTTAAATTACTTGTTAGATATTGTAATTGGTGAAATTAAATTGTTGACTGATTGAGTTTTGTGTGACGTTTTATGATTAAAAATAATTAATTATTATAATTATAGAGACGAATTGGTTTACAATTAAGTTAACTGATTTTATGTTAGAGGTTTTATGTTACTGATTTAAACTACTGAGATAACGTACTTTGTCCTATTAGAGAAATTATCTGAGGCGTCAAAAATTTTGAATTTTACTTGTATATAAACATTTTGACGCCGTCTGAATCAAAAATATATTTTAGCGTGTTGTCTGTCGTTAGTTTAGGCTCTACAGGCCAAACGAGTAAGTGGGTGGCTTTAAATTATTTTAAAAGTAGATATTTCTACCCGACACTGCATTACTATTCAAATTTTCAATATTGGGTCGTTTAAAGCTTTGTACGTTTATAAAGAATTAAGAAATTGTATTGATAAAAAGTGGGGATGCATATCAGGTCTGAATACTGGATCTCTCTGAAATGAGCTTAACACAATTTTTATACGAAATTTCACTCCTATCTGGCGCCTAACCTTTACAACTGTATGCCTTTTAATATTAAGTCTGAGAATAATTCACCTTTTGTAAGTTTTTAGAAAATTTCTAATTGAAACAGACAACATAAACTTTGAAATAGGTTTATTCGAATAATTTTACTGCACCCCTTTACAAAATTTTGATTACTGTATCGTTTAGGACTTTGTTTATTTATAAATTATTAATAAATTTTGTTGACAAAAGTAACGATGAGAAAGGCAATGCAGGTCTAAAGACAAAATCCTTTCGAAATAAACTTAATATAATTTATGTAGCTAAACCTAACCTAATAATTTTTATATGAAGTTTCAAACCCTACCTGATATACTTTACAACTGTAAACCATTTAATATTAAGTCTGAGAGGGTCTCTTAAAAATTCATCTTTTGTAAGCTTTTAATAATTTTTTTAATTGAAACAGACAACAAAAAGACTGAGTTAGAAAAATATGACGAATTTTATTGCATCCTTTTTCAAAATTTTGAATATTGTGTCGTTTACAACATTTTATTTATTTATTAAGAAATTTTGTTGATAAGAAAAGGCGATGGCAGTGGCAGAGCAGGTCTAAAGACAGGATCTCTCCGAAATGACCTTAACATATATGTACCTAAACCTAACGTAACAATTTTTATAGTATTTTCTGGCGTCTACGCCTTTCATCTATTAAACATTTAATATTAAATCTTGTTACAATCCACCTTTTGTAAGCTTTTAAAACAAATTAAACAAACAACACAACCTTTGAAATAAGTAAATTTGAATAATTTTACCTGCACCCCTGTTCAAAATTTTTAATATTTTGATGTTAGAATTTTTTTATTTATGAAATATTAAGAGATTTTGTTGTTAAAAGTGGCGATAACAAAGCAGAGCAGGTCTGAATATTGGATCTCTCTTAAATGAGCTTAACATAATCTGTGTACCTAAACCTAACCCAACAATTTTATATGAAATTTCACTCCTATCTGGCGCCTAACCTTTACAACTATATATGCCTTTTAATATTAAGTCTGAGAATAGTTCACCTTTTGTAAGTTTTAAGAAAATTTCTAATTGAAACAGAGAACATCAACTTTGAAATAGGTTTATTCAAATAATTTTACTGCACCCCTGTTCAAAATTTTGAATATTTTGTCGTTTAAAACTTTGTTAATTTATAAAGTATTAAGAAATTGTGTTGATAAAAGTGGAGATGACAGAGGCAGAGCAGATATGAAGATATGATCTCTCCCAAATAAACTTAACATATATGTACCTAAACTTAACCTAACAATTTTTATCAAATTTTACTCAAATCTAGAAACCTAAATATTTGTCGTCTAGGACCTTGTTTATTTATACAATTCTAATGTATGTCATTTAATATTAAATCTTGTACCAATCTACCTTTTGTAAACTTTTAAGAAAATCTCTAATTATAACGGACAATCAAAACTTTGAAATCGGTAAACTGTAGTAAATTTAAAATCATTTGATTGATTTTCCAAATAGGAATGTTTAAGAATGTGAATGTGTTTATAGTTAGAGAATTTCGTTTAAGTGCTAATCAGTGAAGGGTATGGATACCTGTACTGAGAAAGTTTTATTTTTTATGAACTGGACTATAATTTTTACAGTTTTGTATTTGGTTTATTTTACATAATGATCACGTTACAGTTAAAGTGATCAGTAAATATTTCTAAGTCTTAATTTTTTTTTAATTGTATTGCAAGAATGGGAATAAATTATTATTATTACATTTACTTTTATGAAGCTAAGTTTTTAATTTCCTAGATACAAAAAGCCTTTATAATATTTAAAGATTTACAAAGATTATGACCGTTGTTCTTACTGTTAAAAATGCATGTTGTTTTTTGTATTATTATGTAATTCTGAAACTATATTATTATGTTATTTTAAATTAATTAAATTCTTGGTGTTTGAATGGTTGGCTCCCAATTTTTGTGCCGCTCTTTAACTATTTATTCTAGGTAATTAAGCTGGTACTATAAACAGGTATTTTTTCTTTTATTGTTTATCAAAGGATAATATTTATATTATATTTTGTTTGTAGTGTTTATTCCAAGAATAGTTCTCGTTTACTTGTAGCTTTATTTTGATTAATTTTTTAGTTTTATATATTTTGTGTCTAAATCATATTAGAGAAATTCTATAAATAAAAAATCTCTTGTTTCCCATATTTGTTACAATAACTCCAAGTTTAGGAATAAAAAAATATTTACCTTGACTTGTGAGATGATATACTTGACAGAATAAAACTTGAACAAAAATTCTCACAAATAGAACGTTTATTTATTTTAACGCGTTTTAATGACAAAGTCGTCATCTTCAGTGACCCACTTGCTGACAACTATAAGATTATTTTTATGAGGAATTTTAGTTTTGTCTTACGTGACAGCTACTTTGATAGAATAAAACTTTTACATTTATCTATTCAAACACGTTTTAACGGAAAAATCATCATCTTCAATGATGCACAAGTTACAATAACGAAACTGATATAGGGTACTAAAAGTTTATTTTCATAGGGAATTTTAGTTTTGTCTTACGTGACAATTACCTTGATAAAATAAAACTTAAATAGAAATTCTCTCAAATTGTACTATTATTTATCCAAACGCGTTTCAACGACAAATTCACAATTTTCAGTGATGCACGGGCATAACTAAACTATATCTTACCTCGTGCATCTATGAATGTGGCGACTTTGTAGTTGAACGCATTTAAATAAATACAATCCCCTATTTTTGAGGATTTGTGTTCAATTTTTATTCTATCAAGGTATTTCGACATGTAGACAAAGTATAAAATTCCGATTTTCTCAAAACTGGTAGTAACGATTTTGATAACTTTTCCTAAAATGTCACCTCTAAGGCTCCAAACTAAACACGTTGGTCGCCATCCCCGCAAAAATCCCCATTTGACAGTTTTCGGTAAAGTTATCCATAAAGCAGTTAAAATACCTTGTTATTCAAAATCAGCTGTACACATTTCTGTATAAATTTGGGAAAATGTGGAGATTAATTACCTAAACGCGTGTGAGAGATTCCAGTACGAGGGGCAGTCTAAACGTAAATTGCATATGTTTGTATTGTTCTTTCTTAAAGGTACATTTTGATTATAGCTGTTGGTAACATTGTTTAAATTTCTGTATTCAACTTTAAAAAATTTTATGAACTTTGAAAAACATGAATCATAATTTCACACCAAATTGGATGCTTTTTTTATGGGCTTAAAATGTGTAATCCCACTGAAATTCATCAGCGGATGAAGTTTATGGTGGAAAAGCTTTTTCTCTTCAGACAATTACAAAAGGGTCCGAGTTATTTCGAAATGGCTGGGAAGTAAAGGCAGGGAAGGCCATCGACTTTTGTCACGGATAGAAATCTTCAACGTGTTCAACAATTGATTCTTCGAAACAAAAGAATCACAAAGGGCAAAATCGTAACTAAGATGAATGAAAGTGTGCACAGTATCCAATCTGAGCACCAACAGTTTCAAAAATTGTGCGCTCGTTGTTTGCCACTGCATAACACAAAGAAAAGTGTTTTCAATCATCTTTGCACTTTTTGCTTCGTTGTCACAGGGAAAGCGATGAATGAATTTTTGGAAAAATTTTAACTGGAGATGAAAGCTGGGTCCACCGTTGCACTCCTGAAGCAAAACGAAGTTCACTCGAATGGATACATACACCATCTACGTTTCCAAAAAAATTTCGTCAGGGAAAGTGATTTTAACTCTTTTTCCGACTGAGTTCACGCCAAGGAAAACAACAATTAATGCAGCTTACTGTGAAACCTCGAACAGGCTAAGAAAGGTAATTAAAGACCGGCGGCCAGGAAAACTGTCAAAAGGTGTTGTGTTTCTCCATGTCATTGCAACCTCACATTCTGCTTCTGTCACAAGAGACCTCAAAGGCAGAATCAAATTAGGAGAGTGTTAACATCCTCCATATAGTCCAGACCTTGCGCCTTGTGATTCACATGTTTGTACCAATGAAAGAAGCTCTTGCCAAACGGGGATTCGAAAGTAAAGGAGTTAAAATACAGTAAGAGAATGGTTGTCAGAAGTTGAAAGTAATTTTTTTAATGAAGAAGTTGGAAAAACTTGTTTCTCGATAAAAATCTCTTAATAGATATGTTGATTACAAAGAAAAGTTTATTTGTAGTTTCAGATAAAAAACCAATTTTTTTAAATTTTTACAACTTTTCATTTTGTAAGCTAGTGCAATTTACTTTTTGATTGCTCCACATAAAATAAAACTGGTGTTTTTATTGACAGTCGATTTTCGTCAAATAATATTTACGCTTAGGGTTAGTTTATATCTTATACAGAGTGTTCCACAAAGAAATGGAGAATTTTTCAGGACGTTTACTGTTCAAAATAAAGGAAGAAAAAAGTTCATATAATTCCTAAAATGGTTAGTTATCTATCAGCCATTTTGTATTTTGAACAAACAAAATCATTTGAACAGCAAATGATACACAATTGAAAGTTTGCATGATATGAACACTTAATTTGAGAAAAATTGTCAATCTATTTCCCTTACTCATTTCGAAATGGCGGCCATTTAATATGTTTAACAGCGAATATCTTGACAACCGTTAATGTTACAAAAAATATACAAAATTCAAAAAGTTTCCTCTTTTAAGGATAAATAAAATGTTTTCTAAAATTTTCTGTATGTCAAATAACAATTTGTTATGAACAAATAATTGAAAATTCAATTTCTTGGTAGTTATCTACAAATAGCCTAGAACAAAAATAATCTGTGATTTCTGTAATTTTTATATTTTATCTTTCGAAATCATTAAAGAAATCACAAAAAAAACTTGGTACGAGGTATCACAAAATTTCAACTTTCATCATTTTGAATATTTTCATAGTAAAGTTTTGGATCTTGGTATACTGATAAAATATAGTGTGTATACCAAATTTAAACTCATATTCTTACAAATTTCAAAAGTTATCCTTAATTGTTTTTTTAAGACAAAATGGCCGACAGACGGAAAGCTTCATTTTTCAGACTTAAGTCATATAATTTTTTTCATTATTTTCACCAGTAGAACTCGTCCATGTCCATTGTTTTGATACGTTTCACGTTATTTTGATTTACGAAGTAAAATGTTCCACCCGAATAGTTACAGTTTTACAGAGAAACAAAAATGACTTCTAAGGGAAAAACGTCTGCGTTCCCAATTTCTATTAGAAATTCACTAATACATAAATAAAAACACCCATGTTGCACATAAGTTGTTGAACGTACCGCTACATTAAATAATGAAACGGATTCTTTCAGAAAGTTATGGCGTCATTTAGCGATGGCATAACTGAAGTGGGCGTAACCAGCAATCATTGCTTCGCCTATTAAATATATATGTTTAATTACATTCCCGATTAATTAAGAGATATCAAGGGGAGTGTTGGCGACATTTTGTTTGTTTATTTCTTCAGAGATATTATGTTCAAACCCAGATGAATGTGTTTCGAGTAAGGGCGTGATAGCCCCGACATTTTGACAAAATGGAGATTTCAAATAGACGGAAGGAAAGTGTTTTATAATTAAGGATACTCAACAGAACTGTATGTAATCTTACAACTTTCTTACCGGAATATAAGGACAAGTTTATAGGCGTCATCATACCAAACACTATCAAATAATGTAATACAGAGGATGCTCTAAATGTAACTACAAAAAGTTTGTTTCTTGTGCCTTGTAGGAAGTGTTAAATTGTATTGATAGATCAAGGAGGCTTATCCAGTAGGGTAAGTTTGTTTAAAATTGTAGTTACACAGATTTTCTGAATCTATTCTCTTGACATCGACTTCTTTACCCTAAAGGACTTTGTAGATGTGTATATATTAAAAAGGCTCTACTCGCTTTGCTCGTGTCATTTTCTCGGCCCTTCGGGTCTCAAGGAGTGCATATATAAAGGAGTCTCCACTCGCAACGCTCGTGTCGTTCGCTTGTTTCGAACACCTTAATTTTTGGGAGGTCAGATTATGAAATTACATTTTTTGAACAAAACTGTTTAAAATGGAAGCAATTACGATATATACAGTCTCCCGTAATTAAGCTGTCAACCTTTGAGAATAATTCTGTGGGTCAGGATAAAGGAAAAATTAAGAAGCTTTTTTCCGAATTTCCGAATTTTCCAGATATTTTTCGAATAAATAAAACATTATAACTTTGGAAATAAAAAGATATTGAGTTTGGATTTGGTATACGCAGTTCGTATGTTACATTTCATGAGCGTATCAAAAATAAAGATTTATTTAGTATATTTTCGAAATGGCGCCCTTTTAAAATATTTAATACTGAATATCTCGAAAACCATTAACTTTACAAAAAATCTATAAGACCTAAAAAAGTTTCCCTTTTTAATGACACATAAAACATTTTTTGTTTTTTTTCTGTAGGTCAAAGGACAACCGAAATACTTACAAAAAAAACAGAAAACATAACTTCTTAGTTAAGATTGATTTACAACTACATTTTTTTTTAATTCTAATACTTTTATAAACATAATGAAATCCATTACTCTGAAATGCGTACAAAATTCAAATGTGACCCTTAAATATTTCAAAATGCGCCTATTTAATTTTTTCTGTGCTACATATCTCGAAACATGTACGAAAATAAAACAAATATAAATTTTATTTATTAAACTAATTATTGATACTTTTAACTTTATTGCATATTTATTCTAATATCTAACAGAATTATGAACAAAAAACTATGACGGAGTCCACCATGATATTTTTATTAATAAAAAAATTATAATATTTTTGTACAGTTAATGCTTACATAAATCCAATTTAGTAATAATGCGCAAATACATAAAATTGAAAGAATATTACTTAAGAAATGCCTAATTTTAGATCTAAAACCTTTTTCTTACATTTTTGGCCTAAATTTAATAGGCCTTCAAACTTTCTATTATATTTCGCTGATTAAGACACAGATCAAAAGATACATAATGTAAAACTACAATCAAATTGCCGAAATTATATTCTACCCTAACACTTTCCCCTTGTTTATAAATTAGGTTATAGTTAAAAATAAACACTTTAATTGCGTATATTTATGTACTGTGAAAAACTTAGTAAAATAAATATTTAAAAAATTATGTTTTCTAAAGTTAATAATTAAAACAATACTATTTCGAAAATGCTGGAAGTATTTGGGCTAATTTTAATAGACCTACAACCTTTCTATTCGATTTTTCATAATTATGCTAAACACAGAACAAAAGATACAAATTGTGAGTGAGTAAACTACAAAAAAATTCCTAAATTATGTTCTAACCTCAAAATTATTTCCTTGTTTAAATTAAATTATGTTATAAGTTTTAAATAACAACTCTCAATTAATTGTTTATAGCCCAGTAACTTTGAACTGTCAAACACACAATTTTTTTAATTTTATTATCTTCTAAACTTAATGATTAAAACAATCATATTTCGAAAAGGGTGGAAATATTTTGGCCTAATTTTAATTGGCCTACAACTTTTCAATGAGATTCTGCAGGATTAGACTATGCTAAACAGAGAATAAAAGTTACATAATCTGAGTAAAACTAAAATCAAATAACCTAAATTATATTCTAACTTCAAAATTATTTCCTTCTTTAAAATTAAATTATGTTATAAGTTTTAAATAACAACTCTAAATTAATTGTTTATAGCCTAGTAACTTTGAACTGTCAAACACACAATTATTAAATATTATTTTCTTTTAACCTTAATAATTAAAACAATACTATTTCGAAAATGCTGAATATATTTTGGCCTAATATTAATAGGGCTACTACTTTTCTACTAGATTTTTCAGAACTATGCTAAACACATAACAAAAGATAGGCCTACCATAATATGAGTAAAACTACAATCAAATTTAAAAATTGTATTCTAACCTTAAACTTATTACCTTGTTTAAAATTAAAATAGGTTATAGTTACAAATAATAACTGTCAATTGTGTAGCCTATAGTAACTATAAACTGTGATTACACAAAATTTTTAAAAAAATATTATTTTCATCTAAACTTAATAATTAAAACAATACTATTTCGAAAATTTTTGGAAGTATTTTGGCCTAATTCTAATAGGCCTAAAACCATTCTATTATATTTTGCAGGATTATGCTAAACACAGAACAAAATATAGGCCTACATAATATGACAATAAAATAATAATACTACCATCAAATTTCCTAATTTATACTCTAACCTCAAAATTGTTTCCCTTGTTTAAAAATTAGGGTTAGTTAATAATCAAACAATTTGTTTAGTTATGTAGGCTTTCGTAAATAAATTTGAAAAAGAAATAACCAAATGTTAGAAACACCCTTTTCTGCAAAAAGTAAAATCGAAACAATAAAACAAAACTAACACAATTTAGGTTAAACTACAAAAGTAACAAAAATCTGTACTTACATAGAATTACGGTAAAGCAGAGATGTTTATTTGAACAAAACAATACTATCACTTTTAAAGGAAAACATTAGTGAACTCGGAGAACATAAACACATACGTTTTTACATAAACTGTTATAACAATGAACTGTCACTTGTTAAATGCGTTCTTGTAACATAACCACAAATATCGATGCGTTACGCTCTTTGCACATTACATGTTTTCGCCCGTGCGGAAATAAACCGCACGAGCAATTTTTTTAGTCTACTGATGAAAAGTAAGAGACCTTTCACGTTGTACGGTTACAACACGGGAACCATTCTTAATAACATACCAGACTATACTTTCAACAGAACTGGTAAAAATAATATTTTTGGACCGTTAAAATAGTTCAGTATGAAAAACAACTGACCACATGCTAGTTTTGACTGTGCGGACGAAAACATGAAGTTTGCAAAGAGGATTACTGATCATATGAACTATAGTAAGAGATGGACCTGCGCAGTAGATGAAGAGATAAGAAATAGTAAAGGCTGTGACATGTTGGAACTTGAATTACGATATCATCTTTGCTAATACAATGTTTGTTTGTTGATAGTAAATTGGCAATGAACGAAGGAGAACAATTGTATGAACTTTCAAATACACGAATATATAAACTAACATATTTTTGTTCACTATCTATACGAAAAAACAAAGTTTTGACTTAGAAGTCAAAATATAAAACTTCAGCATGAAACTTCTCATATCGTAACATATTTAAATTAAATTATGACAATGGAAGGTTGAAAATCAAAATTAATAAACCAATCCACGATTAAGGGAAGTATCATGTTTAGAAAGTAATTTTTGAAAAATTAACCTCAACAACACTCAGGATTCATTCTTTCAAATTACTCAGAAGTTTTATTTAAAAACATTTTGGTAGGTTAGTTTTAGTTATTAACATGTGACTAGAACTGAACCAAACAATTCGAAGCCGTTTTTTATAAAGCTTATACTTGTTTCAAAACCGATCTGTATAGTTCTTACTTTCAACTCTCGACGATGAATTTTCGATCTAGATACAGTTTCATTTTGTGGTTTATGCATCGCTGAAGATGGCGACATTGAAGTTGAAACTGGTTTTATTTAATAAGCAAGTTTTTTAGAAATTGTGTAATTTAAAAAAAAAAATTAAATCAAACTCGATATTTATCAATTGTTATAGGTAGGTTTTGAAATTAGCCAATTTTTTAAAGCCTAAAATTTTCTTTCTCACATGTATAACAGAGAGTTATATGATGGGTCAAAAAACCTAGTGTTTTCCCCGAAAAGATCCATTTGAGATCCTTTGAATTAAAAAAAGTGATTTTCGGAAGAGTGTCAGTCTGTACAGAGGACACCAGGTTTTTTTAACTCGTCATACATATATGTGAGAGGGCAACAGTACAAAATTTAGGCTTTGTAAAAATGGGCATTCTCAAAAACGTATTCTCTTCCTCTTTCTTTCTCTTTGGCATAATTAATGTTATAATGTACAATTTGTTGTTAAAGTTTTTCTCTTCTCTCTCTCTCTCTCTCTTTCGTCTTCTTCTTCCTCCTCCTCTCTCTCTCTCTCTCTCTCTCTCTCTCTCTCTCTCTCTCTCTCTCTCTCTCTCTCTCTCTCTCTCTCTCTCTCTCTCTCTCTCTCTCTCTCTCTCTCTCTCTCTCTCTCTCTCTCTCTCTCTCTCTCTCTCTCTCTCTCTCTCTCTCTCTCTCTCTCTCTCTCATCGCCAAAATAAGTCATTATTCATTCATACAGCCATTCTCTCACTCTCTCTTTCTATTTTGCATAACTGATGTTATAATCTACAATTTTCTGTAATTAGGGTTTCTTCTCTTCTCTCTTTATCTATCCCTCGGATAGATCTATCTGTCTATCTATTTCTCTTCCAAAATAAAGTTATCATTCAATCATATAGTCTTTTTCTCCCTCTTACTTTCTCTTTGGTACAATTGATGTTATAATGTACAATTCCTAGTTAAGTTTACTTTCCTCTTTCTCTCTCTCTCTCTCTCTCTCTCTCTCTCTCTCTCTCTCTCTCTCTCTCTCTCTCTCTCTCTTCTTCTTCTTCTTCTTCTTCTCCCACGTCTTCTATTTGAGAAAAAAAGTCATTATTCATACATACAGTCATATCTTTCTCTCTCTTTTGGATAATTGACGTTATAAGGTAAAATTTTCTGTTAAGATTTCTTCTCTCTTTCTCCCACTCTCATCTATCTCTCTATCTCCTTCACCCCTCTTATCTCTATCTTCCAAAATGAAGTAATTATTCAATAATACAAACATTCTCTCCTTCTTTCTTTCTCTTTGGCACAATTGATGTTATGTACAATTTGCTGTTAAGGTTCCTTCTCCCTCTCATCTTTCTCTCTTTCTCCTTCTTCCTCTCTCATCTTAACCTCTCTCTCTCTCTCCTTCTCCCCTCTCGTCTATCTCTCTCTCAAAATAAAGTAATTATTTATTCATACAGTCATTCTCTCTCTCTCTCTCTCTCTCTCTCTCTCTCTCTCTCTCTCTCTCTCTCTCTCTCTCTCTCTCTCTCTCTCTCTCTCTCTCTCTCTCTCTCTCTTCCAAAATAAACTCATTATTGATTCACTCCCTCTGTCTTTCTCTTTGCATAATAGATGTTACAATTACAATTTGCTGTTAACGTACCTCCTCTTCTCTCTCCCAAATAAAGACATTCCTTCTTTCTGTCTCTTTTGCATAATTGATGTTATAATCTATAATTTGCTGTTAAGGTTAAATGAAATTGAGAACCCAATTTCACTACAAATAAAGCTATCCATTCACCCTCCCCCACCTTCTTCAGATTCTATCAAAGTGTATAATTATTATCTCCCACGATGTTACATAACCTGAACTAAGCTGACTGTACAAACATATGCTGACTGTACAAACGTGAGTTGACGACAAACAAATGATGTGACGTATCTAGAACACATTCTGTTTATCTGAACGTGTGTTAGAGGTTGAGATCTGCGCACGAAGCAGTCAAACAACCGCGCATATGTCGAAACCTTTGATGTCAACTGTCGAGCGTAAATAAATAATGGAGTTTGTTATAGAAATTCAAATATTTGTATTAATGAATGTAAGAGGGATGAAGGTCCGAGCCTAATGTCCGGAATAGACGGGATGAATTCGTAATTTTCATTTCAGAGTAAGGACGTTCATTCTGTGTTTAGTTACTTATTATTATCCCTTAAAGGAGCCTGAAGTGACGTCTCTCGACGATTTGGTATTCTCTCACAGAAGACGGGGTATCACCTACCTCGAAACCCTCTGGAGCTTAGAGGAAGCTCCTGAGAGACATGCCACCGTTGGAAGCGGCACACGAGGGTACACTACTTGAGATGTAACCTGAGATATGACCTCTATCTTCAAAACTAAATTACCTAATAAGTTAAAATTGTACACAATAGATCCCCTAGTTCACGACTAAAAATTTAATTTTAAACACTTTATCCTTAGGAGGTTTACACGAAGAATAAACAAGGTTAGGTTAGGTTAGGTTGAGCCGTTATGTTATGTTGGGTTATTTCTTCGAGATTGCTAAGATTGTACTGTCTATAGGTTAGTTTACTTTAGGTTAAGTTGTGTTTGGTTAGGTTACGTCAAATTAAATAATTGTACACCTATTTTTAAGCAATGGTTAGATTAGGTTAGGTTAGGTTGAGTCGTTATGTTATGTTGGGTTATTTCTTCGAGATTGCCAAGATTGTACTGTCTATAGGTTAGTTTACTTTAGGTTAAGTTGTGTTAGGTTAGGTTACGTCAGCTTTAAATAATTGTACACCTATTTTTAAGCAATGGTTAGGTTAGGTTAGGTTAGGTTGAGTCGTTATGTTATGTTGGGTTATTTCTTCGAGATTGCCAAGATTGTACTGTCTATAGGTTAGTTTACTTTAGGTTAAGTTGTGTTAGGTTAGGTTACGTCAGCTTTAAATAATTGTACACCTATTTTTAAGCATGGTTAGATTAGGTTAGGTTAGGTTGAGTCGTTATGTTATGTTGGGTTATTGCTTCGGGATTGCCAAGATTGTAGGCCTACTGTCTATAGGTTAGTTTACTTTAGGTTAAGTTGTGTTTGGTTAGGTTACGTCAGATTTAAATAATTGTACACCTATGTTTAAGCAATGGTTAGATTAGGTTAGGTTAGGTTGAGTCGTTATGTTATGTTGGGTTATTTCTTCGAGATTGCCAAGATTGTACTGTCTATAGGTTAGTTTACTTTAGGTTAAGTTGTGTTTGGTTAGGTTACGTCAGCTTTAAATAATTGTACACCTATTTTTAAGCAATGGTGAGATTAGGTTAGGTTAGGTTGAGTCGTTATGTTATGTTGGGTTATTTCTTCGAGATTGCCAAGATTGTACTGTCTATAGGTTAGTTTACTTTAGGTTAAGTTGTGTTTGGTTAGGTTACGTCAGCTTTAAATAATTGTACACCTATTTTTAAGCAATGGTTAGATTAGGTTAGGTTAGGTTGAGTGGTTATGTTATGTTGGGTTATTGCTTCGGGATTGCCAAGATTGTACTGTCTATAGGTTAGTTTACTTTAGGTTAAGTTGTGTTTGGTTAGGTTACGTCAGATTTAAATAATTGTACACCTATTTTTAAGCATGGCTAGGTTAGGTTAGGTTAGGTTGAGTGGTTATGTTATGTTGGGTTATTGCTTCGGGATTGCCAAGATTGTACTGACTATAGGTTAGTTTACTTTAGGTTAAGTTGTGTTTGGTTAGGTTACGTCAGATTTAAATAATTGTACACCTATTTTTAAGCATGGCTAGGTTAGGTTAGGTTAGGTTGAGTGGTTATGTTATGTTGGGTTATTGCTTCGGGATTGCCAAGATTGTACTGACTATAGGTTAGTTTACTTTAGGTTAAGTTGTGTTTGGTTAGGTTACGTCAGATTTAAATAATTGTACACCTATTTTTAAGCAATGGTTAGGTTAGTTTAGGTTAGGTTAGGTTAGGTTAGGTTGAGTGGTTATGTTGGGTTATTGCTTCGGGATTGCCAAGATTGTACTGACTATAGGTTAGTTTACTTTAGGTTAAGTTGTGTTTGGTTAGGTTACGTCAGATTTAAATAATTGTACACCTATTTTTAAGCATGGTTAGGTTAGGTTAGGTTAGGTTGAGTGGTTATGTTATGTTGGGTTATTGCTTCGGGATTGCCAAGATTGTACTGTCTATAGGTTAGTTTACTTTAGGTTAAGTTGTGTTTGGTTAGGTTACGTCAGATTTAAATAATTGTACACCTATTTTTAAGCAATGGTTAGGTTAGGTTGAGTGGTTATGTTATGTTGGGTTATTGCTTCGGGATTGCCAAGATTGTACTGACTATAGGTTAGTTTACTTTATTTTAAGTTGTGTTTGGTTAGGTTACGTCAGCTTTAAATAATTGTACACCTATTTTTAAGCAATGCTTAGATTAGGTTAGGTTAGGTTAGGTTGAGTCGTTATGTTATGTTGGGTTATTTCTTCGAGATTGCCAAGATTGTACTGCCTATAGGTTAGTTTACATTAGGTTAAGTTGTGTTTGGTTAGGTTACGTCAGATTTAAATAATTGTACACCTATTTTTAAGCATGGTTAGGTTAGGTTAGGTTAGGTTGAGTGGTTATGTTATGTTGGGTTATTTCTTCGGGATTGCCAAGATTGTACTGACTATAGGTTAGTTTACTTTAGGTTAAGTTGTGTTTGGTTAGGTTACGTCAGATTTAAATAATTGTACACCTATTTTTAAGCATGGTTAGGTTAGGTTAGGTTAGGTTGAGTGGTTATGTTATGTTGGGTTATTGCTTCGGGATTGCCAAGATTGTACTGACTATAGGTTAGTTTACTTTAGGTTAAGTTGTGTTTGGTTAGGTTACGTCAGCTTTAAATAATTGTACACCTATTTTTAAGCAATGCTTAGATTAGGTTAGGTTAGGTTAGGTTGAGTCGTTATGTTATGTTGGGTTATTTCTTCGAGATTGCCAAGATTGTACTGCCTATAGGTTAGTTTACTTTAGGTTAAGTTGTGTTTGGTTAGGTTACGTCAGATTTAAATAATTGTACACCTATTTTTAAGCATGGTTAGGTTAGGTTAGGTTAGGTTGAGTGGTTATGTTATGTTGGGTTATTGCTTCGGGATTGCCAAGATTGTACTGACTATAGGTTAGTTTACTTTAGGTTAAGTTGTGTTTGGTTAGGTTACGTCAGATTTAAATAATTGTACACCTATTTTTAAGCAATGGTTAGGTTAGTTTAGGTTAGGTTAGGTTAGGTTAGGTTGAGTGGTTATGTTGGGTTATTGCTTCGGGATTGCCAAGATTGTACTGACTATAGGTTAGTTTACTTTAGGTTAAGTTGTGTTTGGTTAGGTTACGTCAGATTTAAATAATTGTACACCTATTTTTAAGCATGGTTAGGTTAGGTTAGGTTAGGTTGAGTGGTTATGTTATGTTGGGTTATTGCTTCGGGATTGCCAAGATTGTACTGTCTATAGGTTAGTTTACTTTAGGTTAAGTTGTGTTTGGTTAGGTTACGTCAGATTTAAATAATTGTACACCTATTTTTAAGCATGGTTAGGTTAGGTTAGGTTAGGTTGAGTGGTTATGTTATGTTGGGTTATTGCTTCGGGATTGCCAAGATTGTACTGACTATAGGTTAGTTTACTTTAGGTTAAGTTGTGTTTGGTTAGGTTACGTCAGATTTAAATAATTGTACACCTATTTTTAAGCATGGTTAGGTTAGGTTAGGTTAGGTTGAGTGGTTATGTTATGTTGGGTTATTGCTTCGGGATTGCCAAGATTGTACTGTCTATAGGTTAGTTTACTTTAGGTTAAGTTGTGTTTGGTTAGGTTACGTCAGATTTAAATAATTGTACACCTATTTTTAAGCAATGGTTAGGTTAGGTTGAGTGGTTATGTTATGTTGGGTTATTGCTTCGGGATTGCCAAGATTGTACTGACTATAGGTTTGTTTAGTTTAGGTTAATTTGTGTTTGGTTAGGTTACGTCAGCTTTAAATAATTGTACACCTATTTTTAAGCAATGCTTAGATTAGGTTAGGTTAGGTTAGGTTGAGTCGTTATGTTATGTTGGGTTATTTCTTCGAGATTGCCAAGATTGTACTGCCTATAGGTTAGTTTACTTTAGGTTAAGTTGTGTTTGGTTAGGTTACGTCAGATTTAAATAATTGTACACCTATTTTTAAGCATGGTTAGGTTAGGTTAGGTTAGGTTGAGTGGTTATGTTATGTTGGGTTATTTCTTCGAGATTGCCAAGATTGTGCTGTCTATAGGTTAGTTTACTTTAGGTTAAGTTGTGTTTGGTTAGGTTACGTCAGATTTAAATAATTGTACACCTATTTTTAAGCATGGCTAGGTTAGGTTAGGTTAGGTTGAGTGGTTATGTTATGTTGGGTTATTGCTTCGGGATTGCCAAGATTGTACTGACTATAGGTTAGTTTACTTTAGGTTAAGTTGTGTTTGGTTAGGTTACGTCAGCTTTAAATAATTGTACACCTATTTTTAAGCATGGTTAGGTTAGGTTAGGTTAGGTTGAGTGGTTATGTTATGTTGGGTTATTGCTTCGGGATTGCCAAGATTGTACTGACTATAGGTTAGTTTACTTTAGGTTAAGTTGTGTTTGGTTAGGTTACGTCAGATTTAAATAATTGTACACCTATTTTTAAGCATGGTTAGGTTAGGTTAGGTTAGGTTGAGTGGTTATGTTATGTTGGGTTATTGCTTCGGGATTGCCAAGATTGTACTGACTATAGGTTAGTTTACTTTAGGTTAAGTTGTGTTTGGTTAGGTTACGTCAGATTTAAATAATTGTACACCTATTTTTAAGCATGGTTAGGTTAGGTTAGGTTAGGTTGAGTGGTTATGTTATGTTGGGTTATTGCTTCGGGATTGCCAAGATTGTACTGTCTATAGGTTAGTTTACTTTAGGTTAAGTTGTGTTAGGTTAGGTTACGCCATATTTAAATAATTGTACACCTATTTTTAAGCAATGGTTAGGTTAAGTTAGGTTAGGTCTGCAATATGTCCATCTAACCATTCAATGACGTCACACACTGTTCCTTCCAGACAACACAGCGTGTTCCATACCGCATGTTCTGGTCTGCGCCAATAGGTTTCACGTCAAAACAAGCTGACGGTTCGGACTACGCTACAGGCTCCTTCCTATATTATCCACTCTGCTTTAAAGTATTGCAGTCATCTTTATTTAAGTAAAACTTCTATAGCCTACTTGCAGCAGAGTTGAAACCTATTTCAGAGCAGGTTGGTGAGTGCTGATGTAAGCCACAGAAATCTAGATCAACACAGGGTATAACTAAAGTAACCAAAGAAGCCAAAGGATATACCACAAGTACTTTACGTGTGTACTTCAATTAATACCACCATGCCTGGAATGACCATTCTTTTAACTATATACCACAAGTATCCTAATTGTAAAGCCTGTTTGTATGACTGTTTACGTTTGTTTGAATCTTCTTAGGAGATGATTTGGCATATCAGTAAGTTATACCTTCATTTAATATAACGATACTTATATATTTTGTTTATAAAATATAACTGAACATTAAACGTTTTCTTTTCTTTTTTAAATAACAGCTAATTGTGAATTATATCTTTAAAAAAAATGTTTCTTTCAATTTAAATTTGTTTTCTAAGAATAACACTAAAAATTTGTAACTTTAATCTGAATATTTCCTATACTAGTTAGCTGTGTCTAGAATGTGTAGCTTGTTTTGCAGATCGAAACAAAGTAAATAACTTTTAATGCAACCCAGCTCCATATACAGGATTGTCTAGATCTTTCTCGTCCTCGTGCATATCCTTCAACTGCCGTTTTTTCTTTATAACTTTTCTGATTCTTTCTTCGTCAATTTTTCCTTTTAAGTTTGTGTATTCTGTTGAAACATTTAATTTTATTGTTTAAATACCTTTTCTGAATGAATTGGCATGGTTTTAAATGCATTAATTAGTTGATTTTAGATTGCATTTAGTGATTTTTTTTAACGTTGACTCGCGCCCAATACACGCCTAAAAATAAAATTTACAAAATGGTAGTTTTCTGTGCAGTTAGACACTAACCAACTTACTCAAACCAATCACCGTTTATTTATAGTGGGCCTACCCTAGGCCATACATACCACAGGTTGGGAAAAACCAAACTACACAGAATAAACCTTGTCCTTGATAGGATTCTTGATCAGAGTAACAGTCTTTAAACACTAAGCAACCAGAACACTTAGGTATAGTTATGTGTTCACGATATTTGAATAGTGAGATACCAAACAAACAGAATATTTTTGAAAAGTAGAATAGAAGTTGTACATTTTAGTTGTGCAAGTTGTCTGACGTTTAGGCTGTATACTATATGTGCATTATGATACAGTATAATTTTCGAAATACTGTATGTACCAATAACAATTTGGATGACGTTTGGTTTTGGACCATTTTGATTTTTTTTTTTTTTCAAAATTTACTTTAAAATGTGTTCTTATAATAACAGCTTTACTCTAGGGCCATCCGTCCCCTATAAAGTAATTCTAAGTTTACCTATTAATTTGTATTTAATACACAGTTAATACTGTTCATATTTATATACATTGTATAATACTTATATTATATGTAATAAACTAAAATGAAGATCATTAGTATACTACAGGAATGATAATATTTTATTCTAGAGTGTATAAAGTTATAATAATACATAATTTATTTAACTTAGGAACATAAATTTCAGGAAATGTTTCTGTGGGTCAGTATAAAGAAAAAGTTAAGAATAAATTTTATATCCAAAAATGCTTAAATTTTCAGATATCAGTCTTTTGTTTTTTACAAAAAAACATTATAACTTTGGAAATAAAAAAGATATTGAGTTTAGATTTAATATACGTTTTTTGTATGTTACGTTTTATAAATCTAGAGAAAATAAAGACTTTATTTTGTATGTTTATAAAATCGCGGCCGTTAAAATATTTAATATTGAATATCTCAAAAACCATTCACTTTAACTTTATAAAACATTTACAAAGAACTAAAAAAGTTTTCTTTTTTTACAGTTTTTGATTTTTATTTTTAATTCTGTAGGTGAAAGGATAACCGAGTTATTGACAATAAAGGAAAAATAATTTCTTGATAGTTGTCAACAATACCTAAGATTGAACTAAAACAAAAATATTTTTGAAATATAATACTTTTAATAAAAATAATAAAGTACCTAATAAAAGCTTTAATTGCATAAAAAATTCAAACGCGACCATAAAATATTTCAAAAATACCCCTATTTAATATTTCAAATTATCACAATTTGATGAGATCGTAATTTTATGTCTTTCTTCTTAACCCCAAATTTTGATTTATTAAACAATTTTGTAACAAACTTTACAATATATGGCCAAAATATACCCATACGCCAAATTTGATTACAATTTTTTCAATGTGATTATCCTGTAAAGCACTGCATATTCGACAAACACCAGAGAGACACTATTCCCAACATAAATTTTGTTGTACACGCAGGACCTCAAAACGGATATTTTCTGAAAGAAAATAACAGCAGGATCTCATCAAATCCAAGGATCATTTAATAAAAGTCTTCTTCAGAATTAAGAAAATGAGCAACTGTAAACTGTGTCCTAAATAAAAAATACTAAAGTGCTAACAGAGTTTAGGAAGAGAAGAAGATACAACTGTCAAAATTTCTCCAATGATAACCACAATCTGGAGAGTAAAGGAAACCTAATTAACGTCCAACCTCTCCACGGATGGTAATGAAATGCGCAAAATAAACAGACGTCTTATGCTGGCTAATAATTCCTATTTGACTAATGTAATCACAATAAAATCTAGTGAAATCCATCAGAACACAAAACGCCTGCAGTAAACGTAGAAAAAACTGGACAGTCACACAAATGGCAGTGTATCTCCTTGGAAAATCTAAGAAAACATGTTTCTTATCTTTTATTTGTGTACCTTTTTAAAAATTCAGTACACAGGCCTTATAGAATTTTTTTCTATTCCTTTTCATCAATTTGATGCAAATGTATGATCGACGTTCTCATAAAAATTAGATTTCCTTTATATGTTTTTATTAAATTTTCTTTAAGTATCGAAATGAAACTTGTTAGTCATAATTAAGAGCTTATATAATTCATAATAATGACTGAATATTGTTGGTTCACTATGTTAAATGAAACATAAACAAATATTCCATAAAATTCTACAATTTATTGAGTCTTACCTACCATGATTTCGCCAGTTGGGGCATTTTCGAAGTAGTTTACCATGAAGTAGACTATGTAACCCTATTCCAAATTTCATTCCCTATATTACTTTTTGTGATCGTTATTGCGTACAAACGACGGCGGATGGCGTGCCTCAATTACTATATTGTTTTCTTGAAATGTGTAGATCAGTCAAAAAACGGAAAATACCCTATACTTCGTATACTGTACAAATAAAATAAATACTTATGCTACCATGTTAGCTAATCCTGGAGTATTTATTTATATATGTTCACTTGGCTTTCTTCGTGTTCTCAGAGATCCATTACATACACTCACTACCTCAGTAACATCCTATTGTTCTACGAAACAGTTTGATTAATTCTTTTGTCTTCCAACTTGTAACATTTCCTTAACCCCCACCACTTCCATTTCTTCCCCACGTGTACCTTTCTACTTCATAAATATTACAAAGAAGAGGGGGAAACAAGAGAAAGACTCAACTCTGAAGTGTTTCAAGTTACGTTAGAAATGTAGTAAAAGTTATTAAATTAAAACCACCTACACAGTTTGTGAGAAGGAGATTTAGTTTAAAATTTCAATCGTCAGGTAGTCAGGATTTCAACCGAAATTTTAACAAGGCATAGCATAAGACTTACATTTTCAGTAAATACTGTTTGCATTTTTTAAAAGATAAGTAAATTCTTAAAAAAGCAAGTTAAATAAAGCCGTCATTGTACACACCCAATCCGATCATACAATATAACACAAGCGGATTCTCTAAATGTAATGCCTAAATTTTTGTTTCTTGTGTCTTGTATGTTAAATTGTATTGATATGTCAAGGGGTTTTACCAATTATGGTAACTTTGTTTATAACAATCGTTAGGTTTTTAACCTTGTAATTGTGTATATCACTACCCTCTTGACATCGGATAAACCCTAATGGATCACGTAGATGTGTATATATTGAGTTGTCTCCACTCGCTACGCTCGTAACGGTGGCTACTTCCTACCGGATCTCGTAATTTTACAAATAACAGATATTCTTGAGTGGTTAGGTTAGGTTAGGTTAGGTTAGGTTAGGTTAGGTTAGGTTAGGGTGCGAAATGAAATTGTTAACAATAATTTTCTCATTCTAGAGTTGTATAGTTGGTACCACTGCATGCAAAATTAAAATCTGCACTTTCTTATTTAATATAGTGTCTTATTAGTTGAATAACACATGAGATATGAACAAAAATAGTTTTAAATCACCGTAATTTCTACAGTTTCCATTAGATTTGTTTGAATTTCAATAGGGTTTTATATGAGTACAGTGACAAAATTACTTATTTTAATTAATAGGGTTCCTTATACCAAAATTAATATTCCTATCTTAAGTTTTTTACTATCGTACTTGCGTTCAACAACAATGGACGGAAGAAATGTCGAAAATCTTTTTCGGTTTTCTGAGTTCATGAAATGTAAAGACCATTCAAAAAACATGAGTCTACATTTATTACTATTACCAAACTTACCCTAAACTTCGTAGCCTGTACTGGGTAAAAACAAAATAATCTTTGATCTTGACGGCTTAGAGACAGATTGTCGTAGAGACATGTATATATATATATATATATATATATATATATATATTAAAAAAAATTATATAGACCTAAACTTATCTATCAAAATGTCAACATAATTTCCCCCTCCAATACATTTTCTCTAGAGTAGAAAATAAAGTCATAATATAACACCGAACTAAGCTTACAAACAAATATGTCTACTTGTGAACATGTCTCTACATTGATGCGCAGATAAGAGTAAAACAGTTATGTAACTTATTAACCATGCATCTATATTAACTGACCACTTACAGTTACATCTGAATCCTAACCTAATGATGACATAGTTAGGTTATGTTTTGTAAACACTTGTTGTAAGTGAGAGGCTCTCCGTGACGTCATGCACTACTTCGAACCGTTCACATACCCTCTTGTAACATTCACTTCAGTGTTACCTTGATAAGCGATAATTGTACACCGCCCTCAACTATCGTGAAGGCTATGCACGTTGTCTGCCAACGCTTCTATAATCCATTCAGAAAGCCGTGGCAACGACGCGAAGAAGATGGCACTGGGATGTAGCTCGATGGTAAGTTGACAATCTGCATTCTTTTATTTTTTTAACGATAAAAAAAATAGTCAGTATGAGGTCGTGAGGTTCTTACGTCATTTATAGAGTCGAGTAACCGGGTTCATTGAAGGTTGACTATCTATCGCTCGGTACTGTCATTGTAACGGGTTTTAATTGATTTTATTATTTATATAATTAGTTTTTCTAATTTAATTATCTTATTTTATAGACCAACGTATACTATAAATTATAAATCTATTTGTGTTGTTTATGTGGAGATAAATTAAATGATATGTTGTTTAGATTTATATTACAGGCTTTTGACTTTTATATGTTTACTATAAGAAATTTATTAATAACGTAATGTTAACGCCCACTTTTAAATGGAATTCTACAAATTTTAGTAATTTTTACAATTATTAACTCTCAATATATAAATAAAATAATGTGGAAAAAACGTGTTTATATTTTAGAGGAAACGAAGGAGGAAGGATACACGTTTTTAGGATTTCCTTCCTTATATATCAATTAAGATTTCTTAGTAACAAATTCTCAATGTCAATAATTTCAAAGACAAAAACTGTTTCTAAAATGATAAACACGTTTGTAAAATCTAGTAATCTTTTTCTTTTTTTTTATGAATTATATATTTTTTAATTACGTCCATTTTTTATTGAAAATTATTATTTTTTATTTTTCTCCCTTGTTGTTTAGTGAAAAACCTTTCAGTTATCATCACCTTATAAAAACTTTATCACCCTACAGAATCTAATAAAAGCCATTCTTCTAAATGTCAAGCTCAAAAATTGTTTTAAAGCTTTGTGATTTTTTTTTAAATTTTGTTAGATAAAGGGTCTTACCAAGTAGGGTAAGTTTGTTACTTCACAGGTTTTCTGAACCTCGTAATTGTAACGGGCTTCGTATTTGTGTACATCTTAAAAAGTCTCCATTCGCTTCGCTTATGTCAGTAATTATACGATCTAAGGTAACTGTGAGAATATTACACTTTCTTGTGAGGTCAGATTTTGAAATTACATTTTTGACAATAACTTCGCTATTTGTCATGGGGTTGGTACTATTCTACATGAGCGTATTTGATGTAGTCCTCTATAACGAATTTTATGTTCCTATCTTATTTTTTTGTTTTTCCACTTTTAGATAACAAACTATAACAAAAACTTTCTTAAACAAATTTTCACAAGGAGAAGACTGCAGATTACTACAACTGTCTGAATGTTAATCTACAGTTTATTTATTAATCAATTCTCTAAATAAAAACTTCTTAATGCTTTTTGTATTTTCTTTACAATTGATTGTACATTTCCGATCAATATACATGGTGGTCATTTTATAGTAGACACTATTGGTATCTCGTAAACTATAAAATAATTTAAATGGGGTATCATTTCTTTTTCTTGTGATTTAATAACCCGTTTTTCAAACTGTGTTAATAGCCGCCATTTTCTATTGTAACTTAGTTTAAAATCCCTTATAGGAAACTTGTAAGAAAAAAATTACTTCCAATCTTGTTTCAAATAATGAGGTTTTATCTGTTCCACAAAATATGTATTATATATTTAGTCCTGGATTGGTATTTGCACATTCTGGAACATGTATAATTAAATTGTTAACTTAATTCAACAATGGGAAGGGTACAGAAAATACCTCCCTAAACGCCCCCAAAACTTCATTTTTTTTTTTTTTTATTTCAAGGCTCTTAACTTTTTAACGCAGTGTTTCTCAAATAAATATCCAAGAATAAAATGTTTTAAAATTTTATGAAAGCTCCAGAAAAAGGGCTTCCATAAAACATTTTATAGATAGTTGCCATGTTTGATAACGGGTTTTTAAAAATTCAAAAAAGTACCAAAGATCACACACAAAAGTTTTCCATAGAATTAATAGTTTACCACCGGATACCAATTGTGGCCACAATAAATGAACACCCTGTAACTAATAAATTTGCTACGCTTTAGTCTGTGTCATTTGGTAACGATTAATATAACAAGACACAGCTGATTACATCCATCAGCTTTATTAGTTCAACACAATATAGATTATTAACTTTCATAATCTCATGTGTTATTTTATGTTAATGATAATTACCCTGAAAACTAAACCAACATATGATTTGACATAACAGCTGTTTTATTTGTTATCGACTTTGAGGTTAGGATTACACAATTTTTCAAAACAAATATTCTGCAAGGCTGCATCTCACACATCCTAATAAGTGCTATTTATAAACACTTTCTAAAAGCGGTTTAATGCATTTGTTTGTTTGTGCATATATTTATAAAAACAAGGCAAACTCTTAAACTTTAATCAAGTACAAAAACATGTTGTGCTTAATTGTAGGAGTGAAGGTCATGTCTCAATTAACGTGATCACGTGGTACAGAAACAGACTAAATTACCCCTGCCATCATTAACCTTAGCCTAGACGTAATATGTTTTATGAAGCATTACAAAGTCTAAGAAATTTTAATATTTCAATATAATCTGCGTCTCAATGATTTTACTTCGCAATTTTTGTGATGAGCAAACTTACCCCTATACTTCGTATACTCTATAAATAAAAGTTAGCAGTAACAACTCTAGTAGCAAGAATTTTCAATCAAATTTAACAAAAAATTCGTTGAATATAATTAGAATAAAAAGGTCAAGCGTATGCCGAAATCACACAACTTAGGACCGGTAGATGTAAAGGAACAGTTATTTTTATAAACTCGAAGTCTTTTAAGCGAAAGTTTAATTTAGACAGACACGTGAAATTATAGGGGAGCAATGGTTTTACCTACGGACCTTAATGAAGAGAAATCAATGAAAATACAATCCATCTTTTAATCCCAATTGAATTGATTGTCTCACATCTCACAAAAACTGCTTTTAAAATTTACACGTTACGCTTTTCTCATTGTGTAGTTAAAGTATTCGTCATACAAAAAATTATAATATATGATTTTGCACTGAAATTTAATTTCAAATCCAAATATTCATTTTTCAAATGTGTAGGTCGTGCCGTGTTCAAGTTAGAGTGAGAGAGACACGATAACTAACACTTTAAATTTGGCCTATACATTTTTTGAGACGGTAACTCTAAATTTGTATTTCCCTCGACCTTTCATAATAGTTACTTTTCTAGAGTTTTAAAATGTACAAAAAAATATCTCAAAATATTTCCCTTGATACAATATAAGAGACTTTACTTATGACCTGTGTGGTCTTAATAAACTCCCTCCAACCAACTCTATCAACTGAAATCATCTTTAACTTTTGCAAGGTTTTCCTTCATATGCGCCTTCTTCGATACGGTACCATTTCCCTTCCTTTTGGTGTTGAAGGTTCAATCAAGGGTACGATGGCGTTTTTGTACGATGGCATCCAGCTACTCCAAGACATGGCCAAGCCAACGTAATTTTCTTTCTTTGGAATTTTTTTTTCTCTTAACAAGGTAAAAGAGTTATAACTAAAAAACAAAATCAATAAAACATAACCTCAACGTAAAAATTAACTGTAATTTTAGTTAAATATCGAGAAATATAGTATCTTAGATTAAAATAATAATTGGACAATTATTGAAAATTATCAAAAAGACGACCGTTATAAACAGTATATTGGTTGATCATGCTTGTGTAGATTGTAATCAAACTCATTTTGTGCAATTTTATGAAATCAATATCTTCATTAAGCTGTTACCCAAAAATACCAAAGACTATAATATATAATCATACTATCTGAGTAGCTGTTTATTTATACAAACTATATTTAAAATTCATAAATACCAGAACACATCTCAAACTTTATTCATAGACGTATAAAATTATTTCGTGCTAAATTAGAGTGTGAATGTGACGTCTCAATTAACTCGATAACGTGCTACACAATTTAACTAAATTAGTCCTAGACATAATTAGCTTTAACCTAGAATTTATATTTGCTAGGTAATTAACGAGATGTAGTGACAGTTTTTAAAGGTACAGAATCTAAATATTAAAAATATCTTAAGAACATATCTCCAGAACCGTTTTTATGTGTGTTTCTTCCCGTTTACTTTTTTTTTTTAATAACAGTTTTAAAAGAACTGGTTTAGCCATCCATTACAAACAAATTATTTTTTAATAAAGAAAAAACACAATTTCAATCAAAATTGATAACAAGTCTAAAAAACATTTATAAATAACTCGAAAATGTTAAGGTTATTTAAGGCTAAAATTACATTGCATTATGAAAAGAAGATGATTTAAAGAGCCCTAGACTAGCTCTCTAATACTTTAATAGCGTCAGGGTTGGAAGAGAACATAGTTGATAAGAGACCTGATAGGAAAGATAATAAAAAGGTATCTAACCCAAGACTACATGAATAAAGGTGTAAATCTAACAGGGGAACTCAGAATTACCAAACCTGTACTCACTATAATAAGCACCTGAGGGTTTGAAGACAAAATCTATATTAAATTTAATAGAAAAACTAATATCATTTCCTTCATTATAACCTAAAGAATAATCTTGATATTGTTATTAAGTATTTCACGTTAGTTAAACTATAACTCTAATATGGCCTATATGAATCTCAAACCAAATCAATAGACAATTTAACACAATCCTTAATTCTCAAATTCTCACTATTACCTTATTGGGAATACCTTTGTAAAATCTATATGTTTATAAAGTTAAAAGAATTTTGTTACAAGAGGGGAATTAAGAGTTCAGTTAGTACACACTAATCTCAAATTTCATACAAATCGTATGGGCGGATTTCCAAATATGACAAATGTTTTAAAACAAAGTAAATAAATAAAATACTGGATCTCTAGACAGTTCGGCTCATCTTGCCCTCTCATTTACCAAGACGATATTTATTGCATGTCTGATTACAATCTTGTTAAAGGTTAGACCTCCTCATTAGACATCTTTCTTATGTTTAATGATTTATTATTCTGTTCTCCAAAGTAGACTTTTTAGTTTTTTATCTGTTTCTTCCTTATTTTGAAGTTTGATAAGACCTTTTTCACGACAGTATTTGACTCAGGTTGAAATTCTAAACAAATTGTTTGCTTCAGAAGTTTTTTAATGTGTAATTCATGTACAAAGTTTTGACCCCGAATAAAGAAACCTAAAAAGACCATTTAATTTGTACTATTAGAAAAATTATCGCCACAAAATTGATAATGGCCTGACATTAACTATCTTCATTTTTTGAGTACACACAAACGTATTTTAAAACTGTTAAATTTTCGGATTGTCACCTTTATTTTCTGCTTGATCAGCTTTCAAATTTTCTCGTTAGTGGACATTCCTTGTATAAAGAGTGATTGGAACAGGTGACCCGCTGTTTTATTCGGTAAGTACAAGAGTTACGAAGAAACTTTAAAAGGTCACCCCAGAATTTTTTAGTTGAAACTAAAGGTATGAAGAATTTTTTTTACATCATATGTCATTTTTCCAATATGGTGGCCAGTTCGTAATTTTGTAATGGAAACAACAATTTTTTATGACGATTTTAGATTCACGTGTTTTTTTTCTGGGTATTTTTTACAGTCCAGTTTATGAACTAAAGACACTTAAATAATTCAAATATTTGCAAATTGCTTGAAAATAAGAAAAATCGTTTTTAGAAAATTATTGAATTTGCAAATTTTGAAACATTTAAGTGTCTGTAACTCATAAACAGTTGGAGATATAAACAAAAGTCCAAGAGTAAAAAAAGTCTTAAAATAATGTGTGTTATTGAAAATCGCCATTAATGGCGTTATTTAATCAAACATTGCGAACTAGCCACTATATTCTAAAATATAAACGTTTTGAAATACCTCTAGTTAACTTAATTAAATTCCTGGGCGTTACCTTTTAAAGTTTTTTGTAACTTTTAACCTTACAAGGTCACATCTGTTTCAATCGCTCTGTATTCCAACATAGAGATTCCAACTCCTCAATTTAAAATTTGATGGTACTCTGCAATAAGATAAAAAATTTTAAATGAATTTATCTAAAAATATCCTTAATTTTTTTAAACCTAACGTACTGGCAGCCAACTCCAAAAAATACGTATTCTAGAGTTGCTTCAGAAACAAACAAAAATCACCCATTAAGCTATTATTAAAATGCCTAACTTTTCTAAATCAATTCAACCAATTTTGGTATAATAATGTTTAACAATTAAAACTAATGTGTTAAATAACAGCAAGTGAAACATAATTACAGTTAAAGAAAACTGAAATGCATATCATTTCATTTAACAAGGTTTTATTTAGGCCATAGAGTGGTTACCACTTTTGCTTCCCAAACAAGAGGGATAATTCCGTGGAGGCCAAACAATTTACAATTTAATCGTATCATATTTAAATGTTATACAATAGGTCCATTTAGTTTCGAAGTGGAGAAAAGGTACTTGTGGCCTACCAACTTAACAAAACAAAAGTTTCTTTTAAGACAAGTTAATATCGGGAATGAAACAAATGAAGACTATGTTTGAATATAAACAACTAAATATTTCACTAGAATCATTGATTTTACATATTAATTATATTGCCAATCGCCATAGTATGGTTTAAAGCTCATAAATTAGAGGTTTGGCTGCCATATATTGGCCAAGTTTGGTAATATCAAGTACTACTCAATACTAGCGCATTCTGAACCTGAACCCACAAAACTACAACTGTTCAACCCATATATTAGCCTCACAATATATCGTATGTTGTGGCACTTCTTAGATATACGAAACGCAAAGTAACAAGTAGTGATTGATTTAGGAACGCCGTAATATTACACCTTACGAAAACTAAACCAATTTGGATTTTAACATAAATAACAGTAAGAACGGAACTAACGGAAGGGTAATTCTTGAACGCGGCAGCGTTCCGTTCTACGATGTATCATGAAGTTACCCACAGATTGATTGTGAACATATAAGAGTAACAAAGTTTTATGTTTGTGACAAAGTGTAACAACTGAAGATATCTCTTTGAGATGAAACGACCGTAGCTGCATTCCAATTAATAAGGATAGTTATAGACATTTAAAAGTTGCACTGAATGTATTGACAAAATTTGTGTGCCAATACAGACCAAAGCCAAGTAAAAACCACGTGTTTATCCACCCAAGTTTGATGAACTTGTACCGGAAACTCCCATGTCACTACCGTCTCCATCCCACTCAGTATCACTCGCGCAACTCATACTTCCTACACGATTGTTTTGTATTTTTAGAATGAACACGACTTCCTTACAAGGTATTCTGGTCGATAATTAGAGTAATGCCCTCAGCATGCATCTGATGCAAGTTCTCTTTGGTGTTTGTTTTTATTGCCGCTAGATTGCAAACCACAACATTCATATGCAAGTATTTAAGTCGCATAAAATGAGGGAGTACAGGGTAATTGGCAGAACGAAATAATCATTTGACATTTCGTCTGTGTGTTCTTATTCAGTTAATGCCAAAAAAAACTATTGATTTTTTAATAAATTTAGAAATAGGGTTACTTACCAATTGATGTACAGTAACCTCAAGGTAGGAATGTGTCTGGGGTGAAGAGAAAAAGAGGGGCCCCCACTCTTCGTTTGTTGCGTTTGCTTTCAGCGGTACAACACTAATAAAAAATATAAACCTAAAATGTTTCTGTGTAAAAGCGTACCCTACTTTCGTTTCTTTTAACGGTGTATATAAGAATAAAACGTTTACAAAATTAAACTTTTAAGAATTAACTTGTACTTAAACTTTAAGAATTAAATGTAACTAAGCAGTAATTTGTGTTCCAACTTTTCTTGCAATGGGTTGTACCGTCACGTCAGGTTAAGGAAGCAAGTAGAAGGCAGGACACGCCCATTACACCAGTCTGAGGATACTGTACAAGGTTTTTTAATTTTATTTCCATTTTAAAATATCGGCCACTCGTTACAGTTAGCTATGCTGGTTTAAAGGCACTGCCAAACTGCCGCGGGAAGCGGTACGGGTAAACCGCAAGGTATTGTAATACGATTGAAGTAAATGGGAGCGTTCACATTGGCGCGGTTATTTTGACCATCGTACCACAGAAATGCTGCATGTGCCATAAATTGGGCACGTTATTCTGGCGGTACACATACTCCAGACAGTAAGTTAGCAACATGTCTTTTACTGATCGTCTCATTGAAACTGTATACTTGTATCCAGTATCGGATTGTAAGGCCCTGACCAATAAGAGGCGAAAGGTTTTTGAAATCCAAATTCCTGGGGAACAATCATTGGAGTTAGTGGATTACTTAAACTTGTAAGGGGAACAAATCTGATAAGCTAGAATAATGAGGCTTTAGTTACACAATAGGCCATCGGTCGCATTGCCAGAGCTGGTTTTTTAAAGGTCCTTTAAAATTCAAATATCAAATCAATGAATCCAGTGTCGTACAACCTCAATCATCGTGATTATAAGGACATTAAAAAAATTGTCCGAATCTGGGAGATCATCGCAAAGGAAGTCAGAGAATCAAGTAGCTAGTAATTTTAAAAAAGACTGACGATTTTTTAAATGCAATTGTAAAATTCGGTACTTATGATTCACTCATTATTAAAACATGCCTATGCACCCTCCCTATTCCTATCTCATCGCTTCCATCCAGCATACAAGCCATCCATACCTCTTCAGTACAGTATCATTGATAGTACATTTGTTTACCTTATAGTTGTAAACAAATAATTATATCAGTTTTTTTGCCAAGTAAAGGATCGTTCCTTTTACAAACAGTGTAAAAATTATCACATCATTAATTTTTTATTTTGGAAAAGAGTACCTGTTTTGGAAATGTAATTAATGTTTAAAAAGCAGGCTATCGAGTTATGAATAGTGTTGTGTGTCAGCTCGGTAAACAAATTTTGTTATATAAAGGAAGTTATTGCATATATATTAAAACATTATTAAGGGTCAATATAGACCTAGCAGGATCTACACGTTTTTCATATAGTCTTAGATCCCTTTCTCTCATCTTTCTTATCAGGTCGCTCTTAACCAAATCTTGTTCCCTTCCGACCCTGACGCTATTAGAGTATTCAAGCACTAGTTGTCTTTATTTTATGTTCTTCTTCTCCTTTTTTGTTTATCGCGATGGCAACCGAGAGGTTTTTACCTTTAAACAACAAATAATGACAAATCCAGGGAGCTATGGTGTTCTTCACAGAACTAACAAAAGAAACATACTTTGTATAACCTACAAATTAATTCTAGTAATTATGTTGACAAAGCTCTAAGAGTTATATTTATATTCTCGTTTTATTTAAATTTAACACGTAAGGTTCACAGCACTCAAGCATGAAGAAGCACCATGACTATTTTATTGACAACCGTATTATTAGTTGTAATAAAAATGCTATACTGTATATAAATTGTTATTTTAAATTTCCGGGGTGTAATATAAAACTCATTAAGTTGATGTCAATGAATGAAGCCCGTTAATTTTGCGCAATAAATTAAAGTTAAACAATAACAGGCGTTGATTATGCAAAAGCGATACTTAAGGTGTATCATTATTGCATAAGGAGCGCCGGGCTACCCAAAACTATTCAAAGTCTGAAGACTTGAATATAAATATGGGTTTAACTTTATTTCCCTTTTTGTTTAAAGATGCCTGATAAGAAAAGAACATAAAATAAAACCCCAAGCCCTCGAATACTTTAATTGCTTCAGGATCGGAAAAAACAAGAGTTACTGAAAAGAGACCTAATTGGATATATTAAAGAAATGTTCTAACCCAGACAAAATTAAAAAACTGTAACTTCAGTTTAGGTCCTTTGGGGTTTTCACGCCTGTAGTCACTATAGTGAGTCCTTATAGGCGAAGGTTCATAAGGATCTGCAGTAGTAATTTCTGGTTCTCTCTCAGATGATACAAATTCCTCCGTCTAATAACAGTTTATAAATAAATAAATTCGAAGGTTGGATCTTTTCACGTTTTTTTACATATTTCAATACAACAAAATTTTAAGAATTCCTCAATTTTAAACAATTGCCAAAATAAATGAAAATTTTTAAATGAACAATTCGTAAATGAAAATTTGTACCTAATTTTAAAACGAGTATCGCAAATTTCTTTCATTATCTATTCAAGCGTATAATATTATTTTTGTGAACACCGTTTTAAAAATGACGGTTAGTTTTAACCCTTGTTAATGAATAGCAAAAACCTCTCGGCCATCATCGCCTAATAAAAAATTTAAAAAAAAGACAAATAAAACCCCATCTTTCGAATATACTAATAGCACCAGGTTCGGAAGAGAACAAGAGTTGGTCAAGAAAAACTGACAGGAGAAAGAAACATACGGCTCTAACTAGGACTACATGAAAAATTGTGTAGGTAGGTGTAGGGTACATCGGGATTGCCAGAGCCGTAGAGGTTGATTCACATTCTTTTTTTTATTTTTGAAGAAGTAGCTTTAAAGATATTCTATTATAGTACACTGCAATTAACTTTTATGGTTTTTTTCTGCAATTCTGCAATATCTGGAATATTGCTGTTTTACGATCTGATGTAGAAAATGACGACATATCATTTTTGGGGGGAGGGGAGGCCACAATTTTTTAAAATAAGTAAACCACTTATTTCTCTCAAATACATAGTATAGAAGGAGTTATCAAATTTGAGATGTGGGTATATTTTGGCTATATCACAGAACTTTTTTCTTTTTTTGTAACTAAGAATTTGGAGTAACAAAAGTACAATAATTATCATCAAATTCGGTTACAACAATTTTGATCAAATATTTCAGACATCGTTTTTGTCGCCGTTTCTCCGAAAATTCCGGTTATTGAATTATCAGTAACACACCAAAACGTAATTTCTTAAATTGAATCTACAGATTTCGTTTACATTTTAATGTAAAATTAAGATTAATGTCTCAAACACGTCTGAGAAATCGCAAGTAAATAATATTACGGTTCAGGAATAATTGGCGAAGAAATTACTTTGACCGCAGTCAAAAGTTCGTTTTTAATAAAAATATGTTTTACACTATGGACGTGTTTATGGCAATAGGCAAGTTTAGGTTGTTTTTTTCATTAATATTTTATTTTTTTAAGACATGGTTCACTTTAAACCTTTTGAATGACAACCAACAACCTCACGGTTTCGGCGAGTTCTTAAATGATTTGGAGAACAAAGTAAAATAGAAACAGTCTTTATTTAAGGGTGAAGTTAGGACCATCAGGTCCTCTCTTTGAATTAACTCCAGAATTCAGAAATAATAAATTGCTTATTTTAGACTAAATATAATACAAAATCAAAAAAACCTTTTTTTCGTTATACTGCTTCAAAAACAGCTGTTTTCAATACATACATTTAGATGCTGAAATTGTTCTTTTTAGTCCTAGGACCTAAAAACATCAGCTGAGGTTATCAGCTGTTACTTCGCTTATACGAATTAATTGACGATTGTGAAGAATCTATAAAAATAAACTATACTCTCAATTTTAAATAACCGATAAAACCGCTGTTACCATATCTATACTATTATATAAAAATCTATTGGTGTCTGTCTGTGTGTATCTGTGTTACTCAATCACGTAAAAACTACTAGACCTATTGAGCTGAAATTGTACATGGACATTATTAGGGGCCCTTGTTAACACATAGGCCTATTTTTATTTATAAATTCCATCAGGACACCGCCCCACTGGCCTTGAAAACTCCCTTAACACTTAATTATCTATACGCCATTATACAATACGTCAACCTGTTACGAAGGACAGGTACTCTGCTAGTGTTTTATAAATAAGTACCACTAACAAAAACTAAACACCTGTAATAGCTGCAAACTTGTGCAACTTATGCAAACTTTTGAAGGTAAATAGGTTATAACGTTTGAGTTTTTGTGAAATTGTTTTTTATATTGTTTGCAGTATATCGAAAAATAAAGGTCATCACTAGGACCGCTCCCTTAGGACTATAGCTTGCTTATTTTCCGGCCTCGGCCGTTAAACTAGAGCTTGTATTGAAAATTTCAGTTTTGGTCCTAGCGATGAAATATACTATTACAATTCAAACATAAATTCAAAATAAAATCAATAAATTCAACATTTAACATAAAATTCACAATTTAAAATACAAAATAAAATGAATCTTAATAACAATTCTTTAAATTAAACAAATTTTAGACGTTAAGAATAAATTTTTATATAATAATATAACTAATATAAACAATAAATTGCTTATTTTAGACAATGTATAATATAAAATAAAACAAGCCTCAACACAATTTAAACATAAACATAAAATACATAATAAGATAAGCTTCAAATTAAAAACAACGTCAACTATAAAAGAGACTATTTAAAATGGAATGTGTAAGAAGGAACGTTTGTGCAAGTGTTTGCATCGTTTATTTAAAACCTTGTGAGAACAAACTCTTCTCAAGGTACAGAATACGAAGGCCTTCTGTGTTTAATACGTTCATATTTAATTACCTGTCGACTGTTATTAAATGATGGAAATAAATTAGTTTTTTTATTATTTAGATATAATTGTTTATTTTTTATTTAATATGAAATAATACGTTCTGTTGTTTCCTTCTTTTATATTTAGGAAAATTTAATCTGTTTTTTAAAACAATTTATTTAATTTTTACCCTGATTCTGTTAATTTAAGTTTCTTTTTTTCTTTTTTTTTCTCTATTGAAAAAACGTTGGCCATTATTACTTGTACGATTCTGTAATATTTCATTAGAAAATATACAGTTTGTCACACAAAACCATAGCTCGATAAACAAGATCGGATTCTACATATCCAAATAAATAAAATAAAATCAGTAACTTTTTTTGGAATTCGCCTTAGTTTAGTCAGAATTCACCATTTTGATTGTTTAAACAAAAACTCACTGTAACTCCACAAATAGATAATTGAGTTCAAATCTGGTATAAGCATTTTGTATGTTACGTTTTACAAGTGTACCAAACACAAAGACATTATTTTTATAATCGACGATAAAAATTTTAAACGGCCGCCATTTTGAAAATTATAGAAATAAAGTATTTGTATTTATTTGAACATTTTTCATTTATTTGATCCTGTATACCGCGCTAAGGTTTTTTGACACCCTGTAGAAGTAAATATAATTATTAAGTAATAAATGATTATAAGTAATGCTTTAGTAAAACATTTTTACCACAACTTTTTTACTTATTTCGCTTTTCATAACCTCAAAAAGTTGAAGAAATAATTTTCCACATGCTATCCATCCGTCCGTTAACGTTGTATTTTTGTACGTAAATGAAATTTGATATATGAGACTATAGTGAGCAATATAATAGAAACCTATTGAAATTCAGAAAAATCAAATAAATTGGTAAAAATGGCGGCCATTTTAAACAATTTTTGTTCACATCTCGAGTATTATTGAACTTATAACATACTAAATCAGATACAAATTTACCGATTTCAATTCTGCACTGAATGGTACCACTACCGCTCGATGATGACAAATAGCGAAATTATAGTCAAAATGTAATTTCGCATCCTAACATCCAAGAAAATATGATATTCATATAGTTACGAGATCTGGTGGGATCGACAAGTGGTTTGAAACTTCTTCACATACAGAGTGTAACGAAAAATGTGGGCTGGGAATTCATTTTCGGATTATACACATCAAAACCAATAAAAAATATCAAATAACATATAGTCGAATTCCTCTTCACTTTTAGTCTATCCGCCATTTTTTCCAAAAAAAAACATAAATCCAGAAATAGTAAAAATACTGAGTTTAAATTTAGAATAAGTATTTTGAATGTTACGTTTTACAAGTGTACCAAATGCCAAGTCTTTATTTCAATAATTTTCAAAATGTTGGCCAATTGAAATCTTTAACGAAAGATATGTCAAAAACCATTAACTTCACAAAAAACTTACAAAGGACAAACTATTTTTTACTAAACAAAAACAACTTTTTTTTTTTTTTACTTTTTCTGTAGGTCAAAGAATAACCATGTTATCGACAAAAAACTAAAAATACAAATTCAACAACAATCAAAACTAGTCTAACACCAACACATTTATGAATTATTATGTTAATTTGTATTCATGGAAACCATGAAAATATATTATTATTATTATTATTTAATAAACAAATCAATTCACAATTTTATTTTTTATTTTAGCATTAATAATAATTGAAATATGACAAATCACAATGACACAAATCACAATTGGGTCTGAGGCACAGCTACTTAAACTGCAGATAATAATTACACAATAAAGAAATGTACTATTAATTTAGCAAACCATCATTATTACAACATTTAATATATTTTCTTGGTTTCCATTTATACAAATGAACATAATTCAAAAAATTTGTTGCTGTTGGACTAGTTTTGATTGTTGTAGACAATCATCAAGAAATTGTATTATTAGTTTTTTGTTGATAACTTGATTATCCATTGGCCTACAGAAAAAGTAAAACAAATTGTTTGTCGTTAGGACAGACAAATATTTTGTCTCATACGTTTTTTGTAAAGTTTACGATTGTTGAGACTTTTTAAATTTCGTTAAATATTTTAAATGGGTGCCATTTGGAAAATTATTCAAATAAAGTCTTGGTGTTTGGTACACTTGTAAAAGTTTTTTTGAAAAAAACAAAGAAAATGGCGGATAGACGAGAAATGAAGAGGAATTCTTCTTCATGTTATTTGATATTTTTTATTGGTTTTGATGTATATAATCCGAAAATGAATAGCTAGACAACCTTTTTCGTTACACACTGTATATATATATATATATATATATATATATATATATATATATATATATATATATATAGTTTGAAGGTCCGCTATGACGTAGATATTGACATGAGCTAAGCGAATGGAGACTGTTTCATATACACAACTAGCCGATTTTAATAAAATATTGAAAACATAAATAAGAGGCTCAGAAAACCTGAGTTACACTCTTTTTAAACAAACTTACATTTAATATTTCCTTCAAGGCCCAAGAGAGCAACTTGTTTAGAGGATCTGCTTGTATTACATTGTATGTTAAAGCTGGGTAAGTACCATAATGACAGCTAACAACTTCCCGCGTATCAGACTGAATGCAAGTGTTTTTTAGATTAGCTTTCTTTTTTACTCAATGATATTACGAAACAAGAACACATGATTTGCAAACATCCTGAGTCAATATTTCATTCTCCAGTAAGAGCATGCGCAGTTGCATCATTAATTATGTCTAAATACGTAATACCATCCAAGTTATATGGTTTAATACCACCTCTAAATAATCGTGAATAAAAAAACTATCATGAAATGATTCATGAATACTTAAAGTCTATTAGTTAAAACATTAATTGTAAAATACACCTATAGAAGTCCCCTTACTAATACGATCATGTCTGTATTTATTTAACCTAGTTCTACGGTAAAGTATTTATTATGTATTAAATGCAATCAGATTAGCTTTATGTATTAGATTACGTATCTTGTAAAGTGTTGGTAAAATACATACAAGATTTATTTAACCGATAGCAAACCAAACACAATGGCGCACGAAGTGTCAATCAGTTTAGTTTGCCTGTGTATACAACAGCTGTGAAAACTTGTGAACAAGTTCTAAAGTTAGTGGATTATTTTTAATTGTTGCTTAAAGGTGTAAAACCTAACGGTCATTATCTCCTCATGAAAATAAAAGAAACACTCCTAGTCCACGAATAATACTAATAGCTTAAGGGTTGGAAAGAACAAGAGGCTTGAGAGTGAGAGAGAGAGAGAGAGAGAGAGAGAGAGAGAGAGAGAGAGAGACCTAGCCCAGGACTACAATAAAAAAGATGTAGATCCACCTAAGATTGATTGATTGATTATGTTTGGAGTTTTAGGGCCCGTTTAGAGACCAGCCCTGGCAGCCTATTGTGCATCTAAAACCTCCTCACTCTAGCTTGTTCCCCTTACGAGTAATCTACTAACTATCTCTTCCAACGTTAGTTCCTCAGGAATTTGGAATCCAAAAATCTATCGCCTCTTATTGGTCAGAGCCTCACTATTGAAAATTATGTGTTTTGGGGTCTCCTTGTCCCTCCCGCAAAGTTTCGTCCTGATAGGCTCCTATCCTCATGCACTCTCAGAACTCAGTGTCACGTAATTAGTCTGAGTTGTCCCTTACGTCAGGTCATTATCGTCTTCTAATCTAACCTAACCTAACCTATGATACTTCGAGATTATCAACCGATACGCACTAGATCGTGTGTATAACTCTATCTAGTCAAGTAAAATAATACTTTTTTATCTGAGTATAGTAATGTTATGGCTTAAATAGGTTCTTAGTTATATTTTAAAGTTACAAAATTTGTCAATATTTTGAGTTGAGCGTAATTTGTTATTAATGATTAAATTTTAAAATGTCACTTTTTTTTAGTTTTATTAGAATATCTTAGTTTCCATAGCTCCTACAAAATATATATATATATATATATATATATATATATATATATATTCATTATTGAATTTCAAATAAAATGGGTTAAAAGTTCATAGATATATTTAGAGAATTTTTACGTAACCTCAAAATAAGACGAGGGATACACTAAAGTGATTACAGGCGTGCCATTCTTGAGAGATCCAACTGGTTCTACATTTTTTTTTTTTTTTTTTTATGTTCAGAAAACAAATTTGTCTTGGTTTAAATAGTAGTATTATATTTTTCCTATCAGGCCTGTCTTCACCAATGCTTGGACTCTTCCAACATTGACTCGAATAAACTATGGGAAACCTATCGATTTATTTTGTTTTCTTATTGTTCAAAAGATAAAATAAAGAAAATAACAAAAAATATATATCCCTAAGACGATGATGATATAGATGTTTTTCGATACTAAACAAAATAAAGGGGGAAAAAATAATGGATTTTAATGAAGCTTTAAAAACAAGCTAAATTACATGTCAAATATTTTGAAAAATAACTTTAAAAACTGTATTGGGCGTGAAGAATTAATTGCACAATGTATAATTAATATTATTCAAGTTTTGGCACACCCTGTTCCTAAACAATGTAGGACTGAAATGTTAATAAAAATTTATCTTACGTTCACCAAAATAAGGTAAAAAAATATCTATTTCGTAATTACCTATAGTAAGAAAACTGAAGTAATGTGAAAATTTTTGGCATTCGATCAGCTGCCATTTTAATGAATTTTGTCTACTCAAGAAAAACTGTTAAATCAGATGTCACTCGATTTTAATTGACATTTAAACATTTTTAATTCCCAGCCAAAAACCTAATTTTGAGAAGGGTGGTTCTTTCATGCGAAAAAGTTGTAGGCCACTGTCGAGGTACCTACCCAGCCCCAACGTAATATTAGGAGATCCTTTAAAAATGTAAAAAACTTTAAACGCATAAAAGTTAGTTTCTTAGGGTAATAAATTATATTGGTAGATCAAAGGGATAAGTTTGATTAAAACAATTATTACACAGGTTTTCTCAACCTCGTATTTGTGTATATCACTACTTTCTTAACGTATGCTAGGTCCTAAAGAGTCTTGTAAGTGTGTATAAACTATAAAGTCTCCACACGCTTCGCTCGTGTCAGTGTCTCGGCCCTGACGGGCCTCAAAACTGTTCATACTTGAAGAATCCTTGATTCGTTTCACTTTACTCGTGTAACTATACTAAGGGCCTTGGTAAATATACGTATATCACATTTTTTGGAGATAAAAAATTAACTTTGTTATCGTAGATAAGTGGGTTTTGTACCACTACATGCAGAATTGAAATTTACAAATTTGGATTTAATTTAGTGTGTTATAAGTTGAATAACACAAGAGATATGTACAACAAAGGGTTTAAAATGTTCACTATTTTTAAAATTTCAATTCAATTATTTTTTAATTTCAATAAGATTCTACAAGTGTATTACCTGGGAAATTTCACAACTATCGATATTATGAGTTGGTAATCCTGCCAATATTTTATAACAGCTGGTTTGTCATTGTTGAATGAATATTTTATTTACCTGTGTTTTGAAAAAAGGAGTTAAAAGATTTTTGTTTTCTGAAGGAACAAAACCATCTGAAATTTACATAGAACAGAAATAACAATAAGGAAAATGTTGTATGAACCGTGAAAACTATTATAAGTGGATGGAGCTGTATAAATTGGTCAAACAAATGTGTGATTTGCAGCCTTCAGAGCTATCTGCTCTGCTGGAAAATCTAATCGAAACCCTTATTCAAGAAGATCGACTACTTACAGTTTAATGCGGAAGTATTGGTACTGTACACTCTCTCATCCGTGACAAGTTGAAATATCGTAAAGCATCCACACGATGGGTTCCAAGACAGTTGACAAGTATCCACCAAAACACTAAGCTTCGCATCTGTCAGGAACTGAAGAAACGTTATCAGGAAAAAGGAGATGTAATTTTACATAGAATTGTAACCTGTAAAGAAACTTGGATACATCACTTTGAGCCTGAGTCAATGCGCCAAAGCATAGAGTGGAAGCACACCAATTCTCCTCTAAAGAAAAAATTCAAAACTCAACCAAAAGTTGGAAAGCTATGCTTTCCATTTTTTTGGATACAAAAGGTTCAATTTTCTGTGACTGTTTGGAAACTCAGCGCACTGTGAATGGATGAATTGGAAACAAAAGTGAAAACTTCAATTCTTAAGATAGAGACGAGGTTTACAGAGTAAGGGAGTGCTTTGTCTTCAAGACAACACTCGCACACACAAAGCTAACGAAATGCTTGAAGCTATTGAATGGTTACACTGGGAAGTCCTACCTCACTCCTCGTATAGTTTTGGCTTCATCAAATTTCCACTTGTTTGGACTCATTAAAAAAGCTCTACAAGGGAAGGGATTTGAAAGCAACGAGCATGTGAATGAAGTCTTACTTATAATTTTGTGCTGCATGGATAAACAAACTGGTACATCGATGAGATAATTGTATAAATTTAGTGAGGGATTATGTTGAAAAATAGTAATTGTCTTCTTGTTTATAATAAAGCACATTAAAACTATACTCATTTTTCTCTTTACTTATTGAATGCCCCTTCTACAATCCCTTACAAAATTTCATGTCCCTATTTAATTTTTTGCGGCCACTATAGTGCTTGCGTACAGACTACAACGACGTCGCAAGGATGGCATTTCGAAATCATTTTGTCGGTTTCCAGAAGTAATAAAACGTGAAGATCAATCCAAAAATAAAGGTCGATTCTATGACGATTACTAAACTTACTCTTTATTTCGTATAATGGACAAGTAATGTAGTTACTTTACCACAGAACAATTTGTAACATTTCAGTTAAAAAAAATTATTTAACCGTGCCAAAACTTTTCATACACCCTCTTTATTTTTAATGCAATTTAATCATGCCTATAATTTTTCTTTCAAAAATAACTTACTACTAACGCGTTATAAAATCCACTAGTTGCCGTTACTGCAATGATAGTATACCATTGCCAGTTACCCTTTAACAACCTCTAACAGTAATTTAAAGAGGAACATATTCACATAATTAGAGTTATTAACCACTCGTAAAACTCAAATAAAAAGATAATAAAAGCCTAGATGCGATTATATAGATCTAAAATTGTTTTTAGGTCGTACAAAAGCCATTAATACAAACATGGAGAGAAACAGTTAAATGCAAAAGTATCGTCCTCCGCGAAGTGAGAGGTGAACTTTTTACATTTCTTCTCTTCCTTTACTTTCCATGTACATTTCCCAAGGAGGACAACCTTACAAAAGGATAACAAATTCCATTCTTTCTTTTCCTGCTCTTCCAACAACGCGTTCAAGGTTAGAGCCAGTGCATTTCTACAGAGCAGTTATTATTGAATAGTATTCCCAACATGAAATAAATAAAATTGTAGTATTTTTACCTTGTGGGTGTCAAATATAAGTCTATCTTAATGTGTAGCTACAGCTGTTTTGTCAACATTGTTGACCTCGCCAGGCTGAGCAAACGTAACACACAATATCGAAAACATTACATCTGACAATCGTACATAACACAAAATAAATGTTGTATTAATCACTGTAAATCAGAAGGGAAACATGTAACTAACTAAAATTAGATTCATTTTATACTTTTTTAAACTCATTTTGTTTGTATCCAAGTCACTCTTTTTTATATAACAAAAGAACAATAATGTCCGTCTGTGTGACTTTTTTTTAATAAAGTAGTTACTTACTTTATAATTATATGACGCGTTTCGGAACTCGTTCCATCTTCAGATTATCGCTCTGCTGAGGTCGTTAAAACATAAAATAAATTATTATACAACATATCACGACACATATACACATACACGCGCAGATTAACACAGACAATATCACGGCGTGTGCACACCATCGAATATGTTTATATGCTCATTTTATACCTTTATTCTACTATGAGTACGGGAATAGATAGCACCATTTTGCATTTACCATTGGGACAAATTTTTCAGTTTCATCTTTCCTATAATGTATCTCTTAATCAATTTTTGTTCTCTACCGACCCTGACACTATTAGAATATTCAAGGGGTAGTAGGGGGGGTCTTTATTTTGTCTTTTTTTATAAGGGGATAATGAGAGATTTTTCGCCTTAAAAAAGAAACAAGAAATGTAAACCCCATCAACCAACATTATTCTTCAAATTACTATTATTTCCTTTGAAAACATAGCTGTTGCACTAACTGTAATGGTAAAATGGGCATAACACATATCTTACCCCTCAAAACAGGTCGTGTTAACGTTTGAACTCTTTGTAAGATTTTCTTCAGCTTTTTTGCAAAAAATCATCCGTGGGACAACAATACATCACTGAGTCTAGGTATCCGCCAGTTGATTCTGTCTTGTGTATCTGTACCCCCAATTTCGGGTTCCAATTACATTTCTCGCTTCCTATCATCTTGTCCTAGATTTACCAACTCTCTTCTTCCGATGGAGCACTTACTACATTACATTGTCTATTCTCGATGTCGGCTGTTCGTTCAAAATGGTCAGACCAAAGGAGCCTCACTCATTTTATAAATGTAGTAGTCGAAGTTTTACTTAAATTTTATTCAAATTTATCAAATAAAATACACTTCACTATTCTATAAATAGTCTATAAATTTCAAATTGACGACTATTTGAAACAATGTTTTATAAGTTTCTTCTTAAATGTAGATACTATAATAGGTTCTTATTAAAAAACAAATTAATCCACAGATGTAATTTAAATATTAGCATCCTATCACTGCGTAATAACTAGCCGCGTATCTACTTCTCTCCGTTTGTTTCCTTGCTCAGGTCGAGAACAGTACCAAACACAGCCACCTAACAAGCTAGAATCGGCTGGTTTCATCTCTCAATGCTAATCCTACAAATTTTAGACCTATTCATTGTGGGATAGGCTAGACTGACGGCTTATCGTCCAGTTAGTTCTGCCGTATGGTAAGTAAGTGTCCATTCTACCATTTTAAAGCGGGTGAAAAGACATTTCGTGTTGGTTGTACCAACTGCACAGCATGTTCAATAAGTTTGTCTTTACACACCTCTTCACTATACATCTCGGGTCCTGGAAATTCAGGTCGTTTACAAGGTAAAAAGGAAGATCACTTCAATACTGAGATTCTGGATAAGGTGGTAACTGTGAATTTACAGGAATGAATTTCAAAACCACTTTATGTGGGTTTTGTTCTGTTTTTCAGACGCAAATCTGCGTAATTTCCTTCTGAAAGAAAAGAGAATTAAAAAAAAGTCTCAGAGGTAATCATATCCTAATGCTCTGAAGCAGTCGAGCGGCAATTAAACCAGTTAATGTGACCAGGTCTTATCGAAATTGGGGTGTGACACTATCCAGTTCCCTCTCGGTCCTGGCCTACGAGAGCACCAGCTTACTAAGTTGAGGGAGTCATTGAGGAATTGAAGGTTAGCTAGGAGACAAATTAGCCAAGACGAAAGCTGCTGCCTACTTTCTAACCAGTTGGTAGAATTCCTCATGAAACGGTGAGGTAGGAGGTTAAAATTTGGATCAGGAATGAACACTTACAGTGATGACGTCAATTGGTCGCCACATGGGTAAGAGCCTAATCTAGGGACCAAATATTAACCTAACCTAACCTAATGTAGGAACCAAATATTGAGCTTAAAAACGTTGTAAAAGGAAATTTAGTTATGTGATTAGCCTGAACCACGTACGCAGGCTGTGCGAGCAAAACAACTAAACTACCATTCAATTTCTATTCTTCTACAGACATTTTATCATTGAAAAAAGGAGAATATCTTTAGAGTCCAACATCCTGTAGACGTTCTGTAGATTAACATCCTGGACAAAATTTTGGACCTTATCAAAAGTATTTTAAGCATCTATAATATAGGAACGTGATAAACCTAGAGTTGACATCCAGGAGACTAGTGGGACTCTTTGGGTTACTACCCCTGAAAGGGAAAACAAAGAAGGATTAATCTTTTAAAACGAAAATAAATTCCTATATATCTCTTTTGCTCTTCCAACAATGTTCAAGGTTGAAGTCAGTGCATTTCTACTTAGCATTACTTGCAATCATTACAAACAGTAATGCCAATATAAAATAACTAAAATTGGATTAGAAAATAGTCTTATTGCTTACGTAATCGCAGGAATTGAAAATAATACATTGTAATGACACGAATCCTTTTAAGGTACATTATTATTTAAATTACTATTATTTTACTTTATCGTGTATACGGCAGAATTGAAAACCATGAGAAAATGATAAAACTTATAATCTTGTGTTAATTAGTAGAGCATAATAGGTCGTTATTTCTAGAAAAATTAATCGTCCACAAATATAGCACAAACTTTCTGATGGGAGATCCTTATTACCTCGATTCTTCATTATTCTTTTCCTCTCAAATTGTGAAACTATGATATAAATTAATAAATATGAATGTAAAAATAAACTCGAAACCATTTTTATGGTCCGTAGGTAAAACCAAGTACCCTTGTAATTTCACACGCGTGTCTGTCTGTAAGATGCAACCAGTCTATATAGACAAGATTATTTTTTCTATTATCCTAAATGTAGAAAAAATATAACGGTAACAAAAACATGACCTTGAAGTAGTTAAAGGGCAAAAATTATCGATTAAAATATTTTTCTGGATGGCGTATCAAATAAAACTAGAATTATTCTAATTACGATTATATATTTTTATTTGAAAAAAATATTAATATATTGGTGATAGCCCAAATTTAAAATTGACCTACAAGTCTACAAAAAACTATTTGAATTTTAAACTAAATTGCATTGCAAATTATATATTATAATTTTTATAACGCAGACAACTTAATTTAACCACACAAAGAGAAATGCGTTTCTTATAAGTTGTAAAAGCAGTTTTTGTGAGATGTGAGACAATGGCCATTATTAATATTTAGAATTAACATTAGAATTATTCAATAGCCATTAAAAGATGGATTGCATTTTCATTGATTTCTTTTATAAGCGTCCGTTAGTAAAACCAAGGATCATTATAATTTCACGCTCGTGTCTGTCTGTCTGTAAGTCACAACCCGTCTACACATATAAAACGACAAATCCTATACTTTCAAACTTTGTATTTATATTCTTTGTATTGTCCCACAAATATAGCCGTAACAAAACAAAACATAAACTTGGGGTAGTTTGGGGCAAAAACTATTTCGTTGAAAATTTGTTTTTGGAAATATTATGTGTGTGTTATCAAATAAAACTAGAAGTTATTCTGATTAGGAATATGTATGTTTATTTCACGAAAAAAATATTATGGTGTTACTAGGCCAAATTTAAAATGTTAGATACAATGTCTCTTCCCTAATAACAATAAGATGAGCGACGAGGCTTAAAATCTTCTTTTTTTTTGGATTTTAATTTGAAATGCAGTGCGAAATCATATATTATAGTTTTTTGTACGACTAATACAAATTAATTTAACCAAACAATGAGAATTGCTTAGCGTATACATTTCAAAAGCAATTTTTGTGATATATATAGACTATATATCCGTGAAAAACTAAGCAACTAATTAACTCATAACAATACTTTCTTTATATTAAGCAAATGTTAGAAAGTATTTTGTTAATGAACACTGAATTGGAATTTTTATCGTATTTTGATTAATTTCAAACGTTTATAACTTAAAATAAAGTAACCGAACCTAACCTAAACTAAACTAATCAAACATAACCTAACCTAACATAACATATCCTATCATAGCCCTAACCTACCCTAACTTAACTTAACCTAATCTAATCTAACCCAACTTAAACTAACTTAACCTAATCACCGAAAAATGCGTGAATTTTGTCAAGTAAAATTTAAAATACCAAAATAAACTCTAACCAATGGCTTTTACACACAAAAATCTATTATATTACTTCGTCTTAAAAATAAATATTCAATATACTTGTGATGAGTATGTTCACTAGTAGTCTCCGCTCATCAAATCTCATTACCCTACCATCACAGTTATGCAATCACACTCACCATTTTGCCTTAATACTTCCTGGACACTAATATCACCGGACACTCCCAGCTTCACATCGTTAACAAATAATGACGTTTCCGCAAGTCCCTTGCCTTTCTAAATGTCTGCCAATCTAAGGCACTTGAGTATATATTAATATATTTAAATTTTAAATTACTGTGACTATTACTATTCCGTCAGTGTGTGTGTTGTTTACGAACTGAATTTATAACTTTCTTCCTCTATTGGAAGAGAAAATATTGTGATTATTGATAAAATAACAGTAAATGTGTTCTATATACAAAGTACCAAGGTACGTTTGGTGATTGCAACAACCGTAGAACTTCGGTTTTTGACATCTTCACATTACTTAAATACTTTCTTCAATAATAACATAATTTCTTGTTAATAGTCTACATTAGTATTAAAACACTAGTCGCACATTTTGAAACTAGAATAATTACAATGATTGATAAAATACAATCACATTAAATGTGTTTTACAGTTTACAAGGTAAGTTCGACGATCGCAAAACATTTGACCTCCGTTTTTGGACTGATCTTCGCGTTTCTAAAAATAATTTCTTCGCAATTGTCTATATTAGTATTAAAAGACTAGTCGCCATTTTGAAACTGTTGACTATTTTAATTTTCGGTACATTTATGGACAATGGATTATAATTCCATAATATTTTGATTTAGGCTAATCTTGGGTGTTGTAGGCAATTACCAAGAAATTGTATTATTACTTTTTTGTCGCTCAGTTATTCATTGACTTACAGAAAAACTAGAGTTTTGTTTTTATTAAAAGAACGAAATCTTTTGTCTCTTGTAAATATTTTGAAATGTTAATAGTTTACGAGATATTCGACATTAAACATTTTAAAGGTCTGCCATTTTCGAAATAAAGTTTTGGTTTTCAAACAATTTCACCGTGAACTTTCATATCTAACAACAGAAAGATACCTTGCTCAGTACTAATAATGGACCTGGCAACACATTTCAAAAAAAAAATACAAAAATAATATTCTTGGTGGAATAAAAAATACGTGATTTCTTTTCAAAATATTTCATTCATAAAACACGAAATACAAATCCTTCCCCTTAACAAACAAATTCAAATTCAGTGCAATCTTCACTCTTGTAATCAGATCCCATTGTATTCTAGTAGCCAGGAAATGAGCATTAAGACATTCTTGAAAATGGTCCTAATTTCTATATATAAAGATGTGTTGCCAAGCAATCGTGGCCAGTTACCATTTCTAACACACACACTCTTCACTTAACTGTACTTAATCAATCCTAACCTAACCTAACTAAGCCTAACCTAACCTAACTTAAACTAATAAAATCTAACCTAACCTACCTTAACCTAACCTAACCTAACCTAACCTCGTCTAGCCTAACCTAACCTAAATAAAATAAGATGTTTTTTATTTGTTATTTTTAAAAAAATCCTTATGATATGAATTATGAAATATTTATAATGTCTAAAAATATGTACAGAGCTTAAATCAATTAAAATAGTTAACATATTTCAAAGAATATAAATCTATAAAGATTAATTGGTATGACTAGGAACAAATTAACTGAGGACCCTTACGTCTTCCCCCCAACACACAATTATTTGAAAGCCTTCTCTGTCTACAAACTACGCCTATGTTACAAAGTAAATAGGACCAGTGTGACTTAGTCAGCAAAGGTATAGTAAAGCCGTCTATCTGTGCGCGCAGGCTGGTGGTTGGGTTGAAAGGCGAGAGGGGGTGCGGGGGCTCTTTTCTAAAAACATAGGGTTTTCAGTCGAAACCTTCGTTGCCGGTGATAGATTTATAGACCCTCACTTTCACCGTCCATCTGCTGGGCTACCTGACCCATTTTGTTTTGTTACATCTTAATTCTTGACTAACGTGTTACGTTTTAATTTAGGTTGTTGTAGCCACACCTGAATATTTCTTATTTAAATGTATGTTTATTTTAATTGTTAAAAACAAAGTCTATTAACATAACTTACATTTATTTACAAATACATTTAATTCTTGAATAACGTGTGTCGTTTTAATTTAGGTTGTTGTCACACATACAATTTTTTTTGATAGTACATATCCATTTAAATATTTTATAATTATAATTTGTATTTATATTTATCATAATGAAAGACATGCTAATATGATTTGGTACATTTAATATTTCATAATACTGTAAAACATAGTCTGATACATATTTACATTGCCTTTATAAACATCCCTTTTAGTATGGCATAATAACACAGCACAAAATTAGTGTCGGGTCGGGCGGAAAGGAGCAAACAATGCCCATAGGCTCTCCATCAGTATGTTTTCTGCCAAGATAGTAGCGAAGGGTTCGCGCGCACAGATAGACGGCTTTACTGTACTTAGGACTACTAAGCCATCAAAGTTTAAGCGGTTTCGAGCTCTGTTGATAGCACATTGTTTTTCCGTGTCTTACGCAAAGTCCTCGTTTAAATTGGATTAACGAGCATAAAACAAAGCCGAAAAGATTATATAAAATTACGTAGTAATAGTCCAATACTCAAGCCCCTTCACCTCTCTATTCGACTTCTAGTCTCCCGATAGAGTTTTGGAATGTCCATTGTGGATCTAACATTTTGAAGTTTTCGTATTCCTTCAGATGTACTCCATTCGTTACTTTTCTGGGTTTCCTTTTCAGCATGTATTCGTGAAATTGTGCTAACTATAACATATATAAATGGGTTCCCAAACAATATAGGTCGTGCGGAATGAGAAGAAGCCTGGCCTTAATTTTAGAAAGTGGTTGAAACCGGTTTTTAAAGGGTGGTATCCGTATCTCAGTTCTACGAGCCTCAGTAGTCACGTAGAACTGAGATACGGATACGTGACTACTGAGGCTCGTCTACCACCACCCCTAAAAAACAGATTTCAACCACTTTAAAATTAAGGCCAGGCTTCTTCTCGTTCCGCACGACCTATAATGACCCTTAACCATTCCCATTTCTGCCACTGCTGTCCTCCATGAGTTACGAAGGATTTGGAATTCTGTAAATCAATAATTGTGACCAAAGTTTACTAAGAGAATTACTCCAGAATGTTTGACCCGAATGTCTGATTTATCGTACTCCGCATAAAATAGTAAATTACGGGATGTTTGTACAATTTAGGTGGTTTTTTGGCTGGATGATTTACATTATTATTGCCACTTACTGTATGTTACAATGTGACGATATCTACTATGATTTAATTCATACTCCGAAGAGTAAAACTGTACTTTTATATGTCTGAAATGCCCAAAGACCATCTTAACAGCTGATTCACTGTCAAATAAATTGTCCCAATTTTCACTTCAATGTTAAATTAATATTTTGCAATGGGTTTATAAAAACTGACTAATGTCTTACATAAATCTGCACCAGCGTTGGGTTTTTCAATCATCAATGTAGTAGTCCAATGCTTAAGTCCCTGGATCCTCTCCATTCTCCTTCCAGTCTCGAGTTTTGGATGTCCATTCGAGACTGGGTCAGTGGTGTACCTCACGTCACTGGCCCCTAGAACCGGGGGTTGGCTGCCCTATCCCATGAATGTGGGTAATGGATGCCGCCTTCGGAATAAATGTGAGGTAAGGGACGCGTGAGCGACCTGACGGTGACTCATCCAACGTTGCTTGGGGAACCTTGCTAACATGAGAATAGGTGAACATGGGTGCCACCTACACTCGGGTCCTGTATTTTACTTCACGGTGCCGGCCCAAGAAAACTAGGGGAAGGCCACCCAATCCTACGTATGTAGGTAACGGGCGCCGCCTCTAGTAGGTGAGTGCGTGAGGGAGGGTATCGCGTAAGCGACCCGACGGTGACTCATCAAACGTGGCTTGAGTAATCTTGCCGACATGAGTACCATGGGAGCATGCTTGGCCTGTCCAGAAGCTTCGGCTTTTGGGAGCGTGCGTTGAGGAATGGTTTCGTGGTGGCAGTGGGGTGCTAGTGGTGAGATTGCACCCAGTTACTCTTCTTTTTTGAGTGGGGGTTGGTGGTAGGCCGAAAGGCATTAGTAACGCCGCCCTTCTAGTTCTAGTAACTAGTTCTCTTTGAAACTCAACTCGAACCTGTCCATTCGAGAACTAGTATCTTGTACGTTCCCCATTCCTCCAGATGTACTGCATTCATTACTGTTCTGGGTTTCCTGTACAGTATATATATTCTGTGAACTTTTATAATAGTTACGTTACCAGGCAGTCATGTCCAGTAATGTTGGCATTCTATCGCGGGATACCATATATTTAAATAAAATACAAAGACACAAAATTTAACTTTTACTATGTTTATACAAATATATTTAAAGTTAAGATAATTTACTTTGTTGACAAGAAACAAGAAAAATTCCAAAGAAAATTACATTTGTAAATAATTATTCACAAAAATATCTGTAGGCACACGAGTTTGTTATTATCACCCTAATTACCGAGACTACGTTTAAAGGCATATCTGTGCGTAAACATGGAGTAAGTAACCAATCGTACATGTCAGAAAAGTTAGTCCCTGAGGCAGCCCTACTACAGTAGCACGATTTCATTCAAATTGGTGATCTAGTTTCGCTCTAATTCTTATTATCGAATCTATTATTGGCATTCTACAGTAGTTATTGCAACGTCCCATAAAATGTCTAACGATCCTACAGTTGGAATGATTTTGTACCATTTTTGGTTCACTGTATCTATTTGTTAATAAATGTTCTAGAGGTCGCAATTTTAGTTCAACTTTTTTTTTTAATTGATAAGTAGGTTTGACTGTTTCTTAAGAGGTGGTTCCATATAACAAAAATGTCGTCTGCCGCCCGTAAGACTAATGGAATAGAGTACTCTCGTTGATACCCATATTTTTCCTTCATTCTTCATCCGATTTTGTTGATTTTTTTTTATTATTATTGAAGAGAACAAACTGCTTTATGTTAACTGCGAGAAAAATCCTTCGTATCTTTAAAGGTACTTCCTTAAAGAATAATTGCTAAAGTAAAAAAATGTTGTTTTGATTTTCATGTAAAACAGAAAAATATATTTTAAATTTGGTTCAACAAAACACATTCAGCTGTACAATACCTTTCTATTGATACCTCATTTATATTTATATCTTTAAAAACAAGGAATTTATAGGTATTATTCTATTGCATTAGTCTTATGGGCGGCAGACGGCACCGGCTGGCTAGTGGAGCCTCCTATTAACCACAAAAATCTGTCGATGATAGCTATTTATCAAGATTAAAAAACTTATAAATTAATTTTAAATGGTGGCCATTTTAAACCGTTTTTTTTCGTTTATCTCGTATGTTATTCTATTAATATTGTTTATACTGATGACTAATGACTGACGGTATTTGATATAATTCCATGGTATACAAATAAACGCACACAAATTCTTTTGTTAAATTCTACAATTTATTGATCTAGCCGACCATGGTTTCGCCAGTTACGGCATTGTCAGCTCGTCAATGCCGTAACTTGCGAAACCATGGCTGGCTAGACCAATAAATTGTAGAATTTAACAGAAGAATCTGTGTGTGTTTATTTGTATATTCTATGTATAACCCACTAAAATTAAACGAAAATTTGTAGAGAAGTTGCAGCTAAATTGGACCACAGAGAAATTGTTGAGATCCTATTAAAAACTTTGCATATACCGGTAGTTTAAATCAAATATTTTTTTGAAAAATGTTACTTTTAGAGTGCTATTACTGAGCACCTATTATGTTTTTGGAAACCATAATTAGTGGCCTTTGTTCCACAGATAATTCCCTGTCTTTTAATGTAAAAGTAGTTAATATAACGCAATAGGAAATCAAAAAATAACTACAATTAAATTAGTTAAAAAACCTATTTTCGGCTGTAATTCCGTAACGAAAGTTTTCCGGACTTGTGTTGACGGGGCATTTTTTTCTTGTCCTGACCTAAGGAATCACCTGGTAAAATTTGTTACACTTATCTCGAAACACCCTGTATACAGCTTCGAATCCCGACAGGACACTGACACAAGCTAAGCGAGTGGAAAATTTGTAATACATACATCAAGAAAGTAGTGATATACACAAATACAAGGTTCAAAAAAGCTGGATAACAACTCTTTTAAAGTGTTTAAAACCCCTTTACATACTAATACAATTTAACATTTCTTATAAACCTCAAGATACCAACTTTTGGGCGTTACGTTTAGAGGATCTTCTTGTATTATTTCGTAATGGTGCTGGGTAAGTACCATGATGGACCCTATCAATTTGTTTCTCAATGGTAACGTTTAGTTGCACGGATTTTTATAGGTTACCTTTTATTTTACAGCTGATGTTGTTTGAGGCTCCCTGTAGTCTGTTGTTATTCCAACAGTTACTATTGCAGTGTCGTCTAAGGTTGTGCAACAGGTGATATAGATACATCAATACCAAGGTCGTGGTTGACAGACAAGTGGATAAACACAAAACATTCAATAAATTCTTGTCTTATCGTGACAGCATTTTAGCTACAAGTATCATTATCGTGTCTTACAATCTCACTGCTGGAGATATTTCACGCTTAAGTTAAGTGCAGAAGAACATTAGCAGATAGAGGTGCTAAAATAAATGCATATAAAGTAACAATGGGTTGCAATTTATTGTTGCAATGTGACAACTTTAGAAATCCGTGCCAATAGAAAGATAAAAGTAGCAGCTAATATTGTAATCAAAAGAAATGCCATTTTTTCTTCTCGTATATTTGCAAAGATACACAAAGTACAGATATTTTCTTCTTTTTTTCTTGTGTTTAAAAGGCCAAAACCCAATTGCCTTAGAAAAAAAGAAGAAAAGATCACAAAATAATGATTCCTACTACTAAAATACTCTTATAGTCACAGGATCGGAAGAGATCATTAGAGGCCTGATAGGAAAAATTAAAGAGAGAGAGAGTTAACCCAACACTAGATGAAAAAAGGCGTAGATCCAGTTAACCTCCCTCAAAAATCACACACACCCGTACTTACTATAATGAACCTTTGAAGGTCGAAAGTTTTATTTACAATGTCTTCAAATATCCCCTTTGAAACCATTTGAAACTTTCCCACATATGTTTATTACAGAGAAAATCGTGCGATGTGTAAAAAAATCTATATCGTTTTCAGAATGATGTCTGTTTGTCGTCTGTTGTATATTTACAGCCAAAACGATTCAGTAGATTTTAATCAAATTTGGGATGTGGACGTATTTTGGCCTTATCTCAGACGTTATTTAATTTTTTTCGATAACTAAAAATTTGGGAAACAAAAAATGATAAAATTACTGCACTAACAATTTTGGTAACGATTTCTTTCATTATCATTAAAAAAAAAATACGAAAATAAAAACTCTTTACGCTCGAATAATCTAATAGTGTCAAGGATCGGAAGAGAACAAGAGTTGGTTAAAAGATACCTGATAGTAAAGTTGAAATGGAGGGATTTAACCTAAGACTACATTGAAAAGGTTTAGGTTAGGTTAGGGGATCCCTCGTGATTACCACGCCCATACTCCAATAAGCCCCTAAGGCGATTTATGAACTTTTTATCAAGTGTAGCCTCTAAAGACCCAAAAGACTCCAGCCATCAAATACTCAAATAGCGTCAGGTTCGGAAGAGAACAAGAGTTGATCAACAGAAACCTGATAGGAAAGTTAAGAGAGAAAGATTTAACCAAAGACTGCATGAAAAAGTGTACATCCTGCTATAGTCGCTCGGGATTGCCATGCCCGTACTCACTTTAGTAAACACCTAAAAGCGATTTTTTATGAACTTTTTATCAAGTGTAGCCTCTAAAGACCTAAAAGACTCCTACCATGCCATCAAATACTCAAATAGCGTCAGGGTCGGAAGAGAACAAGAGTTGATCAACAGAAACTTGATAGGAGAGTTAAGAGAGAAAGATAAAGACTACATGAAAAAGCGTACATCCTGCTATAGTCGCTCGGGATTGCCATGCCCGTACTCACTTTAGTACTCACCTAAAAGCTTTTTCGTTGAGTGTAGCTCCTAAGGAACCAAACAAAACGTATCGGTCACCATCTTTCTAAAATAACCGGTTTATAAGTTATCGGTAACTAACCAACATCGACAATGAGGCTGTCGTAAAATACTTAATTTCGGTTCTACCGATTTCGTTCAGATTTTAATTGAAGTATGAAGAATACTTCACCTAACCTGTTGTGTAAAATTGCAAGTAAATGATATATTGTTTCAGGAAAATATTACCTTTGAACGTCATCATCAAAGCTTAATTTTAGTCAAACACGATTTACACTGATAACATATTTATGGCACATATGAAACAAGTTTATGCTTTCATTTAAATACATAAATATACTTTTTTAAATTCACCGATCATATTTTTTTTATTTTTTTCTACAACTACAGAAATGACAACTTGGTGACGACTATATTTGGTTCGTTTTTGTTTGTTCTGAGGAATGGATGAGTGGGAAAGTTAATGCGGTGTTTTAGCACAGTTTGTTCATCTCTTATTTCATGAAATAAAAATTAATTCATTCTACAGAATTTTAACATATTTAAAAACTGCTTTGTAACATTTTAGGGAGAAAGAGCTGAATTAGGCTACACCTATTGATCAAATTGGAATAGCTTTTTCTATATCGCCCAAATTTACAAAAAAAAAACAAGAAAGTTGGGGAGAAGACATAGTAGGTAGGAGTTAACTTTAAAGTTAAGAAAGGCCGATCAAGAAAGATACACCTGGATGGTAGTAAAATGTAGCGCAGGTCGAAGGAAAAACCTCAGAACAACGTGTAAAGTAAAGATCTTAGAAGGGTGTTTGCAGTGGATGCCCGCAGGGCAATGAATTCGCTAATCCATATGCCAAATACTCATAGTCAGTAAACATGTAGATAAGCAAAACTCCCACTTCCATTCTAGTTTCTGTCACATCAGTGTATTAACTAAAATCCATGTATTTCAATTAATTCCTGGGAGGTAAAATCTTCCTAATAAATAACAAAAAAAATCACTTCTTCAACAAGATCATCAACGCTGATAAACCGCAAATTAATATGCAATAAACCTATCCGTGCGTAAAGTAAAAGGAGAGGTCCCAGAATAATACCTTGCGGCACACCATCAGACAGCACGAATACAATTGAAGCATGTCACAGAACGTAGGAACGTTTCTGATTGCAATACAATTTAATTTTATTAGTCCAAGTTATAACAATGCCTCCTGGAGCACAACTGCAGTTGCGTGTGTCAAGAGAATCTGTGAGCACAGATTATATCTTGTTTGTGTAAAATGATCTATGGTTACGCCATCGCCCATTCTGCTATAATAGGTCAGGTTGATCACAGCCTTGGTTGATTGATAACGTGGTTTTACTATTAAAACGATATAAAATACAGTTATTATACTATTTTCTATTTATTCGGTGGTTAAGAAGACAGTGTTTACTGTAAAACATAAATTAAAAGTTATTTATTGGTTATGTGAACAGTAAACCAGGTGTTCTTAGATTTCTTTTAACCTTCAGTAAATTGTTCATGTAATCGTCTCATAAAAAATAGAACATAAAATAAATAAAGACACCTAGTTTTCGAATATTCTAATACCATCAGGTCAGAAGGGAACAAGTGTTGGTTAAGGTAGACCTGATAGGAAAGAGATAAAAAGAGGGATCTAACTCAAGACTACATACATGGAAGAAAATGTAGCTCCAGCTAGGTACCCTTGGGATTGCATTGCCAGTATTTACTATAAGTGAGACATTGAGAGTTAGAGTGGGTAAACAATATGTTGTACCCAGTATGTATATAAATCCAGAAAATCTGACTTCCCTATCTAAAAAATAATCTTTCTGCCAACTCGGTGGTTGGTAGCCTAATTTTTTGGAAGCGTTGTTGTCAGACTGTTTATATTTTAAAGTAATTCATTAAAGCATGTTTACTAGGAGGACAGCTGTAGCTAAAGTCCTGAGAAAGGAGCTGGAAGTTGAGGTCACCAGGAGGGAGTTCCTTTTTGTGGTGTCTGTTGGCTGAAACGCATCTGGATGTTGTCTCATCGAAGGGATACTATACCCAGGAAAATACAGATGATATAGTGGTGATTATCCGAGGAATGTATGGAAATAGTGGTTGAGAGCAAGGAAAGAGATGAAAGAAAACTGATAGGAAAGATAAAAGAAAGGGATCTAACACAAGATTACATGACAGAAGGTATAGATCCAGGCGTCGCTTTTGATTGCGACGCCTGTACTCACTAGTGATAAACTGATGGTCAGGTGAAAAAATAATATTATTATGTTGTACCCATTGATGTATATAAATCCAAGAATGTTGACTGTCTTATCTAAAACACATTACTTTACTGCCCACTGGGTGATTGGTAGTCCAATTTGTTGGAAAAGTATATGATCTGACTATTGTTAAGATTTTTAACTAATTCATTAACGCATGTTTAATAAGTTTTATACAAAAATGTTTATCAAAATACTGTAACTATCATATAAATAATAATTTATTTGATATTTTTGAAACCTTTTAATCTCGAAAGGTTATATTTAATATAATTGATAAAAATTACGTTATTTCTTTTTGATCAGATTAAAATTTTACTGTTTTAGAAAACAGTTTAAATTTAATTTTACTATTGAAGATTTTACACATGATCGTTACGTTCCATTCACAACTTAATATATTATAGTTCGAAGCGAACTTTTTGTTCCTTGTCGGAACACTCGCCTACATGTCTTGAATCTGTGTAGTAACTGTTTCCAGTAGGTACCATTTTAAAACATACATATTTGACGAACATGTCAAACTTTTTGTAGTAGGTTATTTAATGGGAATAAAAAGCAACATTGGCTTACATTATGCTCTTCCATCTCTTCAGTAGGTGGAGGTTCTGATGCAGGTACACTTCTTCCTAACAGGCTGAGCCTCGGGAATCCCTGCTGCTTCTTTCCACATTTCTCTCGTGTTTTTACGAACCCACTCGAGTGCTGAATTTGTTTATTACTCAGTAACAGAGTTACTCAATGTGACACGACATACAGACGCGGATATAAAAATTGAATTGTGGTGGAAGCCTAATTCCACTCCGTTCTGTGAAAGCATGTGTTCGTAAACACACATCGAAGCCTCTTCATAATTAAATTTATGATTTTCAAACCAAACATTTACTATTTTCTATTTATCTATTTAGATAAATAATACCGTAAATATTTCGTTCTCCTATTTTAAGTAAATAGAAATTTTTTCGCTTAGATATCAAGTGGAAACAATGGCTAGATCACACACAAAACTTTTGTAAATGGGGGCAAATGGTTGTTCACACCCGATAAAACTTTAGGTCACTATTCACTTGGCACCACACCCAGCATCATTCAGTTGTTTACCCTTCTTTGTGCAATGTAATCCTATGCGCATTTTTCAAATCAAGTTTCTTTTTAATCTTAGTTTTGTTTGTTCATGACTGGATTTCTTTATTAGGTTATAATATTAGTTTGGTTTCTCAACATAGCCCTAGACAACTACATTGGTGTTTTTCACTCTTTTTATCTTCTAGGTTTATCACGTGATAACGAAATTCCATTCATACTGTCGAATCGTCATGAGTTTGTATGTACACAAATATTGGCAAATGTCCAATTAAACTATAATATTAATTATATGAACATCCTTAATTTTTAAATAACTTTAAAACCAGAATAAATTCATTAAACTGTTGTATAGTAGTTTTATGTGTATGCCCTCCAGCAATGAACCTTTAATGAATACGAGGTTGGCAATACCGAGGAAGCTGTCTGGATCTACACCTGTTTCATAGGTTGGATTCCTCTCTTTCGTCTTTCCTATCAGATCTCCCTTCACCAATTCTTGTTCTTTTCCAAGGGACACTGACGTATGTTGTAGGACCATCGGTTTTTATTTTATGTTCTATCTTCCATTTTTTTATAAGACGAGAATAACTACAGATTTTTTTTTTAGCTTTAAACAAGTCAAAATTTTTGCCTAAAAATCATTGTGTTTTAAGTGTATCTTACAAAACACTAACAAAGCAATGATATAATGACCAAGTCATCGACTTCAGTTGACTTGCACACAAACCTTGTTCCAAGCATGAAGAATATAACTTTATTGGGAAAATCTGAGTATTTCATAACTATGAATTACAAAATTTCACCATGTTTTTCTGAACGTATTTGTAATGTCCCAGAGGGTTATTTACTATCCTTAGCCATCAACCCTCATTTAATAAATCAGTCTTTAATTCAGTATTTGGAAACAGATAAAAGTTTTCCATAAATTTAACGCCATCTTCCAGTGTGGCCCGACTGTAACAACATTGTTTGCAACACAGGAACTATTTCGTTAATAATGACGGTCACATCACTCGGTAAGTTGTACATTTTTATTCTTTGAGATTCTTTGGTACCCGAAACTAACTAATTATGTAAACTGTTTTTAATTGTGAATACGGGCTTAGCAATTTCGAGGCACCCCTAGATTACAACTTATTTTCATGTTGTCTTGGGTTGAATCTCTCTTTCATATTTCCTACCAGGTCTCTCTTGACCAAATCTTGTTTTCTTCCGAACCTGAAGCTATTAACGTATTAGAGAACTAGGGGTCTTTATTTTATGTATTTTTCTTACTTGTTTTATAAAGCGATGATTTTTTGCCTTTAAACACCAAAACAAATTTAATGACTTGATAACTTTTTTTTTCTAAATAATATTTTCAAAATTAATGATTACGTCATCTTTTAACTAACGGTAAATCACAAACACACGCAATTTTATATTATTCAAACTTCAATCTCTTCTACATAAATAAATATTAACCTACTATTTACCATCATCTAATCTACCTTGTACCAAATCCGAGTTAGTATGACAGAGATTTAATAAATTTATCGGGAAACGCCAAATTTGGAGGAAACGATGGGATATGTAACTGTATCTTCTTTTCAGGTTTTTCTTTGTAGGTCAAAGACAAAAAATCTCTCTGTCATCATCACCGTATAAAAAATAATAAAGGAAAAGAACACAAAATAAAGATCCTTGAAGACTCTTGAATACTCTTTCAGCTTCAATATCGGATGAGAACAGGATCAAAAAGAGACCTGATAGGAAAGATTAAAGAGAGAGATCTAACACAAGACTACATGGGAAAAGGTATAAATCCAGCTGGCGGTCCCTGGGGGCTACCACATCTGTACGCACTCTAGAGGTCTCGTTAAGGCTCAAGTAGAATGTTAAAAGATCAGAATTTTAAATCACATCGTCTTCTCTTACGAAATAAATCGCTCACAAGTAACAGATGCAACTGGACTGTAATATGCGAGGTTAAGTACGTGATATATTAATCACGTAAAAAGACAGGTGACGTGTGGTTAAAGTAACTCGTTTGTAACAGTAGCAAACTGTACGGACGTGTTCAAGTCTCATGTTACACGGTAAAGCATCGCCAGGAGTTGCAGGTTAGGAAAATAGCTTGACTAAAATTATTTATTTTTTATTTCGAAAAGTAGATAAAAAGAAGTGGTATAATTAAGTTTTATCATTGGCAAAATACTAACAAAACTTCATTACGCTACTTCTTTATTCGTAAATTTAATTTTATAGTAGTTTCTCTCAAATAGAAACAAATAAGTTTCATATTACTATATTATAGTTTTAAATTATTTCATAATTTACGTGTTTTAAAGTTTAGATTATATTTCAATATACAGGGTGTTTAAAAAATCCTTTCAGGTTATTCCTCACATTAAAACCAATGAAAACGTTTATATAAACATACTTTCTAAAATGCTTAATTTTCTATATAGCCACCATTTTGTATTTTTAACAAACAAGCTCATCTTTTTAACGGTACATGATATGAAGTTGAAATTTTACTTGTTGCTACCTTAATGTTACAAAAATCCAATTTAAGAAAAATAATAAATAATTCCATTTACTTGTTTCAAAATGGCTGCTATTTAATATTTTTAACGTTGAATATATCGAAATCCGTTTTTTTTTTTTTAATATTTAAAAGAAACAAAATATTTCCACTCAAACTTTCTTATCAAACGTAGTCGTTCTGGTTCAACAAGCATTCTGTTTTAGCTTTCTGTCTCTCTGAGTCATTGACGAACAGCTGAAAAAGTTGTGTGACAAGGCAATGCTCGATTTGGAAAGTGTTCCTAATACAGTCGTCTAGCTTCCAAGCTATTGCAATGTGTAAGACCATACATTAGGTGCATGTAAGCCATTTCTGATTACCAGTTATGACGTAATGAATTATGCCTAGTAAACTTACTGAAACGAAACTATAGAACACTTAAAGCATAGATACAATTTGTTGACTTTTTATTAGCATTAGCATTCACAGTTACAACAATGCTTTATTCATTAAACGTCAAATCAGCTGTTATTATTTAAACATGACTCAACTGTTGTAGCAACAATGGAATAATGTTTATGGATTGGTATTAAACATGTCATAATATCGGCGCCACTTCCGTTTTTTGTAATCTTATTTCTTAGAAATAATATTAAAAGTCTTGCAGATTCAAACAAAATATTTCGTTCTAAGCTAATCTTGGGTGTAGTAGACCATTACCAAGAACTAATGTTATCCGTTTTTTTTTTATAACTCGGTTATCTTTTAAGCTAGAGAAATAATAAAAAAATATTTTGTTTCTCGTTACAAAAGGTAAATATTTGCTCTCTTGTAAATATATTGTAAAATTAACGAAATTCAAGATATTCGACGTTATAATGTTTAATTAGTCGCCATTTTGAAATGAGTAAAGGAATTTGATTGATTATTTTTCTTAAATTGAATGTTTATAACACTAAATAGCATCCAAATTTCCAACTTCATATGATTTACCGTTAAAAGATTTTTTTTGATTTTTTTGTTAAAAACACAAATTGACGGCTAGATAGAAAACTTGTCATTTTAGAAAACATGTTTATATAAATTTTTCATTAGTTTTGATGTGAGGAAAGCTCTTGAACTCCATAAAACACTCTGTATAAATATATTTTTTCAAACATGGCGTCTATATTTCATTTCTTAGGTATCAACAGTAAAGTAGCACATGCAAGCTCTTCATTTTCTGTATTAGAATATCTACGGTATTTCTTTGAAACTGATCCAATTTCTAGTAGCATAGTTTTCCATTTATGAATTGATTTACTTGATTTGGGTAGGTTCATTGAAAACACCTTATCGCTTTATATTCATTTTCTAAAGCAATAGCCCAAGAACATTTTAAAAACATATAACTTTTGTCCTTTTGAAAAATTCATTGTTTTGAGGTTAGATATCACACATAAACTGATTGAACTACTAAATTGTTTCATAGTTGTGTGTTAACAAAACAACAGCTGATCGAAATTCAATAAATGATAATGCATATTTTAATTCCATCACATTGTGTTAAGAAATGGTTCTATCCAGGAGATTAATGATTTTTTGTTATTCCACCATTTTGCTTTCATTGACCTTCAAGAATGGTCAATTTAGGGTACTCTAGGGTACTTTTTTTGCATATCTATGTAACATAACTGTAAAGTGTCAAGTTTGTAAAGTGTTACATATGTCCGGCATATTAATTCAAAAATAGCGTGGGGCACCAGGTACATTAAATATAACAACCAAGCAATTTAATTAAAATACCTTTAAAAATAGTTGTAAATTAGACAATTTTTAATTTGTATCACTTACTAAATGCATACCTTAAAATAATAATGATTACCGGTACTCTTTTTATATAATTTTTTTAAACACGATTTTAGTATAACTTAAGATATAAGTAAATATTGTGCTTGACTTGTGAGATAGCATAATAGAATAAACCATGAACATAAATTCTTACAAATAGTATGTTTATTTATTCAAACTTATTTCAACGACAAAGTCGCCATCTTCAGTGTGTTACGAGCTACAATAACTAAACTATAACTCAATTAGTTACAATTTTAGTTATTCTACCTCGTGCACCATAAAGAAGGTGACTTTGTCGTTGAAACGCGTTTGACTAAATAAACGTACTATTTGTGAAAACTTGTGTTCAAATTTTATTCTATTCAATAACTTAATTTTTTTTAATGAGAATCTTGGGCCATTAACTTCTTTATTATTAACTGGTTGTGATGAAAATCAACTGAGAATCTATAAACCTAAATAGGTGTGGCAATTTTTTTTTTTTTTTTTAATGTTAAACTTATATAACGTGATTTACTTTTAATCTCCAGTCGTTATTAATTTATTTATAAAGATCCGTATATTGAAAGTGACTTCAAAACAAACCTTACCACTAAACATTATCATAATTTCTCTATTTATAATAACAATCTACAGATTGAAACCTAACCTCTGAACTATTTAGTCATATTAATTAATCGATTACATATTACAATTCAATAAATCTATTACTCACTCTACCAGAGTGACATTAATTCAGTACAAGGCTGATTGCTTGACATCAAGTTAGAATTTTGTTTATTGGCCCCGCCTCTCATTATTAATGTCACTAGAAACATTATCTTTGGACTGTACAAGGTAATCTTGTTGTGCATTGTACTATAAATAAACCAGGACAAAGAAACCAAAAAAAGCGATACATTTATGCCGAACGAATAAAATACAAAAAGTAGAATGTTAATGGGTTTCAAATCAACCATCGCTTATGCCATTAGATTTTAAATATGTCGCTATGAAGGTTGCGTATCTGATTTTGTTGTTGTACACGTGAGACAGTTTGGACTTTGAATTTCTTTATCTTTTATGTTTTAAAATTCAAAAAATTAGTTTTTGTGTTGTTTAAGTTTTAGCCGTGGATAAATTAAATTTGTATGACATAGTTATAATTAAACTACAATAGAATTAATTAATTAAAAATGCAATATTAATGCACAATTATCAGTCAACAGATATAAAACAATACAATAGATATAATTAATTAATTTAAACACAACAACGAACATTTGTTGATTGAATAAATGCAAATATTAGTCAACCTTGCAAATGCTAAAAATAATTCTAAAATCATGATAGAACAATTGTTTATAAATTTAAATATTAAACTGCTGTGAGTGAATGAAACAAGAGACCTAATAACAAACACATGTTCACAACATAAATAAACTCACGTGCATTTCTCTATGCACAAAACTTTAAATGTAGTTACAACAATGCGATTACTAGCTTTAATAATATTACTTGCCCAGTTGTGGCTGAGACACTTCTAAACCGAATAAAAGTTCTCTGAAATTAATCATTTTCTGAGACTCTATTGAAAGGTTTTTTCCTTGTAATTGTTTTAACGTATTAAGGGACTTCTTCACATAGTTAACACCAGCTTGACTAGACAGTAAGTTTTATTTAGTTACTAGTTGTAACCATAGCTCTACCTTCGTGATAATCGGGATTTGTGAATAACCATACTTAATCCGAAATCTTCCTGTGTGGACTAAACAATGTCTTCTTTTTTTTCAGCTAAAGTCAAAATCTAGTTCAAGTTAACCTTTTTAACAAGAGTTTTATTTGTCTTTTAGAAAGGTACATAATTGTGTAAGACACGTCAAAGATAAAGAAAGAAAGATTTTAAAATCTGAAAACAATTATGATTTTAAAGTTATCATTAGGGCCTATAAACTAATTTCAATAAAGCACACACAACATTAAAACTCATTATCACAAACGAAAATTCATAACACATTCATGTCTGTACCTAAATAACTTACGAGAACTTTTGGCTGATAAACTCCTCCACTGAGTAAAAAGATCCAGACAACAAAAGTAGTCTTAGGTTACTCTTAAAAATTGATTTTTTTTAAGCTATCGGATACCATAATCATGTACGTCCTTAGTTAGAGTACTGGACACTTGTATTTAATTTACAGTATTCCTTCAAAAATGCAAATACTAAGAAGTTCAATACTTCCAGCTCCCGAAAAGCATTTCTGCAACCCCTAGTTATCTATACCTGCCATAAGCCGTTATGTTTCTTTTTTTGTTTTTAAGTATAAAGAGCTTTTTCACTTGCTGAACTGATGAATCACCCCATAACATGACTCCACAGTTCAAGTAAGGATGTTAACATTGTGGAAAAGTTAAAGTAATTTCTAAGCTTACTTAGTATAAAAATTCCATAGCATAGTTTTTTGCAAATACTGTCCACATGACGTTCCCAAGTTAGTCTGTTTTCAATTACCAAATCTAGGAATTTAGCAGGACTTACCTCTTGTATTATATTATTACCTAACAACAGTTGGTCTGAGTTCAGCACTTCTTTAATTTAAATTAAAATATACAATTTTTTTTTTTTTTTTTTTTTGTTGACAGATAAATTATTTTCTGTAAAGTACTGACATGGAGCGTTGACCTCAATAAAAGATTTTTGTTCAAAGATTTGAGCATTTCTTGCTCCTATGCTAATAGTTGTGTCATCTGCATACTGAACCAAATTATCAATACTGACAGATGAACAAAAATCATTTTTATATAAATTTAATACAATAGGTCATAGGACTGAACCTTGTGGAACCCCAAAGCTAATTTGGGCTTTATTTGATAGCCTTCCTGCAACCTGTACACCTTGAGTCCTGTAGGACAGATAAGTGTCTATCCAAAATAAAGGTGTTCCTCTCACTCCAATCTGTTCAAATTTCTTCAGTATTCATTAAATAGTAACTGGTCTTCTTTTTATGGTTTCTGATTTTTCAAAGGTTAGCAATCAGGGACAAAATCAAAACAAAAATGGAAACAGAATCTGTAGCATTGTCTTTAAATGTTGATATCTATTAAAGCTAGAAATCGATATCCGAATCATTTCGGTAAAATTTAACAGTCAAAAACCCAAGGCATTATACCGAATTTGAACTAAAAGAAAATTAATCTTTTGAAGTTGATTCCTTAAAAAAAGATTTTTCTTTCTTTAATATTGTTGTATTATGTATTTATAATAAAATTTGTGTATTATGTAAGGAAATGATTATACAGTCGACATAAAAATAAAAGCATAAAATAAATTTTACTTATGATTATGTTGTGGCGTTTTAAGATAAATGTTACCGGCTTAAGAAAAGAGAACCTAAAACAAGTTCATTATTATAAAGTCCACGAGAACTACAAAGTACTTAATCATATCCACCTCTGTTCAAGGTGAAGGGTATTTTATGGACTTGAAAATATATCGAAGTGTTTTACATAATTATTGCCCGTATGAGCAACTGGTTCTCAGGAAATTGCTATTTACGTATAAAGTATTCGGCGCCTTTTGAACATTGTGATTTATATATTCTTACTATGGTTTAATCTATAGAGAGAGTTGAACGACTTGGAATAAAAATAAGAGTGTGTTCCACGAAGTGAGACTGGTATGTTTTAAACCAAAGTAATTGTATGCAGCTAATATGTTAACATGATACAATGTAGAATGAAAATTTATTTTCATGTGTTCCGAGTAACCACTCTTTTGACGATGTCGATCTTAGTATTGATATACATACAGTGTGAGTCATTATGGGTGTTTATTATTTCTGGAAATAAAGATAAAATCCTATAAACATATGTCCGAAAACGCTTCTTTTTTTGTCTGAAGTTCTGAATGAGTTCTAAATAAATTTATAATTTTGAAAATGGATGAAATATTTTTGTTTTAAATTTTTCAGTTAACCCACTCAAATTTAATCCTAGCTACAATCCTGAATCAGTCTTAGTTTTTCCCTCCACTTCCTTCTATTTTTAGTGAACCTGCTACATCTCCTGACCTCCATCACTTTTAGATCTTCCTTTACTTTCTTCGGCCATCTCTTCCGATTCTCTCACTTTTCTTCTGCCTCCTAGTCTACCAATATACATCTTCTAGCATCATCTCCTTTCTCCATTCGTTTTACAGTACCTAACCACCTAAGTCGCATGTTTGGATAACTCCTGTCAATCACGGTTAATTAATTCTTCTGAAAAGTCATCGCATGTTGATCTATTTTTAAATACTCCAGATCTCTCAAAAGGCAAGTCTATATTCCGTTTATCTTGCTAAAGTAGTTCCGAAATATCCATCCGGTTACTCTTAAAGGTTTTCTGAAATTTGTACAGGAAGTCGTTGTTAGCTCCACGTTTAACGCACAACTTGAAAAGAGATGAGATTTAATTTCGGAGTTCCTGTCTCCTAGGGCAGTTGTTTTCACTATGACTTACAAAGACTGTCATATAATGTTTAGTATCTTCTCCTAAACTTTGACGTAAAAGTCAGTAAGGATAAGTGAGTACATATTTAATGTCGGTACATTTTTGCTAAGACGCAACATCACTGGGTTTATCCGACACATTATCATAATGCTTCCTCCTCCGTCCGGTATTGCTCCTTTAATGCAACTCTGGTTATCAAGTGTGGGTGGTAGCTTGCTTCTCCTCGCACACAATTATTTACTTTGTTGTAGGTCTATGTAAGATAGGGTTAGGTTAGGTTAGGTTAGGTTAGGTTAGGTTAGGATAAGTTATAACCGATCGCAATCGTAATTCTTTAGATATTCATGGCATCATTTTATCTTAATGTAAATGGAATTTTTCAGATCTTTACAATGAATAGTTCAAAATGCTTGTACGTTCAACAATTGCTCAAACATTTTGAAATTAACACAAAACTGGCAAAAATAAAACGAAGTTTTAATTTTTCCTATAAAATCAAATTTCCTATGTGTGTGTAATTAAACACAATCCAATATTTTATACTATATATTAAGCAAATTTATCAAAGTGCATCGTTTAAGATAACGAAAATATATTTTTTTATTTTGAAAAATGAATATAAGGGCCTCGGTACGTTATACAGTACCTATCCTTTTTTAAACCATACAAATATCTTTTTAATTTTTAACTTGGTTTTTGTTTAACAATTCTACAATTAAAATTCTTTTCAACAGGATGCGGCATTCATTACTACCACCTGGTTGTACTTGAATTGTAAAGATTTAATTCAAACACCACTTGCACTTTTATAAGGAAGTATTCCGCTGTATTAGAGACATCAATTAAATAAACATTTTTCTGAATATATTTTTTTCCTCGGGATAGCAAGGTCACGAATATCCTTTCTCTGATGCAACCCAAAATCGGTCTATTGCAGAACCGACTAAAATACTTCCTATATTCTTCTTAAGAAAACTTTTAAGACCTTCAAATCAGCATCTTACAAAAGTCCTGCGAAGTATGCTAAATCTCGATCCACCAAACACCTCACGTTCTCATAAAACTTGTTGCTTTTGACTACGCTCTATAGGATCAAAACCAACCCCATTCTTTTTAGGTGTTATCTCAACGGGCAATAAATAGCCGTCTTAGTGCTGTCTTTTCAATAAAAAAAATCTTTATTCCTTTAGACTTGCGTAACAGTTCTTTTTTTATTTGTTAAAAAGAAAAGAAATAGTATCAGAATCTGAAGAGAACAAGATTCGTTCTCACCCGATAGAAAAGATATGAGAGAGTCATCTAGCCAATACTATATATCCAGCTAAGGATACCGCGGGATTGCCAAAACCGTATTTAGTAAATAAACACTGTTGACACTGATACCTACAAGTATTCACATCCACTATAACAAATATGAGATAAGTTACATGAATTCTCTCGCCTAACCTACAAATTCGAAAACCCAATATCGGTTGTTTTCTACTTTAGTAGCCACAATTTTAGTCGGATTTCATGTCAATTTTTTCACATAGTCTAGGTTTTACACTTTGTTTAATATACTCTCCGACTCTACAGAACTATGGCCTCCAGAACAACTCCCTTCCAAGCATGTCTGTCCTCCGTTTCCCTCCTCCATCTTCTAACCTTCAGCTTCCCTTAAACCTAGTCCAATCTATCCTTTTCTGACCCTTTTCCATAATCTTCTTTAACCTAAGCGTTTCTAGAAACACTTTTCCAAGCATTTTTTGAACATACCCTGTCATTTGATAATTTCCTTGCTCTTTAAATAAATAAATAATCCCCCATGTTCCATCAACTTGAACTCCTCCATAGATTCTTCTCTCCCCCTACCTCATAATCCAATCTCCCTGAATTTTATCGCTTTCCTAGTTTTTGAAGCATAAAAATACAACCTTAAGATGGTTTTATGAATTCTGATTAAAAATTTTGTCCAGAAATGTTTGAAACAAAAGATGTATTGAGGGCAAAATAACAACGATTGTCCAATGCAGACTTGTCTTTAATATTATTTGAGATCATATTTTCTCTTGTCAGAAGGATAGTAAAGGAGCGAAATCAAGATCTCAAAGGATATTTAGTATTAAAGGATAAAGAGTTTCAAACTGTACGAACTCTTTGCTAATTTTCACTCTATTGCCTCTGTCACTTCTTACCGTTATGATGTACTCTATTTATACAAGCTAATGTTTGCATCGCTTTGGTAGCATCACGTTGTAGTGGGTGCAATTACTAGTTGATTATTTACTGAAATTAGCTTTTGTATACAATATTTTCATAGTCATTATTCTGTATAGGCTACTTAAGTAATTCTAACAAGTGTACAATTACATTTAGGTTATAAAATTTGCAAATGTTATAACTAATCACACAATTATTTACACGTTTACAAATTAACTACGTATATTAAATAACAAGTTCTAAATAAATTTCAGAAATTTACGTCATTGTGTTATTGCAGCACTTCACCAATAAAAAAAGGTCTTGCTAGACTAATTAATATTCTAGCGGTCATATAAAACAGTTTCGAATACAAAAGTAATTCGCACGTTTGATAAAATGGAATCAAACAATTTATCACTTACTACGATATGTCACACAATTACAAAAGAAATAGTTGTATGGTTAATTTATTTTTGTAAATTAAGATATTCAAAACACATGACAATCCTTGTAATTTCCTTTAAACGATGGTATAAAAATTGTTGGGATTAAATAAGTTTCATTTTATAATAAGACAGAAGAAGTGACAGAAACATTGGAGAATGTTTTTAGAAAAGGTTTATATTTTTAACCCTCTCCCTCCCCCCACTCGCTCGCGTATTCTTCAGCATTTTTAATTTGCGCACAGCTAATTTGGTCCAATTGTACAACACAAAAATAAAATATGTCTACACAAAAAGACCATGTTTACGGAATCCAAGTTTAAATTTAATTTTTGTTTGACTTATTTCAGTTTTATACCTGGCTACATTAAAACGAAATGCATGGAATAGAAACAAAGACGTAGTCAGCTGTTTTTTGTGTACATCCTTTTATCCATTCAAAGTAAACCGTCCACATGATTCTTTTCACGGAGTGATTTTATTTTAACAGCAAATAAAAAGTGCAAAAAATCTCTACGACAAATATTCAAAAAGGTTATACATATTTTTCCCTCTCGAACTAATCACGCCCATCTAACTCCGAGTATAGCAATAGGTATTGATTATTACATCAGCATCTTTCCGAACCTGTTTCTCAATATATTAACAGCTTGAAATTAATCTGCCTTTGTTTCTTAGAATTTGAAGAACTTTGATTCTTCGTAACATTGATTGTTTTATCGTAATCAGTAGATAATAGAATCAACGATCGGCGATGTTATTTCTACATTTTTATTATTAGTCTGTTAAAACCTTCAAAACAATAATCGCTTTTTTTATGTACGTTGTACGAAAATGGAAGTTTCGTTACAAAAATCACACAACAGGATGTACACTAGTTTAGGAATATCAAACTTAAAGTAGCTAGGTAGTAAGATGAATTCTAAAACATGAATATGAACAAAAACAAGTCAATTTTTAGAGCCAACAAAAAGTGCACAACCTCCTGCTCTAGATTCCCTATTCTATAATGTTTTGCAACTACACAAAGGATTATAGAACCAATGTACAGTTGTAGAAAATTTGATCTATATGGTTTTTATAAACTCTGCCTATAGATGATAGTTAAAAATATCCCTCCTAGTACTTAACTCGATGGTGGTGTGAAGAAGAGTAAACTAACATAGTATTGAAAAATTAAGTTTAAATTACATCAAAAAATAGTATCCAGACGAGACATTATCTAGTCCACAAAGTATAAGAAAACTGAACGATTCATTCCCCAACTCACATTCCATCCCTCTGAGAGAGATCATTCTTATTGTACCGTAAACTCTAAATAAGGAAGTCATTAAATAATGCAAAGTATCAAATTTTTAAAACGTAAAATTATCTACAATTTTTTTTTTTGCTCCTATGATATAAATTGAACAAACGTTTTGATAAATGAGAATCATAAGTACTTCCAACAGTTTTTCACTTATGGATAAAATATGAATATAAATATAAATTATCAGACATAATTTTGCAGAGGACAACATTCTGTGCCTCTCACTCTTCATTCTATAAAAACAGGTCAAAAAATGATGCAACTTTCATCGTAAAGTGATTGGACACTTCAAAGATTTTTGGAAAGTAATTACAAGAGACCAAGGTTCCTTTCTGAGGTTATAATTTTAGTTCTAGTTTCAACATGGCTACTAGGCTACGTTGATCTTTTTCACTTTTTGTAAGCTTTAAATGTACATAAAAATTGTTTTAGATTATAAATTTACCACAAGACAGAGGTATAAAAATAAACGTACAATATCACATTTTTCCAGAGTTCCTTAGGTTTTCCGTCAAACGAAAATTGTTAAGATTATTATCTATATTTATAAGAAAAATATGAACATAAATATAAATTAGCAAGACATCATTTTTGTAGAGCATAACATTCTGTTGTTTTCAATGGCTCTATTCACAAAGCATCAAAAAATACTACAATTTTAAATGTAAATTGATTGGACACTTCATTGATTTTTGTGAAGTCTTTACAAGAGTCAAGTTCCTTTATGAGCTTATAATTTTAGCTTCCGATTCCAACATGGCTACTAGGCTATGTTGGTGTTTTCACTTTTGGTATACTTTAGATTTAAGTGCTTAAAAATGTATATTAAAAATTGTTTTACATTAAAAATTAGCCACGTTACAAAGGTATGAAAAATAAACGTCTAAAATCACATATTTCGGAGTTCCGTAGATTTACCGTCAAACAAAATGTGAGGATTATTAATTACCAAGACATCATTTTTGTAGAGCATAAGATTCTGTACATTCGACTATTAATTCTATTATATCAGGGCAACTTATAGATGCAAATTTAATCGTAAATGAATCGGGCGCTTCAAAGATTTTTTGGGAAGTCGATAAAAGAGCCTAGCTTTAGCCCTAGGTTCCTCTCTGAGGTCTTTGGTTTTTTTCCCGACATGGATACTAGGCTATATAGGTTTATTAATTTTTTATATACTTTCAATTTAAGTGTTAGAAAAATTACATTAACAAAAAATGTTTTATTGAAAAATTAGCTACGTTATTGAGATATGAAAAATGACCGTCCAAAATTTTTTTTTCCGGGGTTCCTTAAGTTTTCCGTTAAATGAAATTTTAAAATTTTATTTAGAGAATTATATTAATTTTTTGTTTATTAAAAAAGGAAAAAAATTATTTTAAAATTCAACCAAAAAATGACGTTATTTATGCGAAACACATAAGTTTATTAAGAATAATTATTTAAAAAATACTAATAAAAAAATTGCAAGATCTTTTAAACCAGAAGAGAAACAAAGAGTTTTAAATCTTCCATACAGAATACTATTTACTTAATTTATTTTTGTCATTGAAACAATCATTTCTGACAACCTAATCTACCTACAACCTTTGTTTCAACCTGAAGATAGAGCTGCCACAACACTCCTTCATCAAATTAGATTTCTTGCCACAGCTTTTAGTTCCAACCATTTTCCTTCAAATAACTTTCCGGACCAAAACGAACGTGAAATGTTACACTCCTGAAAAATTCACGTGTTTTTTTTGCTCTATTTTTCTAATAAGAACAAAGATATCCACTTAACTACAAATTTATTCTAACTTCCAACTTGACTTTATATAAGAATAAAATGTTATTAGGAATAAATTATGAAAAACTATTTACAAGAGTTTCTTTTGAAAGTCTATAAAGAGTCGCAAAACATTATAACTATCATACGTAATCCTAACTGATCAAAAACTAATATTGTACAGTTTACGAATAATTTAAACCTAATCACTTCAATAATGACATGTTATTCGTAACGCAATCACTTCTCATTTCCCATTAGAGTTTATTCAAACAAATCATGCCCTGGAGTCGGTATTTATCTTAAGTGAATATCATGACTACATAATTGAAACTGTTAAACAAAAGAGAGTTTGATTAAGTATTTAGTTATATAAGAACTTCTTATAAATAATTCTAAGATTTTAAATAATTGTAATTTATTGAAAGTTGAAATAGGTAAATTCAACAACAGGTTTATGCATAAAAGGTAATCATGTAATACTTAAATATTTCTGTTGTTTTTACCGTTACAAGAACTCGTGAATGTTTAAAAAAAAAGCGTGGGAAGAGACTAAGATAATATACTGTGTTTGATATTAATTGCAATATGAAGAAACACAAAAAAAAACCTAATTTGGATATTTAGCTTGAGCGAGAGCACGAGTCATAAATACAAAATGTACAAAATTATGTGAATAAAACAATAAACTAGCATTCAACAACTATGACAAATTAATTACTAATAATTGCTTCAAAGGTTTCAAAATAATTATGTTTTTTTTAGTTTTAAATACGTGTAATAAATAGTCGGAAATATAAAGGTTCATTGATAGAGGTTTCTAAAAATTCAAAAAACATTATGTTGTTAACAGCTGCAAATACACGTTTACCATTGTATATACAGTTTTTAGGAATGTTATTTTAATTTTTGACTATATCGTTGTATATAAGTTTTATTTGACTTTCTGTTTTGTTAGTTGGTTTAGAGAGGTGAAAGGAAAATGCAATAGTAAGTAATATGCGTACAAGTTTTTGTTTCTAATTGTTGAACTATATATTATATTGAACTCCAAACTGGTGAAGCCGCCCACAGCTAGTGTGTATAAAGGTAAAAATTGTTAAGTCTTATATATTATAACATTATGGTTTTTAACTCATTTTGTTAGGGCCTTGTCCGTTCCAAACCCGCAGTGTTTTGTGACAAACCAGGAAGAGCAGGCGGGGGGGGGATTAAAGTTAAACCAAAACTTAATAATTTCCATACATTATTTAATTTTTAACTGACTTATAGGACATCTAAAATCATCTAATTTGGCAGGCATATTACCCCATCCAACATCCTTAAGTGTGCTAAATTTGATAAAGGTGCTAGCTCTACTATAAAGGTGTCAAAAGATTTTTTTTTTTTTTTTAATTACCTAATTAACTTTTTGGAACTTTCCCGTTGGTGTTAGGCTTAAAACTATAAGTTTGCCAAATTTCAAGTTTCTAATTCATCTAGAAGTAGGATAGAATTTCTATAGATGAATCGCACAAGGTACTGGATTCTTAAGGTGTTAGTACAAAACTATTTATATATATATATATATATATATATATATATATATAAATATATATGTAGACTAGACGAGAACAAAACTTCTGTGTTACATCTATGGCGCCAATTTTAACAAATCTGTTTTTTTCTTTTTTTTCTTCATAAATTTAAAGTAATCCTAGAACTTACAGCTGTTTTAATGTATTCTTAATAGACGGACATTTATTTATTATTTATTGATATAGAAGTACCAAGGCTACAAAGATACGAAGTTGTCTCTACCTCAAATGAAAACGATATGCAAAATATTAACAAGTATAGGTATAACTATTTTCGATTGCTCTTTCCTTATTGTTTTGAAATTACTTAACCTTGAACTTATGTTCACTCTTTTATTAAAGTTTTTATATCCTCAATTCATTTCAAAACTTGCAACATAAATATCAAGTAACAAAAGCATTTAATTATACTATATTTAAGATTATGTTAACCTTTAGTAATTTTTCTAAATAATAAGTCATTACAATACTTATGCAACCCGATTAAGCAATGAAACACAAGCAGATTTTTAAAATCTAATATTCAAAATTTGTTTTCTTGTAGAAAGTGTCAAATTGTATTGATAAATCAAGGAGTACAACCAATAGAGTCAGTTTGTTTAAACAGTTGTTACACAAGTTTTCTGAACTTCATATTTGTGGTTATCACTACCGAATTTAACCCTTACTTCGTTTAATGTGTAACTAAAATTTACTCTATGAAGGAAATAAAATCCTCATTTATATTAATTAAAATCCCCATTTTATATATAAATCCCAGTATATTTTATTTATATTAATTACCCATTTGACCCTTAATTATATTCCAGGATTCCAATACTAGTATTAATTGTTTTTCCTTCCTACTCCGTGAACAGTTTTCTGATTTTCTAAAAACTTGGTGAACAATTTTATCTCCTAAAAATCTCGATTAATTCCACACGTTATCCACTCGATAAATATACGTAAAAATTATTGTAAAGTAAATTTTGAAATTTTAAACTTTTTAAAGAAATAATAAATAAATGTATTACAGTTCTCTTTGCCTAATGTATTTGCTAAGGAATTGTTATTTCCAAATTGTAAATAAATTGTAAATTTCCAAATTTGGAAGGAAACTATATCTTATTAAAATCTCACTTAAAGTTGATCGACTTGGGTTTTTCTTTTTCAAATTAACAATGCAGTGAATACCCGAGGCACTCTAGCTGCATGTACTGTACACTATTTTTTACATAGTCTTGGGTTAGATCCCTCTCTCTCAACTTTTTTATCAATTCTCTCTTGACGAACACTTGTTTTTCCCGTCCCTGGCGTTATTAGAGTATTCGAGGACTAGGAGTCTTTATTTTACGTTTTTATCTTCCTTTTTTTTAAATGGCAATGATGACCTAGTGTTTTTTTCCCTTTAAACGACAAGAAAATCTCAAATTAATGGCAATTTAAATAGCTTTAGAAACCAAATTACAATTACAAGAAATACTCAGATGGTTTTCAATGAATATTTAAAAATAACGCTTCAGTTTCATTATAGAAAATTGTATTTTTACATGTATTCTTGGATGTACTAATTACAAAATTATATGTAATTGTTAATATCCAAATATTGTGTAGAAATTCTTATATTCTTTGATAAAGTATGTCACCTGCGCACCTTGAAACAAACGTTTTAACGATGTAAATAACATTTTGTAACAGAACTTGGCTTCACATACTTGCATGTATTTGTGTCACATTTAAATAAATACATCTCATTATTTAGTTAACATTTGTGTAGGCTTTAAGTCAAGGGAATAGTAAATGTGACGTCGGAGTAGGCAGATGAGAGATTTCAACGCAAGGGTAGCAACGAAGGTAGGCACATTCACATGTTCAAATACAATTATAAGAGAAGACAAGATGCTGTAATTAAATACTGGATTTGTAACTAAAAAGCTGACAGGATAGGATGAAAAAAAATTATTGTGTCCGCTCATTTGTCAACATAAATTCTGGTATTATTGTCGTGTATTCAAAAAAACAACTGCCAGGAAGGTAACTTCTTTACCTACTTTAGCGAAGATATAGGCCTATCTCTGTCGATTCTCTCTGTTGTCAAAGTCTGTTTAATGCGTTGGAATGTTTATATTCACTGAACCAATATGTTACCTATTGGAGAACGTATATGTTTAGTTGAGATAATTTCTCTTCTTTTTTCTTGTCATTTAAATGTTAAAAACCTCTGTCATCATCACCTCATAAAACAGAATATAAAGATACCCCTAACTCTCGAATACTCTAATTGCGTGAGAGTTGGAAGAGAACAAAAGTTTATCATCAGAGACCTGATAGGAAAGATGAAAGAGAGGGATGTAACTCAAGACTATATGAAAATGTGTAGATCAAGGTACAATCCCTCGGTGTACCTAGTGCCCGAAATATCTCACATTGAATTTATATCTAAGAATATAATATAGCATACGATAATCTAAGACGTAATATGTGGGTTGAACAGCTGTAGTTTTGTGGGTTCAAAATCAGAATGTGCTAGTGTTCGAGCATGATACCCTTGAATTTACCAGAAATGGACCGTTAGATGGCAGCACTAGAACCTTTAATTTCCAGCTAAAGAGTCTAACATAAAAATAATAAACGAGCTAAATATATGCAACATTGAATTATTTATATCTAAGAAGATCCCTTATAGCAAACGATAATGTAAGGCGTTATTTGTGGGTTGAACAGTTGTAATTTTGTGGGTTCAGAATTAGAATGCGCTAGTGTAGGTATTCTGTCCGAGCATGATGTCCTTGAATTAACCAGAAATGGGCCGTTAGATGGCAACACTAGAGCCACTAATTCCTGAGCTTCAAGTTTATTTTTTTTAAACTCAATTGTGTTTCATTGAATGTCATTTTAAAGTTTCACAAAGTGAGCTGTTGTGAGACATTATTGGAGTTGCAAGTATTAAATAATCCTCGAAAAACGATTCATTATAATTTAGATATCGATTGTCATATTTTATTTACATAACGATTCATAAAACCCAACCTACAAGTCTGAGCAAAATTAAGACCTTCAGAGAGTTCAAACACACATACGCACCAGCGGGCGCGCGCATACACATGAATATGCATATATCCAGTGAACCGAAAATGGTATCAAATTACTTCTACGGGTACGATCGGTAGACTACGTTTCATGGTCAAGTTTTTATAATATCAAATATTCAATGTCGGCGGTTAGAGTTCATTCTAGTTTTTTGTCTCGTTTTTTTTTTATATTGTACCTAAACTGAAATTGTTATTTTAGCTAGCGCTGTAATATATTGGTTTACTAAACACATATTAAAATTTAGAAAAATGTGATCGTAAATATTTTTAAAAAACTATTCAAGAGAAATTAATATTATACTAAAATGGATTGATTTTTGTTAAAACTGATTCGAATTTTTCTTGTTCTTACTATGTTCGTCCATTATAATCAACACAACACCACCTTTATGATCAGAGGAACATAAATACATGAACTATACGGTGAGTTAGTCGCAAACAATTCTGACCCCCGTTTCTTGAGTGAACCTGAAATTGATTCTCAGGAAACTGACAAAGTGGTTGCGATTTTGTCCACGTCCGTTGTCGTGTGCACATCAAATTTCTTCAATATCCTGTCCACGGACATTGTTTAAACGTGGGGTTTACTGCAATAAAGTTGTTAACATACTTCCAGAAAATATTAAAAACAAAGGTTTTATTAGAGTTTCGAGAGTTCGCTGTGGTGTTACATCGTTGGAAATGCTTTTTACTCTGTGGCATTTACAGAAGTAGCTAACTTAGTCTGCTGGTGTCGAGAAAAGCTAATTTATTTTTGTTTGATATTTGTTTAATTTATAATAGTATTGAATGACTTTTTATATGATATTGTATTTAAATATATAGATTATCTTAGCATTTTTTGTTTTAATAATATTTATGGAACAATGGAGAGATGATGAAATAAATAAAATACTCGCATCTGGGATAAATATTAGGATTGTAACATTAAATTTAGTACAGGAAACTATAGTGTTCTCATATACATTTTGTCAAAATGGCGGTTATTTAAACTAATTGTGTGTTCATATCTCGTGTATTACTCGACTAGTAACAAACTAATTTAGTTTAAAATCTGCAGAAATCAAATGCTTAACCCATTAAGGTGAAAAATAGCGAGGTTTTGATCAAACGTGTACTTTCAAACCTCTGATAGATATGTGATATTCGTAAAGTTACGAGTAGCGATGTTGATACTCGGATGAAATGGATAATCGAATTAATCGGTTTCAAATGATTTTAATACTCTTATTATTATTTCGAAATCGTGTATCTGCGCAGAATGATTTTGCGCATCGGATTCGAACTCAGCTTTACCAATCAGCGAATTACTAACGAATATTAATTATATCGTCTCCTTGTTCATAGTTACGAATATTTTATTCCGAAATCGAGGATTTTAATAATCGGAGCGTTCCGAGAATTTTGATACTCGGATTGACCGAATATTTTAATTCGAACGCACACATCACTAGTTACGAGATCTGGCACCGTAATTACATCTCCAGAACCGATTCAACCGTAGCTGAAATGACAGTTTTAGGCAGCCTGGTCCTCAAGTCCATCTTACGTGTCAACTTTCTTTACTGAGTTATAAGGAATTTTAATGTCAACTCGTTCTGCAAGATCTGTTAAACATAATGCAAGTTCAAACCAATTAGGAACTGCGCATGATAAGATTTCACCCATTTGCTGTTTAATTATACTTTTAGATATTGTAAATAATTTAGGTTTATAACCTTAATTACGAATATCTGCTGATGAGCAAATAAAGAGTGATTCTAAATATAAATTAACGGTTTTTGAGATATTCGATGTTAACAAGTTAAAAAATCGCCAACATTTTGAAATGAGTAAAGGAAATCGGTTGATTATTTTTCTCAAATTGGGTCTTTATAACACTAAGTTTCATGCAAAATTTGAACTCCATATCACTTACCGTTAAAAAGATACAAAATGGCGGCTAGATAAAAACAAGCATTTTATAAAATATGTCTCAAGGTCAACTTTCTAAAATGAAAAGATAAATGCCTCTGTGTGATGTATGACCTGTTATTCGTACATAACAATAATTTTAACGAACTAAATTGAAAAAAAAAAACCTTTGTATTGTGCATGCGCTGTGGTTTTTTTTCTTTTCCTTTGTCCATTACATTTACATTATTATTAATAGGATTTAATCAGACATTTTCTATAATTTCAGTATAGAAAATTAATACACGACGTTTCGAGAATATAAATCAACTCTCGTTATCAAGTGTGAAACTACAACATAAAAGATGAAAACACCAACATACTCTAGTTAGCTACTAAGCTTATGTTGGAAACTAAAACTAAATCTATAATCTAAGAACAATACAAGCCTAAAACTAGACCTGAGCAGTTGATGTTAATAAGGAAAAACAAGAATTCCCCGAATTATAAAAACTCTTAAATTATACCAGCACGATGATGTGCCCTGGGCTTAGGTGTCGCTAAGTTGGATCTTAATGTAGGATCCGTAGGATAGGTTAAGTTCATTTACTTCAATAAATATTTAGTACACACACAAGCTGTTTTCTCCATTTCATATTTTTATATTATAAATTAATAATTTTTTGAGCAAATCTGTCGCTTTAATACTTTGCTTGAAGAACTTACTTTATACACAATTTCTAGGCAAAGTAAGTAAAGATCTCACAAAATTATACTATTTTACCTTTGCTAAAAAGCCTTAGGCAATATAAAAAATGCCTAGGAATTGCCTATAGAATGTTTGGATTTTAATGACAACTGCCGAACTTCATTTTGATGACTATTTTTTTAAATTTGATTTAGGGGGTAGATGATTGAGAAAGTTTGTGTAATATTTTTCCAATATTTATTTATATTGTTTACTTGTTCAAAATGTAGGGGTTTAACAGATTTTTTTGTACACCTAGTATTTTCGTATATACTGAAAATTGTGCAATTCAGTGTCAGTAAACACATTCGTGTCCCTTTAAACAAGAAAAAATTTTAATAATATTTTAAGAAACATAAAATTAAATAGAGAATTTTACGAAGGTTTGAAATAGATTTTTTTTTCAATATGAAGTAGAAGACAAAAGAACTTACTACACAATAATCCAACATTCACCGAATTTCGTAAACCTTGAAAATTACAATAAATATTTTACAATAAATTGTATAAAAAACTGTATCTCATTGACAGTTTCCTTGTTTTGACAAATTACATAGAATAAATTAAACTGTGACCTTGAGCGTATGCAAATTTCACTGCCGACCGTATAAATTATCACTTGTGTTTACTAATCACTTCTGTTTCTGGTGATTTATATTTAATATTTTAATACGTATAATTTACAAGAAGAACGATATCAAGGTCTATTACGAGACCAGAAAATATTGATAATAAATTATACTATTCAGATATAAGCTGTCGCAATGAGCCACCGCCTCGAAATCGTTTGGTCGAAATGCTATGATTGTTAGGTTGATAATCAGCGTAATATATGTGAAAAGATTAGAATAAAGCGGTTCACGTAAGTAGAGTTGTAGGGGTGGCCATAAGAAAAGAGGTAGGGTATCAAAGGACAGTTAAAACCTGGGTTTTAACCTGTTGGGGCTGCTTTTGCAACATAGTTAATCTTGTATTTTATCTGTTATAAAAATTGTTGCAATAAACTTATTCTATTCTAAAACACTACCCTTTCGAAAAACATAAAACTGATGTGTTATTACCAACTGTTAAAAGAGCCATTAATTCAACTGTTAATTGTGTTTAAGTCAGTAGATATGTTCCTTGTCGGTACGAATATTTGAGTGTCACTGGAGAAATATGAAACACTATCTACCTGCCGCGCATGCGTACAAAATCATTTACAATCTGCATATCCTTTTCACCGCTTCATGTCTAATATTTTTATCTGTTCAGACTCAAGAAAACTACATGTTCAGATGCAGACAAATTAGATTCTTCGATGCAGATCAGATGTACCAAATAGCTTCTGGAAGATAACCCCCGCGTGAGTTCAGGTTTTTCTAATTAAAATTAAAGAGTTTCCTTGAGAAAATAATGTTCTGTTCGTACAATTGTGGATGTTCTTTTTTATATAAATATTTAATGAGTCAAAGTTTTTTATGTTTACCTTACGATTAATGATTGGTAAGCAATAACGTTTCTTCCAATTGTTATGAAATGTAGTAATACAATTTTACAACATTTAATTTTTTTTATTATTGTTTTGTTCATGTTTTATTGCTTTGAATTTATGGATAGTTGTCATAAGAAGAAAACTAAAAATTCTAATTTTCTAAAGTTGAATCTAAAACTTATAAAATTTTCCTTAAATATAGTTCCTAAGGACCTAAATAAAACGCATTCGGCCATCTCCCCATAAATGCCAGTTTGCGCGATATTGATAAAAATTTAAAAAATTGTAGATGACACTTTTTTTTTTTTAATTCGACTACTAATTTTGAAAAATTGGAAAAACGAGTGTGCCAAAAAGTAATAAAAGAAAATTATTGTTTTGAATTATTATAAAAAAGAAACATAAGACCCTTCATCAATAAAACTTAGATTTCAATCAAATACAATTTAATTTTAGGATATATTTAGAACACAAATGAACCATGATTAGGCTTTATTTAGATAATAAATATTTCAGAGATAGTTTCTATAGATTTAACAATACATCAACAGTTAATTATTTTCATTACTACTCCACGGAATCCATGTAGAGCTTGCCCCCTAGCACACTCTCTCTGACCTCCACTTTTCTACATATCTTTCTGTAGGCTACATAATCCAATCTTTCCTGTTACCAATTAGAACACTTTTCTTCACCCCCTCACATATCTTCGGCTATTTACAGCACATAGCCTGCCCACCTTATCTTTCCTTGTATTTTATTGTTGTGACCACGTCTAGCTCCTCTATACAATGCATTATTCATCATTTATCCTCATAGGTATTTCCCATCGTCTTGAACATCCCCATTTTACTTTATATTTCTACATTCCCGCCTTCATGTTGCATGTCTTTAAAGTACGGTATCCATGTCACTATCGGTCTCAGAATGGTTCTGTTGTATGCATATCTTAGATCAAGTACGGCTTCTTGATTTGAGCTAGGTTGTAAGGCTAAATAGCATCAGTTGCCTATTACTATTTTCTCACCCTCACCGTACGGGCTTGACGATCCCAAGGGAACATATCTGAACCTTTTTCATGTAGTCTTAGATTATATCCCTCCCTTTCATCTTTCCTACAGAGTTTCTCATGACCATCTATTATTCTTTTCCGACCCTCATGATATTAGAGTATTCGACAGCTAGAGGAATTTTATTTCATGTTCTTGTCTTCCTTCTTTTATAAGGCGATGATGACCAAAAGGGTTTCTTTTAAAACAACAAGAAACGTGGTATTTTCTCCTTTATTTCACTTGACATCAGATTTTCAGTTAGAAGGTGAGCTGGGGAACATTATATCTCACGGTGTTGGCGCCTGAAACCGGAGTAAAGCTTTCCAGCATTCTGGTTTGCCTCTCGCTTTGGCTGGTGTGTTATCCTATCTTATGTAGGTTGGTAACGGGCGCTGTTCTCAGTATATGATGTGAGGTAGGGTTTTCGTGAGTGACCCCCGGCGGTTACTCATCACACATGCTTTGATAAACCTTCTCGACGAGGAGGACAGGGAAGCCTTCTAGAAAGCAGGAGAAGTTCTACACCCTACTGAGTCGGGCCAAGTAGACTAGGGAAAGCTTTCCGGCGTGCCAGGTTGCTTCCAGCTGCCAGGTTGCTTCCAGCTGCCAGGTTGCTTCCAGCTGCCAGGTTGCTTCCAGCTGCCAGGTTGCTTCCAGCTGCCAGGTTGCTTCCAGCTGCCAGGTTGCTTCCAGCTGCCAGGTTGGCTGTTGGGCCTGCCCAATCCCATATAGGTGTATATTGAGAGCGCTGCCCTCAGTAGATGATGTTGGGTAGAATGTCGCTTGATTGACTCGACAGCGACTCATCACACGTGGCTTGGGGAACCTTGCTGACATGAGTACCATGGGAGAATGTCCGGCCTATCTGGGAGATTCGGCCAACTGGAAGCATGCGTAGAGGAAAGGTTTCGTAGTGGTGGTGGTGGTGTGCCGATAGTGGATACGTTTTCCATTCTTTACTTTTGAGTGGGTGCCTGGCGTTGTGCTCTAGGTACGTCGGTTCTCCTAGTTCCTTGGAACTAGTTATTAATCTCATCAGTTCAGGTTAGAAGCTCAGTCCAGGCCACTCACCTTTTCAAATTGTTTGTCGTTTATCTGCGTTGGGGCCATTTCTTTTCCTTAATTCGTTTTCATAAGCGCATACCTTGTTTTATCATCACTTACTTTAAGGTCTCAGATGCTCTTCTAAATGCCATAAAGCCAACTCTAAAGTTGGCATTTCCATGATTTTAAGACAACTTCATCTGAATACAAAATGTACATGAACATTCCTTCGCGGTTAACAGAATTGTGTGACATGTCTTCCCACTTTTGCCAAGTTATAATATTCTGTTAATAAGACATCCTTTTGATTAACACCTTTCCTTACACTAAATTATTCTTCCATGCGTTCTCCATTTTGGCTCGTCTTGCCATTCGAGTCGGGTTTCTTAGATGTTGGAAGATTTAGAAGTCCTTCATTGTGGTATATTTTCATTCTGTCTAAAACTTTTTTCTTTTGATATATAGACTACTTGTCTCATTATTATATTCGTAAAAACTCTGGAATATTTCTTTTTCATACAAATAAATTTGGTCAGTGGCAATTTTCACTATTTGACTAATAACAATTGAACTGATAATTTTAGGTTAGGGCTACATTTGGTCTAATAATTACGTAGTGGGGTTAGGTGTGTGTTTACGATATTTTGCAACATTTGTACTTGTGTCACACGACATAAAATAATACATAACAATATTATAATGAAGTAATTACATCATTACGAAAGTGTAATAAACAGGCGTCACAACTTAAAAGAGAATAAATTGACGAGCTTCACACAATACTATACATGGATACCAACATTGAAACGAGTAACTAAATTAAAAGAATGACTTAACAATTCCTTTACAAGAATGTAGTTCCACGTCGAGACGGTGTTGCATAATAACTGTACTCGTCGTCTGCAGCCGCATGCATTGTCTTGGAAGTTATGAGACGACTTCAGCTGATCTGGACTTTTGCAAGGATTGTATATAGTCACATCTACAGGCGATGTGTGATTGGTAATAGATCGTGAATTTTTTTTTAATATAATGAACTTGATAAGAATTATAATTAGTACCAACAAGTAGTCAGTTAGTTTGATAATGTACTATGTAAAGTTGATAATAAACTCCCAGAGAGCTTTAAACACATTCAACATTATAATGCATTTTATAGAGAAAAACAGATACTGAAAATATAAAAATATCACCTCTAAAATTTTGTTGCAGAAAAATTAGATTTTGTTAAGAAGTAATATATTATAATTTTGTTAAGTAATATATATTAGGTTTGTACATTAGCGTCCTTTTATTTTATAATGGGATCAAAATTAAAACATCGGGTACTTAAAAATAACAGTAATTATTAAACTTATACTGACAGATTTTATTTGAAAATATTTTTTTTTCAAATGGGTTTCTCTTCCACGATTGTAAGAGATATTTGTAAACATGTATAAAAAAATTTTTTAAACTGAATTTAGTCTTTTGCTATATTTGTCTTTTTTTCTTCTTCGGATGTGTATGATCAAGCGCTCTAGAAGCGATTCGGCGATTCGGCGGCTCCGCCCTCGGCTGAGAGCCCTTTAATGAAAGCCAGAGATAACTGGAGATACTGACGTAACAAAAACTCACTGTCATTTGGAGCCATCTGGTAAGGAAGTTCGTACTTACAGAGACATCTTCGCTAGCAAATTGGGTGTTATTCTCGATGTCAATCCTGAGGCTAATTTACCGATAAGCTAGGTGGAAACATCGAGAACACTCTCACCACGCTCACGCTAGTGGATAAGTTCAAACTCATGGAGGATGGAACTTTTCCTTCATTCTCAGGTAGCTACATGGAAAAGGAGCTCTCGTTCTTTCCTGCCTTGACGTTACAACAAAGCGTTGGCTGGAGACACCTTTAAGCCAAAAGGTGAATAAAATAAGTTGATCACAGGATTGAGGTGGGACATTCTGAAGACTACAAGGGTGTTTTTAGAGGGCATTCCAAGCTTTTGAAGCGGACCAACTATCAATTAATTCTGGGAGATGCTTCTCCACTATAATAAGGTACATTCTTAAGGTACTGGAATGGCATATACTTTCAGTAAGGGAAGATCAAAAAGGATTTGGTTAAACAAATTATGGCATTACTCCCAGGACACGGCTATTTCAGAAAACATCTACTAACACTCCGGATTATCAATAGTAATCGCGTTTGTAGGCTATATAAACAATCTGAAGAGACTGCTAAACATATCAAACTAAACAACTAAAATTGCAGCAATAAAGTAAAGTCAAGTGAGACGTTTACGCCCTGTGATGGGAAGCGAATAAAGATAGCTCAGTTGGTAGAGTATTGGCGCGTAAAGGCAAAGCTCCTGGGTTCAATTCCCAGTCTATGTCTATATTTTATCACTTGAAATATTATTGTATTTTCAATACTAGACTTGCTAGTAAAAAACGTATTAACGTTAAAATTAAAAATGAATAAATGCATACGTAAGGGCTGCAAAATAAGTAGGATCTTGAGTCCTCGTACCTCAATAATCTAATCTAACAGAAACTTACAATCATAGAAAACAAAGAATCATTACACTAATTAGCTATTTGAGTATAGAACTACTTCAGTTAAATGTATTGTTTTCCCTCCTTTTCAATCATAAATATCATTAGACAATATTCACAATTTAAAACTTGTATTAATTCTCCAAATGATAAATATACGTATTTTATTAACATATTTCCACCTAATAAACAGTTTATCTTAACATTTCTCGATAAGAAAACTCTAAGATTACAGACAACTGCAAGCATCAGTTCCATCTTTTTTTGATACACCCTTAAATCTCAAAATAAGAAAACTCATTAGATTATACATCAGTAAAGAAGCCAGACAAACCCGTCTGGCAACAAATCAAAACCCAGCTGCGCTCAGTGTTTAGGAGACAGAGGATCTGTGTCAGGTGGAATTGATTTTTAAATTATTCAAAAATAATTACAACTCGTGGCACTCTACTTATCTCGACCTGTTTATAAACGTATCGTAATAAGAACGTGCAAATCTAATTGTATTTGTGTGTTAAGAAGTGGACAAAAAATGATTCTGCATTTAATTTTAATTTGGCAGACTTAAACTTCAAATTGAATTTCTTCTGTGTCAATAAGTCATTACATTCAATAATGTTCGTCGGTTTCATTTTAAAATAAACCAATTAGATTATAAATCATCCCAGTGCAGCTGACATAGTAGAAGACTTTTTTTGTATTATCTTAGTTGCCGATCTTTATCATTAGTGTATATAATACAGATTGCCAAGCTGCACAAAATAAACTGTCACATATAGAAAGGAATTACTTCCTCTAAAGAACTGCTATTTTCAAAAATGGCGACCGTTTCAATCAACTTTCATGAAAATAACTTCACTTAAAAATTTACTGAATCATTTATTGCCAGTTTCCTTCTTCTTCCCGTTCTTCTTCTTCCTCCTCTTCTTCTTCTTCCTCTTCTTGTTCTTGTTCTTGTTTTCCTTGTTTTCTTTGTTTTCTTCTCTGACTCTCCTTCTCATTTGTCTTCTTTTTCCTCTTACTCTATTCTTCTCTTCTTATTTTTTTCTTCTTCTTCTTCCTCTTCTTTTTCTTCCTCCACTTCGTCTTCTTTTTATTCTTCTCCATCTTCTTCCTCGTCGTCTTCTTTATCCTCTTCTTCCTCTCTTTTTCCTCTACCTCCTTATTTTTTTGTTCTTCTTCTCCTTTTTCCTCATATTCTTTTTTTCTTAACGCTGATTTTTAATATTCTTTGTGATGTTTACTGAATCCTATATTTTGCTAGTGGTATTCTCTATAGCATATGCAGTACGCAGCAGCCATTGTGATTATTTATTTTTTTTTTTTTGCAAATTTAAGTTACTTACTATAGTCGACTAAATGAAAATGTATTCATACTTTCAAACTAACTTCATGAAAACGTTACGAATGATTCAATAAAATCCATCAGCGAAAGTTTAGATAGGCCTGCATGCATTCCTATCTCGGTGTCACGTATAACCTCAATTTTAATAAATTTAAATAACTATTAAAGGTCATCTAAAACTTGTAACAATAAATTGTTCCTTGCACACGTGTGTCCTAGTAGAGGTGCAGCGCAGACATTTTGATAATGTCATTCCTAAACCAATTCCATTGTTCTTTGGAAATTTATTAAGCTCTTGATTGCAGATTACGCTTTTAACCGGATTTTTAAATAATCAGATTATATTTAAATTTCCCAAGGTCACACTAATGTCACAAATAAATCAGTTTTTTGTGGGTCACTTTAATTGTTCAGTCTACGCCCCAACAGTGTCATTTGTTCCTTGTATTCAAGGACAATGGGTCGGGAGGTTAAGTCCATTAGATTCAACCGTCTATCTGTTTGGAGTTCGACATTTATTTACAAGATTTATGTACTGTACTTTAGCCGTATATGGAGGTGTGGATTACAATCCACAATTAATTATTGATGAAGGTGGATTTAAATAAGTATGTATCTTTTCGTAATTGGTAGTTAAATTCCATACAACGTGCCTATTAATTATAATGAAATTTATACTCTCAGGGGCTCACTATAGAATCTACGTGGGTGGCAACTCCTAGAAACTCTAATAATAGTAGCAATGTACACTAATGACTTATAGAAATCTATTGTGCTCCTTATTTATTATACAATGTAGAACTCTCATCTGTAGAATCCTTTGCAGCCTCAACTTCTAGGATGTGCAGTACAAGATGGGATTCAAGTGTAGGTATCTCCTCTACATCAATCTGGTATCACTCTAACCCTTTTGTTCATTACTGCACTGCATTAGACTAATAGATGATGTGGAGTATCCTATCCCTCTTGGCGAAATCTGCAGGTCCCATCATTTCCTATTCCGATATTTTTAAGTCTACATATATTACCCTGTCAGCGTTTTAGTTTATTGCTGCTTTAGTTTACTTACATCCTCCAGTTATGATTCCCCAGGAGTTCTTTAGTCCGTCTTAGCCTTCTGGTATTCTTTCCTATAAGTGGGCTCTTAAGATCTCTTCTGAGGCTTTCTGGTCTATCTTCTTTGTTTGTACTTTGTTATGTTATGCTTCTTCTATCAGAAGAGCGTTTCCTCCTGAGTGGCCTGTTGCACCTTTTTCTACTAGGTTTATCGAGAAAAGTTGATGGTACCCCAGGTGATGTCATCAAAAAGGACATGCGCCATTTTATAAGTTGCGATGACATCTGCACAAAATGATGATGACATCCTGCACAAAAATTGTTAATTTTCGTTTTACTCTTTCTACATATTTTCCTCACCAGTAGCTAGGGAAAAGATGGTCTACCCGGCCATAGTTTCTCTTGATCAAGTAAGGTTAAATAAGAGTTCATCAAGCGTCCAACAGGCTCTGAATCCACGGTCGCTTTACACTGTATGATTGATCTGAAAACATAAAAAAGGTAGGATGAAGATGATAAAGGGCTGATATAAATACACCTGCACGGGAGTGGGTAGTAGCTCAGGTTACAGACAAGACTTTAAAACAACTTGAAAATAGGGATCTGAGGAGGCTATTTGCAATGGGTGCCCACTGGCTGATGGATTCGTTTACCCGTACGCCAAAAAAATACTCGTTTTTGTGTTTTTACATATATTTATGTTTCAAGTTCTATACACATCAGTAGAATTTAAATAACATTTTACGCCATTACCAATCAATCAGTGTCCTTTAGTGATGAAGTAGTTATTGTAGAACAATGAAGATCGTCATTAGGAATATTCTAACGTAATGAAAGAAGGAAATTGAGAAAGTGCATTTCCTACTCAATTACGAGTAAAGGGCAGTGAATTGTAAAGTTCTTGTCTTAACTCTTCTCCAATTTATTGTACTGTGTATTAAAATTGAACAAACTTTCACCTACATGTAAAATATGTGTGAATAACACTTGATGACTAATTAAAGGTAGAAAAAACATGTAAATATATTAAACAAAAACTATACAGATAACTTTTATTCAATTTTTTGTTGTTTTTTTTTATTGAAATGATATGCTAATATCTCCTCTTTACAAACAATAATAATTCTTTTTACTCATAGTATCACAGAAATATTTGTAATGTTTTTAACATGTATAAGGCATCGAATTTTAGTATTTTTACAAACCTTCCATAGATAACGTTTGTTATTTTATTTCTAAATAATATAAAAATAGCTCTCACTCTGGGTTCTATAGTATCACATTATAAGACTCATTTCAGGTTACAGTATCCTGAAGAGATGTCAACGTCACTCTGGCTATCTCAACTAATATCTTATAGCATTAAAGTGATTAAATTTGATATAAATGAAGGAAATAAAATTGATTTTCGAATTACGAAGGAAAATTTTCATCATCGTGTTATGAAAAATGTAGAAAAGAACAAAACAAAGACGACTAGCTTTCGAATACTAGCGTCAAGATCGGAAAAGAACAAGAGTTGTTCAAGAGAGAGAGATTTGATAGAAAAGAAAATATATAGAGATATCGAACCCAAGACGACAAAAAAAGGTGTAAATTCAGATACGTCTATCATGATTGCTAACCCCGTATCTCTAAAATGAACCCCTGAGGGTTTTACAAAGGAAAAAAGTATTGGTTACTGGTAAAGTTTCGTCATAACTTTTTCTATCTATTCACATTCTCAAACTCCTGGAACTACGAATAGTCAGATTGGTCTGTCTAATTGTGACTGTTTTGTCACGCATTATTTTTTTTTCTTTATTGCTTTTAAACATATAACAAATACGTATATAATTAGCAAAAGTCACTACAATAATCTACAGTCTCTGATCAAGGTCCAAAACATCAAGTATCCCCCAAACGGAATAGAATACCTTCTCTTGAATCCATTTTGCTATAACAGTCGGTGATCTTATAGATATAGGAAGCTTGTTGAACAACGTATACTGCGGGTAGCTGTGACTAGTATGAGTCCTTGAAAGCCTGAAGTAAGGAGTGGCCAAATCACATCCATTCCTAGTAGTCCATTCCATGTTGATAGTTGCATTACTGTATTTCAATTTGTTTGACTGACCTGACTCAACTTTTATCGTTAGTAATATAAGTACCCATTAAAACAAATTTTGGATAAGCTATTTCGAAATAAAAATAAACTCCGTATGTCAATTGTTTACTATAATTTCACTTTTAACGAAAAAATAAAACATGTTCCTTACTTAAAGTAAGTTGTATCTTTAAGGTTTGAAAAAAGACCAATTGTGGACCCCTTAAAGACATCCAGTAAAACACAAAACAAGGAACAATAAAACTTCAAATACATTAAAAGAAAATTACTCGTTTACAGTTTAATAGAAAACAAATACAAATTTATGATAGATTACATACGACGACTCCCTTTACATACGTATCCCTATTTAGACCTTCTAAAGGAGAGTGTGTTGGTGTAGTTAAAAAAAGAAACGATAAAATAATTATTTCTTTCCACGTGTATTTTTTCCTTGATGTTTAAAGGCGAAAAACCTCTCGTTCTTCAATGTCTTATAAAAAAAGATGAAAGTGCATAAAATACCTCTTGAATCCTCTAATAGTATCAGGTTCGCAAAAGAACAAGAGTTGCTCAAGAGCGACCTAATAAAAAAATTAAATAGATGTATTTAACGAATAACGACGAGCACCTTCACCTATGTACACCTTCGAGGACTGCAAAGGCCAAGACATTCACACGAGCGAAGCGAGTGGAGCCCTTTTTTAATATATACACATCTACGAGGCTCGTTAAAGCCTAGCCGACGTTAAAAAAGTAGTGATAAGTATTATTACGCGGTTGAGCAGGCGGGAATGTAAAAATATAAAAAGTAAATAGTGGAAGTTCAAGATGATTGGAAATGGCTATGCGGATAAATAATGAATAAAATGCATTTTATAGAGGAACTTAGGTACGGAAAACCAGGTAACCTGGAGTGTACCGTCAAGCCCCAGGCGGAACATGAAGGGACACCGAAGCCGTAGTGGTCGTAAATGGTGGTCTGTTTACGATCGCGGGCCCGCGACCACTCTGGGCATCGCGCACAGTGGAGTATTCGACCTCCAAACGTGGCCAAAATTATTTTTGAAGTGATTTTAATTTTTAATCGAATTTAATAATATTTAGTGTACTTTTTACGCAAAAGCTCTGATATTAAACTACTTTTCGCATACTTTGATGCTTTTCAAACACATATTTTTTTAATTATTATTATTTATTTATTTTTACATAAAAAATTATGTGTTTGAAAAGCATTAACGTGTGCCAAAATTAGTTTAATATCAGAGTTTTTGCGGATAAGTACACTAAATATTATTATTACACTTTATTTATTACTAATGCTTGATTTGTAAAACAGTTTTAATAATAAATTTTTAGTTTTATGTGCTTACAAAAAAGGCATAAAAGACAAAAAGATACTAAAATAATATTGTTGTATTTATAAATATTTACAGGTGGGAAAAAACATCTTAATAACATTGTAATATTTTACATTTTATAGTAACATTTTCAAATAAATTGAAATTAAAGTCATAATTGTACATTTAACCTATTTTACTGTGTTTTGTGCGCGAAGCTAATCAGATTCTTCAAAGTCTATTTCCTTTTCTTCTCCATCATCTTCTTTGTCATCTAGATCCTCATCTTCTTCTGAGTCGTAGACAGATTGCTCGGGAAGTAGAAGCTTCAGTGTTTCACTTGAAAATGGCTGACTTTTTTTCTTGATTTCGAACGTGAGCAGCTTAACAGAGGATCACTGCTCAAAAGCAGTCTATTGAGGACATCTCTGTTGCATACTTCCCTGTTGGACTTAAAATACCTTAATAAGCGCGTGAGTGAGCCTTGCTGGTCACCGGGGCAGTTCGTCATAACAGCTACTCTTCTTTCCATGAACTGGAGCTTGTCCTCTATTGTTCGTTCGGGAAATTCTTTGAAAAAGTTGTAAAGCGACCTTCTAGTATACTCAACTTCCATCTTCAAAATCTGAAAAGCAATCAATAATAATAATAACACACTCCTAGGTTAAACAAGAATATTGGGTAGTTATTGGCTTATGAAATTGAGTAAAAAAAGTTACTTATTTAAAACGTATTACATAATTGCAACACCCAGCTGCATTGCTGACGTGTAAGTGTGAATTTCCTAATCTCTTCATATTATGTGTTTTTATTAAAGTTATACTTAAAGTTTATATACTAAATGTTAACTATGAAATTGAATTAATATTTAATTACAGTGATAATTAATTTTGTCTAATAAAAGAACAAAATAAGTTATAAGAGGACAAAGGTAATCCATTAACAGATTCTATGGGATCATAAATGTGTCACATACCGTACTTTTTAATGACTTTGGTACCCAATGATTTAAAAAAAGTCTTATACATAATTTAATAAAATTCTTCACGTATAAATATAGTTATGAATGAAGGCACAAGACGTGTTCTAGATGTCATGATCAGTGCTCATTTTGCACTATCAGGTCTGAGTTTGCTCAAATATCTAATTTTCTTCCTATGGAAATTAGCTAATTTTTTATATGAATACACAAATATAAGTTAACATGTAATAACACACATAAAACTACACACATAAAAATAACAGAGTGCATAAAAGTGTATTAGGGATATGTTTTACTAGAGAAAATATTGAATAGTCAGATCATCAAAATCAAGTACTTTTTCATAGATAAAAAACATTGAATTTAAAAAAAAATCACAAATAAAAATGGCACATATATGCGCAAATTATTTTCTTTCCATTGGTCTTACCTGAGCATGAATGTTCAGATTCTGGTAAAAGAAGTGCCCGACAGTGCCTGACACACCTTCATAAAGCTTATTAAAATTTGAATTTGAGAAAAAAATACAAATTCTTAAGGCTTTTTGTACTTAAGCAATTTTTTTAAACTGGAATATAGAAATATATAACTAACCAAGATTAATGTAATTAAAGAACTTACCTTAAATAACAGGTGTACGAAGTTTAAATGAGATTCGTCAATAAATGGTCAAACTAAAAATATATTACAAAACCATGCAATTGAGCAATTAATTCAAAAAGTCACGTCCACAACAAGCAGTGACTGATGTTCAACTGGCTGTAGGTCGCACCGTATGTGACTCAGACGCCCGAGGTAGACGTAGTCAGACGCGCCAGTTAGTCACCTTTACGGCGATATAACTTTTACATCTATTGAGCAAATTAAAATTTTTGCCTTTTTGGCCATGATTTGCGTACAAATACTCCACTGTGGCATCGGGGCGAAGCTGAGTAATCAGCTAAAATGGTACCACGGGGTACGGATCTTCACTCCGTCACCCATGCAGTTGAGGTTGGACTCGTGGGGGTAGTGATGCTGCTGATAGTGGATATTCTACTTCCTCCTTTTCTTGGAGTGGGTGTTCGTGTTGTGCCGAGAGGTTGTTGTGTGTGTTGAAACAACAATCCTATTTCAATTGAAACTCTTAAAGTACATGTGTAGAGGAGCTGAACATGATCATAACAATAAAACACGAGAAAATATAAGGTGTGCAGGATGTGTGCTGTAAATAGCCGAAGATAGTACAGGGGGTAAAGAAAAATCTTCTAATCGGTATCACGAAAGAGTATAATTTAATTATGGAGCCTAGTGAAAGATATGTAGAAAAGTGGAGGACAGAGAGAGTGTGCTGGGGGGGGGGCAGCTCTAGATGCATGCCGTGGAGTAGTACAGAAAACCTGTGTAACAACAGAGATAAAGAAAAGAATACGAAATAAAGACCCTTAGCTATCGAATACTCTAATAGGTTGGAAAAGAACAGGAGTTGGTCAAGAGCGACCCGATAGGAAAGATGAAAGAAAGGGATCTAACCCAAGACTACATAGAAAAAGGTGTAGATCTAGCTATGATCCCTTGGGATTTCTAAGCCCGTGGTCAGAAGAATTTTGAACCGAATCAAGAGAAGTATTTGTCTATTTTTTTTATTTTTCAGTTATTCTTGGATCCCAATTTAAGGCAAATAATAATTACAAGGATCAAGCCGTGCATACAGAGTTTAACTTTTATTATTCCTACCTGAGGTTGGTTTTCAAGTTTACAGTATCTTTAGTATTATTTATGGTTACTTCTTGATCTATGAGTATTGTTGCGTCACGTCGTGCGCTACTTTGAGTTGAACAAGAACGATTTAATGAATGGTTTAAAATATATAATAAGCCATTGTTCTTCCTTGTTGTTTAAAGACAAAAAACTTCTCGGTTATCATCCCCTCATAACAAAAAGGATGATAAGAACATAACATAAAGACTCAGAGCCGTCTAATATTCTAATAGCGTCAGAGTCGGAAAAGAACAAGAGTTGGTCAAAAGAAATCTGACCAAAGACTACATGGAAAAATGTATAGATCCAGTTATGACCCTCGGGATTACCGCGCCCGTACCAACTATAGTGTGCCCCTAAGGGTTTCAAGAAGCAAGGTTTGCTGTTCACAGAATCGCTAGTTAATATATTATGCATGTCTAGACACTCCCACCAGTAATGCTTCTGCTAGGCATAACAAGTATTTAAAATAAAACCGCTTTGCGGGAAGACTTGATCAAATTATATTTTCAAGGACAACAACAAAGATGATCCGGCTAGAGATTCGATTAGAATAAATCCAGCCCGTACTTGCACTACCAAAACGCCTGGGGCGGTTTAGTCGAGTACGCAAGCTATCTTGTAACGTAATCGGCGATGAAATGTTTTCTTTTTGTAGCCGCAACGTAACGAGTGAGACATAGTAACCTAACAAGTCCTCATCTTGCTCACCTTTTTTTACTATTTCGTGTACGTTGTATTGGTTAGTTTTGTCATGTGTCAAAAAATCTGTCTTGAGTTTTTCGTGAAGTGTTCTTTTTGAGAAACCAAAAAATGTTTTTTGGATGATGTTTGTAATCAGTGCAGTACTCCAAACGAGCCAACCAATTTGAATCAAATTTGTTAAGTACGCATATTTTTAAAAGTACTTTCTTTTCTTCTATAACTCAAATTTTATAGTAGCTATCGTAAAACAAAAACTGAAAATAAAGATTTTCTCAAAATGTGCGAAACCGATTTTTAAAAAAATTTGCTAACATGTAGCCTCTAAGTACGTAAGCAAAACTTATTAGTCGTTATTTCTCCACAAAATGTCGGTTAATAAGTTTTGTGTAAAGACTCGAATTTTCAAAATCGGCTCGAGCCAGTTTCTTCAAATTTCTTAAAACAAAGTAAAAGAAAATTAAGGTTATACAATAAAAATCAAAAAAGGGAAATAAGCCTTGGCCGCTGTATTATGAACTTGATTTTAATCAAAAACGATTATGCTGAAGTGGCACAAGCGAAGCGGATTATACAGGATTTTATTTAAATATATCCCAATATCTCAACAAATATTATTTTATAGTTATGAAAAAAGTAGTAAAGGAGTATATTCTTTATACTAACTTATCTTCCACTATTAAGAAATAAAAGGGCAAAAACTCCCTTATAAAGAAAATCTCTTTCCTACTCTCTCTCTCTCTCTCTCTCTCTCTCTCTCTCCTCCCTCCCTCCCTCCCTCCCTCCCTCCCTCTCCCTCCCTCCCTCCCTCTCTCTCTCTCTCTCTCTCTCTCTCTCTCTCTCTCTCTCTCTCCCTCCCTCCCTCCCTCCCTCCCTCTCTCTCTCTCTCTCTCTCTCTCTCTCTCTCTCTCTCTCTCTCTCTCTCTCTCTCTCTCTCTCTCTCTCTCTCTCTCTCTCTCTCTCTCTCTCTCTCTCTCTCTCTCTCTCTCTCTCTCTCTCTCTCTCGCGTGCGCGCGCGTGTTTGTCCGTCAGTCTGTTTATCCCAACCAGTCTTCACAGACAAGACGATTAAATCGTATATATTTCAAACTTAGTATTTACATTCTTTGTATTGTCCTAAATATATGAAAAATAAAGTGGTAACCTAACCTAACCTAACCTAACCACACAATGAGAAATGCGTAGTGTATAAATTTTAAAAACAGTTTTTGTGAGATGTGATACAAACAATTAAATAGCCATTAATAGATAGATTGTATTTTCATTGATTTCACTTTATTAGGGTCCGTAGGTAAAACCAAGGACCTATAAAATTTCACGCGCGTATCTGTAAGTCGCAACCAGGCACGACGAAAACGCTTATATATTTCAAACTTTGCATTATTCTTTGTATTTTACCACATATAGGAAAAAATTACCTGGAGGTAGTTAAGGGGTAAAAAGTATTGAGTGAAAAATTTTACTTTAATAAATATTATGTGTGAAGTGTGTGTTTATTTATCGACTAAACTAATATGTTGGGGCTAGGCCGCTTAAAAGATTTCGACTTTATAAAAATCACTGTCCCTATATGTCTACGGACACTAAGTTGTGTGGTTTTAGCACACATTGGTCCTATTATATATTTGATATGGTATGTATTATTTTATATGAAGTTAAGTGAAAGAGAAGACCTGATGGTCCTAACTATACCCTTAATATATGCAAAAATCAATCGACCATCTCTCTCTCTCTCTCTCTCTCTCTCTCTCTCTCTCTCTCTCTCTCTCTCTCTCTCACGCACAAACGCACGCGCGCGTATGTTAGCATAAAGATTTTTTAATATTGCTACGAATATTATCCAAAAAAAAATAATTAAATATTAAAACAATACAGTTTCATTAAATATGATTATTGTGCAACATTTTTCGCCGTTAGGCATCTTTCAACCAACTCTCAGAAACTAACGGCGAATAATATGTTACATAATGAAGCATATTTGTGAAACTATTCCGTTTTAAACTAATTATTCCCTTTATTATGGTGGTTCAACAAAAAATTGTGTGCACATTCAAATTTAACGAATATTAGTTTTATATTTTGTTGAATGAGCATGTGGCGGCCATTTTAAACAGTTTTTTGATCATATCTCATGAGTTAATGAACTTGAAACACACCATGAAATACAAATTTAGTGATTTTAATTCAGCATGTAATAGTACCAACCCCACCACTCTAAAATACCAACGTTATTGTCAAAAATGCAATATCGAACGCTGATCTTACAAGGAAATTTCACCGACTTGTATCATTGAATTCCCGTCATGTATAGGCTGTACGATTTCCAGGCCCGCCAGTGCCAAAACACTGACAAGAGCAAAGCTAAAATTTACCTGATTTAGACAAAAATGTGTAACAACTGTTTTAAACAAATTTACCCTACTGGGTAAGACTCCTTGATCCACCTACAAAGCTCAAGATACCAACTTTTGCTTGTAATTCATTGTATAATTGAGCTGGGTAAGTACTATGTTGATTCCGTCAACTTGTTTAATGAATTATTACTTACACAATATATTTATATACGCTAGCGGTCTGCGTCTCAATTAGGCTAACATTGTTGCAATGTGATGAAGGCCTTTAACCACAGCCCATCTGCCATAGTTTGTCAAGCTTGTGTGAAAGTCTGGCCTTGACAACATATGGTTGTTACTGTATGGAACTCGCATCCTAATAGATTAGAATCGGCAAATAAATTATTGATTTGTTTTTAAAATGTTAAAAGAATCAACGCACATCCGATTAAAATGTACAACGACAAATGATCTGATAAAACAATGTTATACACGGTATCTATATAGTACAAGGAGAAATAATTTTCTAAAAATGTCGTTTTCTTTTAATACAACCGGTGTAAAAAGGAAAAGTTCCACCCAATTCAAAATGGCCAATTTAAATATTTAAAAAATCTAGTTCTCTTAGGAAAATAATGAGATAAAATTATTACAACAAATATTTTACTGTTTTTTTTTATTATTATTATTATTCCAGTTTGATCACGAAGCTCAGTAATCCTAAAATTTTAACTTCAAAATTTATTTTTCAGAGTTAAAATTGTGAAGTACATTACCAAAAATTTTAATAATTCAATGATTAAAATTAGTTTTGGCATTGTAGGATGAATGGACAACCTTTTAAAAAATGAATTTAATGGGTGTAAAGTACCTCCTTAAAAGTTCAAAAAATAACAATACAGGGTATTAACTTAACGTGGGGTATTTTTATAAAAATAAACATTTTAAAATAAAAGTAAATATCTCATTTTATGGGAGAGGTAAATTTATCTTATAATGTAAAAAATAGTTTTTTAAATAAAAAACATTTATAACGTTTCAACTATATAACTTTTCACGTTTAAAAATTATGCAACTGGGACTTTTTAAAACGAGCTCCTAAATTGTTTAAAACAAATGGATTTTAGGACAGACGTATTTGGTTGTTGTTTTTTTTTAATAAAAGTAATTTAACCTCAATTTTTACTGACTAAAAGTGTAGTTCGGGATGTCCAAAAATATACACAATAAACCGGTCGATCAAGTTTTTTTTACCAAGTTTTAATGTTTTGATACAGAATTTCTTTTTTAACTGGACCACCATTGGAATTTCTGAAAATATAAGATTTACAGAATATTTCAAATAGTGACCTTACCTGCTTTTCTCTCTAATAAAATTTTGTATTTTAATTCGCCCGCAATTTCTAAATACGGTGGCCAAATCCTTATGGAACCCCATTTTGAATCGTGAGATTTTAAGACTCTTTGTTCTTGGGTATTTTCTTTAAATTTTTACTCTTTTACAAGATATAAGCCCCGAAAGTTCCCCAAATATCCGTTTAAAATACATGGAAATTAACCAATTTCTTAATACTCTTGTTTTAATTACAGTTATATATGTATTGTTTTATGAATACTGTTGAATTTAGGGTTTTATAACACACATAAATCGTCAATATTGTATTTTATTGTATTATAGACTATTAACATTTAGTTATTTTAACAATTATTAGGTGAATTATTAAATCTTTACACAGTGAAATCTTACAGCTGATGTTCAAAATGTCTACCGTTGTTGAATATGCAAGCAAAACAATTATTGATTGCTTTTTCAACGGTGTTATGATGAATTTGAAAATAATATCTGTCTATTTTTTTTCTTTCATAGCCTCGACCGAAGTACAAAGATCTTCATAGAATTCATTTTTTAGATACTGTACTCCCGATTACCTAAAAAATTAAATTTTTTTTTTTTTTTTTAAGGAAAATCAAGGTCTCTAGAGAACTTCCTGGTAAAGATATACCTAGACATTTTTCTGGAAATGTTAAGTTCACAAATTGCACAACTACGTTACTATTATGAGCTGGTGCTCCGTCTTGTTGGTAAATTAATGTCATCCTGATAATAAGTGGAAGGTCTTCAATAGATTTTCTAGAAATCGTAAATACCTAGCTCCTGTCAAGTTTCCTTCCTATAAAACCCCAAATTCAACAGTATTCATAAAACAATACAGCTATAACAGAAATTAAAATAAGAGTATTTATTACTTCTTTCCGAGTATTTTAAACGAAACTTTGACGAACTTTTGTGGTTAATATCTCGTAAACGAGAAGAATATAAAAAATACCAAAGAATAAAAAGTCTTAAAATTTCATTTAAAATCCAAATCTAAAAAAGAGTGGTTTCTATAAGAAATTTCATAGAAATTTTTCCAATGGGAAAATGACTGTATAATTTAAAAAATTCAAATACGTTTTATACAGATGAATAAGTAGGTAAGCTCATCCCATTTGAAGTTTCCTTTAAATCTTATAGTTTCAGAGATTCCAACGGTGGTTTAGTTAAAAAAGACACTCTGTATATAAACTCATATAATCTTTCAGTTATAATCGAATCATTTTTAAGTTATAAAGGATTCTTTTTTCTTTTTTTTAGTATTTCTCTCCTAATTTTAGCAAAATCACCAAACAATTACCACAACACAATAATTAATAATGCCTGTCTAAATACAATGCAAAATGTAAGTTTAAATGGTAACGAAGTGAAAAAATCAAATCGCGGAATATAAAAGTTAAATATTTCATAACCCCTGACGAATCAAGTAAATATTCGAACATTCTATTTTCTTAGGAGACCAGATTTCTAAATTATATTTTTTGATAATAACTTTGCCGTTTGTCACCGTATCATTACATTACAAGTAGAATTGAAATCTACAAATTTGTATCTAATTATTTATCAAATCATTTAATAGTAATTAAACAATTTATTTTCACCCTTCCGTATTTCTATATAAAACATCCAGAATTCTTTTGAAACTTCTTCCTATTGTACACATTTACCCAGAATCTTCTTACCGGTTCATCTAGTAAACCCGATGCCTCCATAAACACTACTACTCGTTTTCTATACGGGTTTATAACTGCAGTTTTAAACAAAAGCAGACTGTGTTAACAAACTGCGGTATCGCAGTATGTGGGACTAACGAGAAAAATCAACGGTCGTTGATCTTACTGTAGTAGTAAACTCAGGCTAAATTAAATAATAGACGTAATGTGAATAAAAGTGTTTAAAATGGTCGTTTTGACAATATATTCATTAGGGTACACGAAATACCAAATTTATATTTCTATCTTAATTGTTGTGGCCACTTTCGTACTTGCATAGAGACACCAACGACGGACGGACGGCATGTCAAAAATCACTATTTGGTTTCCTAAGACCATAATGAAACGTGGAGATCAGTCAAAAAAAGGAGGCCGAGGTTATTTTCGATTTCCAAAAAGAACATAAACTTTAAACATCATTCTCTAAAATGATGTATGAAAATAATCTTTACAGATAAATTATAATGGTAAGTAAATGTCTCAGAACAAAGATAATTTACAAATAGGAATAGTTAACTACCCCAATAGGTAGGGGGGTTGTAAGCTAATAAGTAATTCACCCTACTAATTAATTCACCCTAGATGTGTGAAAACAAAATACTCACTGAAATTGCTTCATAAAAGTTTTGTGAGAACACCGTCAATAATTATGTAAACTTTTTTGGGTGTCGGTAAACCAAAATGAGATAGAAAATTTTCAGCATCGATTTCTTTTTTGTTTACTACAAAATATTGTATATTCAAAGGGAGAAAGAAAAAACTGCAAAGTTTTTACTAATTTTTCCCCTCAGGTGCTTAAGGGCTTGGCATTCCCGAGGGAGACTAGCTGGATTTACACCTTTGTCACGTAGTCCTAGGATGATTCTTGACTAAATCTTGATCTTTTCCAACCTTTACGTTATTAAAATATTCGATTTCTAGAAATCTGTTTTTTATTCTTTTGTTTCGTTTTCCCTATTGTTATTCAGGTTTTTTGAAACTTGTAAATGTGTATATCACTACTTTCTTCTTTTCAGCTAGGCTCTAACAGGCGTCGTAGATATATATCAAAAGTGTCCACTCGCTTCGCTCGTGTCAGTATATAATGTGAAGTAGTCTCCAGTCTTATAGGTGACACGGCCTTGTTTTGAAATTACATTTTTGCAACTTTGTTATTTGTCATCTTAAAGAGGTAGGGTTTATACCATTACATTCAGAATTGAAATACGTAAGTTTTTACATAAGTTAGCGTGTTATAAGTTGTATAACGCTACACACAGAACCGTTTATCTCGCCATTTTGTCATATTCAATTCTATTTTCTGAATTTTAATAGTGTTCTATTTGTGCAAACTATAATCCCCTATACCAAATCGCATGTCCGTATCTTATTTTTCTGGCAGCTATCGTGCTTACGTACAGACGACAACGACGACGCACGGACGGACGGCATGTCGAAAATCACTTTTCCGATTTCCTGATGTCACGAAATGAGAAGATCAGTAAAAATCGTAGAGGATATCGACGTTTTTACTATTTTCAAATTTACCTTGTACTTCGTACTGTGCAAGAGAATATACATAAACAAAAGTTAAAGAAGTAGGCTGCAAGAAAGCTGTTGAACGTCTTTATTTAATATCCCTGAAGTGTGAGCAATGAAACACCTTACATCACGCACGTGACTTGTATAAAGTGGGAACAGTTTGTTAAGATGATGTTATCATATCTACTTCAGGTAATATTATATAACACATGAATGGAAACACACGCGTGATTAAATAACGTGTTAAAGAAGAGAGGAGCGTAAATATAACAAATCACGTGGTTTATGAATTTCTATAGATATACAGGTTGATTCACAAAGAAACGGAGAAAGCAAATCAGAAAGTGTTCTACAGATAAAAATAAAGACAAAAGTTCATTTAAACATAACTACAAAAACGCTTAGTTTTCCGTCTATCCGCCATTTTGTTTTCTTTTTACAAAAAACATTAAATATTGAGTTCAGATTTAGTACACGTATTTTTAATGCTACGTTTCACAAATGTACGAAAAACGTGAACGTTAGTTTTTATATTTTCAAAATGGCGGCTGTTTGAAATATTTAACGTCGAATATCTCACAAACCGTTAAATTTACAAAATATAAAACATTTTCCACTTTTAACGACAAACAAAATAGTAGACCTATATTCATTATTTTGTAATTCAAATTGTAACAGTTATTACCAAAAACTAACAATTTAATATCTAGGTAGTTGTATAAAACACCCAAAATTCTACTAAAACAAGACATTTCCGTATTAAATGTTGAGCTTGACTTATGAGAAAAATTATACAGTATACCAAACACTTGAGTGAGTTATAGTTTGATTGGTGTAGCTCGTGTATCACTGAAGAGGACGACCTTGTCGTTGAAACGCGTCTGATATTTAGGCGTATTTTTTGTGAGAATTGTTTTCTGTGTGTTTAGTATACTGTAAGACATTTTCGAATTCCGATAATTTTATCTCGGAATCTTTTTTATTTTAGACCTTAAGAAGAAGGTCTATTATGGAATGAAGATTCAGAAATTTTAAAATGTCAAACGGAACCAAAATTCGCTTTAATATAAAAGAAAATAATTTCAACCTTGCAAAGCAAATTAAATTTTAGTTTTTTCTCGATAAATCGATTATCCTTTAACGTTTTTGTTTAATACTAAAAGAAAAATATATAATGGGCTTTTATCTGTTATAAAATAGACGCTTTTTTTAAAAAATAGAACAATATTATACAATCTGATAGGCCTACAACAAACATTTTCTTGGTATAATTTTAGAGTTATTAAAGCTTAAAGTCTAAGAAAAGAGTAAGCTATATCATTTATAGTAAAATTAGGAAATATTATCAGTTTATATAAATACATTACAATTAAATATGGAAACATAAAAGTTGTACACTTAAAAACAATGCAAAATGTTAGTAATACAATTTTGTTTCTCGTCAAATTATTTTTGTGATTTTGCTTTATCAGTAGGGTTTAGTAGATTAAAATGACGTCACATATTTTTTTTAAGTTACTTAATGTCGAGTTCTCTGTACAAAAGTCAGTTTTTTTTTGTTTATACTATAATTTGAGTGTTCTACCAAATACTCTCAACTCCGCCTCTAGCCTCGATGAACGAAACTGTATGTATTAAAATCGTGGAAAACTAAAATGATTTAATAGTTAAATAAGTTTAAAATAGTGAATAAGTTATTAGACTACTTATAATGTGTATTATACATTCGAACAATTTATAGTCACATAATACAGAGTGCCCTACGAAGAGGTCGCTATATTTTACTTAATATCCTGGACAAACGCTCTACAAATTTGATGTTTTACAGTTATTTCATAAAGACATGTAAAAAAAGTATCCTCAAGTTACTTTTTATATGGTCAACCAAAACAAAATGACGGAATAGCAAAATATTTGTACGTTTTCACAAAAATTATTTAATATCCATAAACGTTACAAATTTTTGATTTGCAGATAACATGAAAATGTGTATTAATAAAATAAAACTAACAGGAATAAATTATTAATTGTCGAAATTTGAACTTTATTCGAATTAATTTCCATCAATAGCTATGCACTGACAGCAACGAAACAAAAAAGTCATAAGAGCTTTTTTTTTTAAATTGGCGAGGTATCAACAATAATTCCAATAAATCAGCCTCATTAATTAATCATCTGCTGCTATAGGGTGAGAATAATCTTTTTTCTTTCCAAACGCCCAATAGGAAAAAATCGCAAACAGTAAAATTAGGGATCTTGGTAGCCAGTCCATGAAGTTGCTGCCACGACCTATTCGACCGTTAAGAGATCTCAATTAAAAGTCACTCATTTCAGGCTGTTAGATAAGAAACTATGTGATCAGTTAATATTGATGCGTATCTGTCTCCAATCTGATGGGATATATCATAGGATAAAACACCATCTTTGGTGACGGCAGCCCAAACAGTTGGTTTCAAGTCATGTGTCAGAAAATCTCTAGCATTTCTTTGAAACTGATCCAGTTTCTAGTAACATAGTTAGACATTTATGAATTAATTTTCGATGGAAGAATCACATTTTGGGTTAGTTCTTTGAAAACAACATATCGCTTCATATTCATTTTCAAATATAGACCAAGAACATTTCAATTTTTGTTCAATTGAAAACTTCATTGTTTCGATGTTAGATATCACACATTAACTGATTTAACAAAATTACCAAATACTTCGTTATGTGTTAAGAGAACAACGGCTGATCGAGATTCAACAGATGGCAATGCACATTTTAATTGCATTGTGGTAGGAAGTGGTTATATCCAGAATATTAGTGTTCCTTTTTTTATTGCGCAATTTTGTTTTTGATTGACCATAAAATATGAAACTCGAGGGTACTTTTTTTTACATATCTGTGTAACTTAACTGTAAAGTGGCAAGTTTGTAGTGTTCATATATCCGACACATTAATTCAAAAATAGCGACCTCTTCATGGGACAACCGGGATAATTAGTGTAATTCTAAATATCAAAAAACCTGGGCACACTGTCTAAATTAAAGGAAAGGTATTAAACCTTTTTATGTAAACAAATCTAAATTTCGGGATACACCCTCCAAAAAATCCAAATGTAAAATGGGTCAAAATGTATGAAAATCACCAATTGAAGGTAAAAGCGCAGAAAATAACCTATGTATTTTCAAAAATAATTATTTAGGATAAACCTATTAAATGCATCTATGTACGACCGTGAAATATGAAAACTATATTTTGGAAGAACAATTGAAAATTATGTTGGGAGAATTAAAACTTTTGGAGGGCGACCCTAAAAAGTGTTAATGAAAATAAACCCAGCAAATTAAAAGTACCAGGTACCAGGTATGTGTAATGTGGGCCAAATATAAGGACCCTCAACGTATTCCCTCTCTCTGTCTGTTTGGAGGAGTGTCAAGAAGGAAATAACGGTCCAGATAGAGACATTGACTGAACGTCAATATACAATAATTACGAGGTTCAGAAAACCTGTATAATAACTGATTCAAACAAACTTACTTTGCTGGATAAGACCCTTTGATCTATAAATACAATTTAACGCTTCCTACAAGGCCCAAGAAACCAATTTTTGTTGTGTGAAGATCTACTTGTAATACTTCGTATGGTGGGGCTAATTAAGTAAACGAGGAGGAAAATAAAATAGAGACCCCACTCCTCGAATACTATAATAGCGTTAGGGTCAGATGGGAACAAGAGTTGGTCAAGAGTGACCTGATAAGAAAGACGAAAGAGGGATATAACCCAAGACTATATAAAAAAGGTGTAGATCCAGCTAGAGTCCCTCAGGATCACCAAACCCGCCTCACTAAATTGAGTCCCGGAGGGTCGATATTCTTATTGGCATATATGCCTACAGTGTTCAAAACATTTTCGTGCTAAATTTTAAGTGGTAAGAAAATTTTCTAAAAACATATATGTTCGGGAACGCTTTGTTTTACCATCTGTCCACAATTTTATGTATTTTACAAATGAAATTATCAATATTTTAAGTCGATATTTGGTATACACATTTTAATGCTATATTTTTATCGGTATATCAAGAATCAAAACTATATCTTATAAGTTGTCGAAATGGTGACTGTTTGAAATGTTTAATACTGAATATCTCTAAAACCATTAACTAAACAAAAAATGTAAACAACCGTCAATTTTAAAATGTATGAGATAAAGTTTCGATTCTTGGTATACTGGTAAACCGTTGTATAAAAAATATGTATATCTTATTTCAGCTCGAAATTTTAATAATTTAAAAAGCTGTAATAATTTTTCAAAAAATAAAATAAAATGACCATTAAATGGAAAGAGTAGTGTTTCCAGACTTATGTTTATGGGAACTTTTTTCTTTATTTTGACCCATATTTAGGTCATTTGACCCATATTTACACCACTTAAAGTTTGGCACGACATTTTCTGTACACTCTGTATATACCAATAAAGTATTTGTTTATTTCCATATTACTACCATTACAGTTTCAAACTTACTGGAGCCATAAAGTTAGCGACAAAGGCAGTACTAAAACAATGCGGCTGATGTCACGGCACATGCGTTACACTTTGAATGAGGAAAGCACAGTTTATATAACACTTAACTTACACGGAACAGCTGACTCGTGCCTCGGATATCGTGTATCGTGCTACCAGAGGATAACGGCAAGACAACGGATTGAAGCCAAAGTATAGGATTTCTTGAATTCCCGGTAACACACCTATTTATTGTATACATTTTCTCCAACACCAACATGCTGACGGATTTTTTAACAGCAAGAACAAAATATTTTGAAGTGTAAAACATGTTAGGTTATTTTTTATTTTTCAATTTTTACTGGGGGTATCACTCTTTTTCCAGGAAAAGTTCAATTTATATACATTTTCTTCTCACTGACAACATGCTGACGGATTTTATAACAGCAAGAACAAAATATTTTGACGTGTAAAACATGTTAGGTTATTTTTTATTTTTCAATTTTCACTGCGATACAACTCTTTCTCGCTGAAAAAATTCAATTTATTTATGCAATAGTTAAACATGACTATTTTTAATACAAATTTCAATATTTTGAAGATCACTCCTTAAAAATGTTTATTTTGGAATGACGCTTGTCGTCTGACACTAGCTGTAATTTAACCAAATTTACATCTTTTGGTCAATTAAGGGATGGAAATATTTGTTCATTTCTCCAATATACAAGATGAGGGAAAGTCTGTAACATATTGTTTTCAATTGGCGTACAAGGACGCTAGACAGTGCGTCGGAAAGTTCTTGATTAGAGCTATCTACAGGATGCACCGAAACTGTAATCAAAACATACAGAGTGTGTCAAAATTTAAAGAACATGTTTGTTTTTTTTTCGTATTCACTGTTGGTTTGTTGTGATTATTTAGATTAAGTGTTCAAACAAAATTTAACTATCATACTAACTGTAAAAATACAATACAATTGTTTAAAAATGTCACTCATTTTAAATAACATTTTTAATCATTTTATAATTAAAATTTGTAGGTGACAATAGTTTTGCCTTAAAAACAATTTAATTTGATATATCACACACAATATTTTTTTTATTAATTTTTTTATTTTGAATGTGGCCACAACTTACACACTTTTAGGAGACAAATAAATTCAGTTCAATTTTAAAAGCTTCTCTCAGATTGGTCTAGCGAAAATTTTTAAAACTGTTTAGCGTTATATTCACATATTTAGCTATTTTATAATTAAAAGCCCCAATAAATATAAGACGCCATTTTGGTTAGGTTCATCCATAAAATATTTTACGCCATTAATTTTGTCTATTTATGACCTTTAAATCGATTTGTGACAAGATGAACAATCTAAATTTGAAAATTTTGAGTACCTCCAAATTCCCCCCTTTAAGGGGAACTGCAAAATTCCAGCTTATCATAAAAGAAACTTCAGGTGACCTAGTTGACAGTCTCAAAAGGGTTTGGCTCTATTTAAGTTTATACAAAAGTTAAGGTGGGGGAGGAGGGACTTTACTAATACACGGTATATTTAATTGTTAATTTGTATTCTTGAAAAAAAAGACGTGATTAAAGAGAGCAGGAAGAAAAGAGATACACTTAGCCCTCAAATACTCTAATAGAGTCAAGGTCAAAGAGACCTTCTATCAAATATGAAGAGAAGGACCTAACTTATAACTATATTACGAAAAAAGTTTATATTCAATTAGGGCCAGCTAGGGTATGCCACTCTAATACACACTAAAGTGAGCCTCTGAGGGGGTTTAAAAAATATATTCCCATCACAGTTACATCTCTTGAATGTTTAGCCGCCAGTGATGTACGATTTCCTTGGAGGCTTTTTTCACGGTTTTAGTTTTATCACTTGAAGACGGTAGTTGATCCATACCTTTGAAACGTCGTTTATACACAAACGTTGACCAATGTCCGAATAATAAAAACAGCCCAATAACTTTAAAACGAGAAATCCCCATCGAATAACTTCAGTTGTATTTTACGTTAATTAAAATGTGTAACCAGCCCAGATGGTCACTAGTTAATGAGCAAAAACCGTTTTTTCTGTTCATTAAAGTCATTTTCACTAACTACAACAAATTCAATATGGTCCGAAATGAGCTCATACTTTTGGACGATCTACCCAGTGGAGATCTATTCAATGCGATCGAATCTATTCGAAGGACAAAATGTGCAATGATATATTTTAATATATATATATATATATATTTTAATATATATATATATATATACTTTTTTTAACAACAAAAGAAGGTTTACTTTGTCCTTCAGACATTTTAAGTAAGCTTCAAGGACTTGAGACCAGCTGTGTGCGTGTCTGTCTGCAATTCGTCTTGTAGGGTCAGGGTCCAAGTTTAGGACACGATGAGTTGTGGTGAGAAAACAAACATATAATTAAATTGTCCGACAACATGGCTTATTTAGGCAGTATTTTTTTTAGGTAACAAGGTACAAGGTTTTGTGCCATATATTTGTTTCGGTTATATACTTTCTTTTGCAACCTTGAATTTAAGGATGCCTCCCGTCGATATTTTTTGCAGCAAAAAACAGCGTTGTTAAAAAAATCTCGTCATTTAGTTTATTTTAGCAAAATGTCTACGCAAAGAGTTATGAAATCTCAAATATAAGTGATTTGACACAAATATCTCACATATTCAGACCATCTGCTGGAGATTCTCGTGAAATATTGTTTTCTTGTTGGAAACGTTAGTACACTAAGTAACAAAAATTAAATCGAGGATGTAGTGTTAAATCATTAGTGACAATTATTTATGTTTCGTGTGTTTTTAAAAGATGTTTTACTAAAATAGACTAATATAAGAATTTTTTTTTAATTCTGTTTGCATAAATAAAAATAATTTATAAGTGAGTTAAAAATAAAAGTTGTAATTACACCACCCTCTCCCTTGGTTTTAAGATCCCCTGCGTCAAAAAAATATGTTTTTGAAAATATGTCTGTCTGAGTACGACTCAACGAATGGACATAATTTCAATAAACTTTGTCATACCTCGACATTTTTCATTTTATTTTTTTCTGCTCATAATTTGGATATAGTTGTCATATACCAAAAAACAAAATCCTATTTTCTATACACAAAAGGTATTGTCAGACATCTCTCTAAACCGGGTCGAGTATCGATAAAAAACGAAGTAATTATCCATGTTATACCCAATATATAATATCTCAAAATCTGTTCAACCGATTTCAATTCAACTTTGTTGAGATGTAAAGATTAATGACCCAAGTTGGAAGTAAAAAATATGCAGTTCAGAAATATTACTGTTCAAAATAATATTTTGAACCATTTTAATACAGGAAACGGAACGAGTGCCATCGCCTTTCGTCATTTAATGATATGTCATATACTTGAGGAGCGAATGCCTTGTAGAAATAAGTACGGTAGCGTGAATTGTTGAGAATATGGCTTTTAAAATTATATAGTTCCTGTGAAACGTGGCTCAAATCGTCAAAATGGAAAGTAGTACAGAAATAGGTTAGGTTAGCTTATATTATACGTTTCATAAATTATACTCATTATAGTTAATTCGACACGATAAGTTTAAATAATATTTTTTAGTTTAAATTAACATTGTCAACATCAATAAATCACGTGACTATTCTGAGAAACCCTTGTCTCTGCTTTTATGACCGATGGCACTCGCTCCGCTAAACACAAAATTACCTGGACTAGATTCGTCAAATTTTAGGTAGGATGCCACTCACCCCTGAAGTCTTTTAGTAAACAGCAATAGGCTAAAACACGAGACTAATCTAGGAATCCCTTGTCTGTAATTGTATGACTAATGACACTCGCTCCGCCAAACGCAGTCACCTGGATTACCCTTGTCAAATTTTGGACCGGATGCAACTCACCCCCACACTCTTATATTCAACAACAATAGGTAAACCACGAGGCTATTCTAGGAATATTTTGCCTTCCCACTTATGAACGATGGCACTCGCTCCACCAAACAAGAAATTACCTGGATTACCCTTGTCAAATTTTGGACCGGATACCACTTGCCTCCACACTCTTATAGTCAACAACAGTAGGTAAACCACGAGGCTATTCTAGGAATATTTTGCCTTCCCACTTATGAACGATGGCACTCGCTCCATCAAACAAGAAATTACCTGCATTACGCTCGTCAAATTTTGAGTCGGATGGCACTTTCCTCTTCACTCTTTTTGTCAACAACAATAGGCTAAACCACGAAACTATTCTGAGAATCCCTCTCTCATATGACCGACGGCACTTGCTCCGCCCAACGCAAAATTACCTGGATTACAAAATTACCGATTGAAAACAATCGTCAAATTTTCGGTCGAATGTCACAAGCTCCTACATTTTTTCATACTGCCTAAACTCGTGCCTAACCTAACCTAACCTAACCTACATTCTTTTCACACTACCTAAACTCGTGCCATAACTCGCCCTAAAATTACATATATTTTCACTGAAATACATCTTTAACCATCACTGTGAAGATTTGTATGGTTTTTTTGTCAATTATTTTTTTGTCAACTATAAATTTCTTTCACTTGCAATTTAACACAATGGTTTGAGATATTAATATCATATTTTGCCAAAACTTAAGAGATTTCAATAAAACCAATTTGTAAAATTAGCTCAATGGAAAATATTTTGGTGGTTTTTTTACAGATAACTCAAAAATCTTCTTTTATTGAAGAGCTGGAAACCCCGAAATTATTTAAAAAGTTTTAAAAATACATAGACAGATAAATATCATTCCGAAAACAATTTTCTGGGTTGAGAAGAACTCAAAATGGATATGAACGGACAAAACTGAAAGTCAATTTTTTCCCATTACATAACTTTCTCTATAATGCGGAAATGCGGGAATTATCAAACGACAGTTCCTTCTTATTTTTATACATTTTGGCAATCTCCTCATATTCAAACTAAAATCGTTCTTGATTAACGAGCTACTATTGAAAAAAATAATAATAATTAAACCTTCTGTCATGCCAACGAATTGCCGCATGCCGTCAACGTTTTTTTCTCTTTTCTTACGAAAATATTTGGTCACTTCATTCCTAAACTCGATACATATGTCAACATACTCTGACATATTGTCCGTACGTCTCGTTAAGCAATTTAAACAATTTCCTAAATTAACTTGGACTTTGAAGTTCACAACTGGTTTATCTTGTAATTAAGTCCAACATTGTGAAACCAATGTAATGTCTCGGCTTATTATAGGTAATTAGTTTAACTAACCCGTAAGAATTAACTACAAAGAAGAGAAACCGAAAGTAAATCTCAAGGATAAATATCAATTACTGATGGACTCTATAACAACTGCCCAACTTTCCGCTTCAATCCGCTAATAGATCGTATTAAATACAAAGTGTTCAACTTAAAACCGGCCCAAAAATATAATGTACGATTGTGTAGTGTCGCCACTAAAACGCTACTACTACCAATGACTACATAAATACTATAAGACACGACATAGAATAGGGAAATAGTCTACGCTTTACGGGTGCTGTTCGTCACAAGTTTGACACACAGCTATCAGAAAGCGCTAGCAGCAGGTGCTTGACTGTACGCATCCCACTTGGTTGAGACTGTACAACTGTTGACCTCTCTCTCACAAACCTTCTCACTTACTTCCGTCAGTGTTGTCAGTTCGTACGCTGAGATAAGCGATTCTCGACCTTCCCTCGCATCTCTGGTCCCATATGTGGCATCAGTGCGTTTTCTCTTACCCGCCTGAAACATTGTTTGACCGTAGAGCCACCTAGCGCCAGTCACATCAACTTCAGATTCTCTAGCAGAGCGACCTAGTGGGTATTGGACAACTCAAGAATAAGCGTAGAATATTTAACATGGCCATGTCGTGTCTTATAGTATTTATGTAGTCATTGCTACTACTAGCCCTACTATCGGTTGTTTCCAGATGAACAATTCGGGATGCTACACACGGCTAGATCCAGGAGATTTTGGTCTTCCGAATAGGGTCAGTCACCATAATTAAAACATGAAAAAAATCTATAAATGCACCACGGCAGATTTACCACCACGAACGAAACAAGGGACAATTTCGCATTTACTTATTTTTGCTTATATGTTGTTTACGTAACTATAATCAAAATCAATCATGGTGAAATGTCGAATTTCATTGTGTATAATTTTTTTGGATCTGATAATATTTTATTTTAATATTCTTCACCTTACTGGAGAGCTTTTAAATAATAATATATTTGTTCTCCTTACGTCTGCTCATCCAAAATTGTTTCAATGCATTACGGCCGTTTCGACTATTTATTCAGCCATGGTCACATGCGTTATTTTCGGTACTATATATAGCATCGACTGAATAAATAGTCGAAACGGCCGTAATGCATTGAAACAATTTTGGATGAGAAGACGTAAGGAGAACAAATATATTATGATAATATTTGTGAAATAGAAACAGTAGTTTTTTGCTGCTTAAAAGTAGGATATCCATATTTTCTGTTTATTTTTCTAAAATGTCCAGTAAGAAGACATGTATTGTCAGTGAAAAAATTAATACACGATTAAAATTCTGAATCTAAACATGTTTAGGGACCGTAGGTAATTCAAATTACACGAGCGTATCTTTCTGTCTTTAAATCACAACATGTCTACACATACAAGACGATAAATCCTACATATTTGAAACTTTAGATTTATATTGTTTTTATTGTCCACGTGTAGAAAAAATATAGCGATAACACACAAATGACCTTGGGGTAGTTAAGGATCAAATACTATCAAGTTGGAAAATATTTTTTGAAATAATATGTGTGGGGTATCAAATAAAACTAGAAGTTGTTCTGATTATGAATATGTATGTTTATTTGACGATAAATTAATATGTTGTCGCTAGAACGTATTTAAAGCGTCAGATATCGTGGCGCCTCCCTTCTAACTTGAACATGACGTAAACATTAAAGTGCAGTGCTATATCGTATAATATAGTTTCTTGTACGACGAATACAAATTAATTTAACCACACAATGAGAAATTCCTAGCGTAGGAGTTTTAAAATCAGTTTTTGTGAGATGTGAGACAAACCATTCAATATCCATTAAAAGATGGATTGAATTTTCATTGATTTCTCTTCATTAGGGTCCGTAGGTAAAACCAAAGTCGCTTATAATTTCACGCGCTTGTCTGTAAGTCGCAAACAGTCGACAATATATCCTATTTATTTTAAACTTTGCATTTATATTGTTTTTACTGTCCCAAATATAAGGAGCAATATAGCCGTAACAAAATATAACCTTGTGGCAGTACAGAGGGAAAAGTATCGAGTTGAGAAATTTCATTTTTGAAAATATTATTTGTGAAGTATCAAATGAAGCTAATTATGTTTATTTGACGAAATAGCTAATATGATGGCGCTAGGCCGCTTAAAATATTTCGACTTTATTATGCCTACGAACTCTAAATCGTGTAATTTTATCACCGCTTGACCCTACAATTTTTTACGGTATTTACCAATTAGTAATTTTACTGGCGATTACAGTAGTATTCCGTATATTTTTGACGTTTCAGCTACAACACATATTTTGTCAATAATAAAATTTAAAATGTTCCTTCGAATTATTAAATTGTTTGAGGTTTCAAAGTTACAGGTCGTTTTAATTTTAAACTCGCCGTATTTTAATTTGCGTGATGGCGACTCGCGTCAAACCAAGATAACCGCTAAACCCCGGAGATCATGCGTCTTACATGAACATATATAACGTGCTCCCATGCAAATTCGAGCAACAACGGTTAAATTTAATTTAAAAAAAAAAAAAAGCCTTTACATATTAAGATTTATCTATTATGCCTACTCATTAACTCAAGTCCTACCTATTGTATTTTGTAAAGGGTACAATAAACATTTTTTAAACAGAATTTTTACGATAATATATAGAATCACTAGAGCACTGTGATGAAATACAATAAAAAAATCCCCCAATACCACAATAAAACACTAACAACATAAAAACTGTATAGTTTTGTTTATTCTACCTAATGTACATTTCAATAGCATTGCTATCATCTTCAGAGGTACAATACACACTAACCTTAATAACTACAATTATTACTGCAGCCCAGAGGGTCAGGTGACGGGCCGATGGGCCCCCTCGCTGTTACTTTTCGCAAAAAACTCCTGTTAGAACATATGTTTGAAAAATAAAACTATTTTACACGCCGACTGGTAAAATTCAAAATAATAACACAGCTAATTTATAAGTGTAATAATCGTTATGGACTCGCTTTAGTGAGTCGGATTTGGCAATCCCGAAGAACTCTAGCTTGAACCACACCATCATTCATGTAGTCTTGGGTTAGATCCCTCTCTTTCATATTTCCTATCAAATCTCTCTTGACCAATACTTGTTCTCTTCCGACCATGACGCTATTAGAATAATCGATTGCTAAAGTCTTCATTACGTTCTTTACTATCTTTTTTAAAAGGGGAGATGATGACAGAAAAATGTTTTGCCTTTGAACAATAAGAGAAAAAATATTAGGACTTTCAAGATAAAATGACATTTACACAATTAAGAACGTAAAGAATGGAGACTTTTTTTATAACACAATTCGGGATTACGACAAAGCTGGGTGTGTATCACAGTGAGATCCATTCATTTGTTCTATATTATCAGCTGCAAACATCGTCCTAAGTGTCCACATTCACAACTAAAACTGTTTTGGGTGTAGGCGAAGCCAACAACAAAACAAGTTGTCAAATGGCCACAAAAACAAGGTTATCTTAATATTTACGAACACGTCTACAAACAACTCTGCTAAAATGTCTGTATAATTAACTTGGATGAAAAAAATGCAAGATTCAATTTAGGTTTTTTTTACTGCAGTCGATTTAAATGCAACTAAATTAAGTGTCTAAATCAAGAAAATTAACAGCCAAGAGTAAACCACTTGTGACAAAATACGTTGTCAGAGATGGATGTACTGCGTACAGGGTTACTGTGATTACATGATCTTATTTTAGTCTGTAGTAAAGACTTCATCTTGATTGATACAACCGTAAAAAGATGTCAGTTAATACGCTTATATGATAAGATGCGAATTTTGTTTAATGGTATTTTTTAGTATTTCATGTCTCAATCTTCTTCTTTTTTTGCTGTTTAGAAGCGAAAAATCTCTCGGTCAAATAGCCTCCATCCATGATACTTACCTAACCCTATCATTTAATGAAATACAAGCAGATCTTCTAACTGTTACGTCTTAAAGTTGGTTTCTGTGCCTAGCAGGAAACATTAAATTTGAGATAGATTCAAGTAGAATATATTTGTTTAAAACAGTTGTTACACAGAGTTTCTAAAACTCGTAATTGTGTACATCTCTACTTTCTTCAAGTCGGCTAGACTCTAAGAGGCCTCGTAGACGTGTACTGGGTGTCCCACAGAGAGGTCGTTTTTTTTTAATTAATTTGAATTAATATGCCAGACATGTGGACCACTCTACAAACTTGACACTTTACAGTTTACTAGATATGTAAAAAGTACCCTCGACTTTAATTTTTTTTTTTTTTTTATGGTAAATCGAAACAAAATTGAGGAACGACAAAAAGAACATTCATCTTCTGAACATAACCATTTCCTCCACAATACAATGCAATTAAAATGTCCATTGCCATCTGTTGAATATCGATCAGCTGTTGTTTTGTTAACACACAACAATGAAACAATTTGGTAGTTGTGTTCAATCAGTTTATGTGTGATATATAACCTCGAAACAGTCAATTTTTGAATTAAAAAAAAAGTGAAATGTTCTTTGGCTATTGCTTTTGAAAATGAATGTGAAGCCATAAGGTTTTTCAAAGAACCTACCTAAATGTGGTTCCTCCATCAAGAAAATCAATTCATAAATAGAAAACTATGCTATTAAAAACTGGATCAGTATCAAAGAAATATACCATAGTGTTTCTAAAACAGAAAATGAAGAATTTGTATGTGGTATTTCAACAGGGCTTAATATACAATCTTGTTGAGCACTGTGGTGAAATTCACAATAATAATTCCAATTTGCCCATAACCACAATCACTGGAACTTAATAAAACACAATTATCTGATTAATTGTTCTTTATTAATTATTTCCACTTAATGCCCTGATGGACATTTCGATAACATGGTTATCATCATCGGAGGGTCTTGCTTATAAACTAAATCTAACCTTACATATCTACTAATGAAATAAAATTAAACCTAAAACTATGATGACCTGAGTGCAAGCTAAATCAAACCTAAGTTATTAAGTTTCTAGTGATTGAGGTTAGGGACAAATTCGAATTATTATTGAGGGCTTAATAGCTTAGAAAAGTTGTACCAGGGCTGGGATACCAAAGTTGTACGTTCAAAAGCATGCCAAGAAAAACAAAATATTTTTTTATAAAACACATTTATTTCACGGACTGCTGGAATATGGACCAGACAGACGAGTGGAATTTTGTTCGAAGGTAATTTAAAATCTTGACGAAGATACCGTGTGGTATGAAGGATTTTTATTCGCAGATGAAGCTACATTTTATCAAAAGGGATCTGTGAACAGACATAATTGTAATTATTATAACACCTAAAATCCACATAACTTAAATGAAAGACATTGAAATCAAAGGGTATAACTGTTTGGGCTATACCGTCACCAATGATGGTGTTTTATGATATATGACAATGACTGGAGACAGATACGCATCAATATTTGTGTTAATACTAATCACATAGTTCCTCATCTTACTCAGCCGAAGATGAGAGACTTTTTTCCAACAGGATGGAGTTCCTCCTGGTAATGTGCCCAAAGAAGTTTTAACTCGAGATCTTCCCAACCGTTGAATAGGTCGTTGCAGCAACTTCATGAACTGGCCTCCAAGACTTGACTGCTATTTTTTTTCCTATAGGGCTTTTTGAAAGATAAAGTAACAGATTATGAATTAATGAGCCTAATTATTGAAGAAAAATTACTGTTGATACCTCTGCAATTTTTCAAAAGCGAAACTTTTTTGTTTCGTTTCTATCAATGCACAGCTATTGATGGACGTCAAGTCGAATAACGGTCAAATTTGGATCATTAATAATTTACTAATGTTATTTTCTTTTACTTTTCTACATTAAATTTAGACATTTTATATTATCTGCAAATCAACAATTCGTTCAAATAAAATCATTTCGTTGAAAACATACCATTATTTTGTTATTCCGCCATTTTGTTTTGATTGACCAAAATAAACTAAACACGAGGGTACTTTTTTACAAACCTATGTAACATAACTATAAAGTTTCAAGTTAGTTGAGTCATCCATATGTCCAGCATATTAAATCAAAAATTGTGATCTCTTCATGGGACGTTCCGTCTACACTCGTGTCGGTGTCTCAACACTAGTGGCCTTCAAAGCTATACATACATGAAGGAATAGCCACTTGCTACGCTCGTGTCTTTTTTATGTTTTTTACAATAACTTCACTATTTATCATCATAAAGTGTTCAGGTTACCACCATTTTTATTCATAGTTGAATTCTACAAATTGTTATCTAATTTAGTATAGGTTGAACAAAAGGCATTTTCCTATCTTAATTTTGTGGTCGTTATCCTCCAAAACGTACAGACGACGAACGGATGGCATGTGGAAAATCGCATTTCGATTTCCTGAGGTCATGAAACACGAAGACCAGTCAAAAAACGGAAGCCGACATTTTTTACGATTACCAAGCTTATCCTGAACTTCATACACTGGGTAAGAGTAACTTAAAAGGACTTTCTGAAGAAGAAAGGAATTCAATTAATTGTTAATGTGATCACTAACTGATAAACATCCATTCACCTAAATAACTAAGATATTCAATAGAGGATCATTTCTGTAGGTTTGATTTTACAACAATGAGTTAAGGTACATATTCGGATCAACTTGTCTGTCTGCCCACACGCCAACTGTCAGACAAAACAATCTATCAATCTCTACAATTGGATTAGCTTAACTTACCTTGGTCTTAGTTGTGTTGGAAGATCAAGGCTGCCTGTCACACATGTGCAATTAGTGAGGAGCGACTCATATTCAGGGTTGGTCAAGAGAGATCAGCTAGGACAGATGAAAGAGAAGGATTCAAAGATTGTATAGAAAAATGTGTACATCCAGCTAGAGTCCTTCGGGAATAAACGTTGCAAAACTTTGAAAATGTCAATAAAATAGACAATAATGTTCGTCCCAACAAAATCTGTAAACTATATATACATGAGAAAAAATAATTTTTTTTTCCTTGGTATGTTCCTTACGATACATTGCTACAGAAAAGTCTTCTATCTGTCAACGTTTTGGAAAATTAAATACAAAAATATTGTAAAGGTGTTTACATACAGTTTTTAAAAGATCATAACCTTGCTTCGCTTGTCATGAACTCTTTCTAAGCATAAATCAAATTTAAATATAATGACTGCCGGTCAAGGTTGAATTTTGTCTTTAAAAAAATGATTTTACTCTTAGAGGTTCACTGTAATGATCACGGGCGTGACAAATCAGAGGACTCTAGCTGGATCTACATTGTTTTTCATGTAGTCATGGGTTAGATCCCTCTCTTTCATCTTTCCTACCATGTATCTCTTGGCAAACTCTTTTTCTCGCCCGACCCTATTGCTATTATAGTATTCAAGGGGTATTTTTTATATTTATTTTCTTCCTTTTTTTTAAGGCGATGATGACCGAAGGGCTGTTTGTTTGTAAGAGTAAAAATTAGAAGTTTTATGTTTATACGACTCTACGCTCGATTTTTTTTCCGGTTATAAAAAAGTCAAGGAAAAAAAGCATAAAATAAAGACCCATAGCCCTCGAATAATAGCGTTAGGTTCAAGATAACAAGAGTTGGTCAAGAAAAAACTGATAGTTAAGACGAAAGAGAGGAATCAAAACCAAAACTATATAAAGAGAGGTAGCCTATAGATCTAGCCACACTCGCACTCACTACGACAGCCCCTGAGGGTCTTTGCCCTCGAAATCAATGACGTAGTGAATAAAGCCATTTTCTGGCCCATTTCTTTATCTTGATATTTTCTTTTACTTATATATGGATGATTCTTTTATCGTGGGTACTTTAAATATGGTTCCGTGGTTACTTTTTTATAAAAAAATGTGTTTTTCCAGCTGTGATTAATGCCCCCCCCCCCATTTTTCAGTACGGTTGCAACTTGATATTTTCTTAAGATGACTCCTTTTTATAGTTTTCTCGGATTCTATTAAAAATTTTAAGACTTTTTTATTCTTGGTTGTTGTATGATAAACCACTTGGTTGTTGTTTGGAGTAATAGGCACTTGGAGTTTTGATCATTTATTTGACGTTTCAAATATTTTCAGGAGGCAATTTCCCATACTTCCCGTTGTTGAACCAAGATAAAAATGTACGTAGGCAAAGTCTAGGATGTGTAAATACTAATGTAGGACTACAAATAACATAAACAAATTTATAAGCTATTTTAATTCCTTATTTATTCTACACTACTACCTTACTTAGTTCACACTAGATTCTGCAAGTTTTTATTCGTTGCACAAATTATTTGTAGTCCTACATCCTAGACTATGTCTACTTATATTTTATCTTGCTTCAACAATCATAAGTAAGGAAAATACGCTTCTTGAAAATGCTTGAAACTTCAAATGTTCGAAACTTTAAGCGCCTATTACTCCGAAACAAGTGGGTTTATCAAACAATAACCAAACTTAAGTGTTAAAATTTTGTACAGAATCCGAAAACACCATAAAAAATATTTATCCCCCATAAAAAATTAAATAGTAAGCAGCCATATTGGAACATAGCTGTCATTATTCACAGTTTGTAAAACAGATTTTAAAGTTACATGTTGCATCGCTTAATTAATATTCCTATGTCAAAGGATGATTATTTTAAGGAATTAAATGATATAAAAGAAATATTTAATAATAATGGGTATGATGACAAGATAATAGATAAACTGTTAAATAAAAAGTTGAAAAATATTGCCATAAAACATATTTTCCCCAGTGAGTGTGATAATAAATCCACAAAATGGCGGAAAGTAGGTTATGTTGGTCAAATTAGTTATAAATTGGGTAAACTATTGGAAAATAAAAAAAGTTGTAAACCAGCATTTTATGTAGACAATAATTTGGGTAAATTGTTTAATTACGTAATAGTAAAGATAAAATACCAAAAATGAGTAAATGTGGGGTATCAATTACAGTATCTTGTAAAATTTGTAACGCTACCTATATAGGGCAAACTGGTAGAAATTTTAAAACTAGATTAGGTGAGCATGACAGAAGTTGGAGGTTAGGACATGAGGATTCTAGTTTTACTAATCATTTAAAAACCCACAATGTTTCGGAATTTTATTCTAATATAAATTTTTATATTTTACACATAGCTAATAAATCTAAAAAATTAACCTTCTGGAAAATTTAGAAATTAATAGATTAGTTAAAAATAAAATTGTGGTAGTTTTAAATGAACAATTAGATTTAAGTAATTCCCCACTTTTAAAACCATTAAACAAGTCAAATCATTGAACCTTCTCTCCACTTCCCGCCTCTACCTTTCTCATTTAGGTTTAAGGGAAATACCCAGCTATTGTCATACTGTGTTGTTATATTGTGTACTGAATCTTTTTGTTTCATTCTTGTATAAGTCCTTGACAATGCGTTAACTAGCGAAACCATGGTCGGCAAGTTTCAATTAAAATATTGTGGTTTATACTAAAAATTGTTGTTTTAATTTATTTAAAATGGAATACCACCAAGTACCAACGGTATTTAGCATAAATAGTTCAAAAAATATAGCATTACATAGACAGCAAACTTGAAACATTTACCAAGATTTAAGTTACAAACATTTAAAGACTTTTTAACCTTCTTTAGAATTACCCTCGCTCTCTTTAACGACTGGTTTATTCTTCCAGAAGACAGAGTTACAGTAACAACTTCAGACGTGCCGAGGATCGGATCCTTTGTGGCCCACCACAATGTCCAATCTGGTATTCGCATCAGCTGACACGTTGTTTAACACATTGCTACAAGGCCGATCATTATCGTAACACAGTTTTAGGACTTTATGATGATTTCTGACAGATGATACACGTTGTTGGGTAAAGAGGACAGACAAGATCATAACAGTCGGTTGTTTCGTACAATAAAGGTGGCCGGTCATTGTTATCTAAATTCGTCAGCTCAAAATAGAATTGTAATAAGATATCTCTCTCAAGAATGTTATAAACGTTGCACAATCTTTCTGATTTATGAATGGAAACAACAAAAATCTTGTAAAGTTTCACGCTATACGCATCTGTCTTTGTTCATTTTTAAAAGTAATTTTCTTAGAACTAATTCTAGTATTGGGTACCCAATACTAGAATGAATCTAATCAATACATCCTTCTTAGTTCTTATCACTTTCTTATCGAAATGTAAAGATAAGCTGATTGAATACGCGGAAATTTGTTCATATATATTCAAACTATCATTTGTAGAAATCACAAATTTAGATATTATTGTATGATATTTAGAAAGGGCGATTTTTAAGTGCAAAAATCCACATAACTGAGAGTTAGTTGGAGGCAGGCAAAAAATCAGGATCTACGTAGTTTTAAAAATTATACTTCAATTAGGTTTTTTATTTTTGTCCGCCATCTTGGATCCGTCATATTGAAACTTTATTTTTAAATAGGAAGATGAACATATGATACATAATTTTAGTGTAAATTTTTACAAGAAAAACGATGGTGAAATTTTCGATCAATGCTTTCGTTTTTAAGTTATAAGCTTTTCAAAGTTGCAATGACGGAACAGAGTGAAATGCGCTTTCCAAATATGTTTTCCTGCTGAATAAATCCAGTAACGGACTAGAAAACAATTTTGTCCGTTAGAAAACAGTTGTTGACAAAGTGGCATTTTGTTCATTTAAATTAGTTTGCAAAACAGCTGATTTCTCAGCAGTTTCACTTTGCACACTACTTTGCTCACTCCGAATGGCAACCGAACAAAACGAAATTTAGGTTAAGTTTATTTGAATTGATTTATAATATACAAGAAATATCCCGTATGTAGGTTAGATTAATTCTTACATATAAAATAACACAAATAAACAACAAAACAACGTTTTAAAGTTGAAAAAGGAAGTAATTATTCATAAAGATGATTGACAGTGTATGTACACGGAGAGTATTTTTCGTTGCCGAGTTTTGAAGTTGGCAATCCCGTTTCCTCAACAATACACCTAAGTTATTTGTAATATTCATAAATAACCTCAGTTTTGACGTGAGGTTGAACACTGTTGTATTAAATTAATGTTTTATTAAATTGTGATACTGCTGAATTATGTTTTTTATTTGTCACAAAATAACAACTGTAGACAAAGTATAATGTGCAATTCGTGAGCAAAGTGTCGTTTTTAAACTCGATAAAATTGACGCACTCGGCAAGCCTCGTGCGTCAACATTTTTCTCTCGTTTAAAAAAGTGCCACTTTGCTCACTAGTTGCACAAATAACTATTGAACAACTTAATTTTACAGGTGAAATGAGTAATTAATAAGCTTAATTGTTGTAACGTAATAAAAACAGCTGATGTAAACTAACAGCTGATTTAAAGTAGGCCTACTTTCATAAACGGATATTACTTGAGGTTAGCGCATTGACAATCTGTAGAGGGGAATCATTTCGAACATTTATTGTATTAGTAATGTATGATCGAAAACATTTATTTAAATTTTTTTATTATATTTTGTAATATTTAAAGTGAATAATAACAGTTGAGATTTAATTTGTAGTTGTGTTGTTAATTATTGGTTATTTTATTTATTGGTTATTATTATAATCATTATACTGTTTGAAGTTCGTTAATGTTTCTATTCTACAGGGAAAATATAATAGAATAGTTTTCGACGGCGCATTTTATCCCGTTTTATTACTAACGCGATTTTTCCAAAACAAAGGCCTTTATAGAAAAACTGCTTTCACCATCGTTTATTGTCAAATTTTACATGAAACTCATGTATCACATATCCACTTTTCTATTTAAGAAAATAAAGTTTGATTTAATATAGCCGACAAAAATTTCAAACCTACAAAAAAGTCTAATTTTTTAAACTATGCAGATCCGCGTTTGTTTCTGCCTTCAAGTACCTTTAAATTATGCAGTATAAAGCCGTTTCCATATTAAATAATCACCCTGTATTTAAACAATAAGTCGATGATGACCGAAAGGTTTTCCACCTTTAAACAACAAGAAAATGAACAGGAAGGAAAACAAATAAACAAATATAGTGATTATATTTTTTATCAGAATTAAATTTATTATAATTTGAACGGATATAAGATATAAAGTTTGGTTTATTAAGCTCAAGAATGTGAAGGGGTGGGGAAGAGAGGGGAGTTAAACATAGATTAATTATTGTATTACGGCTTCGTAATTCGTAATTTGTTTTTGTTTTTTGTTCAAGTTGTAAATGTGCCCCATTAGTTTATCTTATTAGTAGATTATTAGTTCATAGATTCCGTATTCCGTCTACTTATTTAAATCTTAACCTAACCTAACCTAACCTAATTTAACCTAACCTAACCTAACTTAACCTAACCAAACCTAACCTAACCTATCCTAACCTAACCAAACCTAACCTATCCTAACCTCACCTAACCTAACCTAACCTAAAACAGCCTAACCTAACTTAACCTTTCCTAACCTAACCTAACTTAACCTAACTTAACCTAACTGAACCTAAACTTACCTAACCTTGACCTCTCAAAAATAATTGATATTCGTATATAAGAAACGGTAGGGCCGAGTCACCTACACAAGCGTAGCGAGTGGAGACTTTTCAATATAGTATACTCCTATCCGACGTTAAGAAAAGAACTATTTTTAAATAAAATTACCCTATCGGGTTAAAACCCCTTGATCTACTAATATAATATAACATTTACTGCAAGGGCTTAGAAACCAACTTTTGGACAATACATTTAAAGATGTACTTGTATTACATTGTATGGTGGACTGGGTAAGTACCTGATGGCGCCCGTCAACTTTTTTTACTTTTTAGTGTTATAGAAAATAGTTTCTAATTTGCAAATGCCATACGAATTGTGTTTTTCCACGGCTTGAAGAATAAATAAAAATATACCTGTGTTTTATAAACGTAATCCTGTTTTATAAGGATCTTTGAGTTTACCATCTCAAGGATCTTAGTTATATATTTTTCCGTAGGGGATGTTAAAAAAAAGGCTACGTACTGTATATGAAGAAAAAGGTTAGTGGAAAGTGCTTGAAATCCGGTTCAATCACTTTCCCCTCATCTGCCCACTTTAGTGAGGTCGGTCATAGCAATCCCTAAGGACTCAAGCTAAATCTACACATTTTTCAATGTTTCCTTAGGTTAGATTCCTGTCTTTAATATCAAATCTCTCTTGACCAATATATATTCACTTCCGATCCTGACGCTATGAGAGTGTTCTTGGGCTGGGGATCTTTGTTTGTATAAAGTGATGATGACCGAGAGATTTTTTCCTATAAACAACAATAAAACTGACTAATTATTTTAAGATGTGTAGAAGATAACTGTACTTCCGGATATAGTTTTCTTTTTTTATGGATTTAGTAGGCGAAGGGTTGAAGAGATTTTCATGTACTCTTGGATTAAGATCTTTCCTATTAGGTCTTTCTTGACTTGATCCTGATGCTATTAAAGCGTTCTCAGGCTAGAGGTTTTTATTTGATCTCAAGGTGATAATGACAGAGAGATTTCTTGCACATATAAACAACAAAGAAAAAAGTAAAATTTCTTAACTTATAAAGACGATAACTATACTCCAGGGATCGTTTTCTTTTTTATAGATTTAATCGTGGAAAGACTGAAAATAAAAGTGAAGTTTTCTTTTTCAAAATTTTAAGTAAAGTTTACAAACTTTGAAAAGCAGGAATAAAAGATGTCATGTAATAAATGCATAGTTCAATTAGCGTTGTGTTATTTAAAAATAGGATTTGTATTAGTTATTGTAAATTGATACTTTAAATTCATTTGGTTATTATTTAATTCATTATTAAATTATAAAATATAATATTTATTTTATGTTTATATCAAGTGATATTTATCCTTAGTTTATGCCATATGACTTTATTATTTACATTGACAATATCAGGTTGCTCCATTAGAGTCTTCAGTAACCTTGGTGACTATGTATTTCAGAACGAGGACATCACGTTCTGTCATAAAATTTTATTTATAATCACTTCATAAGTTATTAATAAGTTATATACTGGATGACAAAGATGCATACCACAACATAAAAACATCTTGACATGTTATTATTCTAAAAATAATGTAACAACAAACAATGTAGAGTTATGTTTGAAAATTTTGATTTAACCTCTGGGAAGTTTTTTCTTTGCTAAATTGGGCTGTTTACAAAAAGTTCAATTCACCAATAAGGATAACTGGATTTCTGTCCTTCTTATTTTTATTCAAAAGCCTGAACTAGTTCGTTGGCAAAAAAAAGATTGGAATTTTTTTAACTGGTGGACTTTAATAATTTATTTAATGACAATTTCACATACAGGACTTACATCTCCAACAAAAGATTATTGTTTGCAGTTTGATAAAGTACATACTAATATATCAACAAGTTTTTGACTACTATAAAAAAACAAAATAGTGCTAAAAAACTTAAATTTTAATCTCATAACAACAACAAATTTAATATGAAATAACCTCCTCTAGTAGCTAAAATTTGACGCGATTTTAGTCAAATTTGTTACGTTTTACGGTTCGTTTAATATTTTAGCAAAAATAAAGTCATTCAAAATTCAAAATGGCGCAGTTTAAAACGATTTGTTTTTAAGTTTTTGTTACCTGTATAGTGACAACGGGTTTGGCAATCCCGAATGGCCTAGCTGGATCTACACCTTTTTTCTTGTAGTCTCCTTGACGCTATTAGAGTATTAAATGGCTAAGTGTCTTTAATTTATATTCTTTTCTTCCTTTTTTTTACTTACATTTTGGTAATTACGAATAAATCCGACCTTACTTTTTTTTTAATAATCTTTACGTTTCAAGCCACCAGGAAACTGAAAAAGTAAATTTCGACATGCCGTACATCCGTCTCGTCTGTACGTAAGCACGATAACATCCAGAAAAAAGATAGGAACATGAAATTTGTTATAGTGACCTATAAATGTACTCGTGCAGAACAATTAAATTCAGAAAAATCGAATAGATAATATCAGAGTGTCGGGCATTTTGTACAGTGTTTTGTTCATTATTCTTGTGCTGTTCAATTTATAACACATTAAAGTCGATCAAAATATGCATATTTCAATTCTTCGTGTCACAGTACCAACCCTAGGATGACAAATATGTAGTTACAAGCTTTAAACTTCCAGGAAAATGTGATATTTGATCCTGTAAGGTTGTCACCAATACAAGCGTAGCGAGTGAAAGTTACTTTATAAATTTAGTTTCGAGTGCGGCGATGACATAGACACTAACACGAGCGAAGCGAGTGGATATTTTGTAATATACACAACTACGAAGCTCATTAGAACCTAACCAATGTCAAACAAGTAGTCCACACAATTATTACAAGGTTCAGAAAACCAGCTGTTTTAAACAAACTTACCCTACTGGATAACACCCCTTGATCTAAGAATACAATTCAACATCTCTTACAAGGCAAAGAGAAATTACCATGATGCAGCCTTCTTGTGGTGACCGTTTAGGTTATAGTTGATGGATTACTGAGAGGTTTTTCGTCTTTAAACAATAAAATAAAGTTGTGGGCGCCATCATGGTACTTACCCAGCCCCATCATTCAAGCAAGATCCTCTAAATATAACGCATAAAAGTTGGCGTGTTGGGCCTTGTAGGAAATGTTAAATTGTATTGGTACATTAAGGGGTAAAGTTAAGTTAGATTGGGTTAGGTTAGGTTAGGTTAGGTAAAGTAGGGAAAGTTTGTTTTCTGAACCTCGTAATTGTCCATATTACTACTTTTTTGACGTCGGCTAAGCCCGAACGTCCTTTCTTCCTTTTTTAAAAAAGTCGATTAACACCCTTAGGTTTTCGCCGTTAAACAAAAAGAAAAACTGCAGCGTCATTGATTGCTCTAAAGTGACAAGTAAAGTTTTTTAAAAGTTAAAAATCTAAAATCGTTATAAAGAGAAAAATTAATACATTATTATTTTGATATTGAAATTTTGTATTTAATTAAACCTACTTAATCTAAAGTAGTTCAGCAAACTGCCACTCATTGTTACCAAGACAACCTAACTCGCAATGACGCAACCAGTAATCCATCTCGCTTCTAATATGCATATAAATTAATTTCCAAATAAACACTCTGATTTAATAACCAACACAGGACCGCCTTAATGTCAAGGCTGTCTCGACCTTAATGGCGACATTATTAAGAAGGCATGGCGACCAGTTGTTGATTTATTTCAAGTTAAAAATCAAAGGTTAATATTAATACTAAGAACCAGTTTCCATAAATGTTTAATGTTATCTAGTGTACAGAAGCGACTTTAGATTTCACAACAAAGGATTGGCTGCGCCCTACATACAGTCAATAAGCTAATTTAAAGAGACGCGAAATTTGTTCGTTTTTTTTATAAATTACAGTTTGATTTACCCAATATGCGAAGTTTCGGTGATCGCAAAAATTATCTACCTCCGTTTTTTTTATTTATCGTCACGTTTCATGGCCTCAGAAAACTGAAAATATGATTTCCCACATGCCGTCCATCCGTCGTTGTTAAGCACAAAAACGGAAGGAATTACGTCTCTCTGTCGTCCAAAAACCGATGTTGACCTAATTCGCAATGTGGACGATTGACAATATCTTGAATCTTTTAACTCTTTAACTCAAAACTTAGAATCCCACAAGACCTTATATAACATCTGTTGTAATTTTAAAAATAATTTCTAATCCCAAAAAAAACTGTTAAGGATAGTTACTGAAGAGAAGGGGCCGAACTTACTGGAAGCTTATCTTAGCAACGACGTTTTGCAATTGAGGCCCGCGATTCTCTCGACACTAATAACTCTGATGATTAATTTATAATGTTAACAATAATGGGACTTATAAATTAAGTTACTAAACTCACTTTACATACTTTATCCCCTAACAGCATTGTAAGCCTTCGCACCATAACAACGTAGAACTTGACAATAACTAGAACCGAATTCAACATTGGTTAAACAACCTACTGCGAACATCCCAAAACGTCACTACCTCGGTAATGTACCCCGACATTTTGATATTAAGACGTCGACTGAAAAAGATGGACCGCCGTTGTTGCACCTCCGTCTTAGTCCAGATCCTAGACTCCACATCGCGTACGTCTGGGTAAACGCACCTGCTTTACTTCCCGAACGTTTAGGTGTTTCTTGTGTATCCGTAAACTTTAGAATCCAGTTGGAACCGAGGTGAGCCCCAGCGACAACTAAGGTTACTATCGAAACCCAAACCGCAACTACAGGTCCCAACCGAGGTGACAGTGTCTCCAAAAGTGTCACAGAACTTACTGATTGTCATATCATCAAAAATTGTCGTTAGAACGTTATATATAAAAAAGAGTAAACTTTAAACACCGGTTAGAAAGAATATTTCAAAATCGTTCCAAAATATTTCGTCGAAAAGTCAGTAAAGTAAGGAGGCTAATGGCACAAATAAATTTGTTAAAACACTTTAAATAAAAAAGACAGTTCGCTAGTAATTTAAAAAAAATGTATTTGGGTTCTTAGAAGCGACATTTAGAGCTCCCCGGCTGGTCTAATAATTAGCTTTCTCGCTTCACGAGAGGAAGGTATGGGGTTCAATCCCCGTGGGTACTCAAATTTACACAGTTGAATAAATTTGGGAAACTACAATTAGTCACGTACTCTGATTGAGAAGGCTAGATTAACGGCGACGGGGATTTCAATGTGCTAACCACACTTAGCCGAATGAAGAACCGTTCAGCAGCAATTCTAAGGCTCTTAGGGGCTGTTTTTAAAACTGTTGAGTTTTGAGAGAAGGGTCGAACGCGAACAAGAGTTGGTAAAGAAAGATCTGATAATAAATATGAAATCTAACCCAAGACCATAAGAAAAACATGTATATCCAGCTAAGATCCCTCGGGATTGCCACACCTGTACTCACTTTAAATGGCCCCTGAAGGTTATTCGACATGTCACTACTCTTTCGATTCATTTCTTTCTAAAATAAAAATTGACGGAGATATTTACAACCCACAACTATAAAGACATCGGAAGCTGATGGTAACGACAGTGAAGATGACTTCACAAGTTCTTTACCACGATTATAAACATGACTTTATGCGTCTACGTAATACCAATGTTATGACATGTCACTTGACCACATTCCTAAGGCGGCTCAAGGTCACGCCTCTCATCTTCTCGTAGCTTTGCACGGATAATAAATTATAATTACATAATAACCCCAGCAGTTAGTGTGATGATCTGTACTATATATTGTACAGTAATGGCTGGAAAAAATTTTTACTATCGTGTTATTACAACTATATCTATTAAATTAATTACCCTTTTCTTTCCCGTACCGTAATTTTGTTTCAAACATTATGGTGTATAAAAAAGCCAGTTGATGAAGGCCATTATGGTACTTATCTCATCATACAATATATACAAGTAGATCCAAACTGATTTTATTAGTCAGTTTTTTTAATATGGTAATTTTGCACATCACTACTTTCTTGATGTCGGCTAGGCCCTAACGATCCTCGTAAAAGTATATATATATATATATATATATATATATATATATATATATTAAAAAGTCTCCACTCGCTTCGCTCGTGTCAACGTCTCAGACTTCTAGAGTCTCGAAGTTGTATATGTGTGAAGGAGTCTTTCAGTAGCTACGCTCGTGTCGCTGACTCCGCACTGCTGTATCTTGTAACTGTAGGCTACGAATGTCACATTTTTTAGGTTAAGTTTCGAAATTACATTTTCGACGATAGCTTCGTTGTTTGTCATCGTAGAAATATGTTGTTGGTGTCATTACATGGAAAATTAAAATCTACAATTATTTATTTATTTTAATGTGTTATAAGTTGAATAACACAAGAGATATAAACAAAATATTGCCGCAATTTGACATTTCTAGTTGAATTTTTCTGAAATTCAATAGGGTTCTACAGGAGCACACTATAGACCCCTGTACCAAATTTGATGTTTCTATCTTAATTTTCATGAGCACTATTGTGCTTACAAACAGACAACGACGGACGGTATGTCGAAAATCTCTTTCGGTTTTCTGAAACCATGACAAGTAAAAATCAGTCAAAAAAATAAGGTCGAAATTTTTGACGATTAGATTAGAAAAAATGAAAGATTGAGATTAATTCTTTTCACGATAAATTTGCATTCCTCTCCACGCTGCTGAAGTGATGAGACGAATTTTACGTTCTCAAACAATATGGAAAACGTATGTGAGGAGTCAAAAAATAAGTGTTGAATTTCCTCGGATACATCTATTTGGAGTTCATCTGGGTTCAAGTAGGTATTTGAATTATGTCTTCCTTTTGAGTGTCTGACATCTAAGTAGTACCCTATATCGAAAACGTGTGGATTTAGGAAAAAGGTTAAGTAATATATTTAAAATATTGTTTACAATAATCTAAAAAATAAACAGCGGCCATGATTGCTTTTCACTTCTTACTGACAACTACCGAACTTTTATTTTTGGTGACGAATAATTTCGATTGTGAGAAAGTTTATGAAGACTTAGTGCAGTTTATGTTAATACAAAATTAAGTCTTATTTCTCATTTAAACTATTTCGTACCTTATACAATTTAAAAGGGTATTTATCTTGCAGAGAGAGCAATGAAAGCCCACACGTCGAGATCATAATTCAATGTAACAGTGTGGCGACAAGTCATTGATACAAATAAGGACTTTTTTGTCACATAATCTATTAATATGTATCAAGATTACCTTTTAAGTAACATGCTATATATTATTTAACATTCTTACGTGTTGAGGTATTATGAAAGCGTATATCCCCTAAACATTTGTTATTTATTAATTTCCAGTTACGGGCATCAAGGAACAAGTTATGGCGATTCAAGTGCATAACTTCTTTACCAGAGGAAGTTTGTCTTCTGTTTGTTTTACTTTCACAAATTAAAGAAAGCGTTGATCATAAAATAAATCTATATTATTTTAATGAATTTTCTTCTTTTTTTTACTTATCCAGTATACGAAATGTAAGGCAAGTTTGGTAATCTTTTAAAATTTACACCTCCATTTTTTACTGATTTTCACGTTTCATTGACTCAGGAAACAGAAAGAGGACATGTCGCCGTTGTAATTCTACGTATGCACAATAGATGCCACAAAAATTAGGATAGGAACATAAAATTTGATGTGAAGTACTATAATGTGCTCATCACAACCTTATTGAAATTCAAAAAAAATTACTAACACATCAAAATGGCGGCACAAATTGTTCATGCCTCGTGTGTTATTCAATTTATAACTAACTTAAATAAATTAATAACAATATGTTGGATCAACACCTCTCTACGTTGATAAATAGCGAAGTTATTCTCAAAAATGTAATTTTTAACCCTGATCTCCCAGAAACATATTCGTATAGTTTCGAGCTTCAGTAAAGCCGAGTTATAGACATCAGCGAAGCTAGTGGAGACTTTGTAATATATTATAACGAAATAGAGGGCTCCCAAAAGGTCAGTGCTCGGCAGGCCATAAATTGTAAAGCGTTGAAAGGGTTGACAGCTAGGAAAACTATTCTAACATTAGTCACAGATCTCAAGAAATCAAATAAACCATTCCAAAAGTCAATGCCTTCAACCGAAAATGTTTGAAATGGACCAATGAAATAAATTTCCTCAGTCTCGAAATAACGTATAAGATTTAAAATAAGCCAATGAAGGTAGAGGATCGGAAGAAAGCATTTGAAATTAGAACTGATAAATAGGGGTGGAAGAGAGGCGCACGAGGTTCATTCTTTTTGGTTGTTACTGATTGAAGGAGGGAGTTCCGGAGCAAGTGTTTCTTTAGTAGAAAAGAAGATCGTTGTGAAAGATTTAGCCGAGATCAAAAGTCAAAATAAAATAGTATCTGCGTCGTTTTTTTGTATAAGTATTAATAATAATCTCCGAAGAATAGTTTAAAAGATAATCGTCGTTATAAGTTTAAAAGTAATCGTCGTCATAAAAGTGAGTGAGAAATTTGCGTCGTTATAAAAGTGTTTGAACAGGAATATTAATACAATAAATTAAAGTAATCGTCGTCACGAAAGTGAGTGAGAAATAAGTGTAAGAAGAAAAGAAGATTCGTCGAAAATATCAAGGCAAATCGATCCATCTACTGGCAGTCTACAAGGGAACCACGTGCACGGAACCAGGAACATCGGAGCAGTGAAAAACTTCCAAGCGATAAGTAAAAAAAAATAATGGACAATCTCAATCAAATAAACTACCACCAAATTCTATTTTATATGTAAATTAGTGTCACCAAAGAACCTCACGAACCCGTAAAGAGAAAATAAATAAAAATTAATAAAAATACATTTCAGTTAGCCGGAGCATTTTATAATAATTAATTAAAAGTAAAAATTTTAAAAGTAAAAATATGATGCACTCTTATTTCTTTATTTAGGTTAAGACATGGTAGAATTAGAATTTTATTTTAACTATGTACTTAGAATAAGTAGTAGGTTTAGACGTTAGTGTATAAGTATAAAGTGCATCAGATTTGGACAATAATTGATTTTGTTATTGTAAATGTTTTTTTTTAAATTAAATTTATATAAATAATTAAAGAAATAGTTAAAATATAAATGTGTCCAAGTGAAATTTGTTATAATATACCATTCTATGAAGTCCGTTAGGGCCTAGCCGATGTCAAGAACTTTGTGATATATTCAATTACGAGGTTCAGAAATTAAACTTACCTTACCTCCTCTTACCTCTTGATCTACCAATACAATTTAACATTACCAACAAGGCCGAAGAAACCAACTATTAGACATTACATTTAGAGATTTTGTCTGTATTACTTGAGGAGGGTGAATTGATTTCTTGTTGTTTAAAAGACGTAATACCTCCGTATCCATCTCCTTAAAGCACAATTTTACAGAACCATCATGGTACTTACCCAACCACGTCATACAATGTAATACAAGCAGATCTTCTAACTAACGTACCTTCAACTGTTTTGTCAAAAGTAATTGTGTATTCTATTTAGTAGCTACAGCTGTTTCACCTTCATCCAGGCATCGTCAGACACAAAACACGTTTACTTTTTCCTGCATACACTAACACGTATATTGACATTCTTTATAAATAATTACTGCAGGTTGTGGCCACATCTTATTGAGTTAACGATTGCTGTGTTATATCAGCAAATTTTAAAATAAAATCAATTATAATTTTTTGATATAGTTATCTGATTTTTAGATATTTAAAAGCCAATATTTTAAATAAAAAATAGTTTAAAAAGAATTGAAATACCGGGTATTTCAAAAGTAAATTATCACTTTAATTGCCTCTAGTTTACTTGTTTTCGTCATAATGCTTCAAAAACAGCTGTTTTCAATACATGCATTGAGATGTTAAAATTGTTCTTTTTAGTCCTAGGACCTAAAAACATCAGCTCAGGTCGAGGTCATCAGCTGTTACTTCGTTTATGCGAATTAATTAATGTTTGTAATGAATCTATAAAAACTACCGATACTCTCGATTGTAAATAACAGATAAAACATCTGTTACCATCGTTATAGTTAGGGTACCACTAACACAAACTAAACAGCTGTAATAGCTGCAAAATTGTGCAACTTATGCAAACTTTTGAAGGTAAATACCGTAGGTTATAAAATTAAAATTTTAGTGAAATTGTTTTCTTATATTGTTTGCAATATAACGAAAAATGTAGTTCATCACTTGGACTAAAAGAAGCTTTTCGATCCTCGCTTATTAAACTTGAGCTTGTATTGAAAAGCTTCACTTTTGGTCCTAGTGATGAAATATACAATTTTTAACATAGAGTAAAATAAATAACATAAATTCTTTTGGAATTAAACGGGATTTATTTTTAAAAAATTAAAATTAAGAGAAATTCTTACTTGTTATGGTTATTAAGGCAGATGTTCGAAGTGGGCGCCATTCTCTTCTTGGAAAAGCAGTCTCTTCTCTTGACTAAATATTCACCGTATTCAGTGTTATTTGACAATTTTTTTTTTTTCATTCAAGACTTCAACAACAGCAATTTCATCTCTTGCAATTGAATGTCTTGGTTTCTTGATGTCTCCAAAGCTCCCGGTGGTTTCAAACTTACTAACAACCTTTTTATACGCGACTACACGGCACGTTGCCAGTAAACCGTTGCCTGTACGAAACTTTCTTAACCCGGCTGATAATCTCCGTTCACATTTATAACAACACTATAAATTTAAATAATAATAATTAATTATAAACTACAAGTTTACCACCTACTAGATTCATGTGTTTGAAATTAGTCAACAAGAGAAAACTCGTTGCTATGACAACAAATAAATAGCAATGAAAATAACAGCTGATGTTTTAATAAATCCCAATTATATCTGCATACAATAAAGAGGTTTTTCTCGGGGATTGGACAACAAATAGCGAAACCAGAAGCATTAAAAATTTAAACTTACTTTACATAAAGTCTTAATATACATAAAGACGATATGATTATTTATGTAAAACCCTTGAAAACAATGAAATTGATCGCGGTTCTAAAAGGGTTTTAAATCCATTTAAAGTTTCAAACTGGACTATTAATTTTGTTTCAGTTGGTAATAATTCTGGCGATGACTCAAGTTAGCGGCGCTCCCAGAACTTTCACCGACTTCCAGACGTACCCAACATTTAATGATGATAACCAAGTAAGTTGCATTATCTTTCTTATTTATATCGATTATCTTTAAAATAGTAAATTTTATACGGAATATTTTCTTCTCACGTTTCATTCATTCTCTAATATTATTAGGAATATTTGGTTTTATATGTATTGGTAATAATTAGTTTCATGTCATTTAACAGTTTTCTAATTGTTTGCTTTCAAAGTTAAGAAAATGTTAATTTTGCTAAATAATAACATAATAATATCACAATCAGAAAGAAACACACAAAGAGATAAAATTTCTTTTTTAGCTTTTTTTCTGGCTTTTTAAAGGCGAAAAATACCTCCTCGGTCATTATCGCTTTACAAAAAAAAAGAAAAAAGAAAAAAAGGAAAAAAAAACATATAAAATAAAAACTCCAAGCATTCGAATACTGTAATATTGTCAGGGTTAGAAGAGAACAAGAGTTGGTCAAGAGAGACCTGATAGGAAAGATGAAAGAGTTGGATTTAATCCAAGACTTTATGAAAATGTGTAAATCCAGCTAGGTCCTTCGGGATTGTCAAGCCCTTACTGACTATAATGACCTCGTCAGAAGTTTGTTTATAGCTTATATACTGCTTTCAATTTTCCATTATTTATAATTTTCTACATTTCAAAGAGGTGAACAAGTTCCCCCTCCCCCCCCCCCATAAACAACATACACCGAAATATTGACAATTACCGAAATAAAATATAGGTGACGATAGTTATGGGGATGGGTGAGTGAGAAAATTTGTTCACTGTTTATCACTTTTTAACATGAAGGTATAACGTCTTATTTGTGTGTGAACGTGTGATAAAATTAATATTCAATATATTACAAATACGTTATGTTTAAAACAACAATTTAAAGTTTCCAACAGATTGAGAATTGATTTTTTCTATTTTCCATAGAGTATTATCTGTTTCTAGGTTGTCTATTCATTCAGGTACGCTATAGATGAACCTGATTACGGTGTTATCAATGACAGGTGGGAGCACAGGATTGGAGAGTTCGTAAAAGGTGCTTACAGTCTGTTGGAGCCTACTGGAAAGATACGTACCGTTAACTATGAAGTGGATGGCCATAAGGGTTTTACTGCAGTAGTTGAAACTAAGTTTCCAGGTTTGTATTATCTTAGAATTGGGTGGATTTATCTATAGGTATAGTTTTATGGATTCTTTATACTTATATAGAACATACAGGATGTTTCAATTTGTGTATAAATAGACAGGTTTCATCTGAGCTGTGAGCTGCGCGTGGAGGGGAGGTAAAAGTTTGTAGTTCGAGGCCGCGTGGGGACAGTAGAATTGTAGGGGAAACAGTCAGCGCCGGCTACTATCCACGATCCAGCGGTCTTGCAGACATCGTCGTTAGTAACAACACCCGACACAGACTGAGGCGACCACTTCCCCCACCACCTCATTGCTGCTTAGACCACGCCTAGACCCACTGCGCACCCAAACTCCACAGCTCAGATGAAACCTGTCCATTTATACTAACGTTACCTAACATTACCTAATCTAACCTCACCTTACTTAATCCAAACTAACCTAACCTAACCTAACCTTACCTAATCTAACCTAACCTTACCTAACCAAACCTAATCTAACCTAACCTAATCTTGCCTAACCTAATCTCTCCAAAGGAAGTTATCTATGGCTTCAATATAAAGAAAAACATTCCTGTAAACTATTGCACTCGTGATAAAGTAATAGGTATAACAAGAATATTTTATAAAGCCTAATTGCTTGAAGGAAACTTTGTATTAAATAGCTTTTTGAAACTAAAATACCGCTAATCTCAAATTTGAGGAAGTAAGCAGAATATACAACAAATTTATCAAGATACATTTAAGTAATTTTTTTAAATTGTTTCAACAATTTTATTTAACCTCAAAAAATGCAGGTTTGTTTTATACACATATTATTTTTTTGGACGTCCAAGACAAAAAAAAAAGTTTTTTATTTGATTATGTTTTTGATATTAATCTCTTAGGGACTATGGTCAGAAAATTTAGATCAATAACCACCCATGTGGCTATTGAAATTTATCTTAAGATAGTAAAATTCACAGCATTATAAAATATCACCATAGCTAACATTGTAAACAGACAGTTTCTAAACTGATGTAGGAGAATTGAACATTTCTAGAATTTATGTGTGTGGATTTGCTGGACCAGTATAGACAGACTCTAATGCATGATTCACTACAATATATCAGTATTTTTAATCAAAGTGAAAATCAAGTTTCTAATAGTTTGTAAAAATTTTAATGAGCAGCTAAGAAATTTATTATGAATAACTTTTATAAAAGAAACCTTTCTCAGTTATTAAGCGTTCAATGAATGAAATATTATTTAAAGGGGGGAAATGTTATTATTTTATATTAGACAAGCATCCAGTATGCAACATACGAGTAAATCAGATTCAGACAGATTTAAACAAATCTCTCGTTGAAAATAATTTTATTAGATATTTAATCAAATTAATTATAAACTATAAAGTTTACATTCAATTAGAAACTCAATTCTGAGTATAGAGTACAAAATTAATGGTGCAGTCTGTATACCATTGGGTGGCGCACGGGCCCGCCAGCTACCTGAGTCGGTCCTTTCCTCGGTGTGCGATAACATCGTTTTATATTATTCTCCCTTATTTCATAGTACTCTTAAAATAATAGTGTATCAAGATTAGGATATTATGAGAAATATAAAACATTTAACAAATCATACACTATAACGGCTAAAAAATAACTTTCGACCATTTCGTTATTTATAATCGAAGCACATCGTGTTTTATATCACTCTTCTTAGTTGTTTTAGTACTTTACAAATATTCTATTTAGATTGAGATATTATGAGAGAGTAAAAAAAGTTAATAATTCTATTAGATCTGCTAGTTGGTGACTCATAAGGAAACAGCCGCGACCGCCGGGGGGGAGGAACGGACCGACTCATGTAGCTGGCGGGCCCGTGCGCCACCCAACGGTATACAGACTGTAGATGGTTTGTAGAGAATTGGACGATTTGGCCTAGCGATGGTTTGTAACAAAAACGAGTAAAGTAATTTAGGCACTATTTTTTTTTTTTTTTTAGGGTGTTGGGTGTTTAAAATTTTTAAATCTTCTGAACATTTTGTATAGACAGCTAGTTCTCTCTTCCTCCCTCCCCCCTCTCTCTCTCTCTCTCTCTCTCTCTCTCTCTCTCTCTCTCTCTCTCTCTCTCTCTCTCTCTCTCTCTCTCTCTCCCTCCCTCTCTCCCTCTCTCTCTCTCTCTCTACCCCCCCAGCTGGAATATCAGTTGCAGGAGTGAGAACCACTTGGTTGAAGCACCATGAAACGTAAAGTATCAATGACATTGTGTTAAGTCTTGAACATTTCCTTTCTTTTAAAACGAAAAACCTCCCTGTCATCATCCCCTTATGAAAAAAAAGGAACATGAAAACCTCTAGCCCTATTCTAATAGCGTCAGATTCGGAAGAGACCAAGAGTTGATTAAGAAAGACATGATAGGAAAGATTAAAGAGAGGGATCAAACCAAAGACTAGATGGAAATAGTAAAGATCTAGTTATTTCCCTAGGGATTGACATATCCGTACTGATTATAATTAGCCCCTGGAGGGTAAACTAACTTTTTTTTAAACAATTTCAATATAATTCAAATTTTTAACATTTAAATAAAAGTCTTTTAATGGATTTTTAACTAATAGACTAGGTTATGTAAACTTTTTTTCCACGACAGTAGAGTCTATTGGTAAACACGTCTAATTGTCTTATACAAGTCTGAGAAGTGCTAGACGTATTCATTATGTCTCTAAGAACAAAGGAACACTCATTTGCAATAATCGCTTTTCCTTCTTCTTGAAACTAATCCCTGATTAAACAAGAGTCGGTCAAGTGTATCAAGTCCCACAATAGCAGAGACAGCTTAGCATAGAAATGTCAAAATTATAAACTTAAGCCGATTAAATGAGTTTTTGTTAATTTATGTATCTTGATTTAATTGCTGGATTAATTTTAATTACTTCGAAAACAAATAAACAAAAACAAAGAATGTTATTGAGAAATATATGTTTCTTAATTACATGAAAGTGATATTCATTAGGAGTTGAGTTAATTAGGGGGGAAAATAATTTTAAATAATTTAGAGAATTAATTTTTAACATTTCAAGATAGAGTCAATACAGCATTATAGAGTGTTACTGAAATACACTGAGATAAAATTAGAATTTTTTCCTTTTTTTGTTTCTCGGTCATCGTCACCTTTTAAAAAAAAGAAGATAAAATAAATATCCTTAACCCTCAATTACTCTAATAACTCTAGAGTGCAAAGAGAACAAGAGTTGGTCAAGAGAGATGAAATATAGAAATCTAACTCTAGACTACATGGAAAAAGTATGGATACTTTGGCATTGCTACGCCCGTACTCACTATAATGAGCCCCAAAGGGCAGACAAATTTAGAAGTGGTGTCTTTACAAGTAAAATTTTGTCCAAAAATTTGTCTTTTTCTGAGTTTTATCTTTAACTTCATAACTTTGAAAATGAATGTTTTTCCAAATCTGTATTTATTTTTTTTATATTATATTCTTTATAATCTTATGTAAAACTATAAAGTTTATTCGCTTTTTACGAATTGCTGATGTATATATATGTATTAATTACTGTACCTTTCTTAGTAGTCAGAGCAATTCTTATTTTGTTGTAGAAACACTACAGCGCTGTTTCGCCGTTCACAGCCGGCTTCGTCAGGTGTAGGCTTAACACTTAAATAAAACACATAACGACACTGAACACACACGAAAACACGAAACAAAAAAACAATATAAAATCTATCAGAGGTTAACTCTTCGTTAAATGTCATATGAACTTTGTACTGGCGTGGCCGCGGCATAGTTTCTGTATTTCCGAACGGATACTGTATTTGTTATTGCATTTTATAAGCTATCTTTTACAAACATGCAAAAGCATTTTCAAAATGGCAGCCTTTATCTCCGAATATCTCAAATAAATTAACATTATAAACAATTTACAAAATATATATTATTTGCTTAACGAAAAAAAATCCATCTATACCATTTCTATCCGGTTTTAATTGAAAACCCTTAAAGTAGTGTAGGTGTATAAAACTTGAAACTACCGTAAAAATAAAATATCTTTGACTTATCAGTAACTCAAACCTTTCATGGGAGGGACATATAAAGTAACTTAATTTTACTTGTTGCGCAATGTCTGCTCTGAAAGTGTACTTGTTAACATACTCTCGTCAGCTCTTGAACTTAGGGGTTAGGGCGGCACATTCCACTTTTAAATCGCTCTTTATGAGTGTATGTCTATTTATTCTATATTTGAACACTACTTTTAGCCACAAATATCCTTCCGTTTTATTTTTATGTTTATAAGTTTTTTTAAACATTTCAACAACAAAATTCCGTTGATTTTTAATAATAAACGGTTTCAGGAACTCTAGTATTGTGTCTGTACCTAAACCAAATTGAACTTTATACAGCAATTTTTTACAATAATGTACCTCGCCTTAGAAAATGATTATACAAAACATTGTCTCAGGTAAAATAATGACTATCAGAGATGTTGGGGCATATTAAATCTTGACTTTTGTCCACAATTTACATTGAAGACACTATAAATAAATGTCATACTATTACAGTACATCATCTTGTACATAATGTTATTTTTATAATTTCTAAGTTAAGGCATTTACCAAACTAGTTATTCTATCTTTTTTGGTTTTAAAGTTATATGATAATGTTGGATTGTCCAAATTATTAATATGGTTTAATCTGACATTTCCCATAATTTGTGTACATGAAAGCTAATACACGAAGTTTCGGGATATAAATCAACAATCTTTATCAAGTATACAAGTATTCTAGTATTCATTGTATTCTAGTAGGTTATTTCTGATACGCATCAATTAATTTTTATTAACTAGGAAATCATAGTACAGTGTGTGCAAAGTTTCATAATTGCATTTGTTAGGAGTTCTGAAGTAATAAACGTTTAGAGAGAAACATCAGGACATATAAAATACATCATATTTACGTAAACATGGTTAACGCGAACTTCTGTTGAGTTTGTCTCGAGTAGCGTTCGAGGGCTTGTAAAGGTTCTCAAGAGAGTTTCTCTCTCGTAGATGAGAGAGCGAGCTAACGGAGTCGAGAGAGTGATTAGTGAGAGGGAGGGTTGAAGGAGGAAGGGTTGAGGCGGTTTGGAAAAAGCCAAACGTCTCAAGTCCATTTAAAACAAGTTAAATTGCCGCGCTAAACCTTGTAGAGTGGGGACGAGGTGGAGCGATGACGTCACGCCAGCTCGAGAGCAAACTTGCTTGTTCAAACGTGAAAAGTCAAACTGCCTTAGTTCCTATTTTATTAAGAAACTAAATTATTAATATAAATAAATATTCAGTAGAGTCAACCGACCAATAATATCGAAGAATAAATTTAAAATCACATAAAACAAAAAAGTTATTCAAGGTTTTAGAAGGGCTCAAAAACCTAAAATTTGGAAAAAGAATAAATTCAAAATTCAAAAATCGTAGAGTCATAACCAAGTGGGGAAGTAACAATAATCACAAATAAAAAATATGAATTAATAATAATTAACAGGTGAGAATGGACTTAGAAAGTCATTCTTGGGGAGTTTTTTGGAATTTTTGAGTTGAAGGGGGGATCAGTTAAAAAATAATAATAAGTACTATTGTAGAGACCACAATAGGGCACAATAATATGTACTTAGAATCAAATTTGAAAATAAAATAAGGGAGATATAATAATTACAAAACGTAAAACTTCAAAGCCCAAAAGCGGGTAAAATAAACGTTAAAGGGGTAAAGTAACATGATAATTATATGTATTTAGTATGTAAAATGGTAACACACCAAAGCAGAAGTAATAATATATAATGGGGGGGTTTTTATGAACATAAACTCATACGACACAAACTTAAGGACTTTAAAGGCGAATAACTCGACAACCAAACGAGTTATGGGAAAAGTACAAACATAGTTTTTCGTCGTAGTAGAAGAGGAACAAGATTTCGTCAAAAGAATTTTGAGAAAGGACTTATCTCAAAATTTGAAAAGGGGAAAAATCAAATTTCAGGAAAAGGGCGATAACTCGCGAACGAAGCGTAGTAGAGCGATGAATCAAGTTCCACAAGACCCACAAGATGGAAAGGAGGAAGAATCCGAAAGGAACTTTAAAATCGGTTCGAGCGTTCGAAAGTTATAGCGAGTTGAACGAAAAAACGTCAAAAGTAGAGATTTTCATGCCAAAACATGAACAGTTGCGCGCGCATCTTCAAGCAGAGTCTAAAGTCAGAATCATCATGTTGCCAACATGGATCAAAGATAACGTTAAAGAAAAAATACTATAAATTATTAATTAAAAGGTGTTTTAATTAATAATTAAGGAAGAAAACTATTCATTAGTCAAAAAATAGGACTAATAAAACATATAGTGTAAATATTTCAGACCAAAAGGGCCTGAAAACACATAATATATGGAAAATACCTTTTTCCCAAAAAGGGAGGAAAATTGGCTCCAGAAAAGTGGATTAATTCCCACTGACAGGGAGACCGAGATTTAATCGTCGAAAGACGATTACTTTTGATTTGGAATCGACGCTTAAAGGACGTTTCTTCTGCAACCGACTCTGAGCTGAGAGGAAGATTCAACTGTCACTCTACTAATTGGACTTAGAATAATTTCAACTTTAATCGATCTTCAAGGCGACTTAGAAGAATTCGAGACCAGCATTCAACTACTTAGCAGCTTACAGACTCTGGATAGAAAACATCACATCACTATCATCCTAATAATACAACAAATTCCAAATCCAACTAGAACTTCTATTAAAGTGTGAAGGTATCTTATACTTAAGGAATAATTCGCAAATATTAACTTCTTTTCAAATATAACGTCATTAGGGGAATTATTAAAAATTAAATTCATTTTTAAACCTCTGCTTTGGTGTTGATAATAATTAATAATTTAAATACGACTTTTTCAGTACAGGAAAAACTGTTTGTGGTTCTGTCTGGAAAGTCAAGCGCTTTTATTTTTGTTTAATATATAGATAATCTTACATTAATTAATGTTGTTAAATAAATAAATAGTTGTGTTATTGTTCAATTAAATTGTTTTGTGTGATTAAAAAAGTTTTGAATATATAATTTTTCTGTGGAAAAGAGGAGATAATATACAAATAATTCATTTCTAAATTTTGTTGTGTTTTTAATATAAATCCATTCTGTGTATGCTATTAACTTTGTTTTAACATAAATTTTATATATATATGTGCTCTGGTAATATAATTTGAAAATTTTAAAAAGTTATCATCAGAACTTAAGAGCCGATTTCTCCCAAAAGGCACGACCTTGGAGAGAGAGAGAGTTAATCTTAAAAAAGTTAAATAATCGAGCATTGAGATAAAATTCAGGGAATTTTGCGTTAATTAAAATTTAGTAAGTTTATGAGGACAAGCTCATACTTATTAGAGCCAAGAGTTGCAAAATATTTGATTTAAAAAAGTAAAAGTGAGCATCTTGGCCTTGCCCGCGTCTGCTCTGAAAAGAAAGGTGGTTCGCCCAGTCGGTGGTGATCGTACAGCGAGTTTAAGAGTTCGTGATAATAGTGTTCCAAAAAAGGGAACAAGAATCTTAAATTCGCGTGAAGTCAGACAAGACTTTCGGCGTGGTAAGTGGCGTTCCAACGTGGGGCAAGAGGAACCCTACTCGAACACACTAACGAGGAGACTGGCGGCGTGGCAAGTGGCGCCCAATAGCGTGGAGCACGAAAAAGCAAAGTTTTGGAACAAATTTTCAAAATTTTGAATTTTTTAGTGTTTCATACGAACGAGAATATCTTAAGTTCTGATATAATTTATATGTACATGTGTGTTAGTAATAAGTTGTGCTGGTAATTACAACGACAAATATACTAAATTGCAAGAATAATAATAATTAAAAGTAGAGTCCAAATTAAACTGAAATTTAAATTTTTTAACTAATTAAATAAATCAAGTGAATAAGTGAAGTGAAAATGGGACCAGCGAAAGATCCAGCAAAACAGGAGGGTTCAAAGGAACAGGAGACAGAAATGCAGAAAATGGTGAGGTACCTGAACCAAATGGAGGATAGAAGGAAGCAAGAGAGAGAACAGGACAAAGCAGAACAACAGAGAAAAGAAAAGGAGAAGGAAGACGAGGACAAATTAAGAAGATTAGAAGAAAGAATCGAGAGAAACCAGGAGAAGGAAGAAATGGAATCATTACGAAAGAAGGAGAAAGAAGAGATGGAGGCCAAGCAGTTGAAGGAAAAGGAAGAAGCGGAGGCCAAGCAGATCCAAATGGAAGCCAGATGGATGAAGAGAGATGAAGAGATGGAAGCCAAAAGGAAGCAAGAAAAGGAGGAGATGGAAGCCAAATGGATCCAAATGGATGTACTACGGAAACAGGAAAAAGAAGAGGTGGAGGCCAGACGGAAGCAGGAGAGGGAAGAAATGGAAGCAAGATGGAAGCAGGAGAGAGAAGAGAGGATGAAGAGAGAGGAAGAAATGGAAACGAAACGCATCCAAAGGGAAGACGCCCGAAAACAGGAAATAGGGAAATATATGGAGGAAATTAAGGAATCTATAGATAGTAATATGGCTGAAAATACGAGGCGAATAGAAAATTGTGAAGAAAAAGTGGAAGAGTGCGTAGGGGAAATTAAAAAAATGACGGACAGTTTAAAGGAACAGGGAAAGTCGACTATAGAAATTGGGGAGAAAGTTAAAAAATTAGAAGTTAAAATTAGGGAAGTTGCCAAAATTAAAGAAACCGGTGGTAATGCTAAAAATATAATTTATTTAGATAGGGCAAATTTAGAGTCAAAAACTATAGAATTTTGGGGAAATTCAAGAGAAAATCCTGTGCAATTTTTGAAACAAATTGAGGAGGTATTCCAAGAAATAAATCCCGTGATGGAAGAAAATGATAAATTGAAAGTAGTGGAGAAAAAATTGAAAGGAGCTGCCATGGAATGGTGGGAAATAATCAAGCGAGATACAGAAGAATATAGCCAGTTTAAATTGTTATTTTTAGAGCATTATTGGGGTTATCAAACGCAACAAGTAGTTAGGAATCAGATAGAAAACCATAGATATAATCCTAACGGAAATATGAGTAGGGTTGATTATTTTTGTAAAATGGTGCGCAAGGCCGAATATTTGGAACCCAAAATTCCGGAAGAGTTCCTTATATACCAACTAATGAGGCATTTCGACCAAAAAGTTCAATTAGCGTGTATTGGTAGGGCTAGTGAGCATTTGGAGGACGCTATCAAGTTTTTGAGGACCATTGAAAACGTAGACGGAATGACGAGAGAAGTTCGCCGACCAGATAGTTTCGAAAGGAGGGACGGACCACAAAGAGATCAAAATTACAGGCAAAGGAATCAAGACTACTCAAAACCATCCCAAAACCCTAACCCTCGATCCTATGGTCAAACCCAGAATAAACCTCAACCACAAATACCTCAAAACCCTGGTCCTTCAAATCAAAAATTCCCGCCCAAGGTCACAAAAAACTAAAATACGAGATCTCAAGGCAAAATTTTTGGCAGAAAAAGGATAATACAAACGGAATTGAGATCGACGATAAAACCAAATTTAGCAAACTTAAAAGGGGGGATCAGAAAATAAATAAAATTAAATTGGGGATTTTAAGCACAGAAATTAAGGAAGATTTGATGGAGGAAAGAGATAATAAAATTTTAAATAGTGAAGTTTACGAAAAATGTCCGGAAATAGGGATAGAAATCGAAAATATAAAAGTAAATATGTCCATTGACACCGGAGCTCAAATGTCCTGTGTTCAAGAGGATTTTTATAAACATGTGCTTAAAAATAGGAACGATAAAATCATGGAATTACCAGTTGTAAATACGGAAATGGTGACAGCGATAAAAAGCCAACGACAGAAGATTAAATTACAGGCATTATTGGAAATTAGAATAAATAACCAAGCAATAAGAGGGGTATTTATGGTGGTACCAAAGCTGGAAAGCAAAATTATAATGGGTTGTGATTTAATGTGCAAATATCGAAGTCGAATTAATATGGAAAAAGGTTTCCTACAACTGGTAAAGGAAAATGAATTTATTGTTGTAGATTTTCTTAAGGAGAATAAGATATTAAGATTGAGCAATGAAAACGCGCAGAACGAACATCAAAATGGCGGCGAAACCGGTAAAATGGTAGAGTCGTCAGCAGCGAATAATGGAGGCTCAAATTCGCACAAGCGAGCAAAAGGGGCTTGTGTGTTGGCCGTTAAAATGCCTACGGACCTAAAACAAAAAGCAAAGGACGTGTCTAGACCGAGTAGTGACAAATCAGAAAGTGGTCAAAAGCGAAGAAGCAAGTTAAGTGCAAGGAAGGAATCGGCGAAGAGGAAAAATGCAAATTTTAACAATGATGAAGTGCTGTTAAAAGCGTGGGATAAAGGTAACCAAGTAATTAATAAAGATGAAGGGCTGAAAGGAGCGGAGAATAAAGGAAATAAAAATGTGCCAAAGGCAATAATCGACGAAAATAATAAAACAATACAATACGACGAAAATTTGCAAAATAACTCTGAAAACGATTCGGAACTTACACAAGACAGATTCGACGCCAGAGACGGGAGTGATTGGAGAGCTATAATACAAATGGCGGATCCGGAGAGACAAAATGGACGAAATTTAAGGTATCGAAAGAAGAAAGTTAAATTCAAAAACTCTACGAAGTGTAAGATGAAAGAATGGAGGCCCGAAGGGAAAGTAATATTTAAATGTGAAGGACTAAGGAGATATTAATAGAACGTAAGAAATTTCATGAAAAAAATGTATAAATTGTAATGTTTAAAAGTTGTAATATGTAAAGTGTAGCAGCGAGTGAGGTAAAAGGGAAATAACGGACTCTCAGCTGATTTAAAAGAATGTAGCCTAGGTCAGTGAATAACAGGAAAAGTCCCGAATAAATTCCTAAGTGTACAAGGTCAGGAGCATAGCAGTAATACGCATCTGCAGGCCGCACCTGAATAAACAAAGTATAGACGAGGAGGTGAAGGGGAAGACAGGATATTGATAAGCAAATATTGAACGACAACCTGTCAAGCAAATTAGCAGAGGGGTGATTGGAATGAATGGATGTTTAAATGTGTACTGTTTTGGTTTTTTATTAAAGGGAGATTTCCAATAGCCTAAATATTTTTTTCTTTTTAACTACAATTAGGATAATAATCGTTGTAGTTACCAAGTACTTTATATATATGTAGGCATAGTTTTAAATTCAACCAAAGCAGATAAATAGAATCATATAAGACGAATTATTCCTTATATAAATGTAATATGTTTTGTGTGTGATAATGTGTTTATTTACAGCAAGGACGTTTAGATGAAACGGCTGTAATGGACTATAAGAACGCTTAAGCAAATTTGTATGTATACCATAATAAATAACATGTGTTTTGAATATATAAATATTATACTGTAATGAATAAAATGTGTTTTGAGTATATTAATATATGAAATGATGGAGGAGATGTTTTTTAGATATAAATAAATGTGTTCATATAAGTTGTTAGGTTAATATGTCAAATTTTATGTTGATGATTAATAGAGATGATACATAAATAGTTAATATGAAATGTGATATGTCGAAAAAGGGGTTTAATACTAAAATTTTAGTTTTTTTAAAAAAAATGAAAAATAGGAATTTTTCATTTTAACCGAAAATTTTAGTTCAAAGGGGGGATTTTGAGGCGGTTTGGAAAAAGCCAAACGTCTCAAGTCCATTTAAAACAAGTTAAATTGCCGCGCTAAACCTTGTAGAGTGGGGACGAGGTGGAGCGATGACGTCACGCCAGCTCGAGAGCAAACTTGCTTGTTCAAACGTGAAAAGTCAAACTGCCTTAGTTCCTATTTTATTAAGAAACTAAATTATTAATATAAATAAATATTCAGTAGAGTCAACCGACCAATAATATCGAAGAATAAATTTAAAATCACATAAAACAAAAAAGTTATTCAAGGTTTTAGAAGGGCTCAAAAACCTAAAATTTGGAAAAAGAATAAATTCAAAATTCAAAAATCGTAGAGTCATAACCAAGTGGGGAAGTAACAATAATCACAAATAAAAAATATGAATTAATAATAATTAACAGGTGAGAATGGACTTAGAAAGTCATTCTTGGGGAGTTTTTTGGAATTTTTGAGTTGAAGGGGGGATCAGTTAAAAAATAATAATAAGTACTATTGTAGAGACCACAATAGGGCACAATAATATGTACTTAGAATCAAATTTGAAAATAAAATAAGGGAGATATAATAATTACAAAACGTAAAACTTCAAAGCCCAAAAGCGGGTAAAATAAACGTTAAAGGGGTAAAGTAACATGATAATTATATGTATTTAGTATGTAAAATGGTAACACACCAAAGCAGAAGTAATAATATATAATGGGGGGGTTTTTATGAACATAAACTCATACGACACAAACTTAAGGACTTTAAAGGCGAATAACTCGACAACCAAACGAGTTATGGGAAAAGTACAAACATAGTTTTTCGTCGTAGTAGAAGAGGAACAAGATTTCGTCAAAAGAATTTTGAGAAAGGACTTATCTCAAAATTTGAAAAGGGGAAAAATCAAATTTCAGGAAAAGGGCGATAACTCGCGAACGAAGCGTAGTAGAGCGATGAATCAAGTTCCACAAGACCCACAAGATGGAAAGGAGGAAGAATCCGAAAGGAACTTTAAAATCGGTTCGAGCGTTCGAAAGTTATAGCGAGTTGAACGAAAAAACGTCAAAAGTAGAGATTTTCATGCCAAAACATGAACAGTTGCGCGCGCATCTTCAAGCAGAGTCTAAAGTCAGAATCATCATGTTGCCAACATGGATCAAAGATAACGTTAAAGAAAAAATACTATAAATTATTAATTAAAAGGTGTTTTAATTAATAATTAAGGAAGAAAACTATTCATTAGTCAAAAAATAGGACTAATAAAACATATAGTGTAAATATTTCAGACCAAAAGGGCCTGAAAACACATAATATATGGAAAATACCTTTTTCCCAAAAAGGGAGGAAAATTGGCTCCAGAAAAGTGGATTAATTCCCACTGACAGGGAGACCGAGATTTAATCGTCGAAAGACGATTACTTTTGATTTGGAATCGACGCTTAAAGGACGTTTCTTCTGCAACCGACTCTGAGCTGAGAGGAAGATTCAACTGTCACTCTACTAATTGGACTTAGAATAATTTCAACTTTAATCGATCTTCAAGGCGACTTAGAAGAATTCGAGACCAGCATTCAACTACTTAGCAGCTTACAGACTCTGGATAGAAAACATCACATCACTATCATCCTAATAATACAACAAATTCCAAATCCAACTAGAACTTCTATTAAAGTGTGAAGGTATCTTATACTTAAGGAATAATTCGCAAATATTAACTTCTTTTCAAATATAACGTCATTAGGGGAATTATTAAAAATTAAATTCATTTTTAAACCTCTGCTTTGGTGTTGATAATAATTAATAATTTAAATACGACTTTTTCAGTACAGGAAAAACTGTTTGTGGTTCTGTCTGGAAAGTCAAGCGCTTTTATTTTTGTTTAATATATAGATAATCTTACATTAATTAATGTTGTTAAATAAATAAATAGTTGTGTTATTGTTCAATTAAATTGTTTTGTGTGATTAAAAAAGTTTTGAATATATAATTTTTCTGTGGAAAAGAGGAGATAATATACAAATAATTCATTTCTAAATTTTGTTGTGTGTTTAATATAAATCCATTCTGTGTATGCTATTAACTTTGTTTTAACATAAATTTTATATATATATGTGCTCTGGTAATATAATTTGAAAATTTTAAAAAGTTATCATCAGAACTTAAGAGCCGATTTCTCCCAAAAGGCACGACCTTGGAGAGAGAGAGAGTTAATCTTAAAAAAGTTAAATAATCGAGCATTGAGATAAAATTCAGGGAATTTTGCGTTAATTAAAATTTAGTAAGTTTATGAGGACAAGCTCATACTTATTAGAGCCAAGAGTTGCAAAATCTTTGATTTAAAAAAGTAAAAGTGAGCATCTTGGCCTTGCCCGCGTCTGCTCTGAAAAGAAAGGTGGTTCGCCCAGTCGGTGGTGATCGTACAGCGAGTTTAAGAGTTCGTGATAATAGTGTTCCAAAAAAGGGAACAAGAATCTTAAATTCGCGTGAAGTCAGACAAGACTTTCGGCGTGGTAAGTGGCGTTCCAACGTGGGGCAAGAGGAACCCTACTCGAACACACTAACGAGGAGACTGGCGGCGTGGCAGGGTGTAAGTGGAATGGGTAAGAGAGGTGGCTGGAGACCGAACTCGAGTGTGTCATGGCGGCCGCTGAAGGGTCCGGTGCCGAGCTCTAGTGTTTTTTTTTTAACATTTAACGGTTGGTACCGAACTCAAGAACTCCGGGGGAAAAACATTCTCTTTTTTGTACAAGAAACATAAATATCTCTAAATATAAGAATGAACATAAAAATAACACGCGATTAATCCTAACGGATAAATTGAAAATAGCAGAACATATTTGATCCGAAAGTCACAAATTTAATTGTGAAGAGGCAAAATTAATAGACAGGAAAAACTTAGAGAATTGTGACTAAAATAAGCTAGAAAAAAGTTACAAGATTTAACAGAGCCAAGACTTTCATAAAAGTGATTCAGTTCGGAGACAAAGCGTTTATTTTTAGATCTAAAATAAGCTCATGAATTATTTCCTTAAAATTTTGAATCACTCTGTATTTACAAATGTCCGATTGAACATATTTAATAATATCAACAATCCATCATTGTGAAATAGCTACAAAGAATACCTTTAGTCCTGTACAATCATAAAATTGTGTTTCTATGATTTATTTAATAAAATAAAATCAATAATTTTTGAAAACTGCTAAATTTTTATTTTTTCTGTTATCTAGCGAATGTACTGCTCAGCACTCAGCAATATTACCAATCCAAACAGAAATACCCGGAACCAGCGATCAATCTACAAGTGACAAAACCCAGTGTAGACCCTGGCAACTTGAATCGCAACCCTGATTCAGTACCGCTCAACTTCCACGCTATCAGTGCTGCATACGGCTTCCCAGGTAGGCGCACTATGTTTCTTTTCCTAATAAAGAATCTGAAAAAGAAAATTATATTATAAGTCCTACATTTTATTGTCTGACATATTATTTAAATGAGAACAGATTTATAAAAATTATTAAATGTAGATAAAACACATCTAAGCTTTTAAATTATTTCTCATGTGAACACAGTTGATTTTCACACATTTTTGATATCACGAATCCAGTTTCTTTACTCCATTTTCAAAAGTCTGCCAGCAATGTCTGTAACATGTTCTTCAACATAATTTGCATAATGTCATTATACAAGTCACCTCTTATAAATAGACCTCACTAAAGCAGGTGGAATTTACTCCCTTAATGGGTTATCTGGCTGGTGTCAAAAATCTCACAGAATTTTTTTTTAAGCATTCGAAAAAATTGTATTTCGTTTGATATGTAATTTGAGACCTATCATTAATTGCGGGCTTGGAAATCCTGAACGGATATACACATTTTTCATGTAATCTTGGGTTAGATACCTCTCTTTCCCTTCTCTCTTGACATTTCTTATTCTTTTCGACCCTGGCGCTGTTGAAGTACTAGAGGACTAGGCATCATTTAGTTATTTTCTTCTTTTTTATATAAAGAGAAACCAAGTGGTTTTTCGCCTTTTAAACAACAAGAAAAAAGAAAAAAGTCAAACATTATCGTGGAAAAACAACATTGCATCTCTCGTGTTGTAATCCCCCATTTAATTTTATTAAGTTATAAACTACTAGCATTAACCGTACTAAGCTGTTATGTTCACACAAATCAATAAACAAGATTTATTTATTTATATAAACACATTTGTATGACCAAAATTAGTTAGAAGTTTATATAATTTACATCAAAAATTTGCTAAAAATATCAACTGCATAAATAAAATTTTAATTAAAACAACATAATAAACCATTATGCCATTAAAATTAATAAAAATATACAGTAATTATATATTATAAATAAGAATATAACAATTATTAATAAACATACAATGAAATATATTATGTGTATCTAACAATGTGTCCCAAACGATGACAAAAACTCCGAATTGGAATGGAAAACCCCCTGAAACAGACACTGCTAAAAACTCTTAAATTTAAATTAGGGCGGTTGTTTTTTATATCAGCTGATACTCGGTAACGAATTTCGTTGAGCAGTGTAAAGAATTGTTGGCACCTCTTTTGGAGGAAACTAGAGCCATGTATCATTGCTATGAATTTCCTTATTGAGAAGTAGGTTAAATTTTCCAGCGAAAATTAATCAAAACCATTCTAAAAGATAAATACAAAGAAATGTGAGTAAATTATAGTTTTAAATACTTCTCTGCATGAGTCAGTAGGCTCTTATTGCCTTCTTTTGAGCTGAAAAACTGCCTTTCTTATTTAAAAAAAAAAGTGACCTTACCTTTTTTGACAAACTTTTCTTGCTCGAATTTTGTTAGCTTTGTACATGATTTGTATAGTTTTGTTGTTTTATCTCAAAGTTCATGTACAACATTGAACTCTTATCTCCAATGACGACTTGGTCAAAATACATCTTCTACAGTAGCCTCAGACTAGGAGTGTGTCTGATGTAATGGGCGTGTCCACCCTTCTACTTGCTTCCCTAACCTGACTTGACAGTACAACCCAATTCAAGAAAAAGTAGGTACACAAATTACATTTAATTCTTAAAGTTTAAGTACAAGTTAATTCTTAAAAGTTTAATTTTGTAAACGTTTTATTCTGATATACACCGATAAAAGAAACGAAAGTAAGGTAGGCGTTTACACAGAAGCATTTGAGATCTATATTTTTTTATTGGGGTTGTACCGCTGAAAGCAAAGGCAACAAACGAAGTGTGGAGGTCCCTACTTTTCCTCTCCACCCCAGACACATTCCTATCTTGAGGATACTGTACTATACACTCCAAGACTTTAAATACTCCCAAAATGTTTTAGCTCCAGCTAGTAATTTATGCTGATGTGCAGTCAACATTGTCAGCATCCAATTTTATCTGAATTTTTCTATTTCAATATCATACATTACAGAAGAGAAGACAATTGAGAAGAGACGATTTTCACACAGTTCGCTTTCTCCGCCCAACCTTCAAAGAAAAATTTATCACCGAGAACCGACCGCAACGTTCTTTACCAAAGACCACTCTTCTTGAAACAAACAACTCCACTTTACTGTCAAATCGTAACAGCTAATCCATACACTTCACACAATTGCCTGTGAATTTTGACAACACAATGGTTTTTTCTAACAAAACTGAAAAAAACACAAACCTTGCAGTTGAGTATTTAGTGCTGACATTGAGAATAACATAAAAGCTGTATCTACAACAATGTGGATTGCAACAATGAGATTCAACAGCCTGACTAATAAGTAATATAAAGATTATATGTATTCACAGTTACAGACTGTGGCTCTATCCAGCGCCAGAGTGTGACATTTTAGAGTCATGGTTAGCATTTTGAGTCACTCTGACTCAGGTTTAAAAGAGCAACCTCGATTGTCAATAAGGTTAAAATTTACAATGCGTAGCAAGGACTTTAGTAAGAATCTCATTGTTGCAGAGTTGTGATTATCAACTGAATGTGTTCTATCCCAGCTGATGAGAAGGCCTATAACGTGACCAGTACGGTGGAGTAAGGTGCTTCGAAACAGTTAGACTGGACTGGAATTGAGTCCCCATAATTTATTTGGTATATTAACTCAGTATATTTTTATAAATTATTATGTCGGGATAGGTTTCGGTTAATGACATTTATGAGATCCTCGGGAAAGTGTAATAATGGGTCGAAATACAGAAATACATTTAAATGGGCGAAAGAAAATAGACCTGTAACCTTAACCACCCATATTACAAGTAGAGTTGTGTTTTATGAATTATATTTAGAAAATAAGTCCTCCCTATTAGTTTATTATTATTAACTCATTAAGTGCTGTTACCTAGAGTGGTGGTTGGTCCAAGGGGGATTTTGCCGTAGGAAATGGTTGGGCATTTTATCTAGTTAAAGCTATCGAAGGTTACTTCAATCCAGATGTCAAATTATTTCGTTTTGACACCAAGCAACCATAACACAGGTGGTATTTACAAAAAGACCTTACTCGAAAAAAAAAAAAAAAAAAAAAAAAAAAAAAAAAAAAAAAAAAAAAAAAAACATACGCCTTAAAGCGAGTATAGAATTTCATTCCTCCTGGAAACAACGCAGAATCTTGTCAATTAAATAGAAAAAGAGGTGACACTGGGTACAGAAAGGAACATTTAATTAACCTAAAAGTAGATGTTAGTGTAGGTTGTATAAAAAGTGTAAACAAATGTAGATATGTTTTGTTTTGTTGTTCGATTGTATGTTGTTTGACTCGGGTACTGCGAGGAACGTCAAACTCCTCTCAGGTGCAGCTAGTCTGCAACCCCCTGCAGTGTCACTAGACATTATGATATAATGTAGAGAAGAAGAATTTAACTTACTGTAGAAAAATCTATATGATTGGTCTTAAAATCAGATCTGCTGAGTTCAAAAAAGTGGTCTTTGTTTATAATATGAACAGTAGTTTAATCAAATTTAGTATGTAGAGATATTTTGAGAAGTTTTATTCATTATTTTATAATTCAAAATTTTAGGGTAGTTGCCATAAGAAAAAACAATTATGATTTTCTCAAAATTGGCTATGGTTTTGCTCAAATGTAGCCTCTAGAGATCCAAACAAAACATATTAGTTGCCATCTCTCCAAAAATGTTGGTTCATAAGTTATCGGTAAAAATCCAAAAACGACCATGAGGTTAACGGATATAATTTCTTTAAAATCGACTCAAAATCGCAAGGAAAAAATATTACAGCTCCGGAATAATTTTTTTTAAATAAAATGAACCTCGATTGCTCTCATTACATTTTAATCAAATACAATTGTTGCTGAAGATGCATATTGTACAAGCAAATATTTTAGATCTTTTTATTTTTAAAAAAGTTTGGACCCTATTTATTTTTATTTTTTTAAACACTGCTCCCAAGGTTCTATTTATTCTCTTTTTGAGTGACAATCACCAAACTCACATTTTTTGTGACGATTAGTTTTGGTTAATTTTTATTTGGTGAGTGAGAAAGTTTGTACATTGTTTTTTACTCAATGAAAAAAATAATTCAAAAATATGTGATCATTTTTCTCAATACCTCATAAATATACACCTTTTATAAAAAAGTTTATATTCACGTGATCTTTTAAATAACAAAATTCAGAGATCAAAAATATCATCAACAATTGAAAATCAAGCTTAAAAGGTTATAATATTACAGTTTGGGTTTAAAGCAAAGCCGTAAACAAGCTAAAATAGTTTTACATGCAAGAAAACACTATCTCCATTTTAACCGGATCTCTATTTTTTATAACTAACATAATTTTTTTTTTTTCAGGTTTTCAGACACCTCAAAAAAGACAAATATCAAATTCTCCGAGGAGCCGTTTACCTCTAAAAGGGGCAGACAGATTCCGAAGAGAATACCGGAAACCATCTCAATCATATTCATTGTGACAAGTCATACTTATTCCTTTCTCATTAACATTTATCATAGTGCCAACTTAGATATAATTCTGGTACCAATAACTGATGTACCTCTGTAGATATAAACATGTATTATAATTATTACAAACTTACAATTAATTATGTTTAGTAAGAAACAATGTCTTAATCTCATAAGTAGTAAGAGTTATATTTATTATAGGCATGTGTGTGTTAGGTTTGAAATATTCAGAAATTAAAACTAGCTATAGTCAGAAATTTGGTGTCTTTAATCATCTCAAAATAATGTGTGTTTTATACAATATACAACAGCCTCAGGAGTGTTTCTGAAGAAGCCACAGATCAAAAGATCATTGGGATTTAGGCGGAAGTCTGAAGGAATAAGTGATCTCTTCAGGTAAGATTAAGGTTAAGATTTTCCAAGATAGGCACTATGGGGTTTGTTTCACCTAAGGCGATATCTGTGTTAATATATGAATGTAGACACGACCTGATGGGATTGGCTCAGAACAAAGATGTGAAGCTGATTTGGATGCCGGAACATTGTAGAATTGCGAAGCCTCACAAGGGAATAATTTAATCATGCATCAAAAAGATACTTTTGGAACAAGTTATGAATGATACTTTTCATTATACTGCAAAATTACAACAATAAAGATCATAATTTGTTTTGAATATGTATTTATTCATTCACAAACTTGTTTTCAAAAGTTAAAAGTAACATTTACTGTACAATTTTGGTTATTACTAATATTTATAATTTTGTTACCTAACTTATTTTGTAGTAAATTTAAACTTTCAAGTTTTTTCTCCTGCATGTCTCGTTAATTTTTTTCATATTCATCAGTACCATGGTCAAAGATATCATCAATAGATAAAAAATTATCAATCTCCGTTTCTCTAGCAAGTTCATTTACATCCACGTTTGTTGATGCTGGGTTAGGAGTGTTTGAGATGGTTACTGTGCTAAATAACTTTTTGGATACGTTGATTTGTCTAGCAAAGGATTCTTCTACCTACGTTAGAGGATCACCATCTTCCATACCTTTTCAATGTTAGCAGATCCCCACCTTCTTCCACCAACACAGAAGCTAAGGATCTTCTTAGGGAGTGGCCTGTGTAACTCTCAGGATTTTTTAATTTTAAAAATGCTGTTACTTTTTCGGAGACTGTACTTATAGAATGGCAGCCAACATTTTGTGCATAACATTTGCCATCCCTGTATGAAACAAATTGTTACTTTTGCAGTGTGTAGGGTGTAATGTCATGTATTTAACAAATTGAAGTACAAAGTTTAAAGGGGCAGTCTTCATCCGTAATTGTAAAACATCTACTTTTATGTGTTTTGCCATCTTTTAGGAACACAAGGACATATGTTTTATTGTCTTTAAGATACTCAACTGTTAAGCTTATTAAATCATTTCTCCGGAATATACCAAAGATTCCAAAAAATAGAATAACTTTTGATAACAACCCTTTCTCATCTGGAGCGTTCACCATGAAATGTGTAACTTCATCAGAACTCAAAACATTTGATTTTTTGGGACGTAACCTACAGATTGTCGTTTTAAAAAGTATAGACTTTTAAAAAAATTTGAAGCATCAATATTTTGCTTGACTTTCAAACTGGACTTTAACATAAAAAACTGGGTCCACAAAGTATGTGGTTTCATTTCTTTACATTTATCTGATTGATATACTTCACTTGGTTTAATGTGTTCCTTACACCAGTCACCAAACTTGTTATATTCTTCTTCATATCTACCACAAGATTTTCCAGGAAATAAATTGTCTGTTACATCTGCAGCTTTTTTTTTAATAATTCATCAGACAATTTCATAATATTATTTAAAACAATATCTTATTCAAAAATAAAATTATTCTAAATAATATTATTTCATAATAAACTTTAACTCAACCGTTAGTATTGTTTTTACGTTGCTATGGGAACGATGATTAAGAATGGGAATGATGATGAATCCAGAAAACTTTCGGTGCACTTGCTGATTTTCAGTGGAATTGCAAAACTGATCTGCAATCATCTGTTTTGAAAATTTTGTGTAAACGTCGAAAGTATTTACTTTCGATACAGTGATGAAAAAAATATTTTCTTCAGTCCTTAGATTTTGTTAAAACTAAAAAAAATCAAACAAATTAAACAGTCTAAATTAAAAATACATTTATTAGTTTTTATAACACTAAATATAGTAAAATATTGAGTTGTTAAAATATATGTTTTATATAAAATATACAATTATTTTAGTATCTGTGCATGTGTATAGTAGGGCCTATACATAGATGATTCATAAACAAACATTACAGGTGTATTTTGTTAACATTAGATATATAAAGCCATATTTTTATAGCTTATTTCAGGATAACCAGCAACCATCCCCAGTTTCATCGTCTTGTGAACTTCCTTCAATGTTTGGTATTCTTCTATGTTTCAACAGATCTTTAAAAAACTCGACAGATCTTTTTGGTTTTCTAGGCCTGTCAGGTTTTGTAAAGTCTACATAGTAGAGACCAAATCGTTCTCTGAAAATAAAACAAATTATTTAACCTATATTATGAAAATAGTGTAAAAGTTATTTCACAAGTTCAAATAAGGAAAAATGCTTACATTAAATATGAGGGCTGTTTGCAAAAATAATTTTAGTTTTGTTAAGTAAAGACACAAATACACAATTTAAAATTACAACTCTTACCTACTTTTTCATTTAAATTCTGGCTACATCAAGGAACGTGTCATGTCGGTGTACACATTTTTAATATCCTCATTGTAGAACACCGTTGCCTGTGAGTTAAACCTTGCGTTGACACTGTCCTTCTACTCCTTATCATTTTCAAACAATTATGTCCCTCAAGCAAAAAGGTCAACATATTAGGAGCCAAATCAGGGCTGTACAGAGGTTAATCAAACAACTCCCATTTGAAACTATACAGTAGGCTTTGTGTGTGAGAGGCGGTATGTGAATGAGCATTGTCATAATACCAGAACACAACATGCCACATTTGTTCTCAATGGCTCTTCTCAGCTTCCTTAAAGTGTTACAGTAAACTACAGAATTTATTGTAGTGCCTCGTTCCGTAAAATTCACAAGGTGTACACCTTTTCTGTCTCATTAGAGAGTTGCCATTAGTTTTCATCCAGGAAATATTTGCTGGCACTTCAAGAGGTTTTCATGGCAAGCATGTGTGACCCTAATCCATCGATTGATATGTCTCCATGTTAACATAAGACACCTAGATCTCATTACCAGTCACCATATAACTGAAGCAATCATCACATTCCGTATTGTAACACTCACAATCTTCTTACCTGTACAAAGTTTGTAATGAATATTTTCTGTCTTAGAGTTCTTTGCCAATAGAAAATAAATAAAAGACCATATTTCACAATTTGGAGAATTCTCAATGGTGCATAGTAATTGGCACAAGAAAAGTCTGAACAACCTTTCCATTAGTACTGCTTGATTCATTCTAAACCAGGCTACACACCTTTGCAAGGATCTTATGTACTCCTTCACACGCCAGACAGAAACGGAACTTACTTTTCAAACCGCTCTTGTATATAAAAGAAAGATTTTTTTATTATAATTTTTTCTTTCAAAGTGATCTGCCTAAATACAGATTTGAAAGTTTAAACATGAATATTGTCCACTTCCCGCTTCAGTGAGAATATAAAATTGTTTTAAAAACTTCAAAAAAAGTTAATCACTATATCAGGCCATTTTAATAGCCTAGTAACTATATATATCTAACTTACGAATAGCCTCGCATCCATTCAAAGTTATCCAATATACTCCAAACTGTGTAGCCGATCACATTGCACTTGTCCTCACTTATTGCTCCTGCCATTGCAACAAGATATTGCTGAAAAAGATTTGAAAATATTTTGTTAAAGCCAATTTTGATTAATCATCAATTTTTGCTTTTGATTTATTCTACTATAGGCCTACAATAAAGAAAAGAACAGAGGAATATAAAGGCAGAACCTCCCCCCCCCCATATACTTGATGAGTAGAGCTATATGAAAGGACTGGTGGAAGAAGTACAGCAGGGTAATGGGGAAAATATGATGGAGAAACTTGGTCATTCACATAGACTTCGTTTTTAGTTTGTTGCAGAATTACACCATGTAATACATAATATACTATTACAAGAGCATTTTATACTCCCCAATTCCCTTAAAAATTTGAAACAAAATTTTTGTTTGTTTTTCTTACACAGAAAACATAGGTAACATAACACCCCCCATCATACAATGTAATACAACCAAATCCATGGGACTGAGTACATACCATGATAGCACCCATCAACTTTATTTTTTCAAATCATTCAAAAAACAAATACATAAAAGAAAGGTGGGTGTTCACGCATTAACCTGGGCTAATAAAATGGGCTAGCCCATACAATGTAATCAAGAAAATCCTCTTATGTAATGCCCAAAAGTTGGTTTTTTGGCCCTTGTATTGGTAGATAAAGTAGTCTTACGCAGGGTAAGTTTTATTAAACAGCTGTTTCACAGGTTTTCTGAACCTCCTAATTGTATAAACCAGAACTTTCTTGATATCAGCTAGCCCTTAATGGGCACCCGTAAATGTGTATATATTAAACCGTCTCTATTCACTTCGCTTGTATCAGTGTCTTGGTACTGGTAGGCTGTGAAACTATAATATATGAAGTAACCTCCACTTGCTACTCTCATGTTGGTGACTTGGCCTTGGTGGATCTCATAACTACAAATATCACATTTTTTTAGGAGGTCAGAGTTCAAATTTCATTTTTGTATATACTTCAGTATTTGTAATCATAAATACTTGGTACTGTTACATACAGAATTGAAATAATTAATTAAGTGGATCCGTACAAATTATATGACAAAAACAACTATTTTGAGAAATTATTTTAACATGAATCTTCGAATAAAAATAAATTAAGTGAGATTTTGTACTTCGTTGGAGATCAATCAATTACAACGATTAGGTTGCAACTTAATACAGACATCCTTGCTGCAACATAATTTTCTTAGACATTGAATCACAAACATACAGAGCTCCTCTAAAGTCTATTAAACAGTCTCACGGCTTGATAATAAATAAACACATTAATATATATATATATATATATATATATATATATATATATAATTATGGGGAAGGAAGGTCTACCTGAATGTGATTGTCGTGGACTGGAGAAAATGGCTGAGCATTTTGCTGGCTTCCTGTAATGTGTAGAGCAGAACAAGATATGAAGTCCTACAAGCAATCACTTTGAATGTGACGTCACAAGAGATCATATCAAATGTTTTGAGGATTTTGATCCGATTGGAACATGGATAAACATCATTTCAGGTAACGAAAAATTTATTCCTATGGCTGCAAAACTGTACGAGATGCACTGTGCTGTCGACGTTGGATGTAGTTGGCAACACATAACAGTAAATAATAGAGGTGGCTTTTCCTGATCTGTTGAGATATGTAAAGAGATCCGGGAGGTTTGGTAAAAGGAAAAGTAAAAATATGTTAATTTGAATTCATTCTTCTGCCAATCCTAGCATTTTCTTATTATTTATTTGTCATCGCATTTCGGAGTTTCTCCATCTTTGAGACTTAATTTACTATGGATTCGTCCTTTAAAGACACGTCTATATATACAACTTTACCATGACCCCTATCACCAAGCTCCACCTCTCGTGTTATTTACTTTGGTTTTACTAACTTATTTTTTGGTTGATTTACTAACTTATTTCTTTATCTTTAACATTTTAAGTTTTGGAACATTATTTCTGATTGGTTATAAATTTGCTTGTTAATAATATTTTCTCCATTCATCTTCATTTTAAACATAACCATATCTTCCTTCATATTTAGACATCTTCCTTTGTTGCACTGATGTAATAAACCTCATATAATCTTTCATTTCATATGGGATACAGCCCTCTTTTAGAAAATGAATAGAGTAATTTTAATCTCTCTTGTCATAATCGTACGATCTAATATGTTCCCTAAATATTGTTTTTAACTTTCGTCCTGTTTGGCGTATACTGTTTCCGTTACACTTACAATTTGTTTTGTAGAATCCATTTCTTACTTAATATTTTCTTTATATTGGTATTAGTGTTGAATTCACATTATAATTCATAATTTTTTTCATTTTGTATGTTTCTTTCCAGTGAAAGTAAATCACATAAACAGATGTTTCCTTGTTTTTTGGTAACTTTTATCGTAATGTTTAAATTTTGTTTTATTTTTCGTATTAATTTCACATTACTCTTTTTTCATATCCATTGTTTTCAGCTATCTAAACTATTGTATTCCATGTGTGCTACCTTTCTTAGAGGTAAATTATATAATCAATTCATCATATATCGAAAAGATGTCATTTTGTGTTTAATTGGGGGGGGGGTTTGAATTGCATTAGTTATATTATCGGTATATGTATCTTTTGTAAAAATTCCAAAATCAAGTTGTTTGCTATTTCTTGTTATTTTTAAATCTAATAAATTTATTGTTCTGTTATCTTCTTTTTTGCATTGTAAATTTTATATTTTTGTGGGTTTAATTTATTTCCTCTAATATTAGTTCTCCTTTATTATTTAGGCTGCCATTTATTATTATCAGGGAGTCATCTACATATTAGATATATTTTGCTTTTATAAAAAAAAAATTTATAATTTTTCTTCTAAATGTTGGATGAAAACTTCACTTAATACAGCAGATAATGGCAAAAGATTGTACTCAAATTAATTATGTAGATTCTAACAGATATAATTATTATTATTATTTTAAAATACTGTTATCTGGATGAGGTAGTAAGTAAAAAGGGTTCATTAGGCAGGTCATACAACATATTGTTCATATTTTTTATGGACAAACACCTTTATGATAAATGTTTCGTCTCATTGGATGTGGCATAGACCTCTGTTTTTGCCTATGACTATAAGTTCCATAAGAAAATCAAGTTTGCTGTACTGAGTGAGAACTTTTGGTGTTTATGTTTAGTCTTAAATTATAAAACTAAAGTTTGAGGTTATGGATGGTGAGGAAAAGATTTTTTTCTATTATAGATCTTTTTACAGCAACTAGATTGTGATAAGGATAGGGCACATTGGGTTCACACTATCAATTAAAAACGGCACATAGTTGGGTTTATTGATGAATTAATGTCTCACCCAGCAAAATTCCACAATTATTGTGGAACGAATGTTGCTACATTGTATTATTTCTACAATTAATACAGGAAAAGATATAGAAACAAAACACCAAATAAAGAATAAGTATAATACCAGAGAAGAGGTACAGGATTCAACTGAAATTTGAGGCTGGCCGAATACCGCAATGAAAGCAGGAATCACATGGCTCCGCTGCACATGTGCATGTGCAGATTGACTTGTTTGAGAGTGTTCTACATAGAGACAACTTTTAGTACCTTCGCTAGACAAGACAAACATGCTTTGAGCTGTCTGATCTATTTGAGGCAGTGTACAACCGCTCCATTTAAATCTATATTAAACTGATTGTATCAGGCACTGTCAACGTTTGGTCGTAAAGCAATTTGTTTGATGCAGTATGTAGCCAGCCATAGTTCAAAGAAGTAATGCCTTCTGCATTATAGAATAGATTATCTAAATATAATACAAACATAATACATACATAATGATACTGAATACGATCGGAATCGTTTGTAATGTTGTTTGAACTGAAGCCATTTTCTGTTATCAACACTGGTGGATTACCATATTCCTTCTTAATATAATTTAGAATTCGACGGAAACCCCATGGCACTTCCTACAACAGTTTAATAAAGCACATTTTAGAATTTTTTTTTTTTTACTGTAAATTTGTTTGAAATTACAATTTATTTACAAAATTAAACACAATAATAAAACTTGACCAAGAAGTATATATAATGATAAGGAACATAAAGATACATGTCACACAAACAAAATTCACAATGATAATAGTACAAAATAAACAGTAAACAAACATCACAGTAAAATTCTCACATACTCATAAAACCACAGCCTAAGAAAACTATAAATATTTATGGCCATCTCCATGAAAGTGTTGGTGCGGATGTTAACAGTCTATAATTGAAAATGAACCGTGAACTCAGTCTTAGAAGAATTAACGTCACAAAATCGGCCAAACATATAAATGAAATTTTGTCAAATGCGGTCTTTTGTAATATAAATAAATGTGTTAAATTGAAACTAAATATAATTAGATTTTTCCTTGTTGTTTGAAAGTGAAAAATCTCTTACAAAATAATAACCCTTAGCCCTCAAATACTCTAATAACATCAGGGTTGGAAAATAACAAGTTGGACAATAGAGGAAAGATGAAAGAGAGGGATTTAACCCAAGATACATGAAAAAATTTATAGAACCAGTTGAAGTCCCCCTGGATTGCCAAGCTCTTACTTACTACAGTGAGCCTCTGAGGGAAGAGAATTAGAGTTTGCAAGTATAGTACAAAATCGTTAAGTCGGCCCCCTTTAAGTCGGATCTCCGAATAACCCAGACCGGTTTGCAATAAATAAATATAAAATATGCATTTTGGTAGCGCTATTGCTTTATACGAGCACATAATCTTAGCATATTGCACAGTGATCGTGTTTCTGCCGAGTTCACACAACTGAGTTTGTTTGCCGTGACTGTACATCGAATGCCTAACTGTAGCGCTGCATGCCTGCATGGTGAGTCATTGCACCCATGTGATTGGCGCGCTTTGCCGGTTGCCGCGACCGTGCGGCACGTAAACGTTACTCGAAGCTGACGCAACAGAAACTTACAAGCTTATTCTCCAAAAAGTAGACATACCTATACAGTCCACAGATGCGTTTGTTGTTTTATTGTGATGAGTAAATATTTTTAAAGTTTTTCTCCGTAATAAAGGAAATTATTGTAAGTACAGTATGTATATTTTCATTTTTTGTGTGTTTTCTGCTCTTTCTCAAGCTAACACGGATTTTCGTTATGTCGGATCGGCAGCAGTCCCAGCTGGTCCGACTTAACGAGGTTGTACTGTAATTGGATAATACTAAAATGTATTGTATATAAAAATTTGTTTTATTAATATTTATGTGGAAATTGAGCAATGCATTTAGATTTTTTTGGAATAATAGTTAAGTCATAAACCTTTACATTTGATCAATATAAAATCACCTATACTGATAACAAAATATTTGAACTTTTAGCGAGTCACAAATGGTTCATTTTCAATTTTTGAACAATAACCTGCTAACCGGAAATTTTTTGTCATTTTTAAGGAGATGGCACCAATATGTATTTATCTCATTTTAGCAAGAATCAATTTTTACAAAATCAAAACTTTGAGTTTTAGACACATGGAAATATATGTGAGAAATTATGTGCCCTGTCTATTTACCCAGAAATTGTAGACATGGCAGAAACAATATTAATAAAATGAGAAATATTGTGACAGATAAATTCTATTATTATCTCTAAAAGTTAATTATTCATTCTGTTATTAGAATATTTTAAGTTTTTGTACGAAATTTACATATTATAGTTATAAGTACAAGTATAGTTATATAGTATATATTATACTTTAAATACAAAGTAAATATATTAAACCAATATGGAAGTGAAGTTCTTGTCACTGCAAACAAACCAACCTTCTACAGTTACAAAACTGTCAAAACAACCTTGTAAGACTCATTTATCTGGTTTAGTCATTTTCGAACCTACCTTTAACCATGATGATGCAGAAGATGGCCAGCTAGGATCAACACTTGCAGCAACTCCTCTATCTCGAACCCATGATGGATCTGGTCCGCCAATACCAGGAGTAACATACCTGGTTGTGTAATGATTCAAAGCAAAGTAGTCAAAAGATCCTGTAAGAAAAAAACAAATTCATAAAATCCAATGAGGAATTAATTACCTGGAAGACAATAGTAGTATCTTTTTACAATGGTAAACAGGATGTACAGAATGAAAAGTCATTAAAGTGGTTTTGGTGTTATATTACATAGATAATACTTTGTTTTCAATGTAGAATAATTTGTCAAATTAATTTCTTTGGGTGGTGAGAATGTGTATGGCAAAATATTCAAGATTCAGCAATTTCTCTTGATAATAACACACAAATGGACATTTAAAATATATATTTTGTTTAATTTACCGTTTTAATGATCAACAAATGATATATCGTTAGTTTAATTTTCTGGTTGTAAACATTACAAAACAATTTTTTAATATTACAATGTATAGAAGTACCGAATTATTCCTATCGGTACCTCGTGGAGAACCGATGAACGTTAGCTGTTGTTAGCGAAATTACATGGCAGAATAGACAGTGTGACTATATCACTCAAGTAATGTAAGTTTCTTAGTTGGCGAGAGTCGTAAGGTGGCATTCCCTTGATCAAGGACACAACCCCCTCCTATGACAAACTTTGTCCTGTGCAGTTTGATTCACTCCAACTTGTGGTATGGCGGTAGGAAAGCCCACTATAAATAAATAGTGGTTGGCTTCAGTAAAGGTTAATAGGGTTTGAAAAAATTACATAGAAAACAAAGTTAAGTAGGTAAAAAAAATTGAACAAACCCATAATTAATATCCATTTAGAAAACATATTCTAGAACGAAATTAACTCGCTTCTCATGTTAAAATTGTTTTTTATTGCCTCACTGTATTACTTTAAACAATTAATTGTAAAGACTAACACCAACATCAGGTATTTATACGCATATATAAATATATTTAAAATCTTATAATTTTATTAACAATTCATAAAAAAAATTTTTTTTAATGAATAAGGAAGTAACAATTACTTTTAACAAACCCCTGAAAACAGCCAATTAACTGTGACTCTTTAAAAAGGGTTAATATTTTTGTATTTAGTTACATTACAGATTCCTGGTAATGTATTTTTCAAAATATTTCTTTCGTTTGGTCTACAATTCTCTGACTTTGAGTAAAACCAGATAATTAACACTATATTTACCATTTTAAACTTACCTCTAATATCTTGTACTTCCTGCTCAGTAAACGTAGGTAACCTTGACTGAGATCTTTTCTCCGCAGTGCTGTTTCGATCAATAACCTTCCTCATAATATCTGGATAATCACCTTTTTTTGAATAAATAGGATGTCCAAACCATCCAATCTGAAACAGATGTAAATTGAAATGGTTTCATAAAAAACACTACATCACGACTATACAGGGTTGTAATTCTTAATTTTTGAATTTTCAATTGGTACCAATACATCAGCTGTTACTAAAAGGAATTTTATGATTGGTTTAAAGGTGGACGATAGAAGTCAAGTTTAAGTCTGTGAATAACATTCAAAATAAGTAGAAGATAAATCAAAACAAATCTCCAAAAGATGTATTTTTATAGGTAGTAATGTCTAATTTTAAGATAAACTAAGTATTTGTGTAAAATTGTGTTTATATTTGAGTGAAATACTTGTTGTCATGCGATTATGGTTTGGAGACTGTGATCACGTGATTTTGCGATGAATATCCCGACAATGTAAGTGTGCGTGAAATCAGTTGGTTGGGAGCTAGCGTCTAAGAGAGACAGACGTATTTTAGGTTAGAGAAAGTAATTGAAGGACAATGAACGTAATACTAAAGTGACCTTTTGTAATATAGACAATGTAAATTGCAAACAGTTTAGAGTCAGTTGATCGTAGAGACTTTAGAGGGTACATCGGAAACAGACGGACATATAAATATGGTGAAATAGATCTTTTGTGAATGTGCATGGAGCACATGGTGCGACTTGAACTTTGTACATTGTATAACCGGTATTTTCAAGCCGAAAGACGTTAAATATCAAAATATAAACTCTATATCAGTGGTAGAGATGAAATGTGTGCGACTCATGAATTTGTAAAGTCAAAGTCGAGATCAGCAATAAAAGATTACGTAGTCAATGACGGACCTCAACCTCAATAACGAGAGTTACACACCACAAGGGACGTTCACCCTGGAGATTGCTACAATGTGGTAACATTAATAATAAACAATCTTATTTTATCTTTTGTGTAAAAAAGAATTTTGTGAGGCAAAACAAAAATGAAAAAGCACTTATAATTTCACAAACAACAATTTATTGCTACAGCTGTTTCGCCGTTAGGCATCGTCAGACAACTAAGAACTAAAAACTTTTCAACTAACAACTTTATTGCTACAGGCGAAACAGCTGTAGCAATAAATTGTTGTTTGTGAAATTATAAGTGCTTTTTCATTTTTGTTTTGCCTTATTATGGAATTTCACCGAGTACCGACTGTAGTCACACTCAATAAGAATTTTGTGTTTATTAATATATTTTATTTAGTATTACAATCCAAGGTTAGTAGCCTACAGTAGTTTAATTTCAATCTAAATGGTCTAAATCCATTCTTTTGCACTTAGCGATCGCCATTTTCGGTTTTCCAATTGTTATCATTAGTTGACCTTTGCTCGGAAAAACACAATATGTCAGTTGTCATTTGGACATCAAGAGTATTGCATAAGCGTTTCTTTGTGTTTTCAACTAGTTTACAGTTGCTTCCAATTGAATTATGGAGCTGTTAGAACCCGAGAGGATTGTTGTACTCATGATGCAAGGGTATGGTGATCATATTTTATTTTACGAAGAATTCACCGACTTAACAAGGAGTAGAGTAATTAACAATTTCCAAACATTTAGAAGTTCAATTCACAACTCAGGTTCAGTTTTAATGAAATATTCCTATATGATATGTTTGCATTCACATTATTTTAGTGATTGCTGAATTACGATATGTTTGTAATAATAATATACATTGAATACTGAACTATATCTTTTGTTGTATATGAACATAAATTATTGTAGTAGTAACAAAAATCAGACACCACATGCTTTTTTTTTTTTTTTCAAAACTTGGAATATACATTGTTATAAATAACAACATGTGAAATAAAATATGCATATTTTTTACTCATGTTCAGGCAGCTAGGTGTCTGGTTTTAGTTGATAAACAAGAATATAATGCCTATTCAGTGCATTCAGTGCATTCAGAACAAAAACTGTTTTACATTTCCTGTAGAATAATATTTCTTAATAAAAATAACATGTTTCAGTTTTTTTTAAATGAAGTTGACTGTAATTTTTGAAAATGTAGTTGACTACAATTTTCGAAAATGAAGTTGACTACAATTTTCGAAAATGAAGTTGACTACAATTGTAATATGTGGAATATTTGAGTATTGTATAGTTTTAAAGAAGACATGTGATTGGACCAAGCAGAAATAGGTCAAAGATTTTGATTGGTTGTTAAAGCTTGTGGGAAATCCTGTAAATCAATTTAAAAGCTGTAAATTTTTTAACTAAAAACATCCAAGAAGATAGTATTGTAATATAAATAGGTTTAGAATGAATTTATAATCAATATTTTGGCATATTTCTATATAAGTGTGTGTATGAACTTAATTAATTGAAATATGCTGTCTTAGTAGCCCTAAATAGACGCTTAGTTTTGAAAGGGAAGGAAGAAGTTCAGTTAGCCAGGGAAGTTCAACCTAGTAAGATGTATGTGATGTGATGTGATTAAAACTTTAAACATGTGTTTGAAAGAGTTGGCCAGGGACGTTCATCCTGGTGAGACGTATGTGATGTGATTGAGGTTTTAGTAGAACAATGAAAAGTAAAATTTAAACATGTGATTGGTTGTAGAACTAAGTGTATAAACATATAAAAAAATAAGTACTTTTGTGTTCGGACATTTATAAGAGTGGACAGAGAACTTTTGAAATAATTAAGACGTATTATATGAGTCAACATAAAAAATGGTTTGTTCAGAATAATTAGAGAAGTGTTACTTCCAAGTTTTATATGATTTTCTAAATGAACAATGCAGAACTGTTTTAATATAAATATAATGAACATTTTTTTCAAATCCTTATAAGGGATTTTCATGTCATTGTATATCAGAAGTTGGAGTCTGCGCGAGCACTAGAGGAACTGCGGTTTGGAGACATCCATGGAATCACAGGACACAATTACAGGATTCACTTCTACGAATTTTTTTTTTAAATAGATGTCGTGGTATAGACATCATAAACAATTTATCATTTTAATTATGTGTATTATGAATAGATTGTCATTTTGCTAGATGTAATTGTGTTTTTATATTTTTTTAAATGAATTCAAATAGTTAATTTTTTATATAAATAAGTCTCCTTTTGAGACACAGAATATTTCTCTTTAAATAATTTAAATTCTTTTTGTTGCAACATTAAAATGTAAAGTAAGATATACATAAAAAGTTACTTTTTGTTTTCAATATAAAGAAGTCGACTTAGATAAAAGATTTTTGAACTAATATTTTAGAGTAGAATATATTATCATTTATGTTTCTGATTTTTTGTAATATGAAATATTATCCTAATAAATATTTTGTGTACAATTTCAGCAGAACAAGACTTTGAATCTCTTAATTATCACCTATTGCAAAGTACATTTTAAAAAGAACCTTTGACATAGAGAGACTGTAAATTAAAATTTCTTTACTTTTTCAAAATTGGTGAGTTAATTCCACCTGGCGCCCATAAAGCTGAGCAATTTATTTCAATTCATATATTTTTTTTTTTTATTGGTTAGCAAAAGTAGTTCCTTTTTTTTAAATCATTTCACAATTTAAAAAAATGAAATTGGCCTCAATTCATTGAAAATTAGGTTGACTACAATTTTTGAAATGGTGTTGATTTTTCTAAATTTGGATTACATCCCTTTAAAATCCATACAAAAATTACCACCAATCTCAAGTTTGTTTTTAGATTGATGGTTTTCAAAATAGATATTTGTAACACCTCATTTGGTCCGTCCAATGTATATAGGACAGACATTTCTCATATGTCAGACTTGCTATGAGGAAAATCGTAATAGCTACATTTCTATAGAAATTTATTAAAATTACAGATTATCAAATACCATCAGTTCTTTTAACAGATTACCTCAAATTGCATTGATCTTTCAGAGGCTTCTTTGTCTTCAGCGGTATCTTCCAAGGGCTCACACCATTGCGAACTGATAACAATGCTCACCTTCCCTACAAAAATATTTACAAAAACGTATACAGGTGCTCATATGTAAGCTAACAGTTTAAACTAATAGGTCAGATTATGTCATCATATTATGTTCTTGCAACAATTAAATATAACATCTGGTTTTGTTTATTCATTTATTGATGATTGATTCTAACCCAATCAAGGTTTCTTTAATGGCTGGAAATAAAAGTTTTGAGGAACAAAAGTGAATCCTCAAAGTGTGAGAACGCTGAAACTGTTCGTAGAACCTGGGAAGAATCTTATGGATTTCAAACTCAACTATCCAGATTTTCAATTTACAAACTTTGATGTAAGTTTATTGAACAGGATCGGTTCTTAGCGCAAAGAAATGTGATAGACCAAGTTACTGTTATGACTGAGGATAAAGCACTATTGGTTATTGAAATTTTACAAAACGCCCTAAAAAACACAAATAAGAATTATGATTGAGCTTGAAATCTCAAGAAGATCTTCACAGACACTCCAACGTTGTCTCTGTTTTAAGTTGTAACACACAAAACTTGTTCATAGTTTGTTCATGACCCTTACTAATGTTTCCAGTTTCGTGAAATTATTTTTAACATATAAAGAGAAGGAAATGGAGTCTTTATGAAGGTATCGTGGTTTGACCAAGCTTGTTTCAAGTTAAGTAAGCTTGAGATTTCTTACACTGCCTTGTCTTTTCTTCATGGAAACCATTTTTTATAAACCAAATGAAACTTAATTAGAAACAGACACGTTCATTCATGATACAATAAAAATGACTTTCAGATGAATAAGCATCATTTGACAGTGTTAAAAAGATATCAGCTTTTTCATTATAATAGTTCACCGCCAAGAGCTAATAAATCGACTTGTGTACTATGATACATATACTGCCAAAAGCCGACATATTATATACTTGTTATATTGTACTGATGGTGTTGATATTTTTATTGAATCCTTTGTAATGTTTCCATCATCAGAGTGAGGGGGATTTGTGCTTTTTAAGAGCAGATCCAATTAAAAATTCCAGCAGTGGTTCATTTTATTCACAAACTATAATATTTTTTTAATTCAACTTGCCAGAATGGTTTGGGTCATAAAATTTCACATTTAACAAAAATTTTATTTATATCGTCTGCACCAATTTTGTACCATTCAACCACGGTTTGTTTTCACCAATACCTCCTGAACCAACATTTTTGGGAATTTGGTGATTAATATATTTAGTTAGAATCTTAAGGTCTGCATTTAGACAAAACTTGTTTAATTGTTGAGTCATCTGAAAACTCCCAATTTTTTTGTTTTCTTTTATGGTGGGTAATCCTTATAATGAGTTTACAAAAGAGTGGGGGAAAAGTTTGAAAATATACCTACAATTTAGCCCACAGCCAAATTTTATCAAACTTGGTGTTATCATTTAGATTATAACACACGGTAGAGAAGATTGACAAATATAATTCCATAACCATTTTTTTAAACTCAATACAAGAACCTCAAAATGAATAATTTGTATATAAAACAAAACATAATTTTAATCCTCAATGTAAAACTATCTGATTACATGAAAAAGTTTAAAATAAATTCAACAACGCTCAAGGCTTACCATTTTGATTGTCGCGGAACTCCTTGTCATACAAGCGATAAGCCTTAGCATGTGCTCTGATAATATTGTGCCCAGAAAGATATTCTCCTGTACCATGTAAATTCAACATTGGAGCATATTCTGCACTTCCATAACCTTTAGTGATTTCTTGCGGCTCATTTATTGTTAACCACCACTTCACCTGGATCAAATTAATTTATCATGAAATTGTATACCTCAAATTATCATAATACATAAAACACAATAATAAATAATTCACAACATTGCACAAACGTTTTCATATATTATGCTCAAAACACAAAAACAAGCTGATGGACACCAATCATGGTATTTACCCCCCACCTGATAATACAATATAATATTAGCAGATCTAAATACAATGGCCCAAAAGTTGGTTTCTTAGGCCTAGTAGGAAATATTAAATTGTTTGTTGGATTAAGAGATATAATAGGTATGTTTAAAACAATTGTTATGCAGGGTTTCTGGATATCATAATTGTGTATATAACTACTTTCTTTAAATTCCGCTAGACCTTAACGGGCCTTGTAGATGTGTAAATATTAAAAAGTTTTCCACTTTCTATGCTCAAGTAAGTGTCTCAACTCTCCCAGATAGTGTATCTATAAGAATATCATATTTTCTTGGAAAATCAGGGTTCCAAGAGATTTAGCAATCCAAGAGAATCTTGGAAGAAGTAGGCCTAACACCATACATGCAAAATTGAAATCTACAAATTTCTGTCTAATTTAGTGTGTTGAATAACACACAAGATATGAACAAAAAACTGTTAAAAATGGCATTTTGGCATTTTCAATTCCATTTTTCTAAATTTCAATAGGGACCACATTATAGACTTCTATACCAAATTTCGAACTCCTATCATAATTTTTGTAGCAGCTATTATGGTGATACAGACAATAATGGACGAACAGGATGTCGAAAAGTCCCTTTTCAGTTTCCTGATCCCATGTAATGTTCAAACAAGTTCCCATACAATCAGTCAAAAAACAAGTTAAAATTTTGTATGATTACCAAACTTACTCGATACTGGGATGCTGCTGCCTTCTTGAATAAAACATCTACTCTCTTAATTCATGTCTGTAACTCAACTCTGACTTTGTCATAACTTGATTTTAAAATACAGGCGGGCCTCGTTAATCCGCACGCACGGTACTCCGAACGCCGCGCTTCTCCGAACAGCCTTCAGTTGCCATATCTTAGAATTCCCGTGTCACAACAACGGAAACGTAAACAAAGTAAAGCATGTAGTTGAGATGAGTCACTAGTCAGGTCATTTCACTGTTAGTACAATACGTTCCGTCGGTGCGATCAGTTGCGAGTGCGTTGTGCGATACGTATTGTACAACTTTATTATGTACTGTACTGTAGTTTTTAAATTTATTGTACAGTAATAAAATTTGTTTTAGATTATTTCTGGTGTTTTTTTTTGCATTTCATCAGTAATCCGAACTTTTTGATAGCCCGAACGCCTCGAGCAAACAAATATTCGGATTAACGAGTTTTGCCTGTACCTCAAAATTGATTGATATTAAGTTTTTAATCATATAGTTCATTTTAGTTTATTGTCAATAAATCCTAGAACAAAATATCTTTTTCTTTCCGAAATGGCAATGTTTTTGAGTTATTAATCTTCAAATTATACAGTTTTGTTTTAAATCACTAGAGCCAATTTGGAAAACTTTAGACTTTACAACAGTGTCTTAGACTTTTTCATTTTTTATTGTAAATTCCAGAATCGGACATTATGACCAATATGTTTTGTATGACAGCTGAGAGTGTATACATCTAATCAAAACATATCAAGACCGTTTTAATCAATTTTTAAGAAATTAAATTTGTGTTTTTCCTTATGACAGGTAGCTCATAATTTTTAGTTGCAAAAATTATATAATATGTAGGACCAAAAAAATATATGTACCAATTTTGAAAAAAATTAGATCTGTGAAAAATCATGTTGAACAAACATTATAAAAATCATTTATAGCTAAGGAAGACCCAAAAGGGGTTCAAGAAAATCTCCATATTGTTTCTTTTACCAATAGAATACTTTTTGTTAAACAATAGATTATTGTCAAAAATACTATTTTCTCAAAAAAAAGAAGAAGAAAAAAGAAAAGAAAAGAAACTTAGTAATAATTGACAAAACAAAAATGAACTTTACCGTCTTCATTAAATAAACTCAATTTTAAAAATATATATATTTATCAGTTGTTAGGAATCCCTTCTCTTACCAACTGACCTCCCAGCAACCTCATGCCAACTCCAGCCGCCGACAACTGACCATCGATAATTCTCTGCTGCATCTCCTGTCGATTTTATACCAACCTTGGCTTATATAATCTTATTCATTTGTGACACATTAGAAGGTTGCAAGCCAAGCAATTACCTAACTTTTTTAACTCTGTCATAATGATTGTTTATGCTAGGTGTCTATAGAGTGGACGTAGAATATTTATCTATTACATTCTAACTTAACTTAACTTTAAATCCTAAATTAAATCTAAACCATAACAGAGTGAATTGCATAGCAAACTTATGTTCTATTTCAATACTTTTCTAAATATAGAGACATTCAAAAAAAAGTTAATTAGGAGAGACCTTTCGACACCACCTCCATCTATAAGAAATATATGGAACAAAATTTGGTAATAAAGTAAATTACATTTTTATATTCTTTCTTGTTTATAAGTAGTATAGAGACATTTTCAAGAAGGTAGTGTTTATTATTTTTTGTTAGAATTTGATTTTATGCAGCTTATTTTATAAAACTTATTTTTAAAATATAAGCCTACTGATTTAATGAAAAACTATCCAGAATTTGATAAATGATATAAAATTTTTAATTCATTTAAATTATTATGACAATCCTCATTAAGAGATATATCATTTTAAATAAAAAGAAATTTTTTTTTAATGATCATTTTTATTTCAATCTAAAGTTAAAAAATTATGATTAAATAAGAAAAAAATCTCTCGTAAATGTCCGCCTCGGTCTGTTGCAAATTTCAATCTCGTGAAAGAAGTTCTGCACCACTTTCTTACATAACTGAACCATCATTAGGCGAATAACAGCTTCAATATTCTCTACGCCAGTGTTTTTTGTTCGTGGAATACTGGCGTAGACTTGTTCCATCACAAAACTCCAAAAGGAAAAGTCAAAGAAGTGTTAGGTCATACAATCTAGATGGCCAATTAATGTCTCCATTTGTGAGGTAATCTATACTGTTGGTAATAAATATCGACCATGTCTATTTCATCTACTGTAGGCTACAGGTAGTCTGTTAGCATTGTACAGAAGTGCTCCGCTTTGACTAAAATCATGTTCATTATTCTCCAAAAAATACTATCCGATCACATCATCGGCCCAAAAACTGCACCAAACAGTCACTCGTTGTGGATAAGGACATTACTAACAAATATTCTAGGACTTTCCTCGGAGCCACAAAAGAGACAATTCTGCTTATTCATGAACCCAGTCAGTTGGAAATGGACCTCATCAACTAAGATAATGTTCTTTAAAATATTGAGGAGCTACCTGCCTGCATTTCCAATACATATTCAACCACAATGGTCTCATGGCTGCAATTGTTCGTCATCTGTGCTTCGTAAATATGTCGACCTGGATTTTCAGCCACACCATTAATGTTTTCAACTGTCCTAATGGATTTGCTCCTTTAAATCAGTAACTTGGCCGGTTCGCTCAAATTTAGCAATTAGTTTTACAATTGGTGTACAAGAAGGTGCTTCACAAACTGTCCACGAAATATACATCAATTTTGTAGTGAATTTTCACAATTTCTATCCATTGTTGGCAAGTATCGTTTCATTTTCAATTTTTTTTTTTTTTTTTTTTTTTTTTTTAATTATAATACTTTTTTGCTTACTTAACAAATGTTAGTAAATAACATCTGCAAATGTTATTGCTGAAAATAATGTAAAAACAAAATAACGCCTCTTAATGTATATAGGCTACCCCATTATAATATTTTTTGTATTTCAAACATTTGTATTGAACAATTATGAGGCTCGTTCAAGTTATAATATGAGCAAAGGAAATAGAAGTCAATTCAAAAATAAAACAACACATATGTCATCAACACAAATAAAATGAGTAATTGTAAAGGCGTTCCTAATAACATTCTTTATCCTTACAGAAAATTACAGTTTTTAATTACAACTTAATAATGGTTCATAAAAACTTACTCTATCACCAAAATGGGTAAAGACAACACGAGCATATCTTTCAAAATAATCCGCTATCAATGGATTTACCCAGCCTCCTAAATCCTGCAAGGACTGCGGCAAATCCCAATGGTACAATGTTACCTAAAAACAAAAGAAATTTTAGTTGAGATATCTTAAAAGATCTACTGGTGAATAACAATTGAACTTTTGTCAGTTTTGTCTTTATTTTAAAAACACTCATATGGGAGGATGTAAATTGTTTTGTTGACAGATATTTGTGACATGCTGAAGATTGAGATTGCCAGAGAAATTGTGAGCTCTCTACCATTTGCCATTCTTTGATGAATCAATAACATACGAAGCAAGAAATGATGAAAGTTCCCGCTCACTAAACTCAGCATTATAGTTTAGGACTGAGACCAATATGGCTACGTTTTGCACTCTAATAATTAGTGTTTTCACCAGTAAGCTATAAATTTTACAATGGTCGAGTAGAATTGAGTGAGAAGTGGCAACAGGGTTTTCCCAAGAACCGTAAAATTACTCAACCAGCTGGTACTTAAATTGATTATGCTTCTGTTAAACGGCACATTAGGCCTATATACCATGGACTAGGATTAACATGTGTATAAGTTTGCAGATTAATTGTGAAGATAAATTACTAAAACTAGTTCCAAGTGTGTTGGTTGGTTATAATAATATTCTGTTATTCGGGAGAGTCATTAGAGTTCATGGACACTCATCCCCAAACCGCTATGTGCTTGTTCTAATAGGCTTAGCTTGACCTACATAAAAATACAAAACTGTTCATAACTTTTCATATTATAGACTCATGTAAAACATTAAGAAAGAACTACTCAAATACCAAGAACACAGTGGCCATTATTTAATTTACTGACCATTATTTTACTGTAACAAATATATTAACTATTGATATAGTTTAAGCAGACATTTTCCATCACTTGTATGTATAAAAACTAGTACTTGACATTTTTAGAATAAAAATCAACTTTCTTAAGTGATAAATATAGAAAAAGAAAATTGTGAAAAACATAATAGTAAGTACATAATGTGTAGTTAGCCTCCAGGATTGTTAAATTTAAAAAATAGTTATTAGGTTATTTACATTTTTAATTGTCACTCCAACAATCCTCTAGTGATCTAACAGGATTAGCAGTTTTGACATATCTTGTCATCTTCAGATTCCTAGATATCATTCAATCCTGGATGGATGTCATCGAGAATTGCTTAAATATTTCATATTGATTAAGGATTGCATAAAAATTAAAAACACTTTTGTTTTTAAAATAGGGCATTTCAAATATACTTTCGTTGAATATGTACTGATAACATTGAATCAAAATAAATTCAAGTATGTATTTTGTATACAGTTTTTAGATCCAACTCATATGTGTGACATTACGTCTATAGCAATAATGTTTTACAAGTCTCAAGTATCACATATGAAACATGTAAAAAACAAACTGATAATAATGAGTTATCAGTAAGCATTCAACAAAGCATAGCATTTTAAGTGCACCATTTAGTAACTCGAGTTTAATATTTAAAAGTGTTACATCATGTTTTTTTTTTTTTTTTTTTTTTTTTTTAATAAAGGTGTTCAATATATAGTACAATATGCAGAACAAATGTAATTCTTGATTTAATTTAATGAAATCTAAAATCTGATGCCAATACTGGTAATTCGGTTGGATCACTAGAGAATTGTGTGAATGACAATTTAAAATGTAAATAACTTAATAATTAATTATAATAATACAATCCTGGACGCTGAAATACATGTTTGTGGTTTATAAAAGTTTTAAAAAGTGTTTTATTTTAATTTTAAATCCTATCATTCAACATGTCACACGAATGCAATTCTTGACAACATCCACTCAGGATTAACCCTTTGGCGAGTGATCATTTTGATCCCAAATGAGTGAGCACGGAAATTTCCGTGTGTGCCCAAATGAGTAAGCACGGAAATTTCCGTTTTTGAGCATGGACTCTATAATTGCTTAAAAAGTCTTTAAAAAAAATCATTATCTAGGGTAAAAACTTTATATTTATTGAATTTTCTTTTGAATTTTCACTTACTTATTTGATTTTGACATTTTACTTCTTTATTTTAACATTCTGCAAAAGATGTGTCCCGACCTATTGAAAGTGATCCGCTACGTCTTCAAGGTCGCCACTTCATGAGACCTCTCCCCTCCAATGAGTCACGGAAGAAGAAGCTTTCTCGACAATGCTTTGTGTGTAAACATACTAAGGGATCATTACCAAAGCGGAAGGAAACATCCTATGAGTGCTCAAATTGTGAGGTGTCCCTTTGTATATATCCTTGTTTTGAACAATATCATACTACACATTTTTTAAACTGTAAATAACTATAAATATTCATAATTTCAATTTTTTGTATATGTTTTCTTGTGGTTTTAATCAAATATAATGTCTTTTGTTCAAAAGTAAAAATTTTTTTTTTCCCACTCTTTATGGTATATTTTAGCGTAATTGCCATACTCCTGTATGCCTGTGTCATAGCACGGAAATATCCGTGCTTACTCACCAAAGGGTTAAATGAACTCTAGGATCTGTAGATATCACAAGATATGTTGAAACAAATAATCCTGTTGGATCACTAGAGACTTGTTTGACTGGCAATTAAAAATGTAAATTAACTCATAAAAAAATTTTTTTTAAATCAGTAGTTTTGATTAAGTCGACATTTTTTTCAAAATTGTTTTCTTCTTTTTTTATGTTGCAAATTTTTAATATACAAAGCTAATTCTTTCTGTGCTCCTTACAGTTTATATTTATTAGTAAAATTTTATCAAAGTTGCAGTTGCATATGTTATGAATGAAGAAAACAGAAATTATAGAGGAAATCAAATTTTGAAATGTTCTCTACAGAATTATGTATATACAAATTTTGTATATTTAATTTTTTTTAAGTTTTATGTTTATAATATTAAGTGTAATATTAATAATAACATATAAAAATGTAGTTTTACCTTTACACTTGTGCAATGTGTTGTGGTTGCTTGGCATCAAATTAATTAATACAGAGATTAGAGTTATACTAGCCTTTAATAAACATTCTGTAGGAAAAAGTGCATGAAGTCCTAATTTACTTACCCCACCAAACCAAATACCACTCTAGTAGCCAGCTCTTAATGAATTTATTATAATAAACTAATTTGGAGGACTTACACTTAATTATAAAAGTAATTGCACAACACCTCAAAGGTAATTACGGTGGTCAAGGTTGCCAGCTTATTAAAACATACCTCACGATATATATATATATATATATATATATATATATATATATATATATTTTATTTTATTTTTTTATTTTTTTTTTTCTCGGTAAGACAAATATTTCAGCCTTCTTGTGTCTGCTGGGAACACCATTTACCAAAACCTAGCCCGACGTAATAATTTAGAAAACTCACAACAAAATTTATAAACTATATAAATTGAGAAGACTTAGTCGAATCCAGCCTATCTGTTTGCACACCACGATCTATCACAAATATAATAGGCTTTTAATATCAGCTCCAGCTACAGTTGATCAGTGCCATCTTAATCAAAGCACACAATCTCAACAGGTTGTGAGCAAGATTCCGGTCCCCTAACCAGTGACATCATCCCATCTGTTCAGTAAACCTATTGATTTTACACACAAAATATAAGACATCTTCATGGTATAGTCATAAGCTCAGAAACTAAAGGCTTTAGTGCTGCCATCTAACGGCACACTTCTGGTAACTTCAAGGACAGCATGATATATTACCGTACTTGCTTCAACTCCTCCCACACTAGCACATTCTACAAATGTCAACCCGCATAGTAAAATCTCACATTATCATATGCTTATAACTTCTTCTCTTAGATATTACATCAATAATAAAACACATAAAAGCCTTGGGTGGAAAAATAGTTTACTTTAAAAGGGTTTAAACGAACAGTCAAATTTGACTGAAATAAAACTAAAATTTTAGAGACTAAATATATGACGATTTCTTGCTTTCAATTTTTAAATTTTAAGATACAGTTAAAAGTTGTTTATTTTTTTGTGACTTGCACTTTAAAATACATTGCAACAGCTACGAAAATAAATATGCTAAAATCAAACTGAGCTCTAAACAATATTTTAATTTTTATTAATAAACCAACACATATTTACCAAAGGTTGAATTCCATTTTCAAGTAATTCGTTTATTAAATTATTGTAAAATGTAATTCCATCTTCGTTAATTAGATTATCTTCTCCAGTTGGAAGAATCCGAGTCCATGATAGAGAGAATCTGTAGAAGTCAAACTGAAAAAGAAAATCAGCTGTGATGAAGATGTAGAAAATGATTTCAACGGTGAACAAATGACAAAAAAAAATGTTGCACATCCAAAAATGTATCCATACACAAAACCAAACCAAATATATAGAAAACAAACATTACCCCTTACCATCTCCCAATATATAGTCCTAATGTTTAACACTTTAGATTAAAAAGAAAATGAACCATCTTAGAAAGATGGTTATCTCTAAATCACATCTAGCTGATGTCATCTTTTTTAGATACCCACTAGAAACTTCCACTAAGTTTGAGGTGGCTAAAAATCCACCATTGCAATGGCAATGACAGATAAAAAAAGGTTCAGACTACGACCGGCAAGAATGAAAAGGAGTGTGTCTATGAGCAGTAAAAAAAAAAAAAAAACACCAAACAGTAAAGTTGTTGTGCATTTATTTTTAAAAAGTAAGGTGATAAAATTCGATAGCTACAGTTCAGCGTCAAACATGTGGTAAAAGACTTCCTGTTATATATTATGAGAATTCTTCTTTTTTTTTTCTTTTTTTTTTTTAGAAACTCAACTTTGATACTTTCAAAGATGTAAAGTTAATCTACTGAACAGTTATTAGAATTATCAAATTTGAACTAATTTTTTTTTTTTTTTTTTAACAAATTTTACAATTTATAAAGATAATAAATGGAGAATTATATAATATCAATATGAACAATGCATGATTAACATAGGTCATTAGCGAGCATGATTTCCTCTCTCTAAGATAAAAGAAATAAATGTTTACAGTTTACAGAAAAGATAAAAGAAATACAGTTGCCCGTAGATGCCGCAAGGCGAAACAATTGTAGCTCATTCATACTATTAAAATATTTGAAACTTTAAGCTTTTGCTTTATTTATCCTTGAATATGGATTTTCAACAAGAAATATCTGCTATTACATTAAAGTTAAATAAATGTTTGATCGAACACTTAAACCTTGTTTCATAAGAGCTGTAACAAATATATTAACAATGCTCAGTTTTTCTACCTGGAGCTTGGTCAAGGCAATAGACAATTTATAAAATATATAAAATTTGACTCATTATAAACCCTTCAAGATATTACTTCTTTTAAAAATAATAAATAAATCTTTATTAAAATAATTTATTCTGAATATTATTATTTTATTAGTTAATATAATACATCACCCCTAGCTGATATCATCAAATTTTTGATACATACGAGGAGCTTCCGCTAAGTATGCGAGGGCTTTATTACCACCACTGAAAATACAACCACATACCAAATACAAATCGGTTCATTATTTGCATTGTAGAGCACTGCACTTATGGCAGATTAAGGTCAGAAAACATTCAAAAATTACAATTTAGAACTCACGAATTCATAAAATAAGTATCTGAACATCAACTTTTTGAGCAATCACACTTCTCTAATTTACCTATAAGAAAGTAATAACAATATCAGAGGAAAGAAGAATTTATAACATTCTTGTAATGAACTCCTCACTCTTATCATAGTTATCATTAGATTAAACTATTCTTGAAATAAATTTAAATTTGGAATAACCGAACCAATTAACCTCTTCCCCACCCTTGGAGCAGAACTAGATACTGTATATTGAATCAGATTGTTTCTCTCCCAGCCCCAAACTAGTGATAGGCTGGTCATAGATGACTGGTTCATAATGAACACAACAATCTGAATGATTCAGAAATAATTTATCCCAGTCATCTATAGAACTGATCTCTAACTATTTAATGTAAGTTATTTTTTAATAAAATTTATATATATTTTATACAAATTAATTTTGTTTAATTATAAAATGAGTACCACTACTGAACCCTGATAGGGACACTGGTACAAATCATATTCTAGAGTGTAGGATATAGGCTTAATTAAATAATGTCAGTTGTTCAATCAATTGAGCGATTCATTTGATTCATTGTTCACAAAAGATTAAAGGATTGCCATGGTCTAATAATTATTGATATTGAAGGCATTCTAACAATCTAATTTACATATTTGATACATTATTTAAAGTACACAGTGTTAACAATAATTTAATAGCTTTAATTTAAGCAGTGCTCTAGTCTTATAGAATATCCATGTTTAATTTTATTCAAACGAACCATTTTATAAAAAGTTAAAAATTGTTTTTATTTGACACTTTAAATAATTTTTATTTATTTATTAAGTGCATTTGAACATTGAATAAAACAAATAATAGAGCATCAAAAATCCTAATATAATGTAATCTAGACTCAAAATTTATACCAAAATTTATACTCAAAATTCAATCCATGTTTAGATCAGTTGATTTGTACATTAAATCGATTTACAATGATATGACAGGTACTACTCATTTTATTAACAAACTCAAGAAGTTTTCACCTTTAAACAACAAGTAGAATAAAAAAACACATTATTTGATGCATTTAACTTTCATTTTGTAGAAAAGCTTGTATCAATTCTAAGCTATTTGATCTATCTTACGATATAAGATAGGACCCATGTATGAAAAAGTAATAATATCAAATAGTTCATGATAACAAGTATTATTAAGGTCAACAACCAATACCTACACCAACATCTTTGATAAGCTGAACATCTTCTTTATATTTATGATAACTGTCACAAGCAACATCGCCTGTAGCTTGATCTACAAGTTTTTCAGGATGTGTGTGTACTAAACGATCCCAAATATTTTCTCCTTTCCCTAAAAAACAAAAAATAAAGGTGTTATTTTATTTAAATTAAAATAAAACAATCTATTTAATCTAGACTATATGAAATGTAATAACAATGATTCTGTACGGGCACAGTTTGGGACAAATCTAGGCCTAACAGCTATAGACTAACCCAAAACTTATATATAATGATAAATGTTAAAATATATACTGTTTGCCCCATAAGTTTTTATACTCTACAAGGAAAATTTTTTTTTATTTTATACTATAATTTGAGTTTGTAGTGTTGGCAATATTAGTAGTATGATAGTTAAAAATGTATAGTGTTCTGTCATTTTACTATTGACTGTTCTCAATTCTGTAGTATCCCACAAGAGCTAACTATAGTTAGTATGGGGTATGGCAATCCCAAAGAGCCTAGCTGGATCTACAACTTTTTCTATGTAGCCTTGGGTAGATTCCTTTCATTCATCTTTCATATTATGTCTCTCTTGACCAACTCTTGTTCTCTTATGATCCTGATATTATAAAGAGTATTCAAGGTCTGGTGGTCTTTATTTTATGATCTTCGTTTTCTTTTTGTTATAAGGTGATGATAACCGAGAGGTTTTTCACCTATAAACAACAAGGGGAGATAATTCTGTAGTAGTGTGGTTATGATTAATGTTGAATTGCATTTTATCGATCGTAAGTGAATGTAATATGTTGACTATAAAAGAACAGATTTGTTGTGAAAACCTATAATTACATGGTGTAATTATTATTATAGATCAATGCAATATTATTTTGAATCTTCTTGTAACTGTGGAATGAGAGCATTAAGATATCCAAATACACAAAGATAGTCTTTTTAATGAAAATGAGTCGTACATGTTAACTTAGTTGAGTAATTTGTTAGAGTTAACACATTACCTTTTGGGCTGTCACAACATGTTCTAAAGATTTGCAAGTTTTTTTCACTGCTCTAGATCCTACAGTTGTGGGTATTTACCTTATCACTGACGTAAAATGTCAACTCATTATTTAAAATTATGATTAAAGTAATACCTCGTTAACCAGAATTCATAACAAGCCTTTTTATCTACATCAGAAATTATTTGTACGATGATAAGTCTGTATGGTTTCAAATACAAATGTTTACATACATCCTAAACTGTAAGTTGTGGAATCCCAGTTTCAAAAGATGTCATACTGATTATTTTTAGGATCATACGCAAACCTTAGCCTGTGTCATCAGAAACAAACAAGCAACTCGACTCATTCCACACAACAATTAAAATTTTTTGTCAAAAATATATTGTGCAGCTACGGAGAGAATCTTTACAATACTGGCTGAATATTATGTTGAACTAGTATCATAGATTCGTACATGAAACCAAAACACACAAATGCTCTGTAATGTAAAATTTGAGATTTTCAACTGCACAATATTTGTACTTAGAATGAAAAAAAATCGATACTAAGGGATATTAGCTGTAAGAAGATTTAAGTCATAATTATTCTAGTCATAATGTAGGCAGCAAAGAAACTGACAATAGTTGGGAAATAATGTAAAATGTTTGGAAACCGCTGAGCTTGCAGCCACTAAACATAATGTGCAAAACTAGAGGATATATAAGTAAAGACTGGAAAGAAAAGGAAGTCAGTCAATTTGTGAGTGGACCGAACTAGGACCAGAGGATGTCCGAGAAAAGAAAGACCATCAGGAGTCACCAGGAATTCTATCTCCACAAGGGAAGGAATCTAGAAGGGTCATGACATTTCTCCAGTAGAGTCAACTGATATTAGTGAGCAACCTCTAATTATGGTAACTTGTTCCCTTTATTGAAATAAAGTTCATATAGTGGGATTGACTTAATTTGATTTTTATCTCAACATTGTCATTGCTCTGAGATTAATAAAGTTGCATATGTTTAGAAACATTATCCGAAATATTGCAATTGTTTGTTATAGTAAATGTTTTCTGATTCTATTATATACTTATAAAGATATATTACATATACCGGGTGTTTCAGACCAAATGGACACTATCTGTAGTGCCTAAACGAAAACGAATAAAAATTTCCTTCCAATTAGAACCCCCCTTTTTCGACCCCAAAGAATTCAGGAAAATTATTTTTGACGCTCCTCAATGACCCAAAAGGGCACTTTTGGGGGGGGGGCAGGGTGGTGTTTTTGGAAAATTTTCAAACAGAAACATAGGTCGTGTGATACCTCATTTTAAAGGTCTCTCTTTTCTGAACATTTTGGAGCAAAAAAATTTTTTATCTTTTCATTACTGTACAGGGTGTGACGAAATATTTTTAACCAATAAAATGCCATTTTTTTACAATTATTCAATGGTGCAAAATAGAACCAAACTTTCAATACAAAAAAATGATTGTTTTCAAAAGGCCTCTCAAAAGGTACAATTTTCAATCTAGGTTGCTATTTAAATTTTTTTTTACTTTTTGCTCTATAAAAGTTATTAAAGTTTGAAATTTATTAAAAATTTCAAAACTACATAGAAGTCCATACTACCCCCATATTTCCTGAAAGGGTGTGTTCTTGTAAAACTAGGAAAAAAATTGGTTGCCCTATCTTTGTTAGGGAGCTGGCAGTCACATTTCCTGTTAAAAACTTTAAAAAATATATATTTCGTCACATTGTGTACAGTAATGAAAAGATAACAAAAATTTTTTGCTCCAAAATGTTCAGAAAAGAGAGACCTTTAAAATGAGGTATCACACGACCTATGTTTCTATTTGAAAATTTTCCAAAAACACCACCCTGCCCCCCCCCAAAAGTGCCCTTTTGGGTCATTGAGGAGGGTCGAAAATAATTTTCCTGAATTCTTTGGGTCGAAAAAAGGGGTTTCTAATTGGAAGGAAATTTGTATCTGATTTCGTTTAGGCACTACAGATAGTGTCCATGTGGTCTGAAAAACCCGGTATAGTATATTTAGATTAGAAATAAACCACCGATCTTTAATAATTTAACAAACCTGTAGCCACGGCCTATTAAAGTAATCCTATTTCATACTAAACTTACTTGAATAAAATTTGTCTTCTATTGCTACAAAATTACACCTCAAAATATTCTGTAGATATTCTGAATATTTTCTAAATGCTTTCTATATACAGCATGGCCCTAAACCAACAATACTGAAACTTTATTTTATAACAATGTCTTATTATTAAAGACAAATATTTCTGTAATTACATATACAGAGAAATAACATTTAGAGTTTCTTTTACAAATATCATTAATGTGTTTTCCATTAAACTCTAAGCACTATTCATAGCGGCTGTGTAGGTTGTCTAACATATCTCTGAAGAGAGGTTGATCCATAACAGTTGCCACAATCTTCTTATGCAGTTCATTAATGGTTCCCGGTGGTTGTTTTTTTTTTTTTTTAAATCTCTTCCTTCACATTTCCCAAGGTAATGTTAAATCAGCAGAATTAGATGAATATGGAATGTCTGCTCCATGTGAATATCATACAGTTTCCAAAGGTGGCATAATGTTTTAAAAATATTACAAATCATCGAACTTTTAAAAATATCCATAGACAATTTTTAATATCTGAATCTTTTTACTCTGTGGGGAAGTACCTTGACCGTGGAAAGTTTAAAGGGGCTTCATTTATGCCCAGGACGTCTTTTGCTGGAGAAGCAATTTATTTTATATACTTAGTCCTTGTAATTTTTAGGACATGCAATGACTTTTATTTTAATTAAGATAAATTATACGAATAAGCCATGCAAAATTTGTTATTTATTAAAATCTTATTTATTTTGTTTAACATTTCACTATTTTATATTCATTGTCTGATTCTCTTATTTGTATAGAAAAATCATTAATGTGTTTTATGTAGCCTATTTGATGTAAAGGCTTAGACTAGTTGTATGCTATTGAATTGTCAACCACAACCAAATAAATTAAATGAAATGAAACTAAAGTGATTCCCTAAATGTATGGCAAGTAACCCATTTTGCTGGAACCATTGTTTGTTAGAAGTGGTAGGTTTTATGTTTGATAGAATCTTCTCAGGTCTCTCAGAAAATGTGGGATGACTTGTTCTCTATAACACACTTGAATTACAGTCATCAGATTCTGTTGGACAACCTCAATAAAAAGGATTCCATTTGCAGATACCGCTTACCGTATAGTCACAGGTTCACTGTGGAGTGGTGTCTCAATAATGTTGTCTGTTTATTCAAGTACCCAAGTTGTTTGATCGTTGAACAAACATTAAATATATCCTTCACTGAACATCTCAATATATCCATATAGATGAATATGACACTCATCAGAAAACAAAAATGCTGGACATGTTACAATATAGAAGCACAATATATTACTCTTCCAAATTTATTTACAATTTTCAAAAGTTGTTCGGGTCTGTATTTTGTAAGGGAAAGCGGAGATGAAGATAGAACAAGTTAGACAGACATTGTATAAACTCTGGGAATTTTTGCAAGTGGTGTGGAAAAGTTAACTGATAAAAGTATGGTTTGTAGATAAAACTCCAGTTTCTAAAGAACTATAACAGAGTAAGTTTTGTTTTCTTGTATGTATTCTCAATAAAGACAATAAATAGAATCCAAGTTAAATCTCAAATGAATTATGCATAGTGTGCAATGTTGAGTTAATACCAGTCTTATTAAGATAAGGCTGTGTTTGCTTTAATATTGCTATACTGACTTTGTTGATTGTTGCTCAACAATACTTCTTTTAAATTCCCCTGAATGAATTGACATTTCTTTTCGTCCTCTCTTTTTTTTATAATGCAGAAGTATAGCGGTTTGGGGAAATTATGAACTTTTAAAACTATTAAATATAAACAATTATTGAAGGCATATTTGCTTTGATTATTACTATTTGACAATAATATTGTTATATCATCATCTGAGTTTTATTTACTTGTTTTAATTTTATTTCACGACCAAAGTAAAAAAGTAACAATTAAAAAAATGGATAATAATAATTGTGGTGTTTGTTTCAATAAATTTAATGACAGTGATAGAGATGTTGGTTGGGAAGACCCATGTGAAAAATGACTTCATGACAAATGAAAAATATGACTTTTTATGTGCAAGGCAAGATATAAGTGATGGTGTTAGAAGTATATAAATGGGAGAAGTGAGCACAGTAATAGTGTTATGCCAGAAACACAGGAAGAAGATGAGAATACTTTATATTCACTTATGGAAGAAAATTATTATTAAAAAATGAGAAGATGAGTCTGGAGCATGTCATTGATAATATATAATAATACAGATAAGTAACTGAATCTGTGAAAATCGTGAGTTGCTGAGCAGTCTTGTGACTATTCTAAAATGGCTGTCTAAAAAAGTAAGCAACTATACATTGTCTCACAAAAAAATTAAGAAGTTAGAAACGCAGTCACAACTATTAACGGATGACTTTCAAATGGTATGTAATTGTAGGAAGACTTTGCCAGTTCAAATAAGTGCTAGTAGTTTCATTAATAGATATGATTAGCAGCACAAAATAGATTTGATGCATCTACTGAGGAATCTACATTACCATTTTCAAGTCATAATGAACCCAACCACTGACAATCTCAGGTATTCCCTGTGCAAAATAGATGTAATAGTAGGAAATCGAAGATAAAAGAGGTAACTGAAATGATGGAAAAGTTGCCTACTAGAGGAAACAAAACTTAAATATTAAATCATTATGGAAAAAAAGTGAAGAAAATAGTTGTTGTTGGAGACAGCCATGCGAGGAATATTGCAAAGGATTTTGAGAGCATAGTGGATACCCCTTGCAGTTCCACAGAATTTTTTTATGACATATAGCATAACCATGTTAGTCAATGATAGACGTTAAAAACGCTCCTGAAATTCATTTGCAACGTGTAGTAAGCTATGGCCATTTAAACGGCAATTCTGTATGAGTAAAAATAGGGATCCATAATAAAAAACTTTCTGTTCAGTTTTATGAAGACCATTTTAACCTGTACACTGATTAATAAGAAGGAAACAATCAATACTGTTGTTAAATCAACAATAACCGAAGTAATTAGATGGCAGATACATATATCATGTGGTAGTTTCAGTATTATTTGTTAAAATTTAAAAGATTTAATGACTCACTCTATGAAGAAATATAAATTTAAGAAGTAAGTGTAAACCTATGTAAATACTGTTGAAACAAAACACCCAATCGACTGTGATTAATAGGCTAATGATTAGGGCATTTAGTTTATCTTAAAGGTTATTCAGACATCAATTATCTTATTAAGTAAAAACTGTCCTAAATTTAATGAAAGTAGTTCAGAGGGGGGATAAGACAATATTACAAACAGGTCTACTTGTAGCAGGTGTTTACTTTTTTGATAAGACATCACTGTGCACTCAAAAGTGAATAAATAACTGTAAAATATGACTAGAGCCATATTGTTTCACTTTGAAATATGTAGTAATTTCATATTTAAATGTATTGCACAGTACTGTATTTCTGAAGATTGATGACAATAATAAATAAATTGAATATTCTCTACTAATATAATAACTTCATATTATTTATTAAAACTAAAACTAATGGTTATAACACATGACTCTTTTTATGAACTAGAAGTTATTACAAAAAACAAATATATTAATCAACATCTCTCCGAAAACAGTCAAAAAGTGTAGAAAATAAATTATTCAAAATCGGCACAAACTATGTATGATGAAATTATAATGAAATTTGTTTGCGAGCTATATTAAAAAAATATTATGTCTTCACAAAATTCATTATTTTTTAAAATTAATTTGTGCACTGGTCTGTACAAGTGAATCAGTGTGATTAGAGAGGTCTGCGAGAAGCAGCCCCTGCAGAAAATAAATCATACTGTATGCCCTCCCAGTGCAATACATACAACCTGAATAAATTATAATGATTTGCAGTGAAATTAATTACTCATAAGGGTAATTTATACCCTTCTCTTATTCCAAAATTAAATGCTGACCTCAGAAAAAAACAATTTTTCCAAGTAAGTAAAATTTTATTATTTTTTTCAAGCTATCTTGGTTAAAATATTTAACTTTGACCCAATTTTGTGATATTAGATCTAAAATGTCCACAGTTCTTCACTTTTTGACTAACCGTTCTTAAACAATATTTATATGGAGATGGTGATATGAGTTCATAAACTATAAGTGACATTTTAGTAAAATTTTATCACAATTTAAAGAACTGATTTCGAGAAAATTAAGTTTTGTATTCTGCTTCGTGATAACCCAAGTTCCAGATTTTTAAAAAAAAAGTGGGGAAAAAAAGTCTGAAGATATGTTAAGGGTCTTAATAATCATCTAAATAATATTATATTAAAATAGACATAAAAGTTTATCTCATTTTCCAATGAGTATTTCCTCATATATTTCTTAAAGGAGAAACCTAAGTATGGAGCGTTACAAAGTAGGCCTAATTAAAGGTAATTATGCAAAAGTTATGAACTATTTACATACCTTGTTTAGTATTTTGAAGTGGTTTAAAAATAAAAACCATCTCTGCAGGTCAAACAGCTAAACTTATTTTATAATTTCTTGTTTTTTAATCCCCAAAACATCATTTTTTGTTTGTTTTCGCCCTTTCATAACTTCTTTTCTCCCAAAATAAAAATTAAGAGAGAAAACTCAGAAAGAACAAGTTTTGTCACATTAACATTCTGAACAAATATTTGGCAAAAACTTTCTTGGTTTTTTCATTTCTACTGGAAAATATCAGTAACCAAATTTTTTTAAATGTCGGTACATTCCTGTCTTGTTACAACCCATTTTTAAATGTTTAAACATAACTATGATGAGTAAATAATCGACATTGACTTCTGATTTTGACATAATTATTATAACTATATTTTTAAAACTTCCATTGACTTCATTGTAATGTCTATTCATTGCATAAGAATTGATAATGGATCAGTTGGAATAGTAAATAATTTAATTTATATTTCACATAATGTGAAAATTAGTGTAACATTTGAGACACATTATCATGAGTGAAACATTAACTCAATTATTGTTATTTAAACTGACAGTTTCAAATTTTGACATAAGTGCAAATTTGATCTTAATACGACATATTTCAAATAAAATTGTCTTTGTTAACAAAAATGCAAAGTACTTATTTGGAACTTAATTCAAAAAGAAATGAAAATGAAATATAAAATACTTTATATTTTTCTTTTTCAACAAGAACTAATACAAATATTGGTTAAACAATTTATATTTAATTACTAAATTATAAAATGTGTATTTTGTCGAGTCATGTTTGTAGTCTTAGCTATCTTAGCTCCTTGTAGTCTTAGCTATCTTAGCTCCTTAGGCCCAACTTTAGTCTTAGGTTTTTTCTTAGATTACTTTTAGTTCAAACATGACCCAATATATGTTATAATATGTTGGCACAATTCTCATATTCAAAGTTTTTCATGTTGATAACAGAAAGCGATTTATACTCTCAAAATGAGCGTTAGTTTTTGTTATGATCACAAAGGCAGGTAGGAATAAACTGTAACTTGACCACAACTTTTTGTTTACATACATTCATGATATTAACTATCAAGAATGCTAAATGAAATCGAAAAACATTAAACCAAATAAAACCTAACCTAACCTCTAAGGAGAGTTAAATAGAATTGTTGCTTCCTTATAAAACTCTTTATTTTGTGAATTATTTTTACAAGAGGTAAATTTTACTATACAGCATTCTGTGCTTGGGTACAAAAACAATATTTATTTTAACAAGAATAAAATAATAAACTTTTAAAAATAATATATTTAATATCTCTTAAATTAGCCTATAATAATCAAACAGTAATTAATAATACCAATTAATCCATGGTCATGCATTCATGGGTAGATGACAAGGAGTCTGATAAAACATTTCTTTTACAGGAATTGTTATTACGAATTTATTCTAAACATTACATCAAAATAATGAACTAAGGTAGGCCTACTTTGCGATTACATAACAACCTTTGAAAATTTGTAAAATATCTACTGGATCTGAATTCATATTGATTTCATGTAGAGATAAAGAGTCTTTTATGGTCCCTCCCTCATGGTGTTTTCTTTATATATAAATTCTTGGTGCAACAGATTATTGTGGACCTAGGCCTGCTAGATGGTTTTTAATAAGGTAATGTGTAATCACCACATCTTGTTCCCACTACCGTAACTGGTATTTTGATTGTTTGTATTAATAATAGCAGTAGAACCATGATAAGTGTAATGATGTTGGCAACAAAAACTCATATTTCAGCTTAGAAACTTATTTCAGATAGATGACAGTTAAAATTTGTTTTTAAGAGTTACCTCATATCTACACTAATAATTATTATGCATAAGCAAAATAATAACATTCTTAAATTCAGTATCACTTAAAAATACTGAATACACAAATATTAGATTACTCCAAATTGCCTGAAACATGAACACAGTTTGAATAATCTGTTCTTTAAATTTAAAATTATAATTAGGTAACAAATTATCCTGTATTTATTTATTATTTCATCTAATCTTTCCAAATTCTCAAATGTTCAAGTTCAAATTACATTCAAGTATATTTTAATACAAGGATATGAAATCTACAACACTGAGAGTTGTAAAGATAGATAAATACAACACTTCGATTAATGATGACCCCCCCCCCCCCCAAGCTGTCAATTAAGTTTGATCAAAATCTATTTACTAGTTCCTGTAATAAATCTTCAAAGATAGCAAATACAACGGAACTTATTTTGAATTTAGAATATTTAGAAGAATAATACTGTTCGTATGTTCTATTATTTTATTTCGTAGTTATTACTTAAAATATTTACCATTTACGTTCCATGCTCCCTCTATCTGATAAGAAGCAGACGCTGTTCCAAATAGGATACTGTTTGTTTTAATTAGTTTTTCTTCGTCAATTACTAGAGACTCTGCCATTATTTCGTATAACTTATCCGTATAAACTTTATTATCTAAACTGTTATCAAAAATTTAAGTCTCAGTTAACTTCTTCAATATTACTTTCGCGTACAATCAAAATATTGGCAGTTCAAACACTAACATTCTGCTGAAACCGCCCAACAAGCAACAACTAAAAACTTCGATAGTGAAACCATCCAAACAGTACCTACTTGAGAAACAGATAATTTCCAGATTAGCCAACAGTTGAACATAAAAATATGGTATCTATAGTTTACAAAGTAACCACTTAGTTGTTAAACTACATAAACGAATGTTAAAATAAGTCTTAACTATTTTAGAAAATTATTTATTTATAAGAAAGTCATGTAATATGCAAATGATTGCAGATATTTATTCATTGACCATTGTTTAACCTGTTGCCCTTGAAGAGTGGTGATAGGTTGGATTACCTGCTTCTACACAAGTCAGAAATTTAGCACGATAAGCCTCCACCCTAACAAAAAAAAAACTTCTCAATCATTTTAAGAGATCATTCTCACTCTGGACCACAGTGTCACAGTTCTTTTGTTATGTATAGTTTCCCTGTATGCTTATCATAATATTAACCCACGCTAGCGCCATCTTTCAAAATGTTACTTGCCTGAAGTTAGCGTTATCGCTGAGCTCTAATTTTGAATTTATCCTAATCTGAAAACTTTGGCATGAAAATATTCTAATTTTTAAAATTCCCTTGATGAAACTTTGCATAAATACTCTAGGAATACTAGTTTAATATTCTATAAACACCATTACTGGAATTAGAGTCTGACCTTAACTACAGACGTTTTAGTTATGAGGAGGGGAGAGGGTCACATATTTTTTCATTCTACTACACTATTTAATCACAAGACGAGATATTTTATAAAGTTTTATTACAGTCTAAAATTTAAAATAAATTCGTTTCCACACCACCTTGCAAAAGAGTTTTTCGCTTTTTTTTTTTTTTTTTTTTACTTAACGTGGTATCCTTATGCGAGGTTTCATTGTGGTAATTTTTCAAATATTTTAGTTAAATATAAAAACATATGACTGAAACTTCTGTAGGTACTGAATTTAGGATGTTACTGAAATACAATTTTAATGTTTAAAATTAAATAATTAACAGTTTATAACTCTTCTTATACTAGTATTAGTTGAATAAATATCACCTAAATAAGAAAACAGATATTACGTAATAATTAAAATTAGAATTTTTCAGGTAGATGTTCATAGGTTAGGAATATATTAGAGTTAGAGCTCAGCGTTAAAGCTAACTTCCTGGCGGTCAATATGTTTAGTTTCGCTTTCAGTTTCAGTTGAAGTGAACCAGCTGATTCAGAAAAACATACTAACCCAAGTTGAACTTGTTTATTTATTGCTAGTTATAGGTTTATTTACTTAAAGGTTTATTTTATTTCTTCTTAAAGGCACAAGTTTATTCTTGTTTCTTAAAACCTGGGAAACATATTATTAATTAATGTTTATTTATTTGAGTTCTTGATAATTTACAAAAAGAAGTATACAAAATACTTCCTCCCTTATGCCTGCATTTCAAGACCCATCATGTGTAGAGGTAAGATTATACCTAACTTTATTTTGGTGTACTGCTAAGAACTTTAAAATAATAAATATGGCCTGGAAAGTCAAACATAGCAACTTTCCAACTTATAGGCCGAAACATTACCACTAAGTCCAAGTCTTCTCTAGTTAGCAGAAAATATTCTTAAGTTTCTTATTGTCATAATACAGTATCATTAATTAATTATACATTATTACTTAAAGATTATAGGCACTTTGAAGATGCCTATAAATTAATCAGAGTATAATTCGTCCAGTCTAGCATGAAATCCAAGTCGAAAATGTTTGTGACCCAAAAGCTTTTAGAATAGGGAGCATAACAGTGGAACTGCTAATTGTTGACATTATAAAGGCATTGTATATAACACTTCATGTTGTACTACCATGTGTTTTCCAGTTATCTACTTACCTAGCCTGACCCCCTGTGGTTACTGCTCCCCTCTGTAGCAAATGTCACAGCTCAATGAGCTCATGTTAAAGAAATGAATGGTAATAATGTATTGTACCTCACTGCGCATTGTTGTCGCTAAAAATCATGCAAACAATCTACCTTCTTTGTCATTAATCAGATATTTTTTTATAACACTCAATTTTCAAGTCTCAAAAAATTGGTAGATTTCACAATGTTTTGGATAGGTAACAATATATAGTTACCTAGCCAGACCTAATGAAGAACAAAGGTCTGGGAGGTTAACTATAATATATAGATAATATGTAAATAAATATAATAAACATAGACTGATAATGCAGTCACTAACTTGACTCACGTAGTCATTATATGAATATTACATTACATGAGCACTGAAACCTTCTAACGTACACATTTGTAATAACCCAAATAATACTTGATTCCTTGTGTCTGAAAGTGTCACTTTCTTCAATATTAATGGATTTTGAGACTTGAAAATTCTTTAGCATTGTCAAAAAATATCTGATTAATGACAAACAAGGTAAATTGTTTAAGTTTGCCTGATTTTTAACAACTAAAATACGGAGAGAGGTACAATACATAATTACTATTTTTAGTTCTGAATTAGGTAAGTATGCTAAATCTGATTATCTGAATTCATGGTTTATATTATCTTAAACATTAATATTCTTAGATTATTAAATAAAAATATACAATGGTTTAACCCAGGGGTCTCCAAACTACGGCCCGCGGACAGATTTTGTCCGGCCCGCGGAGAGCTAGCATACTTGAAAACTCCTTTTAGAGAACATATTTTTTATAGCAAATTAAATTTAGTTTACTGAAGTATTCTAATTTTATGTTGAATAATTATTAATATGACATCTACATTGATATGGTCATGGGCTAACTACTCATAACATTGTTATGTTTAGTTTGTTTGTTATGTTTGTTGGGCCTACGCTTATTGTTATTGTTTTTGTGATAAGTTGGATAAAGAAACACAGAATTGCAATGAGTAAAGACATGTATAAATGCAGAAAATTTAACTTCAGTATATAATAACTAACAAATTATTGAAATGAATCCAACTAACATTTTATACATTTTAAATAAAAACATAACTTATAAGCATAATGACATATGAAATACTAATGAGATTTATGTAATTGAGATTTTCCACTGACAATAGTTTGTAGTTGTGGACTAATTTTACTTGTACCAATTATTAAAAGAGATTTAAGATGCTCATCAGTTAATTTAGATCTGTAAACATTTTTTGTGTACTTCATTTTGGAGAAGGTCTTCTCACACAAATAAGTAGTACCAAAAACAGAAAACAGCCCACGAGCAAATTTATGCAAATTATCAAATTGTGTCAGTGGAAGACTCTTATAAAATTCCAACAAAGATGAGTTTTGATATTTGTTCTTAATTATATCACTGCACTGTAGATCAATCATTTCCATTTGAAGTTCCGGGGCTAGGGTTTCAATGTCAGTATCAAAACGATTCTGAAAAATCTTAATTTGATTCGCAATGGCATCAAAGTCCGAGAAACGAGTATCAAAATTTATTTTCAAAGAACTCAAAGTTTCGATTGCAAAATCGATAGGAAACTCAGTCTCAGTGGTGTGGCTGAATATTTCACATGTTTTAAAATGTGAAAAACATTTACTTCGTAGTTGTGATTGAAACAGTATCAATTTCTACCGGAATGATTTGATATTAGTGTATAAATCAGGAAGATGCTGGTTTTCTCCTTGCAATCTCAAATTCAGTTCGTTCACATGTTTTGTCAAATCAACATAGAATGCTAACTTCCACAGCGATGCGTTGTTTTGTAATTCAGTAAGAGGGCGATGCTTTTCATTCAAAAAAATTTCGATCACTGCTCGAAGTTTAAAAAAGCGCTGAAGGAGTTTCCCACAACTAAGCCAACGTACGGCAGTATGATAAGGTAAGTCATTTTCTCCAATCTCTTCAATAAATTGTCGGAATTGTCGGTGATTCAGCCCAAAAGATCTGATAAAATTAACAGTTGATATGACTGGTTTCAGAACTTCAGACATATCCAAACATTTTCCGCACAAAGACTGTTGATGAATGATACAATATAAGACTAATGGTTTTGAACCACCGTCATTTTCTACAGCCTTTGACACAAGAGCGACCACTCCTTTATCTTTCCCACTCATGTTTTTGCCTCCATCAGTTGTAATACATTTCAAGTTTTTCCATCGAAGGTTCTTTTGATTAATGGCCATTTCAACTCCTTTAAAAATATCTGTACCAGTAGTTGTGCCATGAATACTATACATATCAAGAAGTTCTTCATGCACTTCATAGCTTTTATCTACTCCTCGAATATAAATCAACACCTGAGCAGTGTCTGACACATCCGTTGACTCATCCAAGGCCAAAGAAAACCACTCAACATGTCCATTTTTGTCGAACAGTTGAGAGGATATATTTTCAGCGATGTTTTCTACCCTTCGAGCCACAGTGTTTGCTGACATACTGACAGTTTTTAATAAATTTACCTTTTCAGGGCACATTTCTTGGGCTACTGCAATTATGCATTCTTTGATCATTTCTCCATCGGTGAATGGTTTTCCACGTTTTGCAATTTCAAGAACCACACAAAAGCTGGCACGAGTTGCAGCCTCTTGTTCAGTTTTGAGTTTTGTAAATGAAGATTGCTGCGATTTCAATACGTGCTTCATAGCTTCGAATTTTTCTGTCCGCAAACTTCCTGTATATTTTGAGTAATTTTGAAAATGTTTTGTTTCATAATGACGTTTAATGTTATATTCCTTGAGAATGGCTATGCTTTCATTGCAAATCAAACATAGCGCCTTGTTACTGGACTCAATTACGAAATACTGAATGTTCCACTGATCTTTGAATTTTCTGCATTCACTATCAATTTTTCGCTTCTTTTCCATACTACTAAATCACACACAAAAGCAACAATTCAAATCAAAATACTGTTACAACGATGTCTTAAACTTAAACATGCACAAACACGTTTTAAGGAGGTACGCACTATTTTATTTCACAACAGTGTCATAGGAACTGACTTGTGGTTGCGCCACTAGCCTTCTTATATATTCCAATTACTGCCATCTAGAAGTGAGTGGAAGACACCAGAACTTTCTCGAACTAACGAGATTATTCTGTACGTGCTATTAGCGCCATCTGTTAGCGATAGAAGGTACTACCTATTTCCGCTTGTGTCCACCAGATGTCGTGTCACGTTACTCCTCATGGCTCGTACTCTACGACTAATCTAGAAATTACAGATAATGACAGGAAAATTAATAATATGCAGTGTTGCCGTTTTGCGGACTTTAGTCCGATTTGCAGCCTTTTTTAAACGTTGCGTACTTTTTCGGACTTTTTTTTTCAACAGTGGACTATTTCACTTTTTACCAACGGCAACAATGATAATATGGTTTTGGCCCTCGGAACTTACTGGAGTAATCAGTATGGTCCTAAGGCTGGAAAGTTTGGAGACCCCTGGTTTAACCTAACCTAATCTGTCAAAGACACACACAATTCTATCCTAACATTTATAAAGTGGTTTTTTTTCTAGACAGTAAGTTTTAAGTATCTACAACAGATCTACTTATTTTATGAGTGTATGTGTCTAGGTTTCATAGGTTATGCAGAGCGAAGATACATGCGGATTACACGTCTTCTGACAGATTATATTACTACGCTGTATGATTTCAAAATGATGTGAGCTAGGTCTCACCAGGTCACTATATATATTTATATTGACCTAGTAAGAGTTTGGTAAGGTAACTTCCCAGACCCTCAGTTACTGTACTAGGTCTGGTTAGGTAACCCATTAGTCTCCTAACCAGACCCATTTTTGTGGAAGAACATAAACATTGAGTGATGAGACATTCAATATTCTACGAGCGTTGCCATAAGTATTACCTTAGACAGATGTCCTAACCTCACACAGCCAGGATTTTGTACTTTTAAATTGCTTATTTTAGACGAAAATAATGGATTTTGGTACTTCAAAAGTGTCTACAGATTGAAAGGTTGATCTGATTGTTTCAAAAGGAGGTATGTAGAACACAGTTTGCTTACATTTCACTACTAAATCGCAACGACAGGTACATTACATATTTACCAAAATTATATTTTCGTACATAAATACATTTTTTGCTTTAATATGATTATAATGTTATTGTATACTGTGCTAGCATAATAATTGTATATAGTATTATAAGTTTATAATTTTTAACATGTTTATTTGATTTTTCAGCAAATTCAGGCTCAAACAATAGTTGTGATTCATCCTGGCTCATTGTATGTTCGGATTGGCCGAGCATCAGATCTAAATCCCCATACAGAACTTCATGCTGTTGCAAGAAAAAGACTGACAGGAGGACTATCACACCATGACCCTGTTTTACCACCTTGTGTTCAAAGGGTATGTAATCAAACAGTTTCATATCTTTTTTTTTTTTTTTTTTTTTTTTCAGTCGCAAACATATGCAGTAGACTCCCGTAAGTTCGGCCTCGGTAAGTTCGGTCTCCGCATAGTCCAGCCGGCTCTCTGAGCATGAGGTCATGCACTAGGCGCGCCAGCCAGACGCGACCTTAACTTGTTTATTATATTCTTTTACGCATCGATTTACAAACAACACGATCCTTACACGCGCCATCCAGACGCGACCTTAGCTTGTTTATTGTATTCTTTTCCTATACGCATCGATTCACAACATGATCCTTACGCGCGCCAGCCAGACGCGACCTTAACTTGTTTATTGTATTCATTTCCTATACGCATCGATTCACAACACGATCTTTATGCGCGCCAGCCAGACGCGACCTTAACTTGTTTATTATATTCTTTTCCTTTACGCATCGATTCACAACACGATCCTTACGCGCGCCAGCCAGACGTGACCTTAACTTGTTTATTGTAACTTTTCCTATACGCATCGATTCACAACACGATCCTTACGCGCGCAAGCCAGACGCGACCTTAACTTGTTTATTGTATTCATTTCCTATACGCATCGATTCACAACACGATCCTTACGCGCGCCAGCCAGACGCGACCTTAACTTGTTTATTGTATTCTTTTCCTATACGCATCGATTCACAACACGATCCTTACAAACAATAAATAGGCATTTTTTTGGATAGGGATTGGTTAGTTCGGCCACTTTTAAGTTCGGCCTAGCGTGCAGTCCCGAGGTGGCCGAACTTACGGGAGTCTACTGTGGTGGGGACTGAGAAGTGATTTTACATTTGTTAAATTAATTAAATAAAAGGATTTGTATGATAAATTCTTTGAATTTAATCGGAGTTGTCATGTCAGGCTATTCTTACCGCTGCTGTCTTATGTTATTGCTCGAACATAGTTATCACAGCTGGCTCTGTGTATTTAATTGTATTGCTCTGTTATTTTTGTTTATGTATTCTGAATACTAATTGATTACATCGTTGTTTGTGGTAAGTTGAGAAGTAAACTGTTAAGAAAAGGCAGTGCAGTTTTTATATGAAAAAAAGTTTTGTTGTATATCGTGAACGTTTTTACCATTTGAAAAACTTTGTAGATCTTGAAATGGGAGCACACACTTGATGCGAATCAATGTAGGTAAACGCTAAGCTACAAAGTTGTCAAGAATATAGCGATACTAGAACAATGTTAGATACATTCGTACCTGTATGAATTCCTGTAAGGGAAAAGGCATCAAAATTTATACTCAGAAGTAAATTTATAAAGATATCGTGGTGTTTTGGCCAGTAGAACAATAATGTTACAAACAAACTTATTTGCTAGTTTTATGTTGTGTAAGTTTTCATTATATCTTTTGAGTGATTTTTTGTATTAAAATACTTCCAAGCATTTATATTCATGGTAAGTTTTCATTATTTCATACCTTCTTCATTCACAAATCTAATTATGTTGCATAGTGGGAACTAATGAGGAAAAAAAAACCTTTGAGTTTGATTGTTAAGGCTTTTTTCTTGTTTGTTCCTAAAACTACAATATATTATGATTCTAAGATTAATAAACACTTCAAATTCATCTTCGTTATTAATTATTTAGAAACATTTGTTATTAACGTAAACATGACTTATAATGTCATTTATAACTTAAATTTCACACATTGAGAAATATACACAATATAAATTTTCATTTTATTATTTTTTTCATACATCAGAGTCAAGAGGTGATGCAAGAAATGGAGGAATGTCGTCTTCAAGTCTCTCACACATTACAATCTTGCCTTCAGTCTGACGGACAACGAAGGTATGCCACACCTCCTCAACAGATAGCGGCATTCAATAGACGAGTTCAAGCTGAAATAATTAGTGCTTCAGGTGGAGAATGGTCTAAACCTGAATTAGATTTTGTGGTCGGAGATGAGGTATAGTACTTGAGTTTAGGAGATTTGGTGTTTAATTTTAATGATATTTTTGGAATAAAGTTTATTTTAAAGAACATCCTAAACATATTATGTTTTATCAAAACATAGTTATTCTAAGACAAAAAGAAATAAGTGTCTTTTTCTTAATCTATATAGCCTACTTTTATAGGAGTACACAAGTAGTAACCTAACTTGTAACCAACACCACCAACAGAGTTCAAATTGAAACAAGCTGATGGGTGCTATTGTGGTACTTTCAATGTAATACAAGCAGGTCCTATAAATTTAATGCCCAGAATTTGGTTTATTGTTTTATTATATACTTATCCTGTAGAGTAAGGTTGTTTAAAACAGTTGTTACAGAGGTTTACTGAACATTGTAATTGTATATAACACTACTTTCTTGACGTCAGCTAAGCCCAACAGCCCTCATAGATGTATATAATACTGTGTCCCAAAAGTCCCACCCCCCTATTATTTTTTTTATTAATGGAAATAGACAGATTTGCTTTGGGGAAAGTTTATATAACCAAAGAAGGAGTTTTTTGAAGTATCAACATTTTCAACCCTTACCCCCAAAATGGAGTAGTTTGGGGGTAAGTCATGAATTTTAAATAGCAACCCCTATTTAGTGATACCTCATTTTAAAGGTCTTTTAAAAATAAGAATAATAGCGCAAACTAGAGGTCTCTAAGTTTATCCTACTCAACATAGCGACCAATCGAATTGTGAATTTTACGTTAATAATTACTCTGGAAATGTTACGAAATGTACAACAAGCTTTTGAGTCCAGAATCTATTTCTGCCAAGAAGTAAATGGTAGCCATTTTGAGAACTTAATCTGAGCTAAAAAAACAAGGTAAGGCTCCTGTCAGTTATTCGGCGCTATTATATCTTGTAACTATATGAATATCACATTTTATTGCGAGTTTAGGGTTTGAAATTACATTTTTAACAATAGCTTAGCAATTGTCATCGTAGAGAGATGATGTTGATAACAATACATGCAGAATTGAAATTGCAAATTTGTATCTAATTTAGTGTGTTATATGTTGAATAACATAGGTATGAACAAAAACCGTTTAAAATGCCAATATTTTGACGTTTTCAAATTCATTTTTCTGAATTTCAATAGGGTTCTATACGAGCACACTTAAGTCCTTTTTACCAAAAATTGCATGTTCCTGTCTTAATTTTGTGGCTACTATCGTGTTTACGTATAGATGTCGACAACAACGACGAACAGATAGCAAGTTGAAAATCACTTTTTCGCTTTCCTAAGGCCATAAAAGATGGAGGATTTTAAAAAATATAGATCAAAATTTTTGTGATTATCAAACGTACCCTGTACTTTGTATACAAGGTAAGTAATAAACAACATATCACTTCCTTCGATTTTAAAAATCTTATAAGTTGGAAATAATGAAAAACATTCTTGCCTTCTTTCTATAAAAACGGGATCTTAGCAATATCCTAAGCTGTAAATTAGATTGTTCTTTTGGCACCAATTTCATAAATCATAGGTTTTAATGAATGAATGTCCTATTGGATTGTTTATTTTTCTAATTTGTTGAAAATTACAAAATTTAGAGACTGTGGAAAAGCTCTTGTATGTGCAAGTCAATAACCAACAATTAGTTGTTTTGCGGATAACTTGGTTATGCTTTGATTTGCAGCAAATCCATGTTCACCGTTAAAAAGTCAAATTTTGTCTCTTATATTTTGTTGTTTTCAAGTAATTATTTTATAGATATTAAACAAGTGCCATTTTAAAATGGAGTTTTGTAAAATTATATTGTTATTCACAGATAATCCTTTTGCTAATTCTATTCATATTATGTAATTGGTGGCTATTGATCATTATCATTTGTAGTAAATGGGAAAATATTTTCATATACCATCTTAATGTTTTGGTTGTAAAGGGTAACAGGACATCATCTGGTCTAATATGTTCACTCACTTCATGATGAGAAGTGGTTTGAAAACAGCATTATTAAATTGGACCAAATCATTTTCACATTCATTTGATTTATACAATACATCTCTTGAAGTACCTCGTCTTTGATTATCAGCCATTGTCAAAGTAAAAGACAAATTGAAACACAAACTTATACAACTATATAAAATACAGAAAATAAATAAAAACTGGAAACTTAACTTATAAACTTGTGCATATAGATATCAGTAATACACTAACACAGAATAAACCACTTGTCACGAGGTCTAGAAACAAACTGTGGGAATAGGTTTGGATGAGGAAAATAGCGGACCTGTCTGCCATGTACGTTGAGTTAGCAACAGTGTGGTGGATCGAACTGATGTCAGCAGTGAATGTGTTAAGGTCAAATCAAATTTGTAAATAAGAACCCAGAAAGAAGACAAGATCAAGTGCTGATCCCACAATCTCTTGGTAAAAGGAAATTAACCTTTAAATAACTCCTAGGGGGACACTTTGACACCATTGCATGTTTTTCATTTTGAATATTCAAATTGACATTGAAAAACCTTTAAATTTGACATCTAAATTAACACCAGATACTTCATTTTAAATTGTGAATCTTTTGAACTAAATAACTTTTTTCTAAAATGTGACCCCTTTGAGCCATTCAGGAGTTCCGACTTATTTTCCTCACCAAGTATGTTGATACAGGTGTCATAACTCAACACAAGTATATTTTTTCTACATATTGCCAATTAATATTTTCTATATTTACCTAAAAACATTGTATTTTATATAAAACCTACTCTATTGTTACAGATACTTCACCTGAATCCAGCGTTGGATTATAACGTTCATTTTCCTATTCGCCGAGGAGAGCTAAATATACATTCAGGCGTTGGTGGTTCATTGACATCAGTCCTAACTGATCTTCAAACAATCTGGTCTTGGATAATTAACTATAAACTAGACATCCCTCTCAAAGATCTCAAGGTAGGCCTATTATACAGTGTTTTAAAATTTGACTATTTCAAATTATCTTCAAACGGAAATTAATTTTAACTGATGGGTACCATCATGGTATTACCTAAGCCCATCATATAATGTAATACAAGCAGATTCTTTAAATGTAAAAGTTGGTTTTTCCTGGGCCTTGTAGGAAATTAGGAAATGTTAAATTGAATTGGTAGATCAAAGAGTCTCAACCAGTAAGATAGGTTTTTATTTAAACTGTTATCACAGGTTTACTGAACCTTGTCTATATCATTACTGCCTTGACAACAACTAGGCCTTAATGGGCATGTATTTGTATGATGAGGTTGAGTTAGTACCCATCAACTTGTTTTAAGAAGGCGCCTAAACATGTTCAATATTGATTATGTTACCTAAAATAATTTTTTTAAATATTTTCTTCCAGCACTACAGAGCTGTACTTGTGATTCCAGATATATACAACCGACTATATCTTAAAGAACTGACCACATTACTGCTTTGTAAAATAGGATTTGGCAGTTGTTTTTTGCTTCAGGTATATTAAAATTATATTATTCATTCTTGTTATGTTTTAAGTAAACCAAGTTAAATAGATTTCATAGTGTTTATAGTGAGAATGTATGAATTATGACAGTGGCGGATCTAGAATTTTATTTTGTAGGGGGCTGAATAGGGGAAAATTTTATGAAAGGACTTTCATATAATGAAGCGACCAAAACAGTAGTTTAACGTTGTTTTATGGAGTAAAAACGTGTGTTTCATATTAAAGGTTTTCAGGATGTTTTGTTTACTAATTTACTAATGAAATACATTAAAGTTAATAAAAGGCAGATTAAAAATGTGAAAAGGATTTATTTTTAAGTACATCGTACATTTAATATTTCAGAGTAGTTCTACTGGCTAGACATGAATAAATAATGACGGGGACACAGTTGGAATTTTTGTTTGGAGACTTGAAGTGATGGTCTGAGAACTAACACTGTCATTGTCTTCATCACTAGTCGCTGTAAAGGAACCGCAAACGCCTTGTGTGCTTTTGAGCAAACTTTAAATTTTCTTACAAAACATTTTTTAAAGGTTTTGGGGGGGGGCTTCAGCCCGAAAGCCCCCCCCCCCCATAGATCCGCCACTGAATTATGAGAAACATTTGGAAATTGTAAGATTATAAAAATGTTAGTGAATGACTTAGTTTATCTTTATTATTTTATTCATAATGTAAAGAAGCAGGAAACTATAAAACCGAAGAAATTAAACTTTACCATGTAGAAAAAATGTATTAACCTATTGCAAATCCATTTAACTCTACATGGACAGCAATTGCTGGTAAAATTGGTTTTACCTGAAACGCAGCACTCGCACGGTTTGTACATATTTTTCTAAGCTTTGTAATAGTAATAAATGATACAATTATATTAAGTAAAATATCTACTTATATTTATTTGCTGCAGATCAAAATTAGTAATAATCCAACAACATATGAAACTTTGATTTATTACTGTATTAATTCAATTCACTTCGGGCAGTCCTTGTTACCCTAGGCACTTCAGCCAGTATGGCTTATTACGCTCCCAGAAGATGATGTGTGCCCCCAAGGCATCATCCTATACAATCACAAATTCTGTGACTGGGATGATCCGCAATGGGTTAAATTAATAAGAGATTGGAAACTAAATCTTTTTTAAAATTAATTGCAAAATTAAGAAGAAAACAAAATTTGATTTAAAGGAGGAGGACTTATTGCTGAACTTTTGTCGTTTCCTTTTCAAATGAATGTATATATAGCATTTAACTTGTAAATTTGTAATGTAATTATTATTTTATATTATTATTAATGAATTATTTATAAGATCATCTTTGTTTTGCTTTTATATTTCATTTGATTTATTTTTGTAATCCCTTCTATGAAATAAAGTAACTTAAGTACTTATGCAAAATCTTACTGTAAAGTTCATTTTTTAAAGTGTTTTTATAATACAGGGAAAATATTAAGAATTAAATTTATAAAATATATTCTTAAATTCATTTAAGATGAATATTATGAAATGGTAAAGTTATTTAAATTGGATAAAATAAATGGTTTCCTAATTTTATCACACACCCTTACACAAAACAAAAAGTTAATCAATCAAATTTTGTCACTGTATTCTTAAAAAATGCTTGTCGGTCAAAATGTGAACGAACATGTCTTGGGTTGACTATTTTAAAATCACCCCAAGTGATATTGAAATAATGTTGATGAGTTGTAAAGGTTTATGATGGACATGAATGTGCCAAACCATGGTAACAACCCATAATTTACTTTCCTACCCACATTTTCTAATCGGCAGAATCCTAACTCACTAAAACACTAGTGCGGGTTTAACTCTCCTAGTCTACCGACTACTTTCATCTCATCTCTTTAATACAATAAATTATTGTGTTTATACTATCTTCCTCGTGACTTGTAGTACATTGGTTTGTGTCATAAATTTTCATATCTAAATTTGATTGAAATCGTTTGAGGTACTTTTGAGAAATATGACTTTGTTGTTGAAGTTCATTTCCACTTTTTAATTTATGACTCCCGCAAAGCATTTTCGTGCTTGTTTTTTTTGTGAAGATGTCGCTCATCTCTTTACATCTAATTTTTCTAAAATGCAAATTATAAATACAAATAACTTCAAAATATTTATTTAGTGGACAATTTATATTGAGGTCCTCAGTTTTACATAGTTTTTATACCAAATTCTCAGGATAAACCAAAATTTAAAATATTTTTATGTAAAGACCGATTATAATTAAATTTATAGGTCATTTATGTGTTTTTTAAGGTTTTCGTTTAATTTGACATTGAACACAATTTTGCAATTTTAAAATAAATTTTAGATTTTTTAATGAAATCCTACAAGTGGTTGAAGCTAGTTATATATCAACAACGGCTGTGGTCAGAACAAGTGTGCAGAAAAAAATACTTTAGGCTCAGCAGAAGCTAGCATTGACTCTCTCAAATGACATAATATCAAGGTGACTTTAAACACAATTCAAGTGAAGGTGACATCCACAATAAAACAGTTCTTTTCGCCAATATTGAAAATTTTTAAAAGTTAATTAAATGCGGAACATGTTCTAATTTTTATATTTCTAATATCTTTATTACTTAAAAAAAAAAAAAAAAAAAAAAAAAAAAATCTGAATATTACCTAATTTTCACATGCTAAAATAAAATTGAACTATTTAAAAAGATTTAAAATTAGACATCATTTTTTCCCTCTAACACTTAAAATTACATATCATATATAGGAGGGCCGTTCTTGAAATAACCTCCTTTTGACTATAAATAAAACAGAGATGTAGATACAGAAACATCTTAAAACTACAGCTTTTTACTATTTTTTAACATAATAACCGGGAAATATTTGGAAATCCTTTCTTCATAATTCTGCCACATGGATTTTAGCATCATCTTGAAGTTCTTTCTCGTCATCAAAGAGCTAGAATTCAAGCCACGTCTTATGAATGAGTAAGTGAAAATCTATGAGAACCAAATCCAGGCTATATGGTGGATGATCAAAAACTTCCCATTTTAATTAATGCAGTAGATTTTTTGTTTATATAACTAGCATTATCCTTATTTTTTTATGTCTAGTGGTCTAAAAACTTACTTCGTAAGGCGTCTGCAATTGCAAGACTTTTACTGTCTAATCTTCAGGCTGCACAATTGTCAATTCACCCTATGTAGGTCTTTATAAAGTTCATAAAACATATTTATTACATGAAAAAACCCGAAGCCCCAAATCTCTCTCGGCGGCCCTGGCATACATAAGAGAAAAAATTATTTATATCTAATTTATTACTTAAAATTTTAAAACCTTCTTGCTAAATTCTATTTTCTTATTAATAATTTTGACAGGATCATGTAGCTGCTACATTTGGAGCAGGTCTAGGCTGTGCTTGTGTTATAGACTGTGGACATCAGAAAACATCGGTATCCTGTGTTGAAGATGGCATATCACATCCTGCAACTCGAGTTAGAATAGATTACGGAGGTGGTGATATTACACAAAGTCTACACTGGTTACTACAGAAATGTGCTTTCCCTTATAAGAACTGTAATCCAACAAATAATCCATTGGATGCATTGCTTCTACAGAAATTGAAACACGACTCTTGCCACGTCAACTTGGACATGTGTGGTTGTACTGAAAGAATGTTTGCCATTAGGCAACCAAGAACTCCAACAGTTAGGTATACTATACAAGTAAGTAATTTATTTTTATATATTTGCTGTGTATGAATATATTTTGTCAAATTTTAAATTACAGCTATAAAAATGTATTTTCACTTATCTAGATACAAGGAGTGTACTGTTTTTCCTGGTCTATGGAGGTATCAGCACAAGTCAAGTATTGCTAGTGTGAAGGTGGTTCACCCTGTACTCTTTGCCAATACTGTTGTTCAACTATCATTGAAAATTCTCCAGATTACAAAGTACATTGTGTTATTCTTTTTCTGTGGGCATGATTAAATTAGATTATTGGTGGAGGACTCAAGATCCTTGTATGTCAATCTAAGCTTATTGTGCACTCCAAGGACCTACTATCAAGGCAAGCCGATATCTGTACCCTCAACGAGGCTCAGAATCTTTCATCCTATACTAACATCGAAGTCTTCACTCGGTTGTAGAGGCTTCTTTTAGCCTCAAGCTTCTTGCATTCCAGGATGATATGCCGAGCAGTCTCATCAGACCGTTTACATAACCTACAAGTAGGATCACTATTGGTGATCCTGAGTGACTTTCCTTTTGTGGTATGATGTAGAAGGTGATGATTTCCCCATCATATTGTGATAAGTGAAAAGACTTGAGTGCCATATGTTAATGTCATGTTGCGACAAAAAATCATTTACATCATGGTTACTGTTCTGTTATTATTGTTTGCATTATAATGCTTCTCCACCTACTGCCGCAAGCACACATGGGCTAGTAGACACTTGACAGTTTCAAAAGGGAAAAGTGTTTGACCATCTGTACAGCCCTGAATTGGCTTCTATTGATTATCACTTTTTTCTTAATAGGAATGTGAAGGTTTATCATTAAATCGACATGTAAAAATAAAAATTACTTTTTGTGGTTGAATTGAAAAACAAAAATAATAAATTCTGTAGCTATTAGTTCAATATATTCGTTCTTCCAAGAAGGTGATTATAGTACATTTTCATTTAAATTACTATCAAACGGACATATTTGGAGGGTTGGCAATGTACATTTGGTTTGATTACTATATGTTTTTGGAGCTCTGATGGACATAGATGTTTTATTCATGTAATCAGGGAGCGCATACAGTTTTAAAATTAAAATATGCTGCAGACATGAACAACATCCTTCCAGACCTATGCAGACCTAACAAATTTAAGAATGTTGTCCTCCTAGTGTGAACTTCAAATCAGCAATAAAATCTATAACTTCAAAGAGCAATCTGACATAAACAGCAATTCATGAAGCAACAAAACTGATAGAATACTGCATAATTTGGAAAAGTGGTTATTCTGATAGTATTCCTCACACATCGCCCTTTTTAGAAATGATGTGGTAAAAAAAGACCCAAACTTTATCGTCCAAACAAGACTCAGAATTACCGAATGTTATGATTCAAAAGAAAGATCAAAACTGAAATACTAAAAAGCTACACACTGCAAAAATGATAGATATTAGAAATGGTTGGAAGAACAACTCCCAAAACGCTAGAAAAGCGGCTGTTGCTCATTTTGGATTGAATATAAACCATGACTGCCTGAATGCACACCGTCTCAAAATACAGATTTTTGAGAAGGAAGATGTACATTGTATGACCACCAGGCCTTAAAAAGAATGTAGCACGAACACCTGTTTTGTACAGAACCATCAAAGGATTTACAAGAAACCAACAAATTGACCGGTTTTTACTGAGAGGAAAGAAGGAATAGGGTTAAATGGTCCCAATAACAAGTCACTGGAAAACATTATTTACTATGCATTAATATGTATTTGAAAAAAAAAATTTTTTTAATTTCAAATTATTATTTAACTGTTTGTTTTTGTTTGGGAATAAATATTAAAATATTAGTTCTTTTTCTGTTAACAAATTTATACATAATCTACCTAAATATGTAGGCAGACGTGTGTCATAATTTAGTAATTAACTACTAAATAATAGCAAATGGTTCTAAAGTGTTAAAGTTGATATACAAGGTGATCAAATTAAAATGGCCAATATTTGTATCTTTAAATCTATAAGAGATACAAAAACATTAAATGACGAACCTTCCCTACTTTTTTATGGTATTTAAAAATATGTTATCCATTTTTTAAATAGCAACACCATGTTTTTATGGTATTTTTGGATAGAACATATAATCTGGAACCATGACAATCTTCAAAACCAACCTCTTTGTCTGATCTCAACAACTTCTTTACACTTGTTTATCTTCATCCTTACTCTTATTTGTTCACATTCTATTTCTCATTAAGGCATCCTTGCTTCATTTTTTTTTTTTTTTTGTCCCATAACAGATCATAGAAATCACTCAATTGCACACCACCTCTCCTTCTCCTCAGCATCTCTTTCATTAGAGAGTCCAACTGAGGCAAATTTCCCACAGCATCCTCGTCAGTTTATGACGATCGAATTTCCATCTCGAGCATTGAAATAGTATGTGCTCAACGGTGTCTACTTGTCCAGGATATATGCACTTCGGGTAACTTCTAATCTTAAATCTACAATAGTAGTTCTCGAACTTTCCTTGCCAGGTTAGCTTCTGTGTTATATAATAATTCACCTCCCTAACAACGTAAAATCTATTTGTCGATTTTACCATCTTTTTTAAAAATCTAGGCAATTTAAGAATTAGTTAATTTTAATTTTAATAATTATAAGGGGAAGTATGTTAAGCAAGAAAATTTTACTAAAAATATTTAACCAAATATTAGAAAGAACTTAATAAATACAAAATTGTTGATAACGCATAAGTTACAATTTGAATTTTTCAGATGGCAGATGAATGTCTGATAGCACCATTAGGATTGTTCCAACCAGAACTCTTAGGTGTTACAGGTTTGAAATCTGTTGTCACTCAGAAACGTTCTATGGGAGATCCTCAGGATCCTCATGACGGAGATTACCTACGGGAAACAAGTGTAAGTAAAAACTCTAGTAATCTATAAGTCAATGTTTTTAAGTGATCATAAAATATTTCTGTTAATATATTTCTTTTTCTTAAATTCAGCGTAGAGGAGCTAAAGAAGTTCTAGAAGCATCAACAGAAGGAGCTTTACCAGGAGAGAGTTGTGGTGCAGGAGGTGGGGATGAAGATATTGTTGTGGATGGAATGCTTGAAGGTCAAGTAGGAAGTCAAGGTCAAGCTAATGAGATGAAAGAGTTTGTCCTTGGACCTGAACAGCTGTTAGGACTAGACCAAGCTATACTGCAATCTATTGATAGATGTAGTGAGTAAAACTATAGGTCTTTAGTTAATGATGATAGAATTTAATTTTTTATCGGCTATTTTCACTTTGGATACTCTTTAGCTACAAGAAATGTTTTTAAATCTATTTCTGTATATTGGCAGTAATCTCTCAGTTATATTTCACTAATTTTGTTTCTAGTATTATGAGATTTTAAGTTCTTAATTGTGTATGTTAAGTATAATCGCCATAACAAAAAATTTGGAGTACTTATCACTAAAACAAAATACAAAAATGTAATCAGAATTAAATCACCTCTAATAAGTATATATATATATATATATATATATATATATATATATATATATATATATATATATATATATTACAAATAATACAAGGTGTCCCGTAAATTAACTGCCAAACTTTAGGATATGATTCTGTCCGTCAGGATAAATAAAAAATTAAGAATAACTTTTTCCTCAAACGGTTAATTGTCCAGATATCCACCTTTTTTTTTTTACAAAAAAAAAGAAAGTATAACTAGAAATAGAAAAGATATTCAGTTCAGATTTGGTATACACATTTTGTATGTTGTGTTTTATAAGTGTACAGAAAATAAAAAACTTTATTTTCTGTATTTTAAAAATGGCATCTGTTTAAAATATTTAATATTGAATATCTCGAAAACCATTAACTTTATACAAATTTTACAAGAGACAAAAAGGTTTCTCTTTTTAATGACTAACAAAACTGTTATGTTTTTGTTTTGTTTTTTGTTTTTTTCCTGTAGAATAAAGGATAACCAAACATGTTGGATATGAACAGCTTTTGTTCATATCTCATATATGAGTTATGTGTCAAACATACAACATGTTAAATTTAAATAACAGGCTTACCTTGGGAATTGGTCCTTGGTATTTTATAGAAGAGATGTAAGGTTTAACTTTTTTATTATCTCACTTTTATCTACAGTAAATTTGTAATGAACGACAAGTAATTTAGAACACAGTGATTGTAGAGGGTGACTTGTGAAGCAATGCAGTAGTCTCCCATAGATTTTAATAGAACTCTTATGGATATATTTTAGATCTCAAAATTTTAATTTGATGTAGGTTTGTACATACTTAAACTCCTCACTTTAAATTTATAAATATTTTAATCTATTGAATGTACAGGTTTTTAGCTATAAATAAATAATTTGTTTTTCAGTTTCTGATGATTTAAAGCGTAAAATGTACGCATGTATATTGATAGTTGGTGGGGGAATGAAGTTCCACGGAATCAGTACTTGGCTGCAGAACAGAATATCCCTTCAAATTCCTTACATGCTTAGGACAGGTAGGTCTTTAAACATTATGTATTTGGATTTTAGTGTATACTTTTGAAAGGTTTGATTTACGCTTTTTAAAAAACAGTGCAAAAGTAATGAATATACATTCCTACTTTCTTCTACTTTGGATTTTACACACGGGTTTAGTACTTGGACTTGCTGATTGTTTTTTCTGCATATAAACAGTCTGAACGATCATTTGAAAATTGATAACCTAATCCAGTAAGCGGATGACACAACTGTAAGTTTTAAAGGCCGCCAATTACAAGAGGTTGAAATAAATACTTTTATTCAAACCTAGTGTGCAAGGCAATATTTCAATGATTGTAATCTTAGACTAAATCTGATTTTTAATGTAAACCCTGTATGATGCTTAACAATGAAGCATTTGAGGCAGTTTTATCTGTTAAATTCCTCGGAATCATGATCAATAGTAATTTAACATCTAAGGAATCAATTTTTGAAAGTAGCATACTTTGGCCTATTTGTATCCCAATTATCATATGAGGAAACGCCATAAGGCGGATGACTCAGAGAATCTTTTGTTGCAAAAGCAAGCAATTATAATTATACCTTGTTAGTGTCATCGTGATTCTTGCAAGGATGCATTTAAAAACTTGGGTATCCTAACCTTTACATGTATATACAGTAATAGTACATTGTAAATTTAAGATCCTAACAGTTTATAATACAGTAGAACCTCTGTTAACCGGCCTCGGATTAACCGGCCTATATCGTAGTGTACTAGTTGGATGAGAGTTTCTAGTACATCAATAAATTGTAATTGAAACACCAAAGCGGCGGCGATATCAAACGACTTTGTCGATAGCGGTATCCCATTGTCAGCGGCGTAAAACACCGCGGCGGCGATATCAAACGACTTTGTCGATAGCGTTATCCCATTGTCGGCGGCATAAAAACACCGCAGCACCAAAGCAGCGGCGAGTCAAACGATTTTGTCGATAGCGGTATCCTATTGTCGGCGGCATAAAAACACCGCGGCATTGGCACCCGTCGGTATAGCAGACTTACACCCACAAAAACGTTTGATGGGCGCTTTTTTTCCACAAATCATTTTATTATACATTATGGAAAATATAACATTTCTTTTCAGTTTTCGGAAGCGTGTGTTGGTTTCGTTTGAGACGTGATTAAATGTGTCAAAAGACTTGACAGAGGGGAATCTGTAGAAATGCTTTGTAGTGTTTAATTTTTTCATGTTTGATGTATAATATACATAACATAATATATACGATACATTTATGTACAATAAAATGAGTTGCAATAACACCTTAATTGCATAATTCTTAGTGCTACCTGATTAAATAAGCTTTCTTTGAACGAAAACCGATTTTTCACGGGAACCTCGGATTAACCCGCCCGGATGTCAGTCCCGACTAGACCGGTTAAGAGGAGTTCTACTGTAGTGATGTACATATGCATAATACCAGAAATAAATATGGTTTCCAAGGACAAAAGCACAGATTAGCTTTAAATAAAAAGGCTCCCTCTGAGGCTGTTGTCATTTTCATGAATAAACTCCCTAAGCAGTTTAACAAAATATCGGAGGTCAGTATGATTAGAAACGAATTTAAATAGTTCATCCCCAATGCTTTTTATTCGATTAATGAGTTCTTGAAACACTATAATCCCAAAACAAGTAATTTTGCTTTAACTATTTTGTAACATAGGAGTTGAATTTTACTAATGTTGGAGTTTACAAAAATATATTTGCAATGTATTTGAACTCATTTCCCCACTAGATAACATTATTAATACAAAATCAAATTATCAGTGCCACCTAATGGACAACTTGACTTCACCAATTTCAATACTAACTTCCAACCATTGCATATATGTAGGAAGGGCAGATACATGGATGTCATTGAGGAATTTGAAATTTATAAAGCTTTCAATAAAATAAAAGTGATTTATTGAATGATAAACTTAATTTCCGATCTAACTCGTTATACGATATCGCGATGATGTTGATAGATAACGTATTGGACAAACCAAGATAAACAACTTTTATTTCAGTCGTTCTTGAACCGTTGGTGTACACCTGTCGCGCATTTGAGTGTTATTTTTTTTATTGTATGTGATGTTTACGTTTTGTAAGTGTTTTAATGTTTTAACGACCTCTCAGCAGCGAGTCTGAAGATGGAACATACGTTCTGAAACACGTAACCAATGTTACAATGTAAGTCACAAGACAGAGTAAGTATTAAATAACTTAGATTAAAATCTGTTACTTGGATACTATTATTCAAAAATGAGTTTTAATAACTTAATTTTTTTTTCTTTTACAAATCAACACTAATAATGTTAAATACATCATCCAATAAGCTTTGTTGTGATTAGAAAGTTTAAGAAACCCTTATTTACATTTTGGTAACATACCATCATCCTCAGTAGGTTACTAAATCAGTATAGTGGGATACTAAATTAAGACCAAACCTTTAACACTTTGAAGCCTAAGCCCAAGTATAGGTTGGGCAGTGCGACAGCACTCGCCGCCGAAGCCCGAGTATACATTGGGCTGCGCTAAATAATTCTATACGATCGCGATGTCGGCATATAATCGGGTTTCGGCACTTTTGCTTAGCTAATTGGTTATTTATCTTTGCATGTCTTTCATTTTCGAATAGTCTGTACTGTTGATATGGACTAAATATAAATATTATAAATCTGATGCTAGGCAACGTGACACGTCTACGAGGAACGTAGCAGACGTTTGTTTAGTTCAAAGTTAGTGACTGAGTAATCAAGATTTGTTATGTTTGTTTGTTGTTTTTCTTGAATACTAAATACTTTTTGAGTTATGGTGGTGCCCAGAATGTTCAGTACCCCTTTATGTACCTGAATGTTTCAAACTGTATCATAAAGGCCAATTATGTTTAGTGAAGTGTTTTGTAGCTATTTTTGTTTGTGTGTGTATTTTACCCTTTTTCAAGGCTAAGGAGTGTTGACTGTGAGTAAAATATCTATTTACATGTATATATATTTAAAAAGGTAATTTCTTTAGGTTTAAAATGATATAAAATAAGTCATATATGATAAATATAACAAATACCACAATTTTTTTAAAACATTTCCAAAACCCCCAGGCACAGTAGGAAAGCACCGCGTTAGAGAGTTAGGCTTCAAAATGTTAATTTGGCATCAATTTTCAACAATTTAAATTTAAAAATTGGATTTACAAATCAAAATAACCTGGGACAATTGGTAGATAATCCAAAATATAAAATTCCGATATTGGAGTAGTCTGGAATTTATAAGATGAGTATGACTCATGTGAAAAGTTTTATTTTGATGAAACTAGGAGAAAGGTTGTAACGAGGTTGATTTAAAGAGCATTTGTCACATATTAAATTTTACAGGCCTGTAAAATGTAACTTTGCTGAACATATTCTTTTTACATTTCATAATGTAATAATGAATAATGTTAGTTTGATTAAAGAAATGAAGAACAACAAATTCTTGGATAGCTTCGAAAGTATTTTTATTATAAAGCTGAAAATGATTTGTTGTTGAATTCTCTGATAAGGGGCCAATTTCAATTTTTTTGTTATTTTGTTAAAACCAAGTTAAAGCTTTGTGACATTATGCCTATTTTAAATCTTTAATTTTGACTTGTATTTTCTTAATATATATGCTAGTTGTTTTTCCTTTAGTTATATTAGAGGATAACTTGTATTATCCTTGATAAGAAATAATGTTATGAATTGTTATTTCTTTGAAGTCCGTATGATACCACCCGTATAATTAATAAAGTATACATACTTTATAAATTCAATATTCATATACACTCTGTATATATTTTGTTGGAAAACTTATGAAAAACGACCAAAAATTTTCGTTAAAATAGGCGGGAAAACTGGAAACATTTTAGTAACAAGTGTTAGTAGATACCCTAACGTTGATCTTCAAACCTTCCGAAGCGGATTAAGCCTACTATCTGATGGGCAATCTATTCAATCCAATGTCTTTCCAAATCGCGTTTTCCTTATCATCGTTTCACTTTTATATGCAACATCAAATGTTGCCTACACTATTACTTTTTATTTGACACAGTAATTGACATTTAGGATTGATGTCTTCTTTATATATATATATATATATATATATATATATATTCGTAATGAATGTATATGGAACATATTAAAGAATATGAATATTAAATCCAGATAAACAATGCCAATTAATCATTCAAACATCACTAATCTCCAATTTCAAATTACTGTTGGATTAGAATTTTTCTTAATATGGTAATATATTTTAAGTTAGTAAAGTAACTTTAAATGTATTATCCACAATTACCTGAAAGGAAATGCTGCACTACCTGGGTTACAGCAGGTAGGAGCATGATAATCCCCCTCAGTTTTCTTCATTGGGGGTATTGGTTAAAGTTGTTAGTCATTTTGCCACTAAGTTGAGTGATTGCATAGGTGAAAAAAAAACCCCCAAGATTCAATTTGGTAATTAATGACATTATATAAAGTTTTAACATATCTGTACGTGGAATCAAATAGTTGTTCTTCCTCACAACGATCTCTTATTCTCTGTTGGTAAAATTAACATTGAGATCAATGATGAAATTCACTAATAATTAAATCACTAATTTAATCCTAAAATAAATTTTATTTTGTGACATTATTCGACAGAATAATTTTACTATTTTTCTGATAAAAAGTAAGAAAATTTTCCGAAAGTAGGAGTTATAAAAATAGCTTCAGTTGATTTTAATATATCAATCTTTTATGAAAACGTCTGTGGATCATTATCACTTTTTGATTGAACTCCAAACACAGAATTTATAGATGATAATGACAAATATGTATGCTTGCTTAGTATGAGTGTTGAAAAACTACTTTTTTAGCAGAAAATTACATACTGTATGTTTTTACTTTTAACTATTTTAATTAATAAAAGGAGTTCATTTTGAAAATATTAACTCCTTTATTACTGTATTCAAATGACGAGTTTTATTTATTTAATCTTACTTTTGTTACTTTAATATATTGTTATGATTTACTGTAATTTAATTTCATAATAGAACAAATGGACATCATAACATCGCCGAAAGAAATGGACCCTCAGATGACAACATGGAAAGGTGCTGCTATTCTGTCAGGATTAGAATCTGCACATGAGCTCTGGATTTCGCCTCAAGAGTGGGAAAAATACAGTGTTAAAATATTAAGAGAAAGAGCGCCATTTATGTGGTGATAATGTGTGTAATTTGTACAAATAATAAATGTAAATATTTTTATAGTTCCGTATGCAGTCTGTATTTTTTATTTTCCTAAATTTTTTATTTGCTTGTACTTTATTTGCACGATTATATAATTGAGAAAATAAATTTAAGATACGCTAATGTATCTAAATAAGAATGCATCACAAGTAGTTGAGAATATTTGTATTTGATGTTAATGGAAGTAATGAAAATTAACAGATTACGTTTAAAATTGTTAATTTTAATTTTTTTTAGCAGTAAATAATTCAAAATAATACAACTGTCACAAGCTAAAGAGAGTGTTGGCTTGATTTAAAAAAAACTGCTTTAACACGTTAACTGCCATGGGGATCTGATCGGGCCGGACCCTCTAGGATGGATAAAATTTTACTGCAGACCCTATTGAGCGGACACTACATAATTTATAGTGTTTTTATTACTCTTCTCCTATCAACACAATTGTCTATTGATTGTTTACTTCGGTCCCAGTCCAATAGGGTTGGCATTATATATTAATAGACAATTCATTTTCAATTTTAGCATAAAAATGTATTTATATTATACTTTAAAACTAATTATTACTGATAATACTGGTAAACGATATTATTTTTGAATTACTGAACAAAGATTAATTATTATTAAAGTACAGATGCAATTGATTTTTTTATGCTAGGGGAAAAATAATACAATTTAATAGAATGATTTTACATAATTTATTGAACAATGTTAACTAACAAATTTTGTCTTGCCACAAAAATATTAAAATAGTATGTCAATAAGTCAAAGTTAAAAAAAAAAGAAGAAAAAAAAGATAATTTGGTTTACTTGTGAATGTTCTTAAAACAGTTTTTGCAAAGGAATGACTTCTCTGGACATACTTCACAGAATGTTGTGACTTTTTTTTCAGATTTTTGGCTTTCTGACGGCCTCTTGAACTTACGGCTGTCTGATACCATATTTTGCAATTTTTTCTGGTCCTCCTTTTGTTTTTTCCTTCACCAACAATTGTATAACTCATTTGTTATGTGGTGGCGCTTGGAGGGAGGACGGTTTAGCTTTGGAGTTGGGAGGTTGTTGGTAGTACACTGTCTAGAAACACACTGATGAAAGGACGGCGGAACACTAACTCGCTCGCTTCGGGAACCTGTTTACCCAATGAATGTCAAGTGCCACTATATACAAAATGACCTCTTGATGCTTGAGATAAGTAGTGATGACCAATTAACTTCCCAGGCTCAACAACCTCTTCCTGCATGTCTAGGAATGCATACACATTTTTTTCTCTGAGTGTATTGGTGGAATAAACTCTTTTTCTTCTCTGCTGAGCATTAGCACTCCTTATAAACTAGCCAAGCGTTGTCCACAGCTGTACCAAAGATCAGTTCCTCAGCAACCTTGTGAAACCATCTTATTGATTTCCATTTGGCCAGATACATCAATTCCCATTTGGGCTTTGTTATTCTTTACAATTACTAGCGGTTTCAAAATATTCTCGCCTTGTCTAGTTTTTTCCTGTATCAACAAAAGTTGCAGGATGTTTTGTTGACATTATTTTTACTTCTCTCTTATCCATCCATCTTGAATAAATGATGCCATTAGGATATTCAAGACAATTCATTTCTCCTTTTTCTAAAGTCAGCTGTTTTCAATTGGAGGTAGGCCTACTAGGAAGGGTTTTTTGTGCGGAAAATATGTTCGATTACTAATTACAGTGCCAACGAGATGGGTGTTTCAGGCTTCTGGCCAAGAGAATGTTAGCTAAGGCCATAGAGGTATAAAAATTGTCTACATATAAAGTATGCCCTTTATCTAAATAATCTCCCATCAAGTCCATTACAACTGACTATCACAAAGACAAGCCTTCATCAGTGCCAGTCCCTTTCCCCATATAAATTTTTACTTTTTACTTTGAAAATTTTAATCCCATATTTGTGTGTTTTATTTAGGAGATATTGACGGGAGATAAGTTATCCTCGAAAAGGAATCATATAGTCTCATCTGCAACAACTTCTTCACCTAGGGTTTTCTTAATTTTAAACAAATTGTTCAACTTGGAAATAAGTGGGGAAATCTTAGCTAAGCATCCTTCTTGTGCCATGTTTTAAGTGTTATTGAAATGCCAGAATCTTAATAACAACTGATAACTCTACTTCCAACACAATTTTCGTACAAAATGTTTTTGACCAATAATCAGTTAGTCTCGGCATTGGAATTAAACCCATCCATAACATCGTACAAATTTCTTCAGAGTTTGTAGGCCTCCAATTTTTGGTGATTAATGCTGCATTTAATTTGATTTTGACAATTACTTGTGCAGTATTCTGATTAGTTTCATCAAACATTAGCTGGAGAACATTGTTTGTTAAAAATATATTCAAACACTCAATAGGTTGAGCAGTTTGTGATAAATTGAAAGAAAGCTACGAATTACCAGAAAAATAAAATTGTGTTGATTACCTTGAAACATCTGCCATTTTTCTTCCTCTTTGATTTTTAATTTCTTCTATTTTTACTAACATATTCACACTGATTTTGGTTCTCACCATCATTTCATCCACATTCATAATTATTTCTTTATTTGCACTAGTACAGTATTTATAGTAACATTCGTTCCTTCGTCATTGTTCTCAAGATCAATAAAAGCTGATACACCATTCATAACATTATCATCACTCGACTACAGAATTGTTACTTAGAGCGAACTCCGAATCGTCATCTGTGTCGTTCATATCACTATTTATATTACTGCCCCACCCATCATCACCATCACTTACTTCCGAATTCACTAGACATAGGAAGGTCAGTAACTCTAAATATTTCATCGTCATTGTAACTGAACTTTAGAGATAAAAACACAACTGATATAACCACTGTTTTAGCTTGTGAAAATCTGAAGCAAAGTGTAATTGATAGGGGGAGGGGGAACAAACCACCATGTGGCAGGGTGTAAGAGTGAGGGGAAGTAGTCAAGGGGTAGAGGCAGGAACAGCTACAGTAGTGATGTCAAATTAGTTGGTGTGCTTTACTTTGCGTTTGCCAACTTAGTACAACGCAATATTTTGTAAAACCATACAATACAGCTATCAGTCCCATCAGGTAGACATATGTTGTTTATAGAATATTTTGTTGAAAAATAACATTGCCGGCCCGATCGGTTGGAAATTACCCCATTGATTTTGGTTGGTTATGTCTTATAAGCTTATACTAATACAGGCAGTCCTCTACTTACGAACATTCGACTTACGAACTTTCGAAGTTACGAACAAAGCCCCAGGACATTAAAAATGATTGACAGGCGGCGGGCGGGAAGATATGACCTTGAGAGGCGGGAAGAACGGAACGTGGCTCAACACGATTGGCTGTTAGCTTAGCTTTTGCTATTGTATGGAAATACATACATGACCAGTGCTACAACAGGTCATTTGAGTCTGGACTGTAGTCGCGTTAGTGTGTTAGTTTTTTTATTGCCCTCACAGTTTTTTAATTAGTTTTTTGTAGTTATTAATAGTTAGTTTGTTAGTTTTTTTAAATTTTACCTCACAGTGTTTATTAGTTTTTTGTAGTTAGATACCTGTTTATTGATCATGAGTGGAAAACGTAAAAATAGTGAAAGTGTGAAGTGTGTAGTTAAGAAGAGACGAACAATCACTATGGAAAACAAAATGGACATAATTAGACGATTTGAGAGAGGAGACAAAATGGCTGATATTGCACAGGAATACGAAATGAATCGTTCTACGATTGCAACGATTTTAAAAGATAAAACTCGTATTTCAGAGCATATTAAAAGCTGTACCCCTATGCAGTCTACAATTATTTCTAAGAAAAGAGGCACAATAATAGAGGAAATGGAAAATCTGTTGACCGTTTGGATGGAAAATCAACAACAACGTAGAATGCCTCTTAGTCTTAATCTTGTACAAGAAAAAGCAACAAGTTTATATAAAGACTTGAGAGTAAAGAAAGGTGATAGTTCAACTGATGCAGCATTCACAGCGAGCCATGGTTGGTTCCAAAGGTTTAAGAAACGTTATAACTATCATAATATTAAAATAACAGGCGAAGCTGCCAGTGCCGATGTCACTGCCGCTGTTGAATTTCATAAGATTCTTGAAAACATTATAAAGACTGAAGGATACTTGCCACAACAAATTTTCAACGTTGACGAGACAGGCTTATTTTGGAAAAAATGCCAGATCGATCATACATATCGAAAGAAGAAAAATCAATGCCAGGATTTAAGTGTGCAAAAGATAGGTTTACATTAATGATAGGAGGAAACTGTTCAGGAGACTACAAAATTAAACCTCTTTTAGTCTATCGCGCTGAAAATCCAAGAGCCCTAAAAAATATTCCTAAAGATTCATTGCCTGTTGTTTGGAAATCAAACAGTAAAGCTTGGGTTACTTTGGCGGTTTTTGAAGAATGGTTTCTCAATAACTTCATTCCCGATGTGAAAAAATATTGCAAGGAGATCAATATTCCTTTTAAAATATTACTCTTGCTTGACAATGCTCCAGGCCACCCACAACAGTTAAATGATGTTCATCCGAACGTCAAAGTTATTTACTTGCCACCTAATACAACTTCCTTGCTGCAGCCTATGGATCAAGGGGTTATTGCATCTCTAAAAAAATATTATTTGCGTCGTACATTTAAGCAAGCTATTAAGGCAACAGATGACAATAATTGTACAACTCTTAAAGAATTTTGGAAGAAATATAATATTTATGACGCCGTAAAAAATGTAGGTGGTGCGTGGTCTGAAGTTAAGACTTCAAACATGAAAGGCGTTTGGAAGAAACTGTGCCCACATTTTTTTGCAAATGAAAGCGGTGATAATAATGATGTGGAGGAAAATGAGGAAGAGGTTATAAATAATATTTTAGATCTTGGTAACCAATTGAACTTGGAAGTAGAAGCAGAAGATATTCATCAACTACTTGAAAGTCATTCACAGGATTTGACAAATGAAGAGTTGCTTGAACTAACAGCACAAAATGAAGGACCTGATGATGAAACTGAAGAAGAGGAGCCAAAGACATTTACTGTCAAACAACTGACAGAAGGTTTCGGTTTCATAGAAAAGGCACTGGCGTGTTTCCAAAAACAAGACACAGATAAAAATAGATTTTCAAAAGTTTCAGCATCTGTACACGATGCCCTTATGTGCTACAAAGTGATACTGGACGAAAAGAAAAGAACTGCTACTCAAACTTCTATTACTCAGTTTTTTACTAAGAACTCTAAAGTGGCCTGTATTGTGGAAGATCCAATGCCATCAATATCAAATGATGAATGAGTGGACTACCTACACGATTTAAAGTTTAAAAAAAAAAGTTTTATAGTACATTAAAGTGTATTAATTATATTTTAAAAACAGTTTTCTTTTTAAATTTATATTATTGTAGTTGTTTTAGAAAAGTACTTTTAATAAATGAAGTCATTGATTTGTACGTATTCATACATCCTTTTAGCAATTCCAGTAGCCTATACAGTACAGTACGGTAACCTAATTGTAAAAACAGTGTTGTGTTTGAATTCTTGCGCCAAAATCCGTGTTTTCCGAGTTACGAACTTTTCGACTTACGAACATCGGCGCGGAACGCATTAAGTTCGTAAGTAGAGGACTCCCTGTACACCAAAACAGATACAACTTCAAAACGAGGCAAAGTTAAAGTTACCAATATGGGTAAAGCAATGAAAATAATGCATGGCAGTTATCGTGTTAATAAGTAACAAAAATATGGAAAATTATCCATTTATAGGTTTCCTTTATGCTCATTACAAGAAGTAAAAACAAGTTGATGAGCACTACCATGGTACTTACCCAGACCCATCATATGTGAACATCCTATAAATACAATTCATAAAAATTGATTTCTTGGGTCTGTAGAAAATGTTAAAAAGTATTAAAAGGGTAAATTAACACTACTTTCTTGAGTCTGATTAGACTAAACAGGATGTTTCAGAAATATATATTCTAACTTCGGGAAGTGAATCAGGTGGTTAAATCCCTTGGACAGATGTAATAATTTTGTCTTGTACCATTTTATCTAATTCATGTTTAACTTTGTTCCTCAATGGAATTAGTATTCAACATAGACATGTAACAGCATAAGGTCTGTTTCAGTTTCATAGCATAGGAATCTTCAAACTTGCTAATCCCATTGAAATCCTCACGGAACCCAGAAGTCCACTTATTGGACACATTTAACTATTTATTTGTTTTACAAGTTTAAACGCTGCTATTCCTCCTCTTCCAAAAAGAGACTCCTTTTGATCTTCAATAATATAAATATTTTCTTTATGAAAAATACTGCCCTTTTGCAACAGTACACTACTTTTACCCAAAACTTTTAAACTTACTCCCACAGGTCCTTTAAATTAAATTAATGCTGGGCAGTTTTCAAAAAAGTGCTTTTTCACAGTTCCGCTGAAGGTACAGGGCTTTCTCCGGTTTTTATATTTATTTTTTTAAATATCATGCTTACCTTGATTAGCTGACTGGCTTTGATAGAATATGTTTTTCTTTGTCACAAAATAACTATCTTACTTCTTAACATCATCAATAAAATTTTCTTTCAACCTCTCCAATTCCAATAGATGTCAGCATGTCCTGAGATAAAAAAAAAAGATATCTGAATTGTTCTTCAAACCTGCATGGACCAAAATTAAAGTCAAATTTGTTAGGTGGGCATATTCGTGCCATATCTTTGTACTATTTTTTTATAGCTGCTATAAGAAAATAACAAAATTACGATTTTCTTAAAATCGGCTCTTGCTCAATAGTTGGGACTTTTATAAAAGAAGCAATTTCTCTAAATCAGCTCTATTGAGTTTGATCAAACTCTTCCTTTTTTTTTCTGCAGGTGGATCTTCAACCGTTCTTTGTTCTTGGATGCCGGAAAGGTTGGAGGCAAGCCTGCGAATTTCACGTGGGAGGTTCGGTTGAGTTGCACGTACTGTCAAATATGGTAATATAAGAGACTTCTCTAAGGTTCTGAGATATTCTCTTCTGATGGAATCATTTTGGTTTGCTTTGAGCACGATGTACCCATTGAGAGCTGCGATGTTCAATAACTGAAAAAAAGAGGCAGAGAGGCCACTGCCTAGTTCCTCTCGCCACACATAGCATCAACGATGTCTACTCCTCCCTTAGTCTGGTTGTAGTATGTTATAATACTTGGCTTTTGCTTTTCACCACTGTCAGCATCTATTTCAACATCATGGTGCATTGACGCACTACTTGACTGGCTCTACAAGACACAAACCAACATCATCTGTCTTATTACTAACTTTGAAGGGCCCTTCTGGTTGTGTACCTGCCTAGACTTCCAAATGTTTCACATATTATGTTTTTGAATAAGCTACAGTAGTATATACACCTTGATTCAGTACTTAGCAAGTTTATTTGGGATGTACATCCTAAACCTGCATCTGCCCTGTATGGAACAAGCATTTCATGCAACTAACATAATATGTATTGCAGTTGGAGACAAAAATATCAAGAATGGATCACAGGGCGGCAAGATTATCTCGGGGTTTTCTTTCATCCCTTGTGTGGATGTTGTCAAACCTGATACAAGTCAAAAATCTAAATCTTTTCAATGACATACTAGCTTGAAATATATCCACTCCAGTCCCATCCGTCCTCCAAAAGTCTTCAATATTCATTTTACTGACATGTAATGTTCCAGTCAAGTACAGAAGACCGAAATATGCCTTCAGTTCATCAAAACTTGTAGCCCTAGCCATATTTGGGTCACTTGTATAATTGGTTCGAATTGAATCAATGAAGATATTGGTTGATTCAAGAACTAAATCAATCAATGGATTGCTAAAAAATAATTGCCATGAACCTATCGGTGAATGTACATCCATAGCAGCTCGAATACTTCCAGGCAAATGCATGGTAACTAAATTATGATTTCTGGTTCTAACATTCAGTGGAAAACAGGGTTTTCTCCATTTAATTCCTTCTTTTATAAAAACGTGGAGCTGGCGTACCTGAGCCAGTTACAGAAGTTGGAGTGCTGGTTGAAGGCTGAGGTTCAACACTTGTTCTGCTACTAGTAGAAGGCCAAGGATCAAAAGATAATGAGGGCTGATAAACTTTCTCTTCATCAGCACTCAATCTCAATTTACTATTAGTGTTATGGCAACTACTTATTTCAAAGTCTGACAGAAATTTTTTTATATTTTCACTGTTAGAAAGGTTTTCTGTTGCCATGTTTCACTGAAAACTATTGATAATGATGGTTTCGATGTTAACTCATAAAAGATAATGTTAAAGTAACTAGCAAAACTATAATATACCGAAATAAAATGCAGACTGCACTGGTACAAACTTGTAACATAAACGTTCGGGGTGGGTCAAACAGACCCATATGCTCTTCTGTTGTCTGTCAAACAAACACTAAACAAAACAGGACATCATTTGCTATGGCAGAGCGCTCTCTCAGATGTTTCAGGAAACTACCAGAGTGCTCGAGTCAAATCAATAACTTTAAGTATTTAAAATCTGAAAAACAAAAACTACTGGTTCTCTCACAGACCCAGCCCGACCGTTCTAGGGTTAAGTACGGTATCTCCAGTGATTAGTATAATTTTACATTTTTAGTAGTATGAATTCTGGCTAGATGGGTCATTGCTGTAATAGCTGTAATGACAAATTCAGTTTGGCGTGATTAGGGCTGCAAATCTCCCTTGAGATATCAACAATTGATTAGCATTCCAATAAATAATAACTGATGAACCCCTTTCATCTCTTGTAAAGGTTATTGTTATATAATATAGCGTTTTATTTGACTTCATATAAAAATTTTGTAAAATTATTCAGAGCTAAACTTAAAATAAAAACCAACATTGAGTTTACGATATGTAGAGTGAAAAACAATGGGTTTTATGTAACCTTATTGTGGTTGAAGTGAGACTTCTTTGTTGTAATATGAGTTAAGAAGTGAAATATAAGGAGTTTGTTTATTTAAAGATATATATATATATATATATATATATATATATATATATATATATATTATAAACTTCAATAATATTTACAATACGGTGATAATAAAATGGTTGTGTTTAATTTTATATACATCCTATCCAGTGATCAATATTTTATAGTAATTGACATTTAAATTGAATAAACTGTCTAAGGCTAGAAACTACCTCCCGTAGGAGACCAGCATCTCTCTGTACAGGCCTCAACCACATTTATATGCCTCTGAGACCATAGAAACCCTTACATTTTTGATAGAATAAAAATCGTTGAAGATAATTATTTATCGTAGAGTGATGTACAAACATAACCTCAAAAACAATCCTACACACACTTTCTAATATACCAGTTTGCGCAACAAAGGCCAAATGCAATCAGTTGGAGGGAGAGAGAGAGAATTGAACTCTTGTGATGGCCAAATCTGCTCTTTATTTTCCCACACTCTCCTAGAATTTTTTTTACTGCCATGCACCATAGAAACTTTAACTTCAAAGAGGTATAACTAAAAATGATGTAATTAATTGCATCATACAGGTGTCACAATCACATATCGTAATATGGTATAGACGGACGAACAAGTTTTCAAAATTGGCTAATGCTGCAGAACACCGAGAGAATGTGTGGTATGGATGAAGAATATGTTAAATAATAATTATAATATTAAAATATTACATTTATATGCTTTTTATAATAAAAATATAAATATGAAATTTGTAAAAAGAATTATGTCCCTAATGTGTGTTAAAAATCAGTGCAGTGTTTCAATTTAGGTTTTGGAGACTTAAGAAGAAATTTTTTTTCTTTGCTGAAAGTTTTAAAGAATATAATCTATTTATGATTTACAAGATCATTATTTTTTTAAAATTATTAAAACATATGAACTTATTTTTATTTATTTATATATATATATATATATATTGGTTTTTGAACTTTATGTTCTAAGCGAAAGCATATATTTCTATGTTTATTAAGACTTGAATTTATTATTCTTTCTTTATTTTTATTAATTTATTTATATTTAATAATATTTAATTATGAATTTTATTTTGAGATAATTTTTTTATGTTTTAGAGTGGGTGAGGGGGTTCTGGGTTTATCAGTTTTAGTTTAATTCGATCTCATGGTAATGATTATTTAAATTCATTTAGTATAATTTTGTGTAAAAATTTATTTTTTTAATTATATTTTTGATCCCTATGTTTTACAAGTTTTGATTAATTCAGTCAATAATTCTTGTTTTATGCTTTGTAATAATAATTTCAAATTATATAAGTGATTTTTGTTTAATAGGTTATTATTTAGGAATTGATTTAATTTCATTAGGATTTATCATTCTAAGAATATGAATTGGATCATTAATAATTATGGCTAGATACAAAATTTATGTGAATAATAATTATAAAAGTTGATTTATTATAATAATTTTATTTTTAATAATATTTTTATTTTTATCTTTTAGTGTAATAAATTTTTACAATAATTTTGTAATAAGTGACAAGTTGGGTCATCGATAGGAGGATTGCATCTAACATTTATAATTAGCTGAGCGGATAACCAATAAGTATGGAAGGGATTAGTTGAGGTTTTTGGATAGTTACTAGCTCAACACCTACCAAGGAGGGAAGTCATGTTTGACTCTCTCTCTCTCTGTCATCACAGAACTTCTCATTAGCCTGATTGGCTCTTCACTTCATTTCGAGTGAGCTGTCCGAAAAATTAGCAGTATCATAGAAAACACTTGTTTTTAATTTGAAATTTAATAGTCAGTGCTAGCAAACTGGTATCAATCGCAATACATTAACAGTTAATTTTAGTAAATATTCAAGTTGAAAAATATTAAAGACTCATAGTTTAAAGCATACAAATTTTATAGATCAATATAAAGAATCAGTAATTTGATAAAGTTTCCTCAAATTAGCAATATTATTCACTTTAATGGAAGTAATTTCAAAATGAAGTTTATGTGACAAAGTAAAAAATGAACAATCTAATGGATTGAGTTTGTAGCATTTACGAAAATTTTGCGATTATTCTTTAAAAAATTTATTAAAAGTATAAGTAAAAAGAAAGTTAAGAACTATGAAAACATTTTAAAAATATAAAGGGTTCATATATATATATATATATATATATATATATATATATATATATATATGTTCTAAATGTATGTATTTCAGAGAACCTGTGGTTTTTTTTAAAGTAAAAAAGTGTCTGATTTAACGTATTAAAATCAATTAAAATATCATTTTTCTTTTTTTAGAGAATAAAAAATAAATGATTACAGTTCCCTCCAAACCATAAATTTCTTTTAAGCAGACTACCACAATACAAATCCAACTCAATTACACTAACTAAACTCCATAATGCAACAGACTGTGAAAAGCCAAAGCCTACTCAGGTAATTTATGGTTAGCACATCGAAATGCCCATCATTGTTGTTCTAACCTTCTCAATCAGAGTTCGCTAATAATTTAAGCTTCCTAATTTTCCTAACTACACTAAGTCAACTTCTTAAAGTTTGAACCCCGAACCCCCACAGGATTGAAACCAGAGCTCTAATCACTAGAACAGTCGCAGCTCTAATCACAACCACTTCAGCAATATATTAGTGTCTATATAAAAAGATCAGAAGGTTATAATAAAAAAATCATTTTATTGACAAATTCAAGTAGTAGTATATTCACATTAAAAACAATGACATTGTATTGGAGCTACAATCTCTATTTCAAAGACTACATTATCTATCAAAGAACCTACAAGCTACAAACAAAATCATTCAAAAACTGAAATGATTTTTAATGTAAAAAATACATTCACTTAATCTAATATAACTGACTGAGAAAATACAAAATATTTAATTTAGAAAAGAATAAGCCGAAGGAAGACTGGTTCTTATGAATCATAAATAAATAACAGACATTTGTGGTGTAGTATTAGCTTCATAGATCACACGCAACGAGCCAAGAAATCCCTGATTGCATTATAACATACAATTATTGTAAAATCTTTGAAAATGTATTCTAAAATTGTTTAAATCTATTGAATTTTACAAAAAAAGTTACATTTGGATGGGATGGGCGACTAAACCAAAATTGTGATGTACATAAATCTATGAAACAACTCTTGAGTCAACTTTTAATCCAAGGTGACAAAAAGTGTCAAAAATATACCGTTTATTACATACAATTATTATATATATTGTAGAAATATATCAACTATTTTGTCACATAATATGTCTTTTTAACGGGCAAGACAGCATTCTTCTAACTACAATCTTTTATACAATAAGTAATGTCTTTATTACAAAAGTGTTATTTTTTAGCATTCACGCCACATTCGATCTGTAAATCTGCTTCCAAATAGAACCAGTTGATTTGTACTTACTCGAAAAAAAGCTCGCTTTTTGTAAATAAAAGCCCTTAACTCTGTAAAATACAAGATACAATTCACAAAATCACACGACATGTCACATAACAAACACAAGTACATTATATATTATATTGCTTTTAATTTTATATTTTTTTTTTATACATTTTTAATAATTTTTTATTAAAATTATTTTTCTCTCAGCAAGGCAAGCGACATTTTTTAAAATTATTTTTTAAAGTATTTTTTTTCTACAAAAGATATTATGACATTTTGTTCGTCACGCGCTAGGTAACAAATGTTATATATACTCTATTGGCTTGAAAATACATTTTTTTTCCATTTCTTTTCTTAACTCTAAAAAACTGCAAACTATGGTAAAACACGTGCAAATATTTAACATTTTTTTAACATGAATGTCAACCAGTATAAATTAAAAAACGGTTGAGATCACCAGTAGATTAAACAAAAATTAATTTTGGCAATGACAACAGAAATGGCAGTCTGATACAAAAGATCTGATTAACATTCATATTGTTTGTTTATCACTACATATGTTTCTACGTTTCTGATTGTATTTAATTGAACATTATTGGCTTGTATAAATAAACAATTGTACATTTTTAGTCTCTGAGCAAAAACACATTATTTGCAGTATTTAAAAATTATATAAATACCCTAATTTAAATATAAAAATCAACATTGTTGTTAATTTTATTTATAAAAAACTAACTTTTACAGACAATTACCTAGCCTAGTCAGTACTGGGGTGGGGTTTTCTTTATCTCTATTTAAATAATAACTACAAAATAAATTAACTTAACTTTAAACACTGATTAATCTACGTTATACATTTTCTAAAATTAGCTTATAATACAAATTGGCTTTGTTATCAAGGAAAAACAAGTACATGCATTAAATAAAAAATGAAACCAGATTCGTCTGAACACATTTCATATTGTAATGACTAGCTTACACCTTTTAAAACAAACATCAAAACTTTTAAAAAACTATTCTTTGTATAACAAAAAAGAAAAATTTAAAATAACAATTTTGAAAACTTGCCAACTTACAATTTAAAAGAGACAAATATTTGTTTTCCTTTTTTCGATATTTACAGCAAATGTACAAGAATCTAAATCTATTGGGCATAACGAACCGATTGTCAGTCCGAAATGTACAAAAGTTTCCATTGACAATCAATTTGGCTTGTTAATGTTTGTCTTAAATCTAACCTAACATAACACCATTCTTACATCACATTCATACCTGAATAAATAACATGACACTCACCTCAAGCATACGATAAAAAACTAAATCATTGGTTCGCTAATTTACTTAACTTCGCACTACAATTTTGAGGTTATGGTATACATAATGATAATGATTTTGAACACAAAAAGGTTGTTTTGAATGGAGAGTTTTGTTAGTTTACTTATGGTTTGTTGAGATCAATTATATCGGTTTAATAACCACCACTCGTTATCTAGGGGAAAACTAGCCTTGGGATTAATGAGAACATTTAATAAACAACACTGTTATTTGGTATTGATTGAAAACTGTCATTCGTTTACAATTTTCAATGTAGGGTTTATTTTTATAAACTGTTAGTTCATTTGAAACTTATCCTTAAGATTGTATATATTTAATTTTAAATCCTCATGTAACTGATATATTAACATTATGGAAAACAAATTTGTTATTTTAAATTTATCAATCGTCTCTTTTGTCAAATTCAACCTGGGTGTCAATAAGTTCAGATCACAAAACTCTACCAAATGAGCTAACATAGGCTGATGTCACTAAAACTATTATTATGGTGGAAGGAACTCAATGTTTTGAGCACACATCGCCTGAAGAAAAGCCGTCTTGCAGGTCTAGACCCACAACAAAATTTTAGTTTGTTATCCCATTTATTTATTTATTTAATAACGCAGTTGATAATTTTGTAATGACATGAAAATTTCAATTAATAAAAATTGTATTTGATAAATTATTAGCTTTACCTTCCGAGTAGACTTAGGCATGTATTGATTTATGTATATAACATTTTTATCAATAAATATTGAGCTTGACTTATGAGATAATATTAGATAGAATAAAACTTGAACACAATATCTCACAAAACTTAAGTTTACTTAATCAAACGCGTTTCAACAACAAAATTCGCCATCCTAGTTAGTTATTGTAGCTCATGTATTACTGAGGATGGCGACTTTGTCGTTGAAATGTGTTTAAGTAAACATAATTTTTGTGAGATCTTGTGTTCGAATTTTATTCTATCTAACATTTTTATCAACTAAATTTTGTTTTTAACTTAATTTGATCAAATATTTGGAAATATACAATCTTCTGATAGTTGTATACTTGAATTTAACTGTAAATAAATTAATCTAGTTTTTACAATTAACGTTCATAATTTTAAAATAATTTGAATGTGATAGATTTTTTTGTAACCTCATTGACATATTTTTAAATTAAATACTTCAGCAATTTTACAATACACAACCTTTATTTAAATCGTGTTAATTTAATATTAACATGAAATTGAATTAACAAATAAAATATGTAAAACTGTTATTTGTTTAATTCGAAAACCAAACATCCATGAAATCGCTCAGTAATAGTGATGTGTTGATATATTATCACAAATATTTATAATATGTTGAAGAGATTAACGCCAAGATGGATTCATAAACTTAACCAACCTTGGTAGTCTATAGACCAGTAGGAACTGATCCAGTAAGATGCATTTACTTAAATAAAAAGACATGAAAGACTAGAGACAATCAAAGACCTTCTAAAATAAATTAGTAATAGAGCTAGGATGAAAGGATCTGAGAAGTGGTGGCAGGTACCATACCAGATCAACATGCGTTAAATAAGTATTTCTCACTTATGGAAAAGTAAGATCTACCTGTATGCGAGCGAGAGTACCTGTTGCTATGACTATAATAGAGCAAAATTGAAAGAGCTTGTTGCGGACAAATTGGACATTAAGGAATTGCATATCAAAGATTAGATGAGGTATGAGATATTATTCTCTGGATGAGTAAAGACGCTTTCCAGAAAACATGAATTTCTTACACTTCCTAGTCTCTATATTTTAGAAACTAGGATTTGGTAGGATAAAAAGTAATTTAATTCATAACAGAGCATTTATACGATACCCGTCATAATGATGACTTTCGTGTGAATAAACACCGAATGACAGTGCTTCAAAGATCTCCAACATACTCACCCTTTAGACTTCTCAATTAGCTTCCTGACCACATAAAGGATATAACAGTGGATTCCTTATTTATGAAAAGCTTGCGCCAGGCGTTATTTGATGACAGTTGCTTGCTACTCTGTAGAAGAGTTTGAACCTGTCAGGACGTGATAGTCACAACAATGAATTGGAGTTGTAGTGTAGCTGAATATTTAAAATAACGTTCTAGTATAGGGTTATTCACTGTGTTATGTTATCTAGTTTTTGTATTCTATTTGTTTATTATATTATTATAATTTAACTTTGTACATTGTTGACTATAGCTACACAATTATATCTGTCGGCACCTAATAAATAGTTTTAAATATAGCCTATGTTGTAAATTATTTATACATTTTACTTTAAGGGTGATTTTAATTTGTTTTTATTGTTGTTTATTTGTTTAAATACTTTGAATTGTATATTTATATTTGACCTGTCTTATACAAAGGAAATTTGTCTAAAGTGCTAATAAAATTAGTTTAATTGAATTGATGAGAAAGGGCTTATGCCCTTCTCCCTGGGGGATATTATGCCCTTATCATTGCCTAATCAATTAGAATAGACAAAAACATAAGAAAGTAGTATGAAACCTCCAAAATGTATTATAGTTTGATAATGCAGAAAAAATACATTTACAGAATTAGACAGTGTTGTTTATTTATTCATGAATTTAAAGACTAGCAACTACAAAAACAACCTCAAATATTAAACAAAAAAAAAGAAAAGAAAAAGTTTTTCTACTTCTTTAAAGTGGTTTTTACTAAAATTTAAGAATCTTTGGGAGTTTTGCAGTCAAATAAAGTAAAAAAGGTAACATTATTCCAAATATATTAAAACACGGAATATAGAATGAGTTTATCCATACTTATTTGTCCCCTTTACACTCTAACTGTATTTTAAAATACAATTTTGTTTTCTGTAATAAAATAACTTATTTAGAATCAAACCACACGTTCTACTCTACTTATATATATTTTGTTTTCTGTACAGACATTATAAAATTATGAAGTTATTTATAACCATTATTAACAGTGTTATATGTATCTTTTTAAAGAGTTGTAATAGATATTTTAGTTGTACTTCAGCTATAGAAAGAATATTTGGTAAACTGCCTTCGGTAGTTTAAAATCAAAAACCTTCTGAATTGAAATATCACAGATATTTACCAAATGATTCCTACGTCTAAAGTCAAACTATATTAATCTGTGCTTTTCTACACTATCTTTCAACGATAAGGAATGTTTGGACTAATAACAAACAAAAAATAAATGTTGTCATAGAAAACCTAGATTCTAACAATAAATAAACGGGCTAAACATTTATTTAAACAAAAGTTCTACAACATAATGAGTATTATCATAAAAATATTTTTTTAAATTTTTATATTATTTGATAAATTTAAAAAAAGGATTTGATTGTTTATACATTTTCAACAATAGAATGAATTCTAATCTATGTTTTTTTAAATTATTGAGCGGGCGGAGAAATGTCCTCTATACTTGCAATACTGGTAGTTGTAAACATCGATACAATATCGTGTTAGTTTTAAATGATTTCAAAGAACTGATGTTCTCGTTCGTATCACTTGATTCTGTTCTTCTTTTAAACTTAATGGTTTAATACTGTTTAACAATGGCAGTGGGTTTTGTATACATGTACGATTAGATTTAACGTAAAGCAGAGATATGTATATACCTAAACAAAACCTTAGGATTACTAGTTTTAAGGTGTTGTAACTTATATTATTCAATATTTAATAAGTTTAATTCATTTTTATCAAATAGGGTTGAATTAGAAAATGTTTGATATTTTAAAAATTATGTAAACAATTTGTTTTAAAATCTCATCAATTGATAAAAATCTTTTTCTCAAAGTCAGTGTTAAATAATTTGGATGCATTATGAAAAATTAAATTTACTTATAATATATAATAAAATTGAAACATTTACTAAATCAACCAAATTTATTCCTATGAATATTAACTTCAACCCGCTGCTCCACCTTCTTGATAAGGTCCTGTTACCATACACGGATGCATTGGGAACAACGTCGTCCAAGTTGTAGTTGTGTACGTAGGTGAGCGCATGAGGACATGAGTCGAACACTTAGGCGCACCCTCCGCTGCGACAGGCGATGTCGGTGGATTGTTACTGTTCGTTGACAAATTACCCAATTTACGTAGTCTCATTTTCTCTTCCCATTCATCCCATCCATGTTTTGCTCGATTCAGATTACGATGCTGATAAAATACTAAGCTGATGCGTGTCGGATGTAAGCGGTTTGGTTTGCGTAGTGCTGTGGTTGCGTGCAACTCATGTTTTGCACATTCAAATAGAACGGAGCCATGGCCTAGTGCGATTGCAACCCCTCCCATTTGTGAATCCTGAAAATCAATAATTCTTGAATTAAACTTCTATGTATATTATATGAAATTTAATACAAAATATAGAATAGAGAAGTCAAATAAAACATTATCTATTTTTTTAAACCGTTTTAGTTGAATTTCTAAATATATTTTTGATCAATTTAAACTAACCTTAAAGCATTCTTCGTTTTGAATGAAGTCAGTTACTTCTCCCAAGAGTTCTACTCGTGGGGGCTCAGGTACTACAGGGAAGTATGGATTTGGCCCATAGGGCTCCCACCTTGGGAGCTGGAATTGTTGCATCCCCTGTAAAGAAACAAATTTAGTTACTTAAAATATAAATAAATAACTAAATATATGTTAATTACAGTTTGCATAGAGATTTCTTAATTTGGCAAAACTGTACAACCCTTTGGTCAAAATCAATTATTTTTAAAAATAATACAAAAACAGATTTATAGAAATAAATTATAATCTAAACCAGTTGCTTACAACTTTTTGCTCAACATTTACTCACACATGAAACATGATCAAATTTAAATACTTATTGTGGCCAAAAGTCACTTCACAATTCAAATTTTCAACATAAATGAAAAAATTATAGTTATAGGGGCCAAAGTGCCATATTTTTTGTTTTTATTGTTGGTAACACAAAACTGTACAATTATGTTGTTTAAAATTCAGCTACTTTTATACTCTACAAAACTTTTATTTTCTTTTAAGTATTGAAGTGTCATAAGTTGTATGTCCGTATCATCTATTAAAAGAGAAAAGCTTAGTTTGCATTGAAGGATAAAGCTGCGCTGTTATCGGGGATACGCCCTAAACCATTCACTTCCTATGATCTTTCTGCTGAGCTTTGCACTAATTGTGTAAACAATTTAACTTTGTAGTTCTGTAATAAATGTTTTACAAAGATAAGCTTTGACAGAAGACAATGACATAAAAATAAAATTTGTTAGGCAGTTACTAAGAGTTCAATTAAATTAGTCGCTATTGCTTGTAATAATTAATTGTAAATGAATATAATAAATGGAGCTGTAATGAATACCTTAATATTTACATCTAAGCAAAATCTGAACAAAATCGTTAGAGCCATATTTTTTCTAAGGTTCTTCAATACTTTGACTTGATAAAGAAGAAACAAATACTTATGGCTAAAATAAGCCTTTAAGTCAACACACTGGTGACAGACAAACATCACTCACTTCAAACAAACTTTTTTTATAAATTCAGATGTGAAAACAAATAGTTCCTCAAAAAACTCTAAATCAATTTTTTAAACCATCACATAATTTTATTTTTACTATAAATATATATATATATATGAGAGAGAACATGAAACTAGTCATAAATCAAGAACATCTTTGTACTTTTCAATTTGAGCTCTATTTAGTTTTAAATAGTAAAAATTGTCTTATGTAAAAAAAAGAAATCATTGTTAACAAATTCCTGTTTCTATACTCACTTGGTAACCATACGGTGTTGAGCCAGAATGATAACAAGGTACTTTACTATTTTCTGCTTTGCTGTAAAGTTGAGGACTGACGTCTACATTCGGAGGTTGCTGAGGATAATGAGGGAATTGTGATGTTCCTTGATGTTGATCCGCATGTCCATTAGCTTCCGTCCATAAAGGGTGAAAAGATTTAGTATCTGTAAAAGTAGGGTAATTAGGAGTGTGTGTATTAGGATAATTATAAGCAGGATTCACAGGTACGAATGGACCAGTTGAAGTTGTACCATACATGGTCGATTGATAGTCGCTTAGTTGTTTTACATCTTCCATCGAATGCCAAACATTTGAAGATGAATGTTCTTGTTTGATATTTTGTGATAAATCATGTCTTAACTCAGATTGATTGTTTTTTTGTTGATCTCTATTTAAATCATTTGCACAATCTTTTTGTAAAGGATTTTCAGTTTTACATGATAAATCAGCAGGAATTGTTTCATTAAGATATGAACCGTTAACACTAAGAGTATTGTTTTGCGGCTCTAAACTTCCGTTAGGATTTTGTGTTTGATAATCTATAGATTTTGATTCAATTGGAGGAAATGGTTTTAAAAATGTAGGTGCAGGACTAGACTGAGATTCACTTGCGGGAGGAAGAGGTGTTCCTGGATTTGAATGCAGATTGGATGATCGTGATGGTGGTCTACCTTTGGGTATACGGAATGGCGACGGAAGTGATGGTTGTACATTTGTTGAGGGTGAACTATTAAAATCCCAATGACCTTCAGTTTCCCCAGACGGTAACCAGTCTGAATGGCTCACTGGTGTAGAAGTTTGAGATCGATTTGAAGGTGGACGGGGTGTTTGAGGACTCCCATCAAAATTTACAGATGAAGACTGTGACATTTGATGAGGGCTGAGAGAAGAAACAGACCTAGGTGATGCAGCCGATGCGGGCGAAAACATCTGCTCCTCTTGTTTTTCATGTAACATTTTTTCAGCAACAGTTGCTTTCCAAGTATTTCTTTGTTGATTATAAAGCATTTCTTGATTTTGTTGAACATTTCCAGGCCATGGTGAATTTGTATTTTGATTGTAAGGTGAATAAGGACTTGCAGCACCAGGAACAACTTGAGTTGATGTAGGACTTCTAGAGCTAATGCTTGATCCTGGAGTGGGAGGTTTTTGACAGCCTAAGCGAGATGCAGCCTCTGCTCTTGCGTGGTTTGTTGTACTGTCTGGATCAACTTTAATTTCTCTTTCATTTCTTCTTCCAAACCTATAGTTAGGAGAGTATTGACCGTTTCCCCAACCACATGCTGTAACACACAAACCAGTTGAATTTTAATATAAATATAAATGAAGTTTAGAAGATTTGTAAATAACATTATAGTATGTAATGTGTTCCACTTATGGATTTTTATGTAGGTCATGGTGTTAGCCTCTTTGGTCAACTACATGGAACTTTGGGGCGGGCCGTAAAACACCTGAGACTCTATATTTAATGAAGCAGCAAAAACATAGTCTAACCAGCTAACACACTGGGAATCAGGTATGATTAACTCGACAATAAATAATCAGGGAATTTACAATATAAACTATAAAATACACACAAATTAACACTTTAAGGACTGTTCCAATAACATAACGACCTCCAGGAATACCAGCTGCCACAATGTCCAAACTTAACTGCCCATTATAGAATAGTTTTTAAAACACAAATAATGGCTGGAGTGATATAAGGCAGCCATGTTGTTTGCTGACGAGACTAGAAGCAGCGAGAGATAAAAAGGAACCCAGGACTGTAATGTAATTGAAAATAAGTAAGTATACAGACTAAATGTTTTTAATTTACAAAAAGAATTAAACTTATTTTTAAATTAATAATCTAAAAATACTTAAAATTCATAACTGATGTGTTTGCATAAATTTCTTTTGCTGTTTGGTTCTGTTACCGTTTCGTTTGCCATTCTAATATACATGGAATATGTGCAAACTGCTAATGTGCACAAAAATATCTATTATATGAAGTAACTACTGAAAACCATAAATAAAAAAATAAATTTGAAATTTTCAGATATTTTTTTTTAATAACAATTAATTATGTATAACTTACACATGGGGAAACTCAGCAGGTCACAATGTTAAACAAGTATTCATGTTACAAAAAAAAGCTGCGAGACTTGTAGCTGGTCTAACCCAAATGAAATCTTGTAAATAATCTTTTAAGAAGCTGTCAGTACTGACTTTCCTAAGTATATTGTTAGAATAATTATGAACTCCAAATTTAAATATATGCCTACTGTTAAAAGACAAGTGGATGGGCGTAACACCAGGAAAATAAATGACCACCAACAGAGTTGAAAAACATAAAAAGCTGTCGTCAAGCTTGTGTTATCCTTATAAATAAACTCCCCAACAAATTAATAAAAATTCAGGATAAAAAGCTATGAGGAAGTTATTACTTTCTGGATACTTTTATTTGGTGGAGGAGTTTCTAAGCCACGACTGCGGAAATGAAAGTAACTAAGAACACCACATAAATATTGTTGTAGTTATTCTTGAGTTTGGAAGGTTGCGAGTTTGGAATATGTGAGTATTGTGTGTATGAATGAAGCTGGCAGTATTTGTATTGTAATACAAGTTTTTTTGATGTAAATTTGTTGAGTGGTTGTAAATTGTTGTACGGGTGTGACTAGTGTTGTGGGGGTGTTTGTTTCACATGCAAGTTAGATATCTTGATTGTAACTGTGTTATTGACTCTTGTTATCTAAATTGTATTGGTTAGAAACAAAAGAATAAGAATAATAATAGTAAAACACAGTTGAAAGTGGTAAATTTAAGTAAAATTCAGTTAAAATACCACATTTTAGATTGCATATTTTTAAAATTATTATTATTTTGATATTATACAGTTTAAAATTATATTTTTCTAGCATTATTTAACTGTAGAAACCATGTTTAGTTAAGTACAAAACCATGGAGAAACCATGTAAGAAACCATGAAGAATTTAAAACTGTACAAAATTCACTAATGTAGGATTTAAAGGATGTACAAGATAATAGTTTCCCCCAAATGCTGTTTTTTTTTCCTTTCCAAATATACTGTTACCTTGAAATTCTTTAACAATTATTTTGACACCAAATATGTCTAATAATTTCTAAAGCCTAGCCCACACACGAAATTCAAATAAAATTGGACTAACATACATACGCATATCAATTAATTGTCAAACTTGGTAATAAACTATCTTAATTGACAAATTGGTGGATAATTTCATATTCTCAGTTACAGTTATCATAATTTTCATGAAAAAGATCCAAATAGCTAGAATTTTTATATTAAATATTGCTTATACATTGTGAAGTAAAATATTACTACATTAACACTATTTATCAGTTCCTTGCTCTCTTTCTTGGTAATAGTAATGAAGGATCTGCCCCCCTACCCATTCCATTACTTTACCTCCATGTAGTTATAATTGACCATACCTCGCTTAGTGTATCTACTACTATAAGAAGACTATTTGAATGTGAGATCTACTGGTTGTAGTTGAAAACCACCCCTGCCACTATTTGTTGACCTAAATACATTAGCTTGATTGAGTCAACTGAAGGGAAAATGCTGGCAGAAGGGATAATAGAAGTTATTAGAAAAGGAGAGGTGGTACCACTAGGAGACAAAACTTCCCTGCACTCAGCTTTATCCCTCACTGGCAAACAAGTCATCTTCTCACAGTAAATATGATGACATAGTTGAACTCATAAATTTGTAAGAAATCTTTGCCAAATAAAAACTATAATTTTATGGAATATAATAATTCTCCTTTTTATGTTATGAGGCAGTTATTACAATTTGACTAAGATTTTATTTTAGATCTTCTACTAAACATTTCTTACAAATATTATTTTGTTTCTAATAGAAAGTTTAATATTATAGTCAACGAAAACTCACCCAAATTGTTACTTGCAGTAACTGGTGGCCAATGCTGTACTCTGTTGCCGTCGCGAGACATCCAGGGTGTTGAATGACGAGGATTATGATTTAACCAACCTTGTGGTGAATTACCTGCATGGTAGAACTCAGGACTCGATCCTCGACAACCCCAACCTTGGTACATTGATCCTGGACTATCAAGGACTGTCGATGAAACCTGTAACAATCATGTAATATTTAACATCAATTATCATGTTTGGGACATAGAATAAATGGGGGAAAACTAAGTATATAATGTCAAGATGAAGTTCAGAAATGTAATGAAGGTGCATTGGGTGACAAACTTTTGAGAATGGTAAGGTGGTTCGGTTACCTGGATCATCTTCTAAACTGTGAGAACACTGTCCCAGTCAAAATTAATAAACGGCTCTTTACTGGGAACAGAACTGATTTTGTCAATGTTAAGCTTCTGACTTATAGATCAGAAGCAAAGACCATGTCAGGTGCTGATTTGAATATTTTACAATGAGGGAAAATTATGAGGATATATTGTCTCGTAAGAGAGGAAAAAAGATGGAAAATAAGAATCAAGAAAGAAATTTAAAATATACTTCAGGGGAGATATAGAGAGGACTGTAAAGTCACGGAGACAGGCGTGATTAGGAAATGTGGAACGTATGGGTAAAGAGTGAATACCAAAAATGTTGTTAAATGGGAAAATGGAAGTATGGAGATGTACGAGGCTAAGAAAAGATGAATACAGCTTGTAAAGAAATAACCGCACTGGAAGACGGTGGGAGAAGATACAGTGTAGAGAGAGATTGAGACAAATTGTGAGAGAAGTCAAAGTCCATCCAGAGCTGTAGCATCAAGGAAAGTAAATAATTATCATATTTAAATCTCTACATCCATCAACATTTAATTTTAATATAATTTGACAAATGCTTGCCTGAGAACTTTGAAGTTGAGCTTCCATTCCTTCTATCATTGTTGCCATTTCGAATGATGTTATTGGTGTTGAAGGTCCTCTTGAATCGATCATGTCCACACTACGGTTTCCTCCTTCCACTGATATCTGTTGTCTTGAATCCATTGTTGGGGTTCTACGAGAGGCTGGATCTACCATCATAGGATTGACCTGAGATCCATGATCTACCATCGTAACATTGTGTCCAGATGGATCTAGCGGGCTTCTGTAAAATTCATAAAAATGTAGTATAAGAAGAAAGTATAAATTTAACTAACTCTAATTTAATATAAGTTTAAACAATATATTATCAAAATTGAACATTATATATTTCAAAATTCTATGAAAACATTTCTCTATAGAGTGTGGTTGCCTACATGCCTATATTTAGTTGCTAACACAGATTAAATCAGTTTTAGTTTGTTTTTACATTCGCACATAAACAGGATGATTGAAACAAGTGTGACCGCTGTTTTCTTCGATAAGTACAAGTTACAAAAAAACTTTAAAAGGTAACCCCAGGATTTTTTGAATTAAACTAGAACTCTTACCAATTTTTTCATACCACCCACCATTTTCCCAATATGGTGGTCAGCTCTATAGTTTCTTATAAGAAACCCCTATTTTGTAAACACATTATTTTAAAACTTTTTTTATTATTACTGATTGTAGATTTAAACATTATTAAAAAAAAATCATTTTATATTTTTTAACCTACCTTTGAGGAGACTGTTCTGCAAGGCCAGGACTTCGATGAGCTGCAGCTTCCTTTTTATTGAGCAAAGCTTCTGCTTCTTCTTCTTTCCTTTTCTTCCCATGTCTCCGACAAGGTGTTAAAGGTACAGCTCTTACGCGTACTTCACATGGAAATCTTCAAACAAAACAAAACAAAAAAATATTATTATGTATATATTTGGAGTTAGTTTGCAATTAAATGATGTCTTTGTACCACATGTAGCTACTAACATTTTACTAATTCATAACAAGCTCATATACAGGATGTCCCATAAGTAAGCTGCCAAATTTTAGCAAATGATTCTGCGAGTCAGAATAAAGAAAAAATTAAGATGAAATTTTTTCCAGATATCCACTATTTTGTTTTTTTACAAAATTAAACATTATAACTTTGAAAATAGAATAGATATTGAGTTCAGATTAGGTATGCACATTTTGTATGTTACGTTTTATAAGAGTACCGAAAATAAAGTCTTTATTTTGTATAGTTTTAAAATGGCAGCAGTTAAAAATATTTAATACTGAATATCTCGAATTCCATTGAAATTAGAAAAAAAACACAAGACACAAAAATGTTTTCTTTTTTTTATACAAATAAATTAGGTTTTGTATTTTTTCTGTAGGTTAAAGGATAACAGAGTTATTGACAAAAAACAAGAAACATAATTTCTTGGTAGTTGTCTAACACCCAAAATTGACCTAGAACCAAAATATTTTTGAATTCAAATACTTTTAATAAAAATAATAAATGAATTAAATACGTAATTCAAATGTGACCCTTAACTAAATACCTCGAAACATGTACAAAAATAAAAGAAATGTGAAATCTATTTATTAAATAAATTAATGACACTTCCAACTTTATTGTTCATTTGTAATAGGTAACAGAATTATGAACGAAAAACTGTGACAGTGCACTATCATGTTGGTTAATTAAACAAAAATAATAATTTCATACAAGAAACTATGTATTCATTTTCTCCCGGCTTCCATTTGTAGACCATAACTATTCTTTTAAATAGTTCAAAAGAAGGAATAGATGTTTTAAACCATGCGATGATGCTGCCAGGCATATTCTATGTGATCCGGTAATAAAGAACTATTCCATTCTATCTTGAGAATTATTACGTTAGTTGTTGCAGGAATGTTGAAATGAAAATAATTTCTACTAAATTAAGTAAAAATAAGTGTAAACTATTGGGTGAAAAAATTTGGGTTACTATTTTCAGTTTCGGTGTCTTCTTTAGAAAACCCTGACACATTCTGTAATTTTGATTTTTCTTACCTCTACACTAGCATACGTGTTTTTGAGATAAAAGAATAGTTTTAGATATGATTACAGTTTGTCCCATTACATAAAAAAAAACACTGTTATCTGTGTGGTTTCTTATCTCATCAGGCAAAGTGCAATTGTTCATACTTATGCCAGTACTTGTGGAGACACCGACAAGACGAGGTTGAGGCACGACAAACACTTTTTGACCATCGGAGTAATGGAAAACTAGAGGTAAGTGACTTTTAACTAATTTCTATTAACAAAAATCTAACCTGCCAAATATTCGCTTAACAATTCTTTTGTTATTTTGTTCATACTCCACGCCAAAAATACTTTTAGATCACAGGACAAGTGGTTTTGTTATAATTTTTTCCATTTTGCAGGATTTTCTAAATTTACCCCAATTCTAAAAATATATATATTTTGTTAATACTAACAACGTAAATTGCAAAACATTATTGCAATTATTAATAACACTAGTGATGGTTGTGATAAATGTACATTTAAAATAGAATCTTATTAGTTCTCAACAAGTTGATGGGTACCATCATGGTACTAAACCAGCCCTGTCATACAAATAAATCTTCTAAATGTAATGGCCAAAAATTGTTGTTAGGCTTTCTAGGAAATGTAAAAATTGTATTGTTATAGGTCAAGAGATCTTATCCAGTAAAATAAAATTGTTTAAAACAGTTATTACACAGGTTTTATGAATAAATATTGAGCTTGATTTATGGGGTAATATTAGATAGAACAAAACTCAAACACTGAGATCTCACAAAAATTATGTTTACTGAATCAAATGTGTTGCAACAACAAAGTCGCCATCCTCAGTGATACATAAGCTACAATAACTAAACTATAACTAATGTAACTAACTCCTTGTATCGCTGAGAATAGCGACTTTGTCGTTGAAACACGTTTGATTAAGTATACGTAATTTTTGTGAGATGTTGTGTTCAAGTTTTATTCTATCTAGGTTTTATTTTAATTTGTATTTGTATATATTACTACATTTTTAGCATCGGCTATATGTGGATCTACTAAAAAAATCTCCACTCCTTTTACTCGTGTCAATAAATCAGCCCTGCTAGATCTCATAAATAAACGAATATCACATTTTCTTGGGAGGTCAGAGTTCAAAATTATATTTTTTATGATAACTTCGCTATTTGTTATCATAGAGAGATGGGGTTAGTTGAACTAAAATGTGCCAGTTTTTATCTAATTTAGTGCATTATAAGTTAAAAGACAGTGAAAATGGCCACCATATGAGCATACTAAAGTTCCTATAACAAATTCTTCCTATCTTGATTTTTGTATCCGCTATCATCCTCATATACAGACAAAAATGATGCCAACGATGAACAGCATGAAGAGGAATCAAAAAACGGAGGTACAAATTTTTTGCCTACCTTATACTGTGTATAAATCATTTAAATTTAATATAATAAAGTACTATACCTTAATTTTCCATCAGTGAACTTCTTTTTCTTTAATCTTGACGCGTTTCGAGATTTTTATCCCATCATCAGAAATTCCCTCTATGGATGGAGGTCGTCAAAACGTTAAATACACAAACACATACACATAACGCACAACACATTAAAAAAACACAGTCTGTAGATGCGCATCTTACGGCTCCCGGATATGCACTGGTTGTCCGTTGTTAAACAACACACAAAAACTATGATATGCCTCGGGCGTTCTGAATTATTATTGCTGCGTCATACAGGATATTCGAATCAAAGTTCAGTTGGTCGTTCTATAATCGGTGTTCATTATTTGAATTTAATATTTTAAAAGCCTCGTAGATTTCATATTCTTCTACGGCATTCATAAATTTGCTTTTACTGCAAATCTTAATAGGTTTTAAATTGCTGTCAAAGTCCGAGTAGCTATGGTCTTCGTCGATTAAATGACGCAGCAATAATAATTCAGAACGCCCGAGGCATATCATAGTTTTTGTGTGTTGTTTAACAACGGACAACCAGTGCATATCCGGGAGCCGTAAGATGCGCATCTACAGACTGTGTTTTTTAAATGTGTTGTGCGTTATGTGTATGTGTTTGTGTATTTAACGTTTTGACGACCTCCATCCATAGAGGGAATTTCTGATGATGGGATAAAAATCTCGAAACGCGTCAAGATTAAAGAAAAAGAAGTTCACTGACGGAAAATTAAGGTATAGTACTTTATTATATATATTAGTGACCTGGATACTGAAAAATGAATTCATTATTTAAATTTAATTGTAACTGCCGATTTAAATGTAACGTGATAAAGTTAAACCGTCCACTTTCGTGCCCTTGGATAACTGAAGACCTGAATAGCCTTGGATAGCCTGCAGTTAAACTGAACATCAGCAGTTGCTTTCTGTCAGAAAATCCGCTCAAAATGACACCACAAAACTGATAATACTGGCCTTTAGTGATGACAGTTTGTTAGAGACATCAATCTATTGGAGCTACTCTAACTAGAATAATAATAACAACTACTTACAAAAACAAGACAGATCGATAAACAGAGAAACTGAAAATTTGTTTAAAAGATCTACATTTCTTCTAGAAGCTCAAAATGTTGAAAAATTTAAGCAACAACACCAATTACTTTTAAAGTTCAAAGTAAAAATTAATTAATTTAATGTACTTATATTACATAATACTTTACATACATACATAATACGTACTTATATTACATAAAGTGTTCATTTTAACAAAATTTATTTCTTTTAAAAAGTAGGATGAATAATTTAATCTTACTTTGATAATGTTTCAATTGATCCGCTTCGAATTTTGTCCGCCTGAGTCTCTTTATTCCCAAACTCATCTGAATCATCCATTATGTATAACGGTAAAACATGCAGCTGTTCATCTTCTGGTTTGCTAAGTCCTCGATGTTTTGTTAATGTTACAACCTGTTGACAAAACATTGAAATGTGTTTAAATCAATTGTTGTTAATTCTGACATTTCCTACATGCAGTAATATAATCAATATAAAATTCATTTTTAACTGTATAATCTCAATATTATTTTTTAAATCAATAACAATAGCTGGGATTTTAGTAGCATTTTGATCAAATTTGATTTTTAAAATATAGTTTTAATATTCATTAAAAATTACCATTATAAAAAAAAATTGATGGGTAATTGTTTGAAAAAGTTGTTTGTTGGTCTAGTTGCTAGAGCTCTCGCCTTGTGTGCAAAAGAGCTTAAAAAAATTGACTTAGCAACATGAGGAAAAATAAGGAAATATATTAGTACAAAATCTGTTCAAGAGAGCTAGAATTATAACAATGAGAAATCGATGTGCTTACAACACAATAACTGATCAAAATCTGTCTAGTAAACCTAAGTCCACAACAGGCTGTTGTGTGAAGGACTTGTTTTATTGTTTAGAAGTATTTTATTGAAGTTTCTTTTGCTTCAAGTCCGTAATGTGTCTACACTTCCTATTTTTTTCTGCTTTCAGTTAACCCTATAATGTTAAGTGAATTGTGCTGATGAAATGAAAGGCACCAATCGAAAGGTTCATATATGGAACCTGGTAACCTCTCTCTGTATTTATCTTGACCTGGCTAAGCAGGCTCTGTCCGAGTAGACCATCTTTTCCCAGGCTGCTCACAGAAAAACGTGCAAAGAAATTAAAAACAACAAGTTTGTGAGGGATTTCCCCGCAATTCAACGTACTGATCAAATAGAGCATGACCTTCATGATGACCATCACCATGGGAAGTCCTCAGCTTCGTCGAGTTTTCCTCGATAACCTGGTGAAAGGTTAAACAGGCCACTCAAGAGGAATCACTCTCCTGATAGAACCCAAAGACCATGAGTGACCACTTATGGAAATGATTACCAGGGCTAAGACAAGACAAAGAACTCCGGGGGATTTATAACTGAAGATGGTCGAGAGCATGCATCAGACTAAGTAGAAATAAACTGATAATCCTGACAGGGTTACTATCAAGGAATTGTACTCAGGAAACTCCTTAGAACGATTGGAATAGAAAATAATGGACCTCCAGATTCTCCCAAGGAGGACAGGAGTCCCAGACTGATGTAGAGGAGATAACTGCCCTTGGACTCTTTTATAAATGGGAATTCCTCATCTTAGAAGAAGGAGGAATAAGGGGAGGTTTAAGAGATCTCTAGAGGTTGCAGTACATCCCCCCCCACATCACTATTACAAGGTTAACAAACAAGCAAATCCACAAAAACAATATAAGAAGTTCTTGCCCTTTCACATCGATAACAGTTAGTAATATATTTAAAATAGAATATATTATATTCTTAAATATTATCATGAACCTGAATTTTTTTTTTTAATGTTTTAAGGTAAAAAAAACCATTTCAGTCATTATCAGCTTATGAACCTGAATTTAAAATATTGGTAACATAAATCAGGCTGTTGTATACCAAAAGCCGTAAACATTTAGTCAAGGAATAAATAATTGCATTACACTTCTTTCGTTTTATCAGGCTTATAGCTTACATATCAATAATTGTATATTCTTATTGATATGTACCATACTTCAATTTTGCAATTATATAGATTCCAAAATTGTTGATAGAAAAGATTCACTCACCACTGTACAACCGTTGTTCATATTATGAAGATCCCTATGTGAATGAGCACAGAAATCTATGCATGCTGTAACACCACTAAATGGACGGCCAGGTTTGAATCCTAATCTGCATTCTGAAGCATCACGCTCGAACTGAGTTTGGTTTTTGAATGCAGCTGGAGCCAATGTGTCATACAGAGGACCCAGTAATGTTGCCAGAGAATGTAACCTCTCTTCAACTTCTTGTTCCTGCACAGAACAAAATATATAATTTATTAGTTCAAATTTATTAGTGCTCAAATTATTGTACACAAATATTGGGGACCGTAAAAAACAATACATACAGAGTGTCACAAAAACCTTAGCATGCTATACTTATTCGGATTCTACACAACAAAAGAAACAAATAATATTTAGTAAAAATTAATTAGTATTAAATATATCCAATAATTCAACTAAAACCGCTATTTTGAAATGGTTAAGGATTACATTTTTTGTTTTGGTATATTTCAGGGTAATGAATTTTATTATTATTAAAATTATGACTACTAAAAATTTTTAGTTTTATGCTAATTATGTCTGTTGTAGAAAATTAACAAAATATAATGTTTTCAGTTTTTTATCAATTACTCAGTTATCCCTTGACATACAGAAAAAATTATTTAAACTTTTCTTGTTGTAAGAGAAAAATATTTTGTGTCTTGTAAATTCTTTGTGAAATAAACCGCTTTCAAGATATCTGTCTTTACAAATTTCAAAGTTTTTGCTTTTAGTAAACTCTCGTAACATTTAAAGTTTGTATACCAAATATGAATTTAATATCTTATCTATATTTCCTTATAAACTTTTTTTCTATAAATGAAAATCTTGGATAGCAGCTAAACAAAAGTTAATTAGAAAATATTTTACTGAACATCTTTTGTTTCTTTTGGTGCGTAGAATCCGAAAAATGTATAGTGAGCGAAGGTGTTTTGTGACAACCTGTATATATATATATATATATATATATATATATATATATATATATATATATATATATTCTGTGCAGTGTTGAATGTTTATTATTTAAAAAAAGGATGTTGCTATTCCAGCTGATTAATATTAATTTGAATACTTTATTGGAGTACAACAGAAAAAATATAAAAAAACCATTCTGTTTGTCATTAAAAAAGGAAACTTTGTTTGTCATGAATTTTTTGTAAAATTGAGGGTTTTTTGAGATAATAATTACTAAATATTTTAAATGCTTGTCATTATGAAAATATACAAAATAAACTCTTTATTATACAAAATCATTTCCTAAGGTTAGGAATTGTTAGGACAAAAATTTGTATTTTAAAAAGCATTGATACTGTGTTAAAATATATTTCTATTATAATTAGGATTTTGATTATTTTATGTCTTATGGCTAATTTAAATGACGAGATATTTTTAAATAAAAATATAACTTCAAAACAATTTCCTACAAATAATATGTTTATTAACTCATATGCATTTCAACGTCAATGTTGCCATCTTCTGAACTAGAATAATCAAACAAGTTATAGTTAGTTTATGAATTAATTATGAATTATGAGTTAGTTATGGTTTGATTATTGTACCTCACGCATCACTAAAAGTGGCGACATTGTTATTGAAACGCTTTGGGTTGGAAAAAATGTGTTCCAACGTTTATCCCCATTTTAAGCTCATTAAAAAAACACACACACAAACACAAAAGCAAATAAATATAAAAATTATTAACTAGAAATTATTAATGTTTACAGTGTAAATAAATTTCAGCTCTTACCAACCCTGTCACATTTACCCAAGTCAAACACCACTTTTTTTATCTGGACTTCTTCCCCTCTAACGTTTTCTTTCTACAGGATGAAAAGGATACATTCCAAAATATATACTTTTGATCTACTATTTTTCCCATAAAAACTGTTATTTTGGAAAATTTAATTATTATTAACACCAATCTTTATTATTCTCCACTTACCTCTGTTTTGACCGATAACCTAAATTTTCTAACAGTTTTACTTCGTGCGTATTTACAACCATTATAATACATAGACCAAGAACAACCAAAACTAAATGAAGCACCACAGTTATCTGGATCCAGTCCTTGGCAAGCACATGTCCTGGGTTCATTGGTAGCACAGCGACGTAATGTTGGCAGTCCAAACCTGTTAAAAAAAGAAATAACAATTTAATTAAAATGTATACAAAGTAAAGAGTATGTTTGGTAATCACAAACAATAACAATTTCAATTTTTTGAACTGGTCGTCACGTTTCATGGTCTCAGGAAACTGAAAAAGTTATTTTCGACATGCTGTTTATTCTTCGTTGTCTGTGTGTAAGCACAATAGCGGCAAAAAAAAAATTAAGATAGGAACATAAAAATTTCTATAGGGGACTATGGTGGGCTCATATACAACCTTATTCATAAAAATTTAATTGAAAATGTCTAAATGGTGGCAATTTTAAACTGTTACTTTTTAATATCTTTTGTGTTATTCAACTTATAACATACCAAGACTTTAATACGGCACATAGCCTATTATTTTTACATTTGTACGAGTTAAATTGGAAATTGGTTTTTGGTATTACCTAATAGTACACAAATAGAAAAACATACACAAAATCCATTCTCCGTCACTAGATTACAACAATTTATTCTTTTTAATTATTATTCTCTCTACTAATTGAGTGAACAATTTTTAAGAAATATTTCAGGATACTTTAGTGTTTTATATGTGTGAGCGTGGTTGTTTCTATTTGTGTACTACTAGGTAATACCAAGGACTGTTTTCCAAGACAAGCCTGTGTCTCCTGTCCATACAAAATCTAAACATTATAACATACTAAATTAGGTACAAATTTGCAGATTTCAATTCTGCATGGAATGGTATCAACCCCACTTTCTATAATGACAAATAGCGAAATTGTCAAAATGTAATTTCAAACCCCGATTTACTAAGGAAATGTGATATTTCCTATAGTTAACGAAATCCAACAGGGCCAAGCTACCAACACGAACATATGTACAGCTTCTAGGACTGTTAGTGTATTATTTTTTATGTATATATTAAAAAGTCTCAACACTCGTTGTGTTAGTGTCTTGGTTATGGTGGGCTTCGTAGCTGTACATAAGAGACCTGTTTAACCGATGTCAAGAAAGTAGTGATATATAACAATTACATGGTTCAGAAAACCTGTGTATTTTAGACAAACATACTCTAATTGACCAACATACTCTTGATCTAACAATACAATTTAACAATTCCTATAAGGCTCCAACCAACTTGTTGGGGATTAGATTTAGAGAATCTGTTCGTATTACATTGTATGATAGGGCTGGATAAGTACTATACCATCAAGTTGTTCTTTTCTGTCAAATTTTTATCTTACAAAATATTTATTAGTTTATACAATTCAAGTATTTGTTTTTAAAACATAAATCTAAAAGTCTAAACTTACTTGTTTAGTTTGTGAGATAGCATTTTATAAATATAATCTGAATCATCCAACGGTACTCCTTCCCAAGCCACTAATACAACAACTATCCATGCAGTAGAACATGTATGTCCAGGTCGATGTTTTACTACGACTAATATTTTTTCGTCTAACTCAGAACGACGAATTACCCACTTTGCTAGAGGACATCCTGTTGTTGTTTTGCCTTCTTTACCTGTATATAAAATCTGAAACAAAACAAATATTTAAATTTTATTCAGTTATCGAATTAAAAACTTTCGTTAAAGGAAAATCTTGTAGGTTTATCATCTTTATTTTTTTTACCTAACCTAATCTAGCCTTTGAATTCTCTAATAGTGTCTGGGTAAAAAAAAAAAAAAACAAAGCTGATCAATAAAGACGTAATAGGGAAGATGATAGAGAGGGATTTAAGCCATTTATAAGAAAAGAGTGTACATTCAGTTAGGTTCGCTAGGGATTGCCACTTGCACTTCTATAATGAGTCCATGGAAGGGTTTACCATCTTTCTTTTTACTATCTAGTTCTGTATACACAAGGAATTTACTGTGTGGGGATTAAAACTGATGTTGAGATTATATGTTTTACGTCCCTTTTGAGACCAAAAAGTTTGTCAATTTAAGTTTCCATCTACAATGATAACTCAGAAATGATCTGATAGATTTTCAACAAAATTGGCATTCAAGGTAATCCTTAGCTTGTACAGTATCCTCATGGTAGGAATGTGTCTGGGGTGGAGAGGAAAAGAGGGGCCCCCACACTTTGTTTGTTGTGTTTACTTCCAGCGGTACAACCCAATAATGTAAATATAGACCTCAAATGCTTCTGTGTAAACACATACCCTACTTTCGTGTCTTTTATCGGTATAAATAAGAATAAAATGTTTACAAAAGTCTGTCACGAAGTTGTAACCTTAGGAATTAAATGTAGTTAAGCAGTAATCCGTGTATCTAGTTTTCTTGGAATGGGTTGTACCTCAAGTCAGGCTAGGGAAGCAAGTAGAAGGGAGGACACGCCCATTACACCAGACACAATCCTAATCTAAGGCTACTGTAATTATGTACATAATCACTGTCACTAACCTATTAACAGATTAAATGTAATTTTGTTATTATTTGCAGTAATTCAATAGCAAAATTAAATTACCTTTTCTATCCGAATAGCTTTCCCTGTAAGCCCTGATCTCATCTCAAGATCATTACGTAGATCAGGTAGAGTTGCTGCTGCTCCCAAGTGTGTATAATATGACCCAGGCTCTGGTGGACATTTATCTGGAGGGAAACAATTGCAATCAGGAACTTCTGTTCGAACATTGTTCTTCAATCTGAAAAATATATGTGTATTATAATTAACATACATACTTTATAATTTATAGTTTTACTGTTATTTAAAAATAAAAACTAGCAATTCACTTCTATAACCTTTATATAGGAATAATATATATATATATATATATATATATATATATATACCTATAATTCACTTGCAATAGTGAATATATAAAATATAATAACAACAATATTATTCCTACTTAATGTTGACCAAGTACAACATTATCTAATCTTGATAATGTATACAAAATGTAATAATTAAAATTAAATAAAAAAATACACTAAAATAAAATACAAATAAAAAAGACTTCATATTTCCGTTTATGAAAAACTTTATATGTTTATTTCCGTTTATGTTTCTCTTTTCAAAAGTATACAAGAACAAAAGAAACATAATACTACAAAAAAAAGGTACCATTGTATAAAAAATAAATGGATTTAAAAAAATTCGTTAACAAAACAGTAATTGGAATTTATTTTTAAGCTAATTTTCAATTTTGTTTAAGCTTTCACAAAAAATGGGTTTTTACAAGAACCTATAAAATATGGTAAGGAAAAACAACTTTGTAAAATCAGATTTTTTTTTCCCCCCAATTATTGCCGATTTTATGAATATAAAATACTTTCTTTTGAGGATTTAGAAAAATTTTAGTTTTAGTCCTAATACATTTCAATAGCTCTTTTAATTTGCGAGATGTTCAGGAAAATGTGTTTTATAGAGATAAAATAAGAATTTATAAAAATCAGTATTACTTAACGACAGTAAGTTTAATTTCCATAATGCCTTGTGACTGCTTTGGTAATTATTTCTATATTAGTAATTACGTCAAGCAGTCTATTTTGTTAGATATTTCCATTGTTACAGCTGTTTCGGTACTGTCATACCATCATCAGACAAGAAAACACTTTGAACATGTAAACATTAATACACAATGCACAAAAACATAATACCTGGTATTGTGTATTAGGGTTTACATGTTCAAAGTGTTTTGTTGTTTGATGATGGTATGATAGTACCGAAACAGCTGTAACAAAGGAAATATCCAAAATAGACTGCTTGACGTAAGTACTAATATAAAAATAGTAAGTTTAACGTTAATTACTTTAAAAATTTTGTATTTACATATAATAACAATGATTTTAAAAATTATAACAACTTAATATTAACTGATATTATTTGTAAACCCAACTATTCTTTTCACTCTTACCTCTCTAAATGTTCTTGAAATTCTTTCTTTGTCATATTGGCTGGCTTGGTACTATAATCAGTAAGTATAGGTTTTGGTCCCTGCTCAGGTGTAGTTTCTTTTTTTATTTCAACTTCTTTATCCACGGTTTTTTCCGAAGGTTCTAAAAGTTCATCAAGCGTTTGAAAGCCTTGACAACAACCGTCTTTTAAATGTTCTATCGTCGGAGCTTCAGTTCCACCTTTCCTACAACACCAAGCACCGGGCAGTTTGTCCAACAATCCAGGCCCCCCGTCACCAACGTAACAATATCTTGCTATTTCTTTCTTTATCTTTCCATCTTTTTCATCCAAACGATCGATGGGTTCGTCTCTTCTAGGATCTATACCAAAAGGCATTCTTGGATATACCTGAAAATAAAAAATAAATTGCAATTTTTAAGAAACACTTCATTATTATTATTATTTCACTTTTGTTGTTTAAAGAGGTATTTTATTTGAAAAGGTTATTAAGAAAGAGACCTTCCAGTCTCGTAGTTAGACTTTGGCTTCACAAGTGAGAGATTCTAAGTTCAATCCCTATTGGGGGTCAAACTTTGTTGACCTAGTTTCATGTGGAAAATTGAGAAGCTACAATTAGTAGCAAACTATGGATGAGAAGACTAGAAAAACGGTAAAGGGAATTTCAATGTGCTAACCAACTATCCGACTGAAAAGCCATCTAGAAGGCTTAGGACCTCTACAGGATGTTGTGCTATGGAATTTTTCTATGACGAACGAGAAGATAATGGACTTTAAATAAAAAATAAACAATCTACTGGGCTAAAACAAAAACAAATCTTCTTTATTAGTTAACAAGAATTTTTTTTTTATAATCAGAAATAATTTGTCTCAGGGGTCAACCAAAACTCTACAAATGTTAGGGGAGAAGTATGCACATAAAATATTATCTCACAATGTCCAAAAATTTCCAGGTTGGGTTAGTGATTACTCTCACTTTGTATTCCAAAGATTGTGAATTTAATGTTGTGTGAGCTCAAAAAGATTCATGTTGATTTAAACTTGTGACAAAGTGGGAAGTTACAACTGATAAGAAATTCTGGTTCAGAAAGCTAAAACTACAGTGAAGGGATATTAATATGCTGACCAAACATCACCCAAAGGAATGTTAACAACTGTCTGTGATTCATAAGCTGTTTTATCATAGTATTATTATTAATAATATTAATGTTCAACTTACTGGTTTATGTTCAACTACTGGCTTCTTGTCTTCTTTAAGTATCCAATGACAACTCCTATTATCTTCCCTCCAAGCCGGATGAATAGGTCCAACTTGTGATCCTTGTTCCAACTTTCCTCCCCATTCTTTACTCCTTCTGACTCCTCCTGACCACACATCCTGTTTACTTCCCCAACCAGCATCACCTCCTGGTATTCTATTTGTGAAGGAACTATTTTGTTCACTCCACTTATAGTTTCCAAAATCATCACAAACAGGCTTACGATCTTCATCTTTCTGTTTATTAAACCATGAACTGTTTTGTACATGTAAATTAGGCCTTATTCTTCCGTGATGGTTTAATTCCTTTTCATTAATAATTGCAGTTTTTTTGTGTGCTTGTTTATCCAAATTTAAATTATCAATTTTTTCACACTTTAATTGATCTTGACTTAATGTTGGAAAGTGCCAGTTTGTGTTTTGGTTGATTTTGTTTATTGGTGAATTAGGCATCATAGTTTTTACTTTTGCTAGTCCTTGGCCTTTCAGCCCATTATCAACAGATTCAGCATATCTCATAAAATTTTCTATTGCAGATACTTCTCTATTCCCATGTTCTACATTATTGGGACCTTAAAATAAAAATTATTATTTTTAAACAACAATTATTCTTATCTGCATCTTATATAACAGATCAAATAAAGCATCAAACAGATTTTAAAATCTCAAATTTATATTTATAAGTGGAAATAAATTATGATACTATTATATAAAATTCACTTACCCCAGTCCCAGACGCCACCACCCTCAGTAGCTAAGCTCCGAGGATGGTGGCCTTGCGCTAAAAAATTCCCAGCTAAAGAATTTGTTGCTACACTGGTTTTCACCTCTGAATTGTGATACTGAACTTGCTGATGAGCAGAAGATGTTTTTACATCTACTTCTTGATATCGGATTTGAGAATCAGTAGGTTTAACATCTTCCGCTGAACTAACAGAAGCATGGTACTGAATCTGCGCTTGCGTTTGTGCATTTCTCGAACCCCCATGAGGCTCTTGGTTCGGACTCAACATAGCATCTAAACACAAATTTCAAGAATTAAAGTTACTTGTAAAAAGTCTTTAAAATGACAAAGAAAGCTCAAATTTTAGACTTATTGATTTTGATTTATAATAATGATACTCTAGATCATGTTAGAGCTGAGAGGGTGATATTCTTCCAATAGAAACTAATTGTTAAAGCAAAAACTTACGTAGAAGTTTAAGAAAGAGGAAATGCCGCATTACAAAATTGATTTTACTTAATAAATTGACACTGAAACTGATCAAACTAACTGGAAAAGATTTCAAAATCCGACTAAATACCTCTTTAGATACACAATTAGATCATTGGTAAAAATTTTTTCAAAAATAGTCAAAATTAATTTAGTATTTGTCCTTCTATTAATAATTAAACAAATGAAATAGAGGAAGCATACAGAGTCAATTAAATATGAAGCTAAGTGAGAAAAGTTATCTGTTGAGAATAACATGTAAACTTTAGCAATAATATTAAAGGGAGTATTTATTTTGTTTGTATTATGAACTCTGTACTTTGACAAATTCACGACCATATAAAAAGTGCATGGTTAGGAAAAAAAAAAACAGATTGATTTTTTTGTTTTATTTCTTACTTCCTTGTGATTTTTTTTTCTTTTAATTGGATAATATCAAAAAACTGTTCAATAAATGTATACAGAAATTTTAATACAATAAAAGTGCTCGAAGATTTCTCAATCTTGAGCAGAAGATGACTCAAGTGAACATTTGTACTGATATTTGAAATCCTGAAAAATATTGAAGAGAACTTAACTTTTTAGAAAATCTTCTTAAAAAACTTGTAACATATCATAGTTTTTCACTATGACCCAGAAACTAATCACCAATTCAGGCACTAAAAAACTCCCCATTTACCAAAATAAAAATAAAATACTCATGCAAGTTCAAATTCAAAACAATGGTGATCATATTTTATTTTTAGTATTAAAAGATTGGATGCTTGGTAATCAGATTGTAGTGAGTTTTACGATAATTCTTGACAACTTTTATGAAAGGGTAAAAATATAAAGAATTGAAATTTAGAAGAATTCTTCACCAACACATTTGTACCATCAAAACACTTTGGTAATCCATGGAATCACCATATTAGAATATCCATTGAACACACGACTTAACCCCATGTGACTTCTTTGACTCATTCCAATACAGTAAATGCAAAAGTGATGAGCCTGATGAAAAAGCTATCAAAAGATGACACAGTATTTTTTACATTGAGTGATATAGAGATCGGAGAGGGAAATACAATGAAGGAAATAACATTTCCACTGTTGAATACATTTTATTTTCAATCAGTCTGATTATTTTATAACTACACCAAGTATTGGTAAAAAAAGGAGATGTAAAATAAATAATAAAAATTTTTTTAATGAACATACCTTCTGTTGATCTTCTCCTTGAAGCAGGTCTAGGACTTGTATCTGTTTGAATTTGTCTAGATGCTTGTGATATACTGTGCATTTGTTGTTGCTGCTGTTGCTGTTGGAGTTGTTGATGTTGCTGGTTCATTTGCTGATGATGTTGTTGTTGTTGAAGTTGCTGTAAGTGCTGCTGATGCTGTGATTGTTGCTGCTGATGTTGTTGCTGTGTTTGTTGCTGTTGGTGTTGTTGCTGTGATTGTTGTTGCTGATGCTGCAATTGCTGATTCTGTTGCTGCTGCTGTAGTTGTTGTTGCTGTTGTTGAATTTGTTGTTGCTGTAATTGTTGTTGTTGCTGTTGCAACTGCTGCTGTTGTTGTTTCATCTGCTGCTGTTTTTGTTGATGCTGTTGCTGTTGCTGCTGTTGTTGTTGAAGTTTCAATTGTTGCTGTTGTTGTTGAAACTGTTGATGTTGCTGTAACTGTTGCTGTTGGAGATGCTGTTGAATTTGTTGTTGTTTCTGCTGCTGTTGTTGAATGTGATGTTGTTGTAATTGCTGTTGCTGTAATTGTTGTTGTTGTAGCTGCTGTTGATGAATTTGTTGCTGTTGTAGATGTTGTTGTTGTGTCATTGTTTGCTGTTGTTTATTAAGAATCATAGTTTTTAACCTGTTATTTAAACTAACTCTATTGCTATCTTGATGATGTGTTGCATTTGTTAAATCCTGCCTAGTCACATTTCCAACTTCACCTTCTTCTCTTCGTTGATTTGGTGTTTCAGCTTGTATTTGCCTCTCACTTTCTTCCCAAGCAGATTGTGACTGTGTATTTGTCTGTTGATGTTGTTCGTTACTTTTCCAATTTTGCACATCAGTTTGTCTTTCTTGTTCGTTCCAACTCTGCCCAGTCGGTGTATGCCTCTGCTGTTCAGTTTCACTCCAAATTTGACTTTCAGCTTGTTGACTTTTGCTATCTGAATTACTCCAACTTGCTTGTTCATTACTTCTTTGTTCAATATTATTTTGCCATTGAGCTAAGGTTTTGTTTGCTCTTGGGCTCTCCCCGGAAGGGTTATTAAGGTTTTGGCCTGGGTACCTGCAACCATCATTTAACAATTAGATTACTCAAAAATTTACTATTATTAATCTGATGTTTTCAGCTAATTTGGGTTAAATTGAATAATTATTGTGAGTTTAATACATAGACCTTGTTTTTTAAATTATTTGACAATATTTTTTTGTAACCTAACAATAATATAAATATTTCAAAACCAAACATCTGTCGATTTGAACACTGACAATTTTATGTTAACTCTTCTTTTATTTTATTTTATTTAGAGTTGTGATGGATGGAAAAGGCACAATTACAAACACATTCAGGCTTTATATCTATATTTTTTTTTTACTTTCTTTAATTGTGAACACAAAGTTCACTCAAATAAACACAACCACCTGCTCAAAAACTAACAGAAGATTTTGATGGCGAGTTTTGTTTTAAGTGTTTCATTTACTTTTATAAATATCAAATGTAATAATATTAAAAAATAATATTTTTTTAAAATTATTTAATTTTAATATTGTAGCCATACAACTTTAAACTCTATAAAAATAATATTGTTTTCAACATCCTAAGTCATGGAAAACTTTACTTTCATCAAAATCGGTACATAATCAAAAACTTAAGCTTTACGATGGCAATTAAAAATATTTACAAATAAATAACAGACACGATTGCATGACTTTTTTTTACTATTCCCTACTTGTGGTAGCTTTAAACTATGAATAAAAAATTAATTTTGATAGTTTTCTAGTAAAATTGGTTTTTGTTTTTTTCATAAATAAACATTGGTAATGAAAGTTATATATTTTACAACTGCTTAACATTATACAACAACTATACATCTCTAGTACAGTAGCTATACAATCGTCTATAAGTATACATTTTCAATTTCTAATTTTTTCAAAATTCAAAATGAGTTTATGTTCAAACTTTAGATGAAACACCTGTAGCATGATAAACTCACTTAATTTTTTTTTAATGTATATCTAAATTAAAATCCCTTGTTAGTAATTCATGAAACAAGTTTCTGCCATTTGTTATTAAAGACTTACCCACTAGAGTTGTGTGAACTCTGTTGCAATTGGGGAGGTTGTTGAGGTAGGTACCCAGGCATCGCGTTTCCCGGATTGTTATCGGAAACGGTTACAGGTTGTGCCGTCACATTGCCAGTATTGTTGTAGTTGTTGGGTGTTTTATTACCAACTGAATCAGTATTATTTTCCAGATGTACACTACTACAACGGCTACTTGGCGTTGTTGAAGGCGGTGGAGCCATATTAACATCCTGTGAAACAAAGAAATTATAACTTTTTTTTTTTTTTGGAAAAGTAGAAATATACATATGATATGTGTTTAAAAATTATGATCTCCACTTGTAATATCTGCAGCATAGAAATGACAGGAAAAGAGTGGAGAAGAATGCAGGCAACAGACATGAACATCCTGAGAGTAACTAAATAAACATGATGTCCACACTCATCAAAGGGTTATAAGAGGTTAGGTTAGGTTAGGTTACAATGTATCAAATGAAAATAAAAATGTGTATTATGTTGCTGATCTATATATAAATATGTGACTGTAAATGTTGACTAGTCGTGTATTACTATTAATGATAAAGTTTTAGTAAATAGTTTATAGAAAATCTATTATTTCCATTATAGTCTATGAACATTATCACATTAATTGACACTAAAATAACAATTTTCTATGAGTCATTCTATGCAAAAATGACTTTCGGCATTTAAACAAAATGATATTGTATGCATTTTAAATAGCTCATTAAATCCAAACCAAATTAAAAATAACACAGCTCTGGGCTCAACTAGGAATATAAATGATGCCTTAATAAAATATCAGTCATTTATAGTTTGATGTGAATTAATATGCAAATAATTTCAAGCGGTGGTCATTTTAACACATAGTAGAACAGAATACACTACAGTGATTAATAAGCAATATAGCTACTGTATTTGTATATCCATCAACTTGTAAATGATTTACTTTGTAAGCTTGGAAGAACTAATTTTTCAAATGTTTTCTTCTAACACACCAAGACCTCTCTTTGTAACAGTTGGATCATTTTCCACTTTCCATAAATTTAAAAAAAAAAAACAAGACAACAAATGGCATGATCTTGCAAAAGATAATTGCATGATTTGAAAGATTTTAAATGTCCAAAATCTCTTTACTGGTTTGTTTCTGACAATGTACCTACAAATTATTGCCATTTGGAACACATTAGATACAATACTTGTTTCATCGGCAAATACAGCTACAAAGTTTGCTTCTTTGATCTCCTGTATAATTTTTCTTGACAGACCTCTAACATAATTTGCAAAAGTTTTCTCTAATCTTTATATTGAGCAAGACATCTGCCATGAAATCTGATTTATAATTTAGTGTTAAACGTGAAAAAGAGTAAAAACATTGAACAGAATTTTTAATAAATTGTTCTTTTTTACAAAATTTGGACTCGTTAAGTAAATCTGTTGCTTGGATATTGCATTTTTAAATTATTTAAATATATTGACCAATAAGACAAAAGTTTTGTTTATTTCGACCACTTAAATATATCTAATAATTATTGCCACTTTCCTCTGTCCTTTTGGATAATTTTCCAAGGTGCTTATTAATGAAGGTCATGTAAAATACATATTTATTTTAAATATAATTACAACAGTAGTTTAGATTTCACTTCTGATAAATATAACGATATAGTAACTTATAAATGGATACTTAAAAATACAATATAAAACTATTTCCATTCTATGTTCATTTAAAATAACTTTGAATTTCAGGAATAAGATGAGGAAAAATGAATGAAGATATATTCTCAATTAAACTACTGAATTTCTCCTTGTTGAAAGATTATTACATTTTTTTGCTAATTAATGTGTTGTAGCAAACAATTTAATACTACACATGTACAAACCTAAAAAAATCACAAAAATAACTTAATTAGCACTATTAATATTTGCAGAGTTTGAACAAAACTAACCTGATTAGAATGAGTATAGCTGCCGTTTAAATATTCTGAAGGTCTTGGCGATGCGTCTATGTACTCTACACCATTAATACTTGGACCATTTCTAGTTTGTGCTATATTACCATTGACTAACGTTGGTTGTGTTGCGTAGTTACCATTCGCATGTATAAACGCGCCTTGCTGAGGCTGTTGATAACCTGCGACTAAATAAACATAACATTTTAATACCGAGTTGAATATATTGATTCCATTAAATATTTATATGAGTTAAATTAAACTATGTAATATTTTTATTAAAAATCAGTTATCTCACTTTACCCAAGGAAAGACAAACTTGTAAGAAATAACCGAGAGTCATACTCATATGAAGTTATGTTTAATTTCACTACCTAGCACACGATATAGACAATATGAGAGAATTCGAGTTTTGCTTAGATGAATTTGATAACAACACTTCCACAGGTTATGGTAGGTGTCAATGTCAGATTAATTTCTTCACTCGAAAACAATCTTGGAAATATTGGTAACATCGTGAATAGATTAGGATAAATTATAGATTATTCCTTAATAGCAATATAACCCTGAATAAGTTTTGGCCTCTTGTACAACAACTTCAATTTCGATTTATCGACTCTCTTAGTACCAATACGACCAGATCTTATATTGTCTAGCTAATTTTTCTTTATTAGAAGACAGTCTAGAGTACGGTCCTCCTTTCATCATCTCTTGGATATCTGAACCTATAACACCCTCTCTAGATGCCCTCACCACAAATCTCACCAAATTTGAACCTATAATTTACGCAATGTGTTGATTAATAAGTTAGTTTGAATAAATGTTGACAGCAACCTGAATAGGTTGGGTTCAAAATTACTTCTTTACTCAATCAAAAAGACATAGGTGGAAATATTGACAGCACCCTCAATAGGTTAGGTTCAAAATTACTTCTTTACTCAAGAAAAAAGGCTTAGGTGGAAATGTTGACAATACCCTGAATAGGTTAGGTTCAAAATTACTTCTTTACTCAATCAAAAAGGCATAGGTGGAAATATTGACAGCACCCTCAATAGGTTAGGTTCAAAATTACTTCTTTACTCAAGAAAAAAGGTTTAGGTGGAAATATTGACAACACCCTGAATAGGTTAGGTTCAAATTACTTCTTTACTCAAGCAAAAAGGCTTAGGTGGAAATATTGACAACACCCTAATCTGATTACATACAAGTTAAATTTCAAGATTACATTATTTTTACTCATTGTCTTTTCCAAAGAAAATTACACTTCTTAAGTAGTTATAAAAAAGTCTGTCTTTCCTTGACAAATTGTTAAAAATCCTATTTGAATCAAAACCAGAGTGGAGTTTTAAAAATTGTATCAACTGACCAGAAGCTGGCTGATGGTACGTCGTGACACTTGTGTATTGAGGATGGTGATAGCGTAGGTCTTCTAGTTGATGCGGTGGTATCTGTTGGATGAACTGCCCTTGAGGAGTCCACGTTCCTGTTAGTACAACAATGTTAGATATGGAATGATTCAATTATAATAGATTTCATAGAATCATATTTACCCTGCTGTGATAAAAGTTATAATAAATTGTTTATAGGCTGTTTATATTTATTTGTGTACAAAATATGAAAACAGCTTAATTTTTCTGAACTGCTTTGATAGGAAAATGTCTACCTCTCATTCTAAACCTCTTAAACTGAGCTATCTTCAGAGTGGTACAAAGTTTAGTAGAATATACAAAGTGTTCCAAAAATTAATAAAACATGATTTCTCTCTACTATTTTAAACATAACGTTATTATTATTTTTACATAATATAATAAGTCAATTTAAGATACTTAAGCGGGTTTAAAAGAACAACAATTAATACATTTCTATTTTTAAAACACTTTATTAATTTATGTCCTAGACTATTAATTTATATATTAGTATGATTATTGATATTGTAATTATTTGAGTAGTGTAATTAAGAAATATGTAAACTTACTTTTATGAACTTGGCTTACTTTACATCAACATAACCAAATAATAAATCATTATTCACTCAACTTTGCAAAGAACATTGTATTTATAAAAATTGTGAATTTTAACATGCCTTAACTCGGTTGTTATAGATAAATTAAAAATTCTCAATTAAAGTTAAATTCAATTCAATTCTAAAAATGATCTATTAGAATATGGAAAAATAATAATAGCACTATGTTCAAAAACTTGAGACAAATCACATTTTGTTAATTTTTGGAACAGTATATTATCCTGCTAAACTTTTGTACCAATCTGTAGATAGTTCAGGTTAGGTTTAAAATGAGAGGTCGAACATTATTCTATCTAAAACGGTTCATAAAATATTAAGCTGTTTCCATATTTTTACACGCTCAAACAAATTATTTTATATCATTCATTTTAATTCAATTATATTTTGTACTGGGCGAAGAGAATTTGTAAGATAAACAATCTAGTTGCAACACATAAATAAAACTAGTTTTTAACACTTATCAAAAAGGAAATAATAAATGCAACAAACTGTTGATTTTAAATTTTGATGTTACTTTCTCGGTCTACATAGTCTATTAAGAAAGTACTTTCAAGGTGAAAAAAAAATCAATGGTTGGAATTTTTTTTTAACATCTATTTTCAGTCTCTCTAACCTATATGTCTCCATTTGTCAAGACCAATTTATTAAAAGCTATTGATCTGATTTTGTTAAAACATTACAACTAGTGTAATTGTATCTTAATTAGGGGACATAAATTACAATACTTATAACTCAAAATTTGGAAGTAATGCTATGACACAAAAATTTGATTTTCTCACAATCCGCACAAACGATTTGTACAAATGACCGTACTAAAGACTTTTATCGTAACCTCTAATTTAAACGTATTGTATCATCCTAATTATACAAGCAGCCATGAGTCAAGTACATTAAGGGATGAGCCAGAATACAGTCTGAACTTGAACCAACCAATAAAGACCGAGCTGGTTTGCTAACTCGTTTTTGCATCACAGTAGCAAAGAGAATAATTTAGCGAACTTTTTTTTTAATGCAGCTGTAGCTGCTTTCTTTTCTTATTCTTTAAATTGCAAGAAACTTCAACAAAAAACTAATATTTATTTTCGTACTGGGTTATTACTATTATTACAGGAGAAATAATTATTACTGTTAAACCGAAAAATATTTTTTAAATAAATGTCAGTTTAGTGTGTTAGACTAAACATGTTTAAATTATTAAAACAAAAAAAAACTATCATTTAACTCATAAAAAACTATACAAACATAATAAAACTACTTATTTACGCAACACTATTAGCATTGCAAGACATAGGTAGCCTTGTTGAGGGGTTAGCCTTGTACAGGGAGCTGTTCAATTGACAACTGTGCAACAATCTTGGTCTCCTATTGGCTATTACCCAATGGACATGGTTCGTGGCACATAATATAGTGTGTCAATAGTGTAAAATCAGAAAAGAACACAACAATTTTAAAATTGACCTAATTCTTTTTTAATATATCGATTAATAACCCAAACTCACATGTCAAATTGTAAGAAAATTTGTGATTAATTGGCAAAAAACAAAAATGTACATTGACAGCCATCCGTATCATACAAGAAAGGTAAATTTTTACCTGATAAGCAAATCATTTTATTACTGTCTTTACCTTAAGCTCATTAAGACTAATAAAGACAGGGGAGTGTGTAATCGATAGAAAAACCAAACGCTAGTAACTAAAATCGAACCAGTACAACCTTTAGAGGTTCAAAATCCAAACTACAATGAGATATGCGCGTCTTAACCAATCGAGCCACATCTTCCCCTTCCTTCACATCTACAGAATGAAAATATTCCATAACTTTTGAAGTTTAAATTAAAAGTGACTTACCAATAGCATTTGGATCAGCACCCGCAGTCTGATGCCATACTGCATTAGGAAACCTGGGTTCTCTGATTGGAGGGGCAAACCCTGTCCCATCCACGATATTGGTCGGCTGCACACTTCCTCCATAGAAAGGCATTACTGAACCCGGCTGCAACAAACAACATCTATATTAATTGACTAGATTTTAACAGAAAATATACATCTATTAAATTTACAAATTATACAGTTAATGAAACCACAGGATTAAACTAATTTCACAATGGCTTCACTTCTTGAGTAATTTTAATTTTTTTTTATTATTATTTATTACAACATGACCGATATTAAGTGGTAGTCATCAATAAATGACTTCCTTATTGGTAATACATCCATTATCACATCACTATTTAATAATTACATATTTTTTAAATTACCACTATTACACTAACTTCTTGAGTAGTGATTAAAATGTTAATTCTTGACCGATATGAAACAACGCTTAATGGAAACGTTATATTAGCCAAAGTTAATTTTAATTTCGTAAATATATATATTATATTTAGAACAATAATATTAATGTACAATATATATTTCATCTACGTAATTGATTAAGGCTTGTCATTAGTCAACAGAGAATTCACTATGCTTGCATGATGCTCTCTCAGATAATGGAAGCTCTCCCATTTAATTACGCTACATGCAAATTCTGCACGGACATATAACCACTATAAAGCAAATTGTTTCACCGTACTTTATCTGAACTTGTTGAAACTAATATCATTTTATAGAGATTACTAAATTCTGAATATGGTATATTTTTTTAGATTTTTAATACATAAAATGGGAGGTGGGGGTTGCAAAATTTCCTAAACTTTTATTTCTTTAAGTTTTTGAAACATAATATATGTCAAATATGATAAAATTCGCTCATTTACTAAAAAATTACCCATTTCACTATACAGTTTGGCAGACTACAATAAACTCTTACAAAACTTTTTCACATTAGTATATTAACTTTAAACCTTACACATTCACAGCATAACTTATTACAAATTTTTGTAATATTTTAAAACATTATTAGCCTCTTCTGCTTAAATTCGAAAGTACATGAAAAAACAGTCCTTTTGTAATTGCCGCCTTGCCAAGTAAATGAGCCCTTGAGACTTGACGATGAATAATCAATAAATTGTTAAAAATACAAAAAACAAACCTTTTAGAAAAAGTTCGCTCATAATTCGACGTACAAATTTACAAAAATATAATTTTCTTAAAAAAACTCAAAAGTTTTACAGAGTAAGGTTTTTTAAACTGAAGCAATTCTTTTATTAATTTGTTTCCAGATTTTGGTTATAAATTGAGTATTTAAGAATATTGTCCCACCTTAAAAAAATAACAAGTTTATGGGCGCCGTCATAGTACTTACCCAACCCTATCATACAATGTAATACAAGCAGATATCGTACACAAGTTTTTATGTTATTGTGTATATCACTACTTTTTTGACTTCCTTGTGTATAAATTAAGTCTCCACTACTTCCATAGTGTCAGCGACTCCTCCTACTGGACCTCAAATAGAGGAACTAGATCTCTTTTTTTTTAACGTCTGAAATTACATTTTTGACAATAACTTCGCTATTTGTAATCGTAGAGAGGTTGGTTTGGTACCATTAAATCCACAACTCAAATCTAACAGTTTTATTTGGTGTGTTATAACTTCAATAACACACTTAATATGAACTAAAAACCTCTTTAGAATGGCCACCAAGACATTTTCAATAGTGTTCATCTGGTTCTATAATTGAACCTATAAGTTCAATGGTCCTATATGAAAATACATCCCCCCCCCCTATGTGTTGAAACGAGAAATCAGTTTTGTCATTTTTGTGAGACTATAAAACGTAAAAAAATGGAGATCGAAATGTTTTGCATTACCAAGCACCTTATATTTTGTATACAGAATAAGTAAAAGAAAGAAAATAACATAAAATAGATAGTCATAACGCTAGAATACTTTAATAGCGTCAGGGTCGGAAGAGAACAAAAGTTGGTCAAGAGAGATGTTATAGGAAAAATGAGAGGGATCCTGCTAGGTGTCTCTCGGGATTTACCACGTTCGTACTAGCTATAAATGAACCGTCGAAGGGAAACTTTTGGGTTTAAACTGCCTAGAGGTAAACCTAAAAAGTACCTCTTGTTTTGAACTCCATTGTTTTTATTTGAAAATTAATTAAATAGGGTATTTTTTTTTTTTAGTAAATTTACGTTTAATTAAGGCTGCTGTTATTTTAATTTTTAAATTATTATGTTGTTGAAGAATTCTATCGCATTGAATTTTCATTTTATGATCAACCATTACGTGTTCAAAGCAATACAACAAAGAACACAATACGATAAAGAACTGTGGAAAATAAAACAATAAACGTAATCAAGCACAAGCAGTACTGCAGGTCACGTTTCCAAGCATTGTGTAACTATGGTAACAGCCGAAAGCAGTGATGCCAACTTACGAGCATTGAATTTCCTTGGTAATTATTTCTTAACGAATGATTGTAACAGGTTTAACTGCAATATGAACGACGCTGTAGAAACTTTTTCATACGCTCAAACTAAATGAGTACCTATTAAAGGAATACAAAATATTTGTAAACTCTTTCCTAAACATGATAGTTTCCCAGTTGTATGTGGTAAAGTGAAAACGATTTTTAGAGAGAAAAAAAGACACCGCAAGTTCTCTAATAGCACCAGGGTCGGGAAAGAACAAGAGTTGGTCAAAAGAGACATGTTAGGGAAAATGAAAGAGAGGGATCTAACCCAAAACTTTTAAAAGGTGTAGATCCAGTGAAGAGTCCTTGATAATTCAAAATTTGAGGACAGCGGCAAAAAGAAAAAAATACATTTTCTCAAAATCGGTTCTGAGGTCTGTTCAAGAAGAGAACCGCCAATTGTAAACAATTTACTATTGACATAAATAGAACAGACAGAACCTGACCTGACAGAACAACTGAAACTTTATTGGCGTGTATTAAGGACAATATTTTGACCATGAAGAGAAATAATAAGGAACTATTAAAGATTTGTTAGAATTCCTACTTATGTGAATGCATATGGCGCCGTAGGAACAAGGATGAAGATCTGTTTGACACCATCTGGAAGTACATCAATTTATACTGGGCTCCAGAACAATAAAGTGTGTATTCATATATTATGTATAAAACTGGTTAGGTTAGGTTAGGAAACCTTCTGGGTGTCACTGTTTGAGTGGCGGTCTTCTTCTTGGACAGACCCAAAAAACTGTTTTCTCAAAATCGGTTCTGCACGGATCATCAAGGATAAGATAAATTACCAAACAATAAACACTAACTCAAAGTGTCGTATGTTCGCTCAAAAATCGAAGGGCTAGATTTTCTTTTTTTTTAATATGGCCAGCATCTTCTAGGTTTACAAAATATACAAGGCCCATAATGTTGAATTATATGGGGAAAAAAGAATAAAAAATAAAGTTTGTGACGTTATCAGGTTTGTGTAGTGGACGCCTTCTTAGGATCCGTAGGTAAAACCAAGTAGACTACACTTATAATTTTACTACTTGTCTGTCTGTCTGTTTGTAAGTCGCAACCAGTCTACACAGACAAGACGATAAAACTTATGTATTTCAAACTTTACGTTTATATTCTTTGATTGTCCCACGTATATGAAAAATATAGCGGTAACAAAAAATTGACCTTGGGGGTAGTTAAAGAGCAAAAACTATCGAGGCAGACATTTTATTGGGAAATATTATGTGTGGAGAATCAAATAAAACTATGTTTATTTCACGAAAAAAATAGTACCTCGGAGCTAGACCAAATTTACAGTGTCAGATATCATGTCCCCCCCCCCCTTCCCAACTTGAACATAGCGTGACCTACAAATCTGAAGGTAAATTGTTTGGATTTGAAATTAAATTTCAACGCGAAATCATATATTATAGTTTTGTGTATGACTAATACAACTTAACTTAACCACAATGAGAAATGCCGTAGAGTGTTTTATTTTGTAAAAGTTTAGGAACATGGTTAACCAGTTGAGTAAAACAACTCTAATCTAATATTAAACACCAAAATTTAGGGTCTAAATATAAGTCAGCTGTGTTATTAAACACATAGGATTTATAAAATTGTATATTAGGGTGTACTTTTTAACCGGGCCACCATTGTGATCTCAGAAACTACAGATTTTGAGCAAACTTTAAATGGGGGATTTCACCTAATTTTTGTGATAATTAAAAGCATGAAATTGAAGTTGCGAAACTCGTCGCCATTTTACAATATGGCGACAAACTTTGTGTTTTATGGAACTCCCTATATTTTGTGTGTGTTTTCGGATTTTTTACTTAAGACTTTACAAGTTTTGTAAACCCAACCGTTTATGGGCTAGAACCTTCAAAAGATTGTAAAATCGTAAGCAAAACATTGAATTTTTAAACCTTTGGAGGGCCTGTAGCTCATAAACGGTTGGGTTATGAAAATTATGCCAAGAATAAAGTCATACAATGCTGTGTAGAATCCGAAAACAACATAAAATAATAGGAGTTTCATATGAATTGTTCGTTAATGGCGGACGTCACTTAAAAATATGTGAAGCTCTCTATTTAAAGTTTGCTGTAAATTTTGTAGTTTCAGAGCGGTTGAAATAACACCGGGATATTATCAAGAGTCAAGTTCCAAGTGTATTTAAAAGCTTAAAGCGTCGACAGGAAATCTGTATCTGATAACGTTTGAGGGTGTGGAATTTAAAACTTTGCTTTTGTTTTGGTTTCTCTTTTCCGTCTCTCTACAACTAGGTCACTGAAAGAGAGCTGTACGCATGCGTCGTTCAAGGTCATAACCTATCATTCATTGCATTGTAGGAACTGATAAGTGATGGAACTACTGTACTGTGTTTCTATATTAATGGTGAAAGCGGAGATAAAGCTCAGCGATTTTAAAGAGGGAACAACTGTGATTGAAAACCTGTAAACACGTCAAAAAGCGATGAAGTTAACTGTAGCCTAGTTTAAAAATAAATATTGGGTTTTTGAAAAACAGTAATCATGTTAAATAGCTTAACGACAACTGCCAATGCTATTTTCCCCTTGTTGTTTGAAGGTGAAAAACCCTCGGACATCATCGCCCATAGCCTTAGAAAAGAAAGGAAGGAAAGGACATGAGAGAGAGAGAGAGAGAGAGAGAGAGAGAGAGAGAGAGAGAGAGAGAGAGAGAGAGAGAGAGAGAGAGAGAGAGAGAGAGGGAGGGATGGAGAGAGGGATGGAGGGAGGGAGGTATGGAGGGAGGGAGGGATAGAGGGAGAGGATGGGAGGGATAGAGGGAGAGGGAGGGATAGAGAGAATGAACCCGTGAGGAGATTGCTAATGTTTATTGTCATCATCGCCTTACAAAACAAAAAACAAGAAGAAAAATAACGACCACTAGCCCTCGAATATTAAAATACCACCAGAGCAGGAGAAAAAGAAGAGTTTGTAAGGACAGACCGGATAGGAAAGAGATCCAACCCAAAACACGACATGAAAAAAGGTGTAGATCCAGCTAAGACTTCTCGGGATTGCCAAGTCCATACTTACTATAGTAAAACCACTGAGGGGATAGTTAATTTTTTTTTTTTTGTTTTGGGGGGCAAAAACCTCTCGGTCATCATTGCCTTATAAAAAAAGAAGATAAAATAATGCCCCCCTCGAATACCCCAATAGTATGTGGGTGTATTTTTATTCACTTTGGGACATTTACTTTTTCTTATATAACTCAAAATTTGGATCGATGTACAGTAATAAGAAATAAATAAACACTAAAATATGATTTTTTTTTTCAAAAACTGTGCAAACGATTTTGCTCAAAGCATCCAAACTAAAATTACCTCTCCGAAAATGCTTGTTTGTAAATTATCGAGGTGTGCTGTTATAAAATACCTCCTCAAGATGGCAGTATGATCAAGTAAAAAATAATTATAATAAAATAAAATAAATAAATAAATTTTTAAAGAAGAGAGTTTAAAAGTTAGTGAAATGTGAATTTGACACAAATCTGTCGGGAAAATCTTAAATGTTCAGGAATAATTGTCAAAAATCAAAATTAACCTTGATGATCGTCATTATAGTTTGATTTAATTAAATATAACTTACGTTTAGAAAGTGTTTATATATCACTAGTTAGGCAAACTTTGGGCCCCTATTTAAATATTTGTTTTCAAAGACAGCATCCATAGTTCATTGTCACTTTATTATTAACGGCTGACGGCAAGACACAAAATGGCGGAATAGTATGAACAATCCTTCAATATCCAGTAACTTTAAAAGTTGAGAAGGCCTTCTGGGGTTCACTTTAGTAAGTACAGTACAAGCTTGGCAATCCGAAGGAACTTAATCGAATCAACACCAGTTTGATCTAGTCTCGAGTTCCTCTTTTCATCTTCCCTATCAGTTTTCTCTTGACCAACTTATGTTCGTTTCCGACGCTATTAGAGTGTTCGATGAGTAGGGGGTCTTTATTTGGTGATCTATTCTTCCGGTGTTGATGACCGAGAGATTTTTGTCTTTATAAAAACCAGAGAAGAATCGTGTCTCTGATAAAGCAACTGATAACTGTTTATCACTATTTTTGTGAGTCACCAACCATTACAAAAACTAATATACAGTGTGTTCGTAAAGTATGGAATAACATCTTTAAAATGGGTGAACATGAAAAGTTCGTTTTTGATGTATGTTTATAAGACAACATTTACTTCCAGTTTTAAATTTTGGCGGCCATCTTGGATCTGCCATCTTGAAATTAGGTTTAAATTATTTAAATATAAACAACGTATTTTTACATTCTTTTTTCTTTTTTTTTCTTTTTTTTTTCCTTTCTGAGTTCAATTGTAAATCCGTTACTATATATCCCATTTCCTTGAACAGTTATCAACTACAAAACATTAAAAATCCTAATTAAAAGGTGGACAAATGGGTTACCTTTAAAATAGTTTTTCAAAGATGCTCTAATTGCTGCTCTAGAGCCTCTAGGCAGAGTCCTAGACGGTTATAAAACCAGCAACTATTTTAGAAATTATTTGACCAGCGTTAATTTCACTTCGTATCCTATTTTGTAATTTCTGGTTGGTTGAAATGCACCTTTTTAAATATCACAGTGAGAAGTAATCAAGAGGAGAAAGGGCAGGTGTAGGTTCAAAACGAACCAAACTTATTTGTTCACCTGTACGATTAGGTTTTAAATATTATGTAATTAATAACTCTTTAAATAAATGAAATATAAAAAAACGGATTCCACCATTGAACTCAGAATAAAAAAAACAATGTAAAAACACGTATCACATGACGCTATAGCTATTAAAAAAATTTAATATAATTTCAAAATGGCCACCGAAATTTAAAACTGTCAAAACTGGAAGTAAAAATTGTTTTATACAAGTATACAAAAAACGAACTTTTTATATTTCGACATTTTATATATTCCATACTTTATAATGTGTATTACATAATGAACATAAAACATATCCCTGGACATGGTCTGCATAAAGGAAAGTGGGAATCGTGACAAGACTGTGCTTTTTTATTGTTTTACAATGTTGCCAAGTTTATCTTCCATGTCGAGACGTGCATAATCGCTTTCAGCCGCGGAGTTCTCTTTGTTTTTAGTTAAACTAGTTAAACATAGACTATTCCACAAGTCCAAGGGCCATAAACATAAGATAAACAAGGACATAAAATATGCGATAGTAATTAGACAATATTTATATATTTTATTTGTTCGTATAGGGAAATTGTATGGTTGGTTAAAAACGACACTATTTTGAGGCATCCTGAGCGTTAATTGAGTAGTTTTTGGAATAATACTTGTCTGTCTGTAGTGCTCATCAACTCACAGATATATTTTCCCCCTTATCGTGAATGATTTTATCCGTTTGTTCAAACTCAAAAATAGAGGGTCATTAAATAAAAACTCGAAATACAAACAGACCGTAATTTTCGTTTACCAAACTTGCAGTGTATCACGCTTCACCGAACTTTTTATCAAAATCATCTTTGCCGATTTTGAGATAATCGAACTTTCACGGTATTCATGATTCATTTTCCTTCTCTAATTCTTGTTGATGAGGTCCTTATTACAGCCTAAATGTGACAAAATTGTTGGAGCAAATATTGAAAAATCTGAATTTTGAGGTTATGGAGTTTTTTTTAACTTTATTTTTTTTAAATTACAAATTCTGAAAACGTTTATATTTTGTTTTTCCTTTTTTTGTTTAAAGGTGAACTACCCTTCGGTCATCATCGTCTTATGAATAAAAAAAAATACATAAAGTCCCCAACCCATTAATCTAATAGCGTCAGGGTCGAAAGAGAACAAAAGTTGGTCAAGAGAGGCCTGAGATGAAAGATGAAAGAGGAGGATCTAACAAGACTATTTGGATAAAGGAGTAGACTCAGCTACGTCGTTCGGGATTTCCACGCACGCACTTAGCCCCCTGAGGATTATGAAGTTCTTTGTAACGTTTGTAAAATTGTTATAAATGTTTGAACATTAAATAAAAATAAAAAAGTATTTAGAAGATCAATTATTTGAGATTTTATTAGAAGACGTTCAGCTCTAAAAGATGTTATTTAGAAAAACAATTAGATACAATGAAAATTAGCGTATTTCTCCATAGCATGTACACACGAGCTGCGACTAAAATATACAACATATTGTACAAAATTATTATACTAACGTTAAAAACCAAAATAATAGCAGACTATTTTATGCCACCACAAACTATGTTTTTTAAAAAATTTATATTCTTGAAATCTGTAAAGTATTCAGTAACATTTAGACCAACCTGTACATACTGTGAACGAAATGTGGAATAGCTTTTGGAATTAAAATCGGATAAAATAATCAGCCATAGAGAGAGATATTCACTTGCAAATGTAAATCCTGGGAAAATTATCTTCCTGTATACATTCGAGGAAGAGTGGATTATCCCAGAAGCACGGGTGGGGGGATGGGGGTGGTGTATAATTTTTGGGCTGCATGACGTCATCAGATGAAAAGATCGATTGTGGCTGCAGAGAGTGCAGAGCTCCTTTCCTTAACAGCTCAGGATAGCCAACCTCCGCAAAATCATCTTTAATTTAATATGTATTAAACAAAATTGAACAATTTTTGATTTTAAGTTATGTGAATATATTTTGTGAATAATGTAATATGGCTAAAAAGTATCACAAATTATGAAGTTGTGTGTAATAATTAAAAACACTAAAAGGTTATTAAGAAATTAATAGGGTATATTTGAAAACGAGTTAAGAGACTTTAACGGTGGTGTATAAAAGATGATGTAACCAGCTCTTCTTTTTACATTTAAATAACCACTGTTTAAATTCAAATGTAGATCCTTAAAAAGCTTAATCGTTAAGTTAAAATAAATACGGACAATTAAAATTGTTAGAATTTTAAGATTATTTCGGATATTTATATTTTCGAAGAACTAACTCGTAGCTATATTGCGAATTAGAGATGATAAAGCTCCATAAAACAAAGAAAATTGGAATCATTAATACATTTTTTTTAATAAATTTCAGGGAAACAAATATTTTAACACCTCCTCTCACCTTACGTATTAGCAGTTTTTACCTAAATCTAATCAGTATTTGTGTTTATACAAACTGAAAAATTGTAGATCATTTGGATGACCTGTTTTGTTCTTCAGACAAAACGTTATTTAAGACTTTTCATCACCAACCGTCAAGAGATTTGTATCATTACTTAGGATATCAACTTTCACCAAACCTTAAACTTTGTGACAATTGAATCGGACGATCTTGAGATAACATTTTACAGACTGACAAATAGATTGGGTTTATTTAGAAAATGGTCTAAACGTGATTTAGGTACTGAAAACGTCTTGTTGCTGAAAAAGCGACGTGTAGATTTTGTATTGAAAAGAGTCATATTAAAACTATGCCTTATCAAAGAAATCTATACTATTATATACTATAAAAATCTAATGGTGTCTGTCTGTCTCTGTGTGTGTTACTCAATCACGTAAAAACTACTGGACCCATTGAGCTGAAATTGTACATGTACATTCTTAGAGTCCCTGGTTTACACATAGGCCTATTTTTATTTAGAAATTCCATCAGGGCACCACCCCAGTGGCCTTGAAATCTCCCTTAACACTCAATTATCTATACTCCATTATATACTTGGGAAATATACGTCAACCCCGTACGAAGGACGGGTACTCTGCTAGTTAACTATAAAATATTTTTAAAACATTTTTATTAACTTGTTTAAATACTTGGTACGTTTAAGAATTATGATATTTAACGACGGCGGAGCATTAAGATTTTTATGTCAAAAGTGTATAGGCCTAATAATTAAACCTAAGAGTTAGCTAATAAACATTGATAATGGGGAAAAGAATCAAATTTCTAGAAATACAAAATAAAATCATCCAAAAATATACACATTTTTTGCATCATCACAACACATACTTCTTGATTAGAAAGTAAAAGACAGTATTAAAAGTATACCGTTCAGGAAAAAATTTACAACAAAGTATTTAGAAAAAGAAACATTAATGATAGAGTATAAGAAAGTTTATGTGGTTAGCACATAACTTTACATTCGTCTACTAAATACAAGACACTACTTTTAAAACTAAGAAACATAATGATAGAGTATAAGAAAGTTTATGTGGTTAGCACATAACTTTACATTCGTCTACTAAATACAAGACACTACTTTTAAAACTAAGAAACATAATGATAGAGTATAAGAAAGTTTAGGTGGTTAGCACATAACTTTACATTCGTCTACTAAATACAAGACACTACTTTTAAAACTAAGAAACATAATGATAGAGTATAAGAAAGTTTATGTGGTTAGCACATAACTTTACATTCGTCTACTAAATACAAGACACTACTTTTAAAACTAAGAAACATTAATGATGTAGTATAAGAAAGTTTAGGTGGTTAGCAGATAACTTTACATTAGTCTAATTTAAATACAAGACACTACTTTTAAAACTAAGAAACATTAATGATGGAGTATAAGAAAGTTTATGTGGTTAGCACATAACTTTATATTCGTCTAACTTAAATACAAGACACTACTTTTAAAACTAAGAAACATTAATGATGGAGTATAAGAAAGTTTACGTGATTAGCACATAACTTTACATTCGTCTAATTTAAAAACAAGACACTACTTTTAAAACTAAGAAACATTAATGATAGAGTATAAGAAAGATTATGTGATTAGCACATAACATTACATTTGTCTAATTTAAAAACAAGACACTACTTTTAAAACTAAGAAACATTAATGATAGAGTATAAGAAAGTTTACGTGATTAGCACATAACTTTACATTCGTCTAATTTAAAAACAAGACATTACTTTTAAAACTAAGAAACATTAATGATGGAGTATAAGAAAGTTTAGGTGGTTAGCACATAACTTTACATTCGTCTAATTTAAATACAAGACACTACATTTAAAACTAAGAAACATTAATGATAGAGTATAAGAAAGTTTACGTGATTAGCACATAACTTTACATTCGTCTAATTTAAATACAAGACACTACTTTTAAAACTAAGAAACATTAATGATAGAGTATAAGAAAGTTTACGTGATTAGCACATAACTTTACATTCGTCTAATTTAAATACAAGACACTACTTTTAAAACTAAGAAACATTAATGATAGAGTATAAGAAAGTTTACGTGATTAGCACATAACTTTACATTCGTCTAATTTAAATACAAGACACTACTTTTAAAACTAAGAAACATTAATGATAGAGTATAAGAAAGTTTATGTGATTAGCACATAACTTTACATTCGTCTAATTTAAATACAAGACACCACTTTTAAAACTAAGAAACATTAATGATGTAGTATAAGATAGTTTAGGTGGTTAGCACATAACTTTACATTCGTTTACTAAATACAAGACACTACTTTTAAAACTAAGAAACATTAATGATAGAGTATAAGAAAGTTTATGTGGTTACACATAACTTTACATTCGTCTAATTTAAATACAAGACACTACTTTTAAAACTAAGAAACATTAATGATAGAGTTTAAGAAAGTTTACGTGATTAGCACATAACTTTACATTCGTCTAATTTAAAAACAAGACACTACTTTTAAAACTAAGAAACATTAATGATAGAGTATAAGAAAGTTTACGTGATTAGCACATAACTTTACATTCGTCTAATTTAAAAACAAGACACTACTTTTAAAACTAAGAAACATTAATGATAGAGTATAAGAAAGTTTATGTGATTAGCACATAACTTTACATTTGTCTAATTTAAAAACAAGACACTACTTTTAAAACTACGAAACATTAATGATATAGTATAAGAAAGTTTACGTGATTAGCACATAACTTTACATTCGTCTAATTTAAAAACAAGACATTACTTTTAAAACTAAGAAACATTAATGATGGAGTATAAGAAAGTTTAGGTGGTTAGCACATAACTTTACATTCGTCTAATTTAAATACAAGACACTACTTTTAAAACTAAGAAACATTAATGATAGAGTATAAGAAAGTTTACGTGATTAGCACATAACTTTACATTCGTCTAATTTAAATACAAGACACTACTTTTAAAACTAAGAAACATTAATGATAGAGTATAAGAAAGTTTACGTGATTAGCACATAACTTTACATTCGTCTAATTTAAATACAAGACACTACTTTTAAAACTAAGAAACATTAATGATAGAGTATAAGAAAGTTTAGGTGGTTAGCACATAACTTTACATTCGTCTAATTTAAATACAAGACACTACTTTTAAAACTAAGAAACATTAATGATAGAGTATAAGAAAGTTTATGTGATTAGCACATAACTTTACATTCGTCTAATTTAAATACAAGACACCACTTTTAAAACTAAGAAACATTAATGATGTAGTATAAGATAGTTTAGGTGGTTAGCACATAACTTTACATTCGTTTACTAAATACAAGACACTACTTTTAAAACTAAGAAACATTAATGATAGAGTATAAGAAAGTTTATGTGGTTACACATAACTTTACATTCGTCTAATTTAAATACAAGACACTACTTTTAAAACTAAGAAACATTAATGATGGAGTATAAGAAAGTTTAGGTGGTTAGCACATAACTTTACATTCGTCTAATTTAAATACAAGACACTACTTTTAAAACTAAGAAACATTAATGATAGAGTATAAGAAAGTTTACGTGATTAGCACATAACTTTACATTCGTCTAATTTAAATACAAGACACTACTTTTAAAACTAAGAAACATTAATGATAGAGTATAAGAAAGTTTACGTGATTAGCATATAACTTTACATTCGTCTAATTTAAATACAAGACACTACTTTTAAAACTAAGAAACATTAATGATAGAGTATAAGAAAGTTTACGTGATTAGCACATAACTTTACATTCGTCTAATTTAAATACAAGACACTACTTTTAAAACTAAGAAACATTAATGATAGAGTATAAGAAAGTTTATGTGATTAGCACATAACTTTACATTTGTCTAATTTAAATACAAGACACTACTTTTAAAACTAAGAAACATTAATGATAGAGTATAAGAAAGTTTATGTGATTAGCACATAACTTTACATTTGTCTAATTTAAATACAAGACACTACTTTTAAAACTAAGAAACATTAATGATAGAGTATAAGAAAGTTTATGTGATTAGCACATAACTTTACATTTGTCTAATTTAAATACAAGACACTACTTTTAAAACTAAGAAACATTAATGATAGAGTATAAGAAAGTTTAGGTGGTTAGCACATAACTTTACATTCGTCTAATTTAAATACAAGACACTACTTTTAAAACTAAGAAACATTAATGATAGAGTATAAGAAAGTTTATGTGATTAGCACATAACTTTACATTCGTCTAATTTAAATACAAGACACTACTTTTAAAACTAAGAAACATTAATGATAGAGTATAAGAAAGTTTACGTGATTAGCACATAACTTTACATTCGTCTAATTTAAAAACAAGACACTACTTTTAAAACTAAGAAACATTAATGATAGAGTAAAAGAAAGTTTGCGTGATTAGCACATAACTTTACATTCGTCTAATTTAAAAACAAGACACTACTTTTAAAACTAAGAAACATTAATGATAGAGTATAAGAAAGTTTACGTGATTAGCACATAACTTTACATTCGTCTAATTTAAAAACAAGACACTACTTTTAAAACTAAGAAACATTAATGATAGAGTATAAGAAAGTTTACGTGATTAGCACATAACTTTACATTCGTCTAATTTAAAAACAAGACACTACTTTTAAAACTAAGAAACATTAATGATAGAGTAAAAGAAAGTTTGCGTGATTAGCACATAACTTTACATTCGTCTAATTTAAAAACAAGACACTACTTTTAAAACTAAGAAACATTAATGATAGAGTATAAGAAAGTTTACTTGATTAGCACATAACTTTACATTTGTCTAATTTAAAAACAAGACACTACTTTTAAAACTAAGAAACATTAATGATAGAGTATAAGAAAGTTTACGTGATTGGCACATAACTTTACATTCGTCTAATTTAAAAACAAGACACTACTTTTAAAACTAAGAAACATTAATGATAGAGTATAAGAAAGTTTACGTGATTAGCACATAACTTTACATTCGTCTAATTTAAAAACAAGACACTACTTTTAAAACTAAGAAACATTAATGATGTAGTATAAGAAAGTTTATGTGGTTAGCACATAACTTTATATTCGTCTAAAACATATCATAAAAGTATAAAATAAAACAAATATATCCATAAATAATTAAAATATATTTAAAATTTACATGAAAAACAAATATTATATAAACCTGCCTTGAATTAAATTATATATATATATATATATATATATATATATATATAAAATCTTTTTTTATTACAAAATTGATTGAAAATCTATGAATATTCACAGAAGTATTAATAGAAGTAATTTTGAGTGATGCTGAAGGGAATAGCAGGTACATTAAACTTTAGCCAAAGGGCAGCTTTGTGGTAAACCCTCAACTGAAATTGACCTTTACCACTGTGGCAAGGTCAACCAGCCTCTTTATGCAAAACCACTTGTCTCTGAACGCAATTGAAAAGTAGTTTAAATTTTACTTTCTTGTATTTATAAAGAGGGAAAGGTATAATGAGTTCAAAAATTTACTTAGTAGATAAAACCACTTACTAGATTAAAAATACACAAAAACATATACTAAAATTGGTATATTTCGATCAGTGGTAGATCATCTACTGCCATAAAAAACAAAAGTATTGTATGAGTATGCTTTATTTTATTGAAACAATGAAAACAACATGTTCATTTAGGCCTACCTATTGTATATATTGAAGGAGTCTGAAAGTCCAAACTAATAGAAACTAGTACAAAATGACCGTCAAATTTTGAAAAAAAAAAAAAATTCAAAATTTATTTTCGAAATTCATTTTTTCGGTGTCAATTTGTAGAATTTGTTAAGACGTAAGGTTAAGTTAAGGATTTTTTTATACCCTTAAGGGGTGTAGCTAACACAAGGAAAATCATTAGGCTACCAACCGGGCTCAAACTTACGTAGCCTTAGATGATTCACTAATCTATACTGCAGAGAGGTAAAGACACGCCTAAACCAACTGAGCCACGTCGCTCCCCATTTGAAATATAACTCAAAACTACAAAAGTGTCAAATTAACGTATCGCATACGCACCGAAATCAGAAGTGAAGTTGTGAGATAGCGCAATACGATGTTATTAAATAGAAAGGAGTTCTAGCCCCCAACACTCCTGCGTCCTCGCTTCCCACACCCATTCTTTTTTCTTTGTTTAAGACGAAAAATTTCTCGGTCGTCATCGCCTCATAAAAGAAGAAGATAAAATAAAGTTGAATGCCCTAACATCAGGGTCGAAAGAGTGCCATGGTCGGTCAAGAGATACCTTATAGGAAAGATGAAAGAGAGGCATCTAACCCAAGACTACATAAAAATGTGTAGATCCCGCCAGAATCTTTCGACGTCGTCACGCCCATACTCATTATAGTGAGCCCTTAAGGGTCACACATACGTTATAAATCACAAGAGCTCCACTTCTAAACTGAAATAATGTCCAAGAACGACTTTCACCAAAACTAAACCAATCCAAACATCGCGACCTACTTTACCAACTGCTCGAAGGTTTTTAGTACGCACGGGCAAACAGAAACATAAATACAATAAACAAAGTAAACTTTGTCATACAACAATTCCCCAAAACCAAGAATAATATTTACTCCCTCCCACTAAAGTCTCTAGTCTACTGATAAGTAACAATTTTATGTTGTTTTCTTTATCACTAATATTTTGCTCAAGTTATTCCTTGCAAGAGATGAGTAATTTATATATAAAATCCTTTTGTCAACTTTAAGAAAAATGTATATCTGTGAGGTTAAAGTAAATCTGGTCAAAATTACTAACTCAAAATTTGATAACAACTCAAGTATACGGTGCAAAAACATTGCATAAACTTTTCACACATCAATGATTTATTCAACAAGAAAATGTCAGCATTCTTAACGTTTTCTTAAATAGTAACATATTTAAAATAAAATCAAAACCATAATAGTTTAATCTTTTTACACCCATCGTTGAAGTCTCTCGATTCAAAGACAATGTATCAAGTATTTGAATCAGGCGATTGTAAAGTTATGTGCTTAACCACGTAAGCTTCTAATACTCTATCATTAATGTTTTTTTAAGACAAATTATTTCCTTTACAAAATACTCTGCTGTAAATTTTTATGAAAGGTATATTTTTAATTTTCTTTTTATCAAAAAGTAAGTATTGTGATTGTGTTATTATTGATGGTCATTCATCAGTATAAACAATGATAAAGCAGTGTTATTATTAAAACAATAAAATCATTTACAATCTGAGTTTGTCACAGAAAAGAACAAAATGGGGATATTAAAAGACTTTGTCTGGAGGTTTGGTGTAGGGTTCGAATATAGACGCTAGGAAAATGATATTTTTAAAAGTGTCTCACAAAGCGATGTGTAAAGGAGGGAAACCCTTGTGTTTGGGGGTGGGTGAAACAACCCTAACCTAAATACAAAGGGTTTAAATAGGTCAGGGGCAATGTGACACTCTGACTTTATAGAGGTATTGTGTAGATATTTGTTATCATCTTTCTTGATATTCTTGTAGAGAGATGGGTTTTAGAAGTGGAATATATAAATGAGGGTAAAAGTTTGTGCATAGGTTTGCATATGTTTGCACGGTTGATGTTTTTACAAATTTATATCTTCTTTTTTGTACAATCTCCTGCCAATCTAAGCATTATTATGGTAAAGCTGTATTATAGACGAGTCCTAAACGGAGGAATCTAGTAGTAAAGTAGTTCTTGAAGATGGAGGAACTTCGAAACGCGTCTACAAATGTAAATAATAAGACAATACTAGGACAGTACTAAGAAGGTTGTACTCAATTTAATTATGTAGATCCTTATTATTATCATTATAACTTTCTAAGGGTTGTACAACACAGTTAAAATTTGTAAAGTAAACTTGCACTTTGTCAATTTAGACTTTTAAAACAAAAATATGTAATACACTGTGTAAACATGTAAAACAAACTCAAACCCCCCCCCTCCAATCGCAATGGCTAAAACCAAATAAAAAATAGAGTTGGTGGGTGTTTTTTTACACTGGTTTTCGTTATTAATGTTCACATTACACTAAAATTTAAACGAAATCGGTAGGGAGGATTTTGAGAAATTACGTCAAAGATATTCTTTTATAACCGATTTATAGCTTATTTTTAAAAAATACCTAACCTAACCAATACTTTTGGAGAGATGCCGACCAATACGGTTTGACGTTTTGTTTGAGTCCTTAATTGCTACACTTAAGCAACAGCTAATCAATATAGTTAAAGTTTATTTTGAGCAAATCGTAATTTTGTAGTTTTTTCTTGTGGCAACCTCCAAATTTTACAGTAATAGAGAAAAAGTGTAAAACAAGTCCCGAGATATGGACGAAATATGCTCAGATATCAAATTTGATGAACCCTAGAACTGGCGTATAGGGTTTTCCGTTATTGTGCATTTTGCAATCGTTAAACGATTCACTTAAGTAGATATCTTATTCAAAACACAACTTGTATTTATTTATTATTTTGAGAAAGATTCATAGAATTCATCTTATGTTCTCATAAACGTAGAATTTATGTTCTCTTCGAAAAAGTTTTGTAGAAAGATATTTTAAAACCCACTTGTTCTTTGCCAACGCTTCATCGAAGAACAGGTGGGTTTTAAATAGGTACTTACACTCCTGCCTTCTCATAGGGGTTTCTATTTATGCTTCTAGACTTTATTCTTAGGGGTGGACCATAGTGATTATGGGCTTAGCCATCTCCAGGGAACCTAGCTGGATATACACCTTTCTTCAAAAAACAACTTTTTTGGAGTTATTCAAAATGGATATATTCGGGGTAAAATCGATAACGATTTTTGATACATCACAACTTTCTCTATATAACGTACTTGCAAGAAAATTAAAAATAATGAAGTTCAAATGTTAGTAGCTTAGGTTTCAAGATCAGTCTGCCAAACTTTGAAAAGGGCTCTGGAGATTAAAATAATGAAAAATTTTGTAATAAATAAATGTTCAAAAATCCTTAAGTTCCTAACGGTATAACTCCAGAAAGAATGTAAATACCAAATTTTACAAATTGTTTTATACTAAGTTCAGAATAGAGCCTACCATAAAATCTAATAATTTTTCACTTAACAGTTTCAAAATGGCGTTCAGTAAAAATGATTAATCCCAAATATCTCGAAAACTGTTGATTTTACAAATTATTTGCAAAGAAAAGTATTTCCAGATATGTTGAAAAAAAATGGTGATCGTTAACTACAACAATTTTATGGACAGATTTTTAAAAAAACTCAGTTTTTCCACGTTTATTGGGAACATAAATACGAATTTTACAATAGTTTTAATAACGAACTTCTAAGAGCTCATTCTACCTTATAGAATCCTTTGATTTTCCCTTCAAATAATACAAAACACCAAATAGAAACCAAAAAACACCAATGCAGTTAGTGAGAAAAGACGACATTTAGAGGCATTCATTTTAGTAGGATTGTTATTTTGAACATATATATAACTTACCATAGTAGGAGTAAGTACAGGGTTACCAACTGCTACGGATGTTTCCAACTTATTCTCCCTCACAGCTCGCACCTGTACCAACCTTGTATCAATTACACGAAATATCCCAATCAAATTAGGTTTCAACAGGGAACAAATATATTTGGAAAACGCGCAGAAATAACATTTAGCTAAATTGGAATGCTATTCTTGAAAAATTCCTGGTTCTACGAGATAATGCAGATTCTTAATGAAACGGCATAAAAAAGGGCCAGCTGATTGACGTAAACATCTGAACAACTTGCGTTTTTTTTATAAATTTGATTTAATCTTAAAATAGGTGAGTAGAGAACTATTAAATTTCTTTCTAATTTTAAACGCCGACACAACTTTAAAAAGCGAGAACATAAAGAGGATTTCTCTACACAATTTCACATTAAACAAAAACTATGCCAAGTTTACAATCAACACTATAAATTCCATCAAAATCGCTCTGTAGGAGTGAAAAAATGTGCGAGTTGACATTAGGAATGCTTGTTTTAATCCTACACAAGACAGTACTGGAAGGATGTTAAAAACTTTTTATCTGCTCTATTTATTTAAAACAAACTTTTTTTAAAACATTTTTAATAGATTAAAACTCCCAATGTTCATTTTTTTTTCAATAAATCTCTATAATTACACATAAATTACAAACAAATTTTATTGAGAAACGTTTTTTAAATTATTTTTAACACACCCCTTAATATATGCAAGTTTTAGGGAAAAAAAGGAAAACATTCACATTCATAAAACGACAATTATTCTAAAATTATAAGGGATACAACATTGGAAGTTTAAAGCCGATTAAATCCGCTAAAAAAAACTGCGTAAAAGGAACAAAATCGTAATACAATTTCAAAATTTAATCTTTGGTTCGCAATTAAAACAGTATAGACTAAAACTAGCGATTCAAAATATATCAATTTTATAAGTTTCACGATTGTATCATAAATTTTTAATCATCCCTTATTTTCATTTCCATTAAAATTAGCGATTTTTCTAAATATATGGACATTATCAACGTCGAAATTTCATCGTCTTCATAATACTTTCATTATTATTTTAAGAAAAAATGCAGTGTTTTTATGAACCAACACCACTTCTTTAAGTTCCATTAAAAATTCGTTTTCCCTCACCTAAAATATTTTGGTTGTACCATGAATTAAATACGATAATTTACCTTTTTCTATTCACTGAACACTGGATAGATCTTACAACAGTACAAACTCTCAAAATTCGTGGTACCTTGTCACAAAATTCGCAACAGCTCTGGAGCTGCGAACAACACGAAATGACTTATAATTCAGCTGTCGAAGGAAATCTGACAAATGATGCCGCCTAATTATGAGTCCATTTAGAAAACCAAACCGGTCCTTTGGGACCTTTAAACCCAACTCCACCTCCTTACACCCTGAACGAAAAGAAAGAGTTTTTTGTTAAATGTTGTTTAAGTTTTAAAGGCAGCAAGAAAGAAGAAAAACGTGTCTTTTTTGTAAAAGAGGAGAAAAACCATAATTTTCTATAAGATGGAAGATTTTTCCAATTTTTTCAGCTGTTTGGCAGTTTAATTTAACTAATAAACCTTAAAATTTCATAAAATTTATTAGAAATACGAGTAACTAGAGCTGATTTATTATTCAACGTTTTAAGGTGTTCTCTGAATTTGCAGGAAAGAGATTCAAAACCAGTTTAGGTATGTTTCGTTTAGTTTTCAGGCGAAAATTTGCGCAGTATTCACCTACGAGAATTAGAGGAGGTCCTTAGAAGTAAGGACACTCTAAATCTATCAACCATGCGGGAATTAAAGAATTTTGTTCTATTCAGGATTTATCGATACGGGAACTATCAGTTCCCTCTCGCTCCTTGGCTCCGTCCGGCTTGGAACGAAGGGTACGAAGAAGCAGACAGGAAAGGAACATGCTGTCTGTCTTGTATTAACCAGCTTGTGGTTTAAGTGAGCAAAGATAAGATACCCGGTTAAAATAACGGTTTAGGAAAGAATTCCTACCGATTACGTCAATTTCCTTACGCTTGAATAAGCGTCTGGCCCAATACTGCGCAGGCAAGAATACTTGTCAAGCGGAATAGGAGGGCCTTCCGGTAGGTAATTACCATAATCACTGGACATGACCAACTGAAACCATATCATGCAGATAAGATAATGAAACTACCGCACATCTTCAATTCTACAGCGAGACACTTGATCTAAGAAGAAGGATCTTTGGAGTACCTGTAGAATTTATGGGCACTAGCGTCCCGAGAAGATGCTTGATTTAGTTTTGTTTGAGACGAAAAACCATCGCTGTTATTATCGCTGATTTTTAATTACTACTCGAATCGGTGTAAAGTCGTTGGAATTGAATCGGGGCACAAAAAACCTACTGTAGGTGGTTGGAGTCCTGCCTTCCATTGCCGCAAATATCTGCGAAACCGAGTCTGTGGCGATGGGTCTGCAAACATTCGTGACCAGTCTGAACTCCGCTACGCCCTCTGCTCTTATTTCATCTCTTGGTAAGGAACCATTCAATATTAACGGTTCCCATTACTCCCACATATACCTCCAGACGGTAGTGTTGTACGGCGTGTTTATTTTTGCCTCTGCAGATGTTGAGATCTCTATTGGAGGTTGAGGAAGAGACTCCTTGTAAAAAGAGCCTCCTTGGGGTTAATCTCCTCTAGAAAAAAGATATCGTGTGGTACTTTAAGGGTAAAAAATTGTTAAGAAATGGTTTGAAGAAGAAAATCATATACATTATTTGTTTTGGTGAAAGTGTGTCAAAATTTGAATAACCGTAAAAAACAAAAATATACAAAACCACACCTAAAAAAAACCGGTCCAACCGTACAAAGTTGTTAACGTTATAAAAAAACAAAAAACAATTTTTCGATTCATAAAAAAGATTTTACAAAAATATTACCGTCAAATTTTAACCATCATAGCTTCATCTATAATATTGTTTTTAACCCCGAGAACGACTATTAATACACCCACCGCTAAATAAAGTTGACATGCCTAAAGGTATTTCGGCGTTGCTTTATAGACGGCAACTTACAAAGAAACTTGTAGCAGTGAAGGGTTAGGGTGTAGAAGAGAGGGGTAGCTTCCTGAGTAAGTCCTTTAGTGGACAAGGGGCGGACAAGGGCTAGCCCGATTTATCAACTGAATGAAAGGGTTGGGGAAGGTCGTCGTTTGTATTGTACTAGGTCAGGGTCCGACGCTTCTGAATGAAATAGTGGAAGAATGATTTCTTAATAGTTTTACGTCAGGAATAAAGACATTGTTTTATGAGTTTTAGTAATAAAAACTGATTTCAACAACAGAATGAAGGCATCAAAGTAATTTGTATTTAATAATTAATTGCTTTTTACATACCTACTTAATATACAGGGTTATTGAAACTGATATGACCGCTGTTTTACTCGGTAAGTACAAAAGTTTTAAAAAAACTTTTAATAGTAACTAATCAGGATTTTTTTTTAAGCTTAAACTAGAGGTATTACTGAATTTTTCACACCATCCGCCATTTTTATAATATGGCTGTCAGAGACCTCTATTTTGGAACTTTTTTATTTACTGGATATTTTTCGATATCTTTAAACGTTTAGGAGCTCAAAGTTGGGATAATATTTTCAGAGGTTAGCTTTCCGTACCTGAAAAAGTTGAACCGAATTTAAAATTGAAACATGGAAAGACTGTAATGTATAAAAAAAATATTAAAAGTTTGAAAAGCAATATTTTATTCTTTTTTTTTTACTCATGTGCCAGGACTAATAATTGGCAACATTTTTGATAATTTTTTTTATAAGAATAATTTGGCAATACACTTTACAAATATCAGGTAGTTAATCTACACTCTTTATTCCTAAAACCGGTAAAAAATTATTACAACTTAAGACCCCAACCTATGAATAGAAATACCGTTCAAACGCCAGCATTTTCTAAATTCCACAAGAAAAATTATTTTCGTGAAGTTTACATCATAAAGGCCCAAATTTTACAATTTCTTATCAAAATAAAAAACTCATTTTAAGATATTGGGTTTTGTCATGGTTCAAGTAGTCTACTCCTATTGTTGACCAATACTTGTTTCATTTGTCGAATACTTTTGTCTTTCATTTGTGACACGAGTTTATGAGAAAGATGGTATAACATTTATGAAACAATTTTTGTCTTCCATTAAAAAATTCGAAATGAATGTCCACAATAAGTTGAACTATGTAAGACTCTACAAAACATAACATACAATATATAAACTAAACTCTACGTATAATCAGTGAGACTCTACAAAACATAACCTACAATATATAAACTAAACTCCGTATGATCAGTGAGACTCTACAAAACATAACCTACAATATATAAACTAAACTCTCCGTATGATCAGTGAGACTCTACAAAACATAACCTACAATATATAAACTAAACTCCGTATGATCAGTGAGACTCTACAAAACATAACCTACAATATATAAACTAAACTCTCCGTATGATCAATGAGACTCTACAAAACATAACCTACAATATATAAACTAAACTCTCCATATGATCAGTGAGACTCTACAAAACATAACCTACAATATATAAACTAAACTCCGTATGATCAGTGAGACTCTACAAAACATAACCTACAATATATAAACTAAACTCTCCGTATGATCAATGAGACTCTACAAAACATAACCTACAATATATAAACTAAACTCTCCGTATGATCAATGAGACTCTACAAAACATAACCTACAATATATAAACTAATCTCACCGTATGTATAGTGAGACTCTACAAAACATAACCTACAATATATAAACTAAACTCTCCGTATGATCAATGAGACTCTACAAAACATAACCTACAATATATAAACTAAACTCACTGTATGATCAGTGAGACTCTACAAAACATAACCTACAATATATAAACTAAACTCACCGTATGATCAGGGAGACTCTACAAAACATAACCTAGAATATATAAACTAAACTCTCCGTATGATCAGTGAGACTCTACAAAACATAACCTACAATATATAAACTAAACTCCGTATGATCAATGAGACTCTACAAAACATAACCTACAATATATAAACTAAACTCTCCGTATGATCAGTGAGACTCTACAAAACATAACCTACAATATATAAACTAAACTCCGTATGATCAATGAGACTCTACAAAACATAACCTACAATATATAAACTAAACTCACCGTATGATCAGTGAGACTCTACAAAACATAACCTACAATATATAAACTAAACTCTCCGTATGATCAATGAGACTCTACAAAACATAACCTACAATATATAAACTAAACTCACCGTATGATCAGTGAGACTCTACAAAACATAACCTACAATATATAAACTAAACTCTCCGTATGATCAGTGAGACTCTACAAAACATAACCTACAATATATAAACTAAACTCCGTATGATCAATGAGACTCTACAAAACATAACCTACAATATATAAACTAAACTCCGTATGATCAATGAGACTCTACAAAACATAACCTACAATATATAAACTAAACTCCGTATGATCAATGAGACTCTACAAAACATAACCTACAATATATAAACTAAACTCACCGTATGATCAGTGAGACTCTACAAAACATAACCTACAATATATAAACTAAACTCTCCGTATGATCAGTGAGACTCTACAAAACATAACCTACAATATATAAACTAAACTCCGTATGATCAATGAGACTCTACAAAACATAACCTACAATATATAAACTAAACTCACCGTATGATCAGTGAGACTCTACAAAACATAACCTACAATATATAAACTAAACTCTCCGTATGATCAATGAGACTCTACAAAACATAACCTACAATATATAAACTAAACTCACCGTATGATCAATGAGACTCTACAAAACATAACCTACAATATATAAACTAAATCCGTATGATCAATGAGACTCTACAAAACATAACCTACAATATATAAACTAAACTCACCGTATGATCAGGGAGACTTGACATGATATTATTATCCACTGCACCATTGACCACTGTCTGTGGCGGCGTCTGTCCACTACGAGGCACTTTGCTTCGGTAACTCTGAAATCATAAAAGCATATTTTCAATACTTATCCAGCCCCATCTTACAATGTAATACAAACATATTCTCTAAATGTAACCCCCAAAAGTTGGTTTCTTAGGCCTTGTAGGAAATTTTTAACTTTATTGTTAGATCCAGTAGGGTAAATTTGTTTCAAACAGTTGTTACACAGGTTTTTTTAAATGTCATAATTGGGCATGTCATTACGTTATTAACGTCGGATAGGCCCTAACTCGCTTCGCTCGTGTTACTGTCTCGGCCCTTACGGTATATATGTGATGAAGCCTTCAATCTGCCCTGCCTAATCTAGTAACTATACGAATACTGCATCACATTTCCTTGGGAGGTAAAGTTCGAAATTATATTTTGACATTAACTTAGCTATTTATCATTGTAGAGATGTGAGGTAAAATCTGCAAATTTGTATCTAATTTAGTTGAATAACACGAGATATTAACAAAATGCTGTTTTTAAATAACCGCCATTTTGATATTTTCAATAAGGATATTTTACTAGTTATTGACCAGATCATAGTCAAAGAACTGAAGAGTTTTCGATCAGTCAGAAGATCACCATTTTGCAGGCGATGTACGTCGCTCCAACAAAAACCAAAAAAAAACAAAACAATGGAAGCAAAGAGGATAGGACTGAGATGATGAAGGAAGATCTGATAGCAATAATTGTGCAGCTAACTCCCGTATTGTGGGTATATTACCTTTCAGCCACCACTTGGTGACAGCTGACATTTCATCACTTGATTCACACAACATCGCAAAAGCGCAATATTTTTGTCATTCAAATTTCATCAAACTACTCCAATTGACAGTGGTCCTAGCTCGACTGAGCAGCGCAGGTAACCTCCTTGCTATGTGCTGACGACATCGACCGCGACTTAACTAGTAGCATCCACCGCGACCCACTTGTTCTGTTCGTACCCTTAGACGATCAAATATATAAAAGTGTGTCGACGTCGTGAAACCCGTAAAGATCAGGACATAGAGGAAGCTGAGTTTGGCAGAAGAATTGATAAAGCATACGATGGATTTAACATCCGAAGGAGATACAGACGTAACAAATTTTTCGAAAAGAAATACAATGAAGATTGCATGGACGTGAAACTTGCAAATTAAACAAGCCGTTGGTTGGGAAAGTTCAAGTGTTCTTGAATAAATGTTTGAGAAAATAAAATGTCCGGGCACAATCCACAATCGGGAATAAAGAACTATGGAAGAATAAAAACATGGAGGTCCAAATTAGGAGAAGGAGAAAATAAAATAATGTGTAAATAATTTATAATTTCAAATTTGACTTATTTCTTTGCTAGTTAAATACTATTCATCTCATTGGTCTTCATATTCCAACCAATATTATTTGAAACAACACAACCGATTTTAAAAAAATTAAGCGTTTTAAGAACTAATTATAAACGCCATTTTTTTAAGTAAAATATGAGTTAGGATACTTGTGAGGCTATTTTACGCGCATAAAAAATATAAACCCTTATGTATCAATTTTAAACAAAATCGGTTTAACAGTTTCCGAAAAACGGTACCTGCATTTCATACAGGAAAATAAAATAAAGCGAAAAGAAAAAAATATGATTGCTCAAAATGTCAAAAATCTGCTGGAATTAAAACTACGTAGATCACTAGTAGGCTAAGTTACTGACTGTACCTCTCTACAGCGTCTTTATGTTACTGGATACGTCTATCAATGTTAATCCGGCAGGAGAGAATAATATTATACCGTCCAATTAATTACACACATTTCCATCACATCTAACTATATGGGAAATCCGCGCGGAAATACTTCCACTACAAAGTTTTTTTTTCTGAATACTTTATCCGAACTAGTTATAGAATATTTCTGAATGCAGTTGTCTTTTTACATATTTAACAGTTTCAATATTTAGAATATACAAAAAATGGCTAAATTGTACATATTATTAATATAAAGTAAAAACTACGTAACGCTCTTAAAGATTTCACGCCGCACAATGGCAATGTTTTCGTTCAAAATTATCTAGAGCATTTGTTTCGCAACCGATTTTGTGAAATTTAAAACGAGCATTAAAAAAAAAAACCATTCCAATAAAGTTGCGAAACAAGTGCTTCAGATAATTTTTAACGAAAACATTGCGATTCGTGCCACAAAATTGTTCAACCATATCACGCTTTTAACATCATTTTTGCGGACATTAAATACGAGATGGCGGTTTGGTTTACAAAACTTCAAGCAAAACATGCAATGAAAATGCAGAAATACAGAAGGAGCAGCAGATGGAGCAACTAAGGATTGTAAGTCGATACGGTCTATCCTGAACTGAACAAAAAGATTACTTTAACGGAATGATGAAGCGTAAACAAGAGGGATGGATGTAATATAATGATTGTTAGAAGGGTCAGGATGGATATATGACGAGTTTTGACAGCTGTGTGATGCTATTTGTAGTTCTGTGCGGGAGGTGCGGGAACTCATGCAACGAGAATTCGTCAGCGAGACTCATTGCCGTAAGCGAATTTCCTTTTGTTACAAGCCTTTAGTGTTTATTTAATGTTTTAGCCAAGTTATATCCATTAAGAAACGTATTTGAAAACTGTATTGTATTTAGGATTATTTAATTTTTTAACCAAGATATATCCATTAAGAAAAGTATTGGACAACTGTACTGTATTTAGGGTTATTTAATTTTTTTTAATCAAGATTTATCCATTAAGAAAGGCTAAGAAGGGCACTACAGCAGGGAGTAAATAGATGTACACCACGAACACAACTAAATCGTCCCAAGAGATGAATTAAGATAGAACTGAATTTCGAGCTGAAGGCTTCCAAGCTGAATTGGTCAGTCTAGATGTCAGTGAGAAACCCGTATGGCCACTTGTAAAACACTTTACACATGCACCAATGCGCTATACCCCACTAATAGGCCCTCATGGACATGTAGGGGACCCGGATGATAAGGTAAATCTATTTGCTGACACCCTGGAACAAGCGTTTCAACCAAATACTCAGCCCTATGACCCAGTTTTCACTGACACGGTTGAAAACAACACTCTATACACAAAACAACCCTCACAGAAATTAAGTGGGTGATTTCACACACAAAGGCCAGGAAAGCTCCTGGGCCAGACACTATTGGAAATACAACACTCAAAAACTTATCGGAGAAAGCGCACAGGTTCTTCACAAACATATGTAATGCAATTCTCCGCACTCAACATTTCCCTGCTGCTTGGAAAGAAGCTAAAATATTAGTTTTTCCCAAGCTGGGGGAAGGACAAGCATAGGCCCGAATCCTACAGACCCATTAGTTTGCTGAATACAATGAGCAAGGTCTTTGAGAAGATCCTGCTCAAACGTATCAACAAACATATACACACACACAACATCTTGAGGCCTGAGCAATTCGGTTTCAGAACCAAACACTCAACAACACTTCAACTGCTGAGAGTTGTTGAATACGCTACCAGGGGTTCAATGATAATCAATCGACAGGGTCAGTTTCCTGGACATTGAAAATGCCTCTGATAGCGTTTGGCAGTGGTCTCATAGACAAAATTAGGCAATACAACTTCCCAGACGGGCTGATACACCTCATTAGGTCTTACCTAGCAGACCGCAAGTTCAGGGTTGATGTAGACCAAACAACATCCACACAGAGGACAATACAAGCTGGCGTGCCTCAAGGTTCGCTCATCGGGCCAGTATTGTTCAATATCTACGTCAACGACATTCCAACACTTGATAACACCAATGTGACTATATATGCAGACGACACCGCGATATCCGCACAGTCATGGCAACCATGTATGATCTACAGTAGGTTACAAACTTCGCTAAACAATATAGAGCCATGGCTTAGAGCCTGGAGAGTAAGGTAAATGTGTCCAAGTGCCAGGCGCTTTTGCTATCTAAAAGAAACTCACACACCATTAATACTCAATTACGCTTATTCAACGAAGACATACACTGGCAGGGTCAGGTCAAGTACCTCGGGGTCATCCTAGATAGGAAACTGACTTGGTCTGCCCAAATATCCGACACAATTAAAAGAGTAAACATGAAACATCACAACTATATCCATTGCTCAATAAAACAAATTCTCTTGAATTGAGAACAGCCACCACAATCTATTCATCTGTATAAATGGACAGGTTTCACCTGAGCTGTGGAGTTTGGGTGCGCAGTGGGTCTAGGCGTGGTCTAAGTAGCAGTGAGGTGGTGGGTGAAGCGGTCGCCTCAGTCTGTGTCGGGTGTTGGTACTAACAACGATGTCTGCAAGACCGCTGGATCGTGGACAGTAGTCGGCGCCGACTCTTTCCCCTACAATGCCTCTATCCCCACGCGGCCTCGAACTACAAACTTGTACCTCCCTTCCACGCGCAGCTCACAGCTCAGATGAAACCTGTCCATTTATACTTAAAATTTGATTATGCGTAATTAAGAATTTTAAAATTTTCAAAAGCCGATTTTATTAGAGAGAGAGATAACTTTTTGATTGGGCCGTTAGTGATTATACATCAAAGCATAATTTGAACAAAATCGTTGGAGCTGATTAAGTCGCGTTCAAGTTAAGGGTGAGGAGTATGATACTTAGCACCAACATTAAATTTTTTTCACCAAATACACTTATTCGTAATCAGAATACTCTAGTTTAATTTGATACCTCACACATAATATTTCCAAACATAAAATTTTTCAACTTGATTGGTGTGTCCCCCCCCCTAAATACCCCAATATCAATTTTTCGTTACCTCTGTATTTTTTTCCCATATGTGGGATAACACAAAGATTATAAATGCAGTTTTAAATATATAGGATTTATCGTCTTGTCTGTGCAAACTTGTTACAACTTACAGACGGATTTTCACGCGCGTAAAATTATAAAGGTCCTTGATTTTATCTACGGACTCTAAAAATTATTCGACATATGACCAAACTACGTCCATATATGTAATTTGATTGAAATCTACGCAACCAAATAAAAATATTAGTTTATTAAATTGAAAAGACGAGCAATAATATAAGCCTTTTATGTATTTTTAACAAATTTCAAACGCTATTCCAGTACAAAAACCACAATTAAATAACAATCCATGAAAATTGTTAACCTTTTATAAAATATTCGCGAAACAATTTCCCAAAATAATAAAATCAAACTCGGAATCAGATGTACAAACACTGCTACCTTGATCATGTACAACTCCCACCTGTAATAAAACGTCGAATACACATCGATACAGTAGGCTTTGGCTCGACACGATCAGCTGACACCTAACCTACTATATTTAGCAAGTGATAGTGCAATGAATGACTGTAGTAGGAACCTACGCGCACACACGCACGTACGCAATACCCCCCCTCTCCGCCCTATAATATGATTAGATTACACCATTTATAATCAACCTTGTTATCGTGTTAAATGCAGCGACATTACGCAATCTCTTATTGTTTGTAGGTTATGTAAGTTGAAACTATGATATCAATGGTTCTAACTGTTTAAAGTATAAATAAATTCTTTATGCTAACCAAGTTTGGTTTCTGCCGAGACACAGCTACTGTACACAGAGACATCACTCATCGGTAGAAACTTCTTGGCCTACAAACTTAGAGAACATAAAATAAAGACTCCTAGCCTTCAAATATTCTTAGCGACAGAATCGGAAGAGAACAAGAGTTGGTCAAGAGAGACCCGAGGAAAGATGAAAGAGAGGAATCAAACACTAGATTACATGAAAAAGGTGTAGATCCAGCTTTTATCCCTCAGGATTGCTACGCCTGAACTCATAGATGAGCCCCTGAAGGGAATATTAATTAATAATTCCCCAATCGCAATTACAGGATCAAAAAAATAATTAGTTCTTAGTTTATCCTTTATTACCCTGAAGTATGGGTCTTTCTAAAGTGAAAACTTTAAATGGTTGTGATTTCGTTATTTGTTGTCCAATCCCAGAGAAAACTCTTTATTGTATGCAGATATATAATTGGGATTTATTAAAACAGCTGTTTTATTCCTGTATTTGTTGCCATAGCAACGAGTTTTCTCATTGTTGACTAATTTCAAATGGTAAACAAGTAGTAGTTTATAATTAATTAAGAGTTTTTTTTTATTCAATAATGACTTTACCTTTACAAACACGCGTCGCATTGATCGAGTATTATTATGTATGTAGCCTATATGAACGGAGTTTATCAGCCGGGATAAGAAAGTTTCGTACTCGCAAAGGTTTGAGGGACGGTGTTGAGTGTAATCGCGTAAAAAGCTTGTTAATAAGTTTGAAATTGTTGGTCTGTTGGATACATAACTGGAAGACCTTTACGTAACGACAAAAAAGGCTTTTTTTTTTCAGATAGAAACCGAATTGATTTTTGGCTGTGAGGATTTTTAAAGGATTGAGTGTACCATACAAAACTATAAATGTTGAAAAATTAAAAAAAAACAATGATTCAAAACGTAGCTGAGATAAATGTCAACACGTTAAGAAATGCCGCGTATAATATACAGAAAAGACTACTGCTTCTCCAGGAAGAAAATGGCGGCCACTTTGAACACCTTAATAAGTGTTAATAATAATTCTTAATAACCCTAACAAATAATAATTTGGTTAAATTAAGTTAAGTTTTTTTTAAATACCATTTAATTCCAAATGAAATTATGTACTTTATTTTGTTCTATGTTAAAAAAACAAATTATATAGTCAATTAAAGTTTTACCTTATTTTTGAAATACCTGTTATACAAAAACTTAGAATGATGATTCTCAATTTTAAAACGTCCTTTACCACCCTTACTGGTGAGCTTCGATATCCGGTAATCCAATTTGTTGGAAGTTTAAAGTACCCAAACTATTGCTATATTTTACTTTCATTCATATTGATGATTATATACAAGTTAAATGAAGTTATATAACGTTGCAAGTTTTAGAGGGCAGTTCAAATTTAATTCTTCATTTGAAATATTTTTCACGAGTTTCGTTATTCCAAGATATTTATTACGTTGGACAGTGTTTTACATTCCTGCCCAGAGAAGCCGAGTCCACGCTTTGGAACAATGCTTTAACTGTTTTAAAGCACGGTAAAGTACGCATATCTGTTTCATAGAATTTGCAATTCGGCGAACATTCATCCCGAGCACCTCGGATATTCGGCGAATAGCGAATATCTGGCGCTGCTTCGTTATTTTACGCCATTTTAAAACGGAAAAACTAAATTGAGGGCATTTCTGATTTAATTCTTAATTTGAAATATTTTTCACGAGTTTTGTTTCCAAGATATTTATTACACGTTGGACAGTGTTTTACATTCCTGCCCAGAGAAGCCGAGTCCACGCTTTGGAACAATGCTTTAACTGTTTTAAAGCACGGCAAAGTACGCCTTTCCGTTTCATAGTGTTTGTAATTCGACGAACATTAATCCCGAGCACCTCGGATATGGCGGCGAATTCGGAGTTTGGCGAATACCGAATATCTGGCGTTGCTTCGTTATTTTACGCCATTTTAAAACGGAAACAAATTAATAAGATTAGCCTAGATGTATTAGTACGTTATTCCAAAATTTCATAAAGGAAACACGCGCGCACGCACACACACACACACACACACACACACACACACGAAATATCAAATGGTCGACTTGTACAGGACCTCACCATATTTTTATGTATGCTGTCAATATAAAACGGAAAAACAAGAAAAATATAATCTGTGTAGTCGACTGCAATCTTTACACGATCTGATTAAAACGTAAACATAATTTACGGACCTGAAGATGACGTTTACAGTCGAAACCAGTACTCCACTAGTATATACAAGGATAGTTGACTTCCAGGTAATTTTAATCCATATTAGTTGATCAAAATGTAATGATAAACTGAACCAACAGATGGGAATTCGTTCAAACATCCAAACTTATTTTAAAAAATTGGCAATATTAGCAAAATTTAAAGAAGGGTGAAAAAGCAATTATGTTCCCTACCAATGTAGCCTACTAGGATATTCTATTCTAATACCAATTAATAATATAATATGCATTGCTCTTATAAAGCGACACAAGAAGTTTCCGTCATCCAATCAACTATGTTACAATGTGAACAGAACTTAGCCTCTTTAAATATCGATTCTTCCAATTTCAGTTTTCAATACATCTCCACCCTACAGCAATTCTCCACTTAACCTTGCTTGACTTACACACAACTACAAATATATTTTTCTACTGTACTTCATTTAAACTATATTGGATATAGAATTCTAAGAAATCCATTAAGCTAATTATAATTAGTTTTTAATTGAGATTTGAAGGTTTTAGAAATCGTATAACATTTAGTAATGCATTAAAAAACAAAACAGAGATCTTAAAGTCGAGAATTACTAGAGCCAACATTTTTGAAATGTTTAATACACTCGGGGTTCAGTACAGTTTAGTGAGTACATACGTGGCAATCCCGAGAGACCCTAACTGGATCTACGCCTTTTTCCATGTAGTCTTGGATTTCCTCTCTTTCAACTTTCCTATTAGGTCTCGCTTTATCAAATCTTGTTCTTTTTCGACCCAGACGCTAGAGTATTCGAGGGCTAGAAATCCTTATTTTATATTCTGTTTTAACTTTTTTTATACAGCGATGATGACGACCAAAAATTTTTTTTTCTTTAAACAACAAGGAGATATTATTATTTGTTTCATTAAATTTAATCCTATTCTCAAAAACAAGGAGTGATAAATTTCATTAACATCAGTTCAGACCGTAATGCAAAAAGTAGAAATTTAATAATTTAAAATACTAATTTTAGTCGGGTTGCAACAAACTAGTAATAAACCGTCTTTCGTTTCAACGAAATAATTGTAAAACGAAATTTTATCAAAATGGGTTCTCTTGTACGCAAACTCGCTCTAATTGTTTCCTTTGTACCACAAACTCGCTCTAATTGCTTCCTTTGTACCACAAACACGCTATAATTACTTCTTTTGTACCACAAACTCGCTCTAATTGCTTTTCTTGTACCACAAACTCGCTCTAATGGCTTTTCTTGTACCACAAACACGCTATAATTACTTCTTTTGTACCATACACTCGCTCTAATTGCTTTTCTTGTACCACAAACTCGCTCTAATTGCTTTTCTTGTACCACAAACTCGCTCTAATTGCTTTTCTTGTACCACAAACTCGCTCTAATTGCTTTTCTTGTACCACAAACACGCTATAATTACTTCTTTTGTACCATAAACTCGCTCTAATTGCTTTTCTTGTACCACAAACTCGCTCTAATTGCTTTTCTTGTACCACAAACTCGCTCTAATTGCTTTTCTTGTACCACAAACACGCTATAATTACTTCTTTTGTACCATAAACTCGCTCTAATTGCTTTTCTTGTACCACAAACTCGCTCTAATTGCTTTTCTTGTACCACAAACACGCTATAATTACTTCTTTTGTACCACAAACTCGCTTTAATTGCTTTTCTTGTACCACAAACTCGCTCTAATTGCTTTTATTGTACCACAAACTCGCTCTAATTGCTTTTTTTGTACCACAAACACGCTATAATTACTTCTTTTGTACCATAAACTCGCTCTAATTGCTTTTCTTGTACCACAAACTCGCTCTAATTGCTTTTCTTGTACAACAAACTCGCTCTAATTGCTTTTCTTGTACCACAAACTCGCTCTAATTGCTTTTCTTGTACCACAAACTCGCTCTAATTGCTTTTCTTGTACCACAAACCCGCTATAATTACTTCTTTTGTACCATAAACTCGCTCTAATTGCTTTTCTTGTACCACAAACTCGCTCTAATTGCTTTTCTTGTACAACAAACTCGCTCTAATTGCTTTTCTTGTACCACAAACTCGCTCTAATTGCTTTTCTTGTACCACAAACTCGCTCTAATTGCTTCTCTTGTACATAAACTCGCTCTATGCTTAAATCGTATAACTATGAAATCGGGGTTTGAATGGCTGGTCCAGGTTAATTTTGGTTTTGCCACTTGTGTGTGAACCATAATGTGATTTTGATTGCGATTTGGCACTCTGGTTTTTATATTATATTTTTATTTAATGGTCATTCAGAAGTCGGTAGAGTCGAATTTTATAAATTAATCAATTTATAACAACTCTACAACTCCTGCAAAGACGTTTTTGGTACATGGTGAATAATGTTTTATTTGGTGGGACTTGGAGACTACATTTAACCACAATCTGCACCCACAGCCGATGTGAAGGTTTAAATTTTGTTTTGATTTTTGAAATTAACCAATAACATCTTTCTAAGAGTTGTTGAAAAAATAGAAAACGCCTTCGAGATACTGGTAAGATGTATCGTATCTATATACCACAATTTATCACTAATGTCCCAATCGTTCACAATAGCGATGTTGATACTCGGGTGAAATGAATAATCGAATTGATCGGTTTCAAATGATTTCAATACTCGTATTATTATTTCAAAATCGAGTATCTGCGCAGAATGATTTTGCGCATCGGATTCGAACTCAGCTTTACCAATCAGCGAAACGAATATTATATCGTCTCCTTGTTCGTAGCTACGAATATTTAATTTAGAAATCGAGGATTTTATTAATCTGAACGTTCCGAGGATTTTGATACTCGGATTCACCGAGTATTTTAATTCGAACTCGCACATCATTAGTTCACACTAGAGCTCATTAAGCAACCACTATTACAAAATCATTCAAGTTGATTTTCTCGCCGTCTTAATACTTTTTCTGTACTAACATTAAAAAGTTAAAACCAAATCACTTTCTGTGTCAACAAAAGAAAATAGTAGTATTGTATATTGACGGAAGACTTCTACTGGGTCAATGTTGTAGAAGGCTATTTATAGAGCGGGTGGGGGAGGGGGTCGGTGCGAGGCTAAAAGGACAATGACCTCATTGTCTCCTACTACTACTTTCTACAACTGCCGCGGGATTCAACAACAACAAAACATCTCCGATAAAACAGGTATCGAGATTATTATGAAGTAAGCATGTGCTGAACTGTAACTGTACAGTCTGTGTAAATTAAACAGTTTACATATATTTGATTTTATGTGAAACAAATTGTATTCAGACAAACAATGAAAACGATATATTTTTTAATGTATTAATTTTAATTACTTTGAATTAAACACACATGTAGAGATAGTATTGAGGTTGTGAAAAAATCTAAATACATTTTATTTTACTTGTAAATCCCTCCCCCCCCCCAATTTTTTCGGTTATCATAGCCTTGTAAAAAACAGGAAGAAAAGAACACAAAATAAAGAATAAAAGTACGAATACAGTAATAGCGTCAGAGTCGGAAAAGAACAAGAGTTGGTTAAAAGAAAGGTCGGGATTGCCAAGCCCGTACTGTCTATAATGACCCCTTAGTGGTATTTTGAATACCATGTATGTGAGAAAACGTTTGTTAAAGATTCCTTCATTTGGAGAATTAAAATCCTCTGTGAGGACAGAATCATGAGGTTTCTCATCACAGGACTAAATAATATACTTCAGAGGCGCAAAGTCCTCTGCAACCAACATTTTAGATCTACATTCCTTAGGCAGATAAAATTCCATGACTAACGTGGAATAAAAAAAAGGATCAGAAAATTTCAAAATGGCGGCATTATTTCGGTAGTACAGTACCTTCTTATACTACCGAAGAAGAGACTAACCCCAAGGGCTCACGTATATCTAGTAAGGAAGAGACGATCTTGAAGGACTCTGGCTAGATACCCTTTTAAAATAAATATTGAATTTGACTTGTGGGATAATATTAGATAGAAAAAAAACTCGAACAATCACAAAAATTACGTTTACTTAATCAAAGGCGTTTCAACGACAAAGTCACCATCCTCAGTGATACATGAGCTTATAATGGCGACTCGTTGAAACGCGTTTGATTAAGTAAACGTAATTGTGAAATCTTGTGTTTTTTCCATCTAATAAAAATGGACATGGTTGAATTATAACTTGACCGAAACAAACTCGATCTGACTCCCTTGGATTTTTACATGTGTGGCTACTTTTAAAAACAAAAGTTTTCCTGAAGACAAAAGTTACGACATAGACAATGATATGATTCGGAGAATATTAAGACGAACTCGCTTTTGGAGAAAATATCTGCCTGTAGCAAGAGAAACCCAAAATGGACATTTTTGTAATACCTATTTAAAAAACATAAGTTTTATTGCATTTTCTGTACTATTAGATTCATTATGGTTTATATTTATTACTTATTTGTAAATGTTTAAGTTTACTACATAAGTAACTTAAAAAACAAGTTGATGAGCGCCATCAAGGTACTATCCAGCCCGATCATACAATATAATAAGGAGCAAATTTTTTAAATATAATCCTCCAAAAGATGGTTTCTTAGAAATGTTAAATTACATTGGTAGATCAAGAGTAATGTAAGTTTGTATAAAACAGGTGTTTCTCAATTATATTACTATGTTCTTGATGTTGAATATGTGTATATATTTTAAAGTCTCCACTCTCTACGTTCTTGTTAATGTTTCGGTCCTGTCTGGCCTCGAAGCTGTAAATATGTGATGAGCCTCCACTCGCTACGCTCGCGTCGTCAGCGACTCAGCTCTAAAGAATTTCGTAACAAGAAGAGTATCACATTTTCACGAGAGGTTAGGATTCGAAATTACATTTTTGACAATAACTGCGCTATTTGTCACCGTAGAGAGGGTGGTACCATTGCAGAAACAGCACCATTGAATTAGTATAACTATACAAGAGATATGGAAACCAAATTTTGACATTTTAAATTCACGTTTTCTGAATTTCAATAGAGAACAGACTGTACCGAATTTGAAATTCCTAAGTTTTCTTTGTGGCCGCTATCGTGCTTACATTACAGACTACAAAGTCGACGTCATGTTGAAAATCACTTTTTTTTCCTTCCTTTACGTCATGAAACGTAAAAATCGGAAAAAAAAACTGAAGTGGAATTTGTTTCCTTACCTTATACTTCATATTACGGGTTACAAAGGCTTACTACCAGAACCAATCATAATTTCCTCGTTCCTTATCAGAAATCACAATAGGTCTGTATTCTTTATTATCAGAAAATAAAAACAGTACTTAAAAGAGAGAGATATAGAGAAAGCATGTTTGTACACCTGCGTTAGACACAATACACCATTAGAACGCAGGTGTTCCGTCCTCCTGGCCTCGCTTTAATCAAATCGAATTGGAGCAACCTGGCCTTCAAACAGAACCGAAATAGAAAGTACTCCCTCCAGAATCCCTACTTTACTTCATCTATTGAAAGATACGAGCTCATAGATGTATAAATAGACACGAGTCAATCTGGAATCTGCACGGTGGAGGTCAAATAGGCCTGTTTGGACACCCCCCCCCCTTGGCACAATATTCGCTCAAAGTTTGATTTTTCACGAGTTGTAAATTATATGTTGAACATTTATATCTGTATTAATACTAACGCAAAAGAATTTTTTTTTGAAGAACGTAGAAAAACTGCTTCGATTGAGAGATGCGAAAATTAGCCTAATTAAAAATACTAACATGCTCACACGCGTTTGTTTACTACAACCAATGACTACATAAATACTATAAGACACGACATAGGATAGGGAAATAGTCTACGCTTTACGGGTGCTGTTCGTCACAAGTTTGACACACAGCTATCAGAAAGCGCTAGCAGCAAGTGCTTGACTGTACGCATCCCACTTGGTTGAGACTGTACAACTGTTGACCTCCCTCTCACAAACCTTCTCACTTACTTCCGTCAGCATAGTCAGTGTTGTCAGTTCGTGCGCTGAGTTAAGCGATTCTCGACCTTCCCTCGCATCTCTGGTCCCATATGTGGCATCAGTGCGTTTTCTCTTACCCGCCTGAAACATTGTTTGACCGTAGAGCCACCTAGCGCCAGTCACATCAACTTCAGATTCTCTAGCAGAGCGACCTAGCGGGTATTGGACAACTCAAGAATAAGCGTAGAATATTTAACATGGCCATGTCGTGTTTTATAGTATTTATGTAGTCATTGCTACAACTAAGCTTCAAGTTTATCTGGCAAGTTCTTATCTTGAAATCTCGGTGAGGAGGTTCAATTCGTCAAGACGTTTGAAGATTCTTGCAGATCTAACCAGTTGTACACTCATTCAAACGTCGAATCATATGACAAATATTTTTCAACATCTTTACTATTATTCATATTATTTCTTCCTTATGCTTTAGGATAATGACTTGTTCGGAGAAGTTTTCAATCACATTTTATTATTCACATTCAGTAGGTATTATCAATTAGGAAGTCTTAAAAAAGTTAACTTTGTATCAACAAGTTTGCAGTGGGTGAGTCACTTATTGTTGACTTTTTAACAAACACATTTGCAGTGGGTGAGTCACTAATCAGGCAGCTTGTCTGGAACAGGATGTCAGTGTGTGTGCGTACGTGTGATAGGGTTTTGCCAGGTAGCAGCCATTTTGAAAACTATAGGTCGCCATGAAATATAGCGTAAACAATTTTTTATTGATATTTTGGTATTTGTGTGATATTCGGAGCCCCATTTTTAAAAATTAAAATCTCGAAACATCCTTTTGGGAATATTTTAAGTTCGATCATCTGTCTACTGCCATAACTGGCAAAAATAACATAACTGCGACTTTCACTCGCCCCACTGCAATCCTTTCAAGTTCGGCCATTCGTTCATGCTAGACCGCGCCACTACGAGGTCAGTGTTACTGCAACACTCTTACGAGAATCATTGTTTGTGTTGTTATTTTGCTGATTTATTAACTTCTGTTGGTTTTAAATAATCTGTTGATCGGAATGTTGTTTTCCTTAAAATGAGGGGGAAATAATTTTGCGTTATATTCTATTAGTTCTATTTCGCTAAGACTCCACAAAATCAGGGCCAACTGTTTCAATTATGTTTTAATAAAAAAAAGGGTTATAAAATTTCAAAATTTCGTTATAATCGTCTGACGATTTTGAGTTACATTTCTCAACAGCGTCCTTTTTTACTCTCTTTTATATAGATATTCAGTTGCCCTCAAACTAGCATGAGGGGGGGGGGGCACAAAACGTTTTGTTTGGTTCTTTTGGGGCTACGTTTTGTCACACTTTCTTGAAAATCGTTTTAAACAGTTAGGAGGGATGATTAAAAATTTTTATCCGTTTAGTCACATTGTACGTACAAGATTGCAAAAAACAAACTGTTTTAACTGATCGGACAAATTAGAGGGGCCTCAAGATAGTGGGTACGGGCATAGCAATCCCAAGTAAGCCCAGCTGGATCTACACCTTCTTCTTGTAGTCTTGTATCAGGTCTTTCTTGTCCAACTCTTGTTCTTTTCTGACTCTGACGCTACTAAAATATTTAAAGACTAGAGGTCATTTATTTTATTTCCCTTTTTTTTATAAAACTATGATGACCAATTTTTTCCCTTAAAATGAGGGGGAAATATATTGTGTGTTACTCTTTTTCTTATTTTTGTATTTTCGTTTTTTAAATCTTTAAATATCCTACTTTCGCCGAGACATTACGAGTTTTTAGAGGTGTCATACCTGATTTTGTGAGTTGTGGGGAAGTTACCTCTTCGAGACCCATTACCGATTTTGAGAAAAACTAATTTTTCTTAGTTCTTATTCCATGTACTATATAATTACCATAAATTTATTCATACAAAATTATCCCAAATTGTGTTTTTCAGTATTCAACTTCCTTCCTCTCATAATAAACATAAGATATTCTTATCACAGATTGTCACAAAGCAGTTAATCTTCCGGCACGTGTCATTGTTGCTATAGACTACCTTGGACACAGATCAATACAAAGGCAACTCTGCTTTCTCTCTCACTTGCTCTCTTTTCTGCTCTAATTCGACACGTGTCGCCGTATCTGCTTAGACCTTTACGGCGTCTAAATATTAAAGAAATGTTAGTTTTTTTATAAATATTAAATTTATATAAAAAATATTTATATTAATCGACCAACTATGTATCTCCCCAATGTCAAATTCGAACTCTTCTAATATACTTTAATGTAATAGCAGATATTTCTTGTTGAAACTCCATATTCAAGGATAAAATAAAGCAAAAGCTTAAAGTTTCAAATATTTAATAGTATAAATGAGCTACAATTGTTTCGCCTTGCGGCATCGTCGGGCAAAATATTTGAAACTTTAAGCTTTTGCTTTATTTTATCCTCTTCTAATATAGATGTTCTAACAATACCATCGCTCATTGTAATGCCAAAGCGAACCCATACTACTCATTGAAGGATTTTGACCCTTCATGGGCTCATTAACATTGAGTAGACTACGGGTGTGGCAATCCCGATGCACCTAGCTGAATTTACACATTTCTACATAGAGTCGTGAGATAAATCCTTCCTCTTTCTATCATCCTCATGTTAATTTTTCATATAATAATTACGGGCTTGGCAATCCCGATGTTCCTAGCTAGGTCTACACATTTGTACATATAGTCTTGGGTTAGATCCCTCTCTTACATTTTCCCATCAACTCAGGGTTATTTTCCCCACTATAGTAAGTTACGGGCTTTGCAACCCCGAGTTACCTAGCTGGGTCTACACATTTCTACACATGGTCTGGTGTTAGATCCCTTTCTTTCATTTTCCTATTACCCTCAGGGTAATTTCCCCCCGTATACCAAGTTATAGGCTTGGCAATCCGGATGTTCCTAGCTGGGTCTACACATTTCTACATATAGTCTTGGGTTAGATCCCTCTCTTTCATTTTCCTATTACCCTCAGAGTAATTTTCCCCAGTATACCAAGTTATAGGCTTGGCTTCCCGATGTTCCTAGCTGGGTCTCCACATTTCTACACAGTTTTGGGTTAGATCCCTCTCTTTCATTTTCTATTACCCTCAGAGTAATTTTCCCCAGTATACCAAGTTACAGGCTTGGCTTCCCGATGCTCCTAGCTGGGTCTCTACATTTCTACACATGGTCTTGGGTTAGATCCCTCTCTTTCATTTTCCTATCACGCTCAGAGTTATTTTCCCCGCTATAATAAGTAGAGGTGTGGATATCCCGAAAGACTAGTTCGACCTACACATTTCTTCAAAATAGTCTTGGATTAGATTCCCCTTATTTCATATCAGTCTGTCTTGACCAACTCTTGGTGAAGCTATTAGAGTATTCGAGGGTTATGGGTTTTTTCGTTTTCATCTTTAAACAATAAGGAAAAAAAGAATAATATTGAAATTAATTTTGGTTGACTACATGTATTTATTAGTTAATTAACACTTTAAGGATCCCAATTGCGGTTCAGATTTGGTAAATTAGTGGCCGATTTTTAAATTTCAATAAACTGTGTATTACCCTTGCGTCGTTTTACTTGCCACAATAGCTCATTTCGAGCAACTTTTTTAAATAGTAGTACAGTAGTAGTATTGGATTGGAAGCGAGTCGCCCCCCCCCCCTAGACATCTCAGCCTATAAGACTTTTTGTGTACTTCCTGATTCCTCCACCTAGTTTAGTTCTATACCCTTGGTTACGTGTGGAATTTACTTCGTTAGATCACTTATCTTTTCTGGAGTTCCATTTGGGCCGAAGATCACTAGACTTCTGCATCCTAATGTTTCACCTTTCAGAAGTATATGTTTCGCAGTTTCCAAGTGTTGGTGGCAAAGTCTGTGTTTCAAGTTACTATGGATTTATCCCAAGGTATTAAAATGTTTCTTAAAAGCGCCATGTCCTGTCACGAAGCTTAACATTTCCCTTTGGTTTAGATCTGATTGAACCAGTGCCATAGAGCTTTCCTTTTGAGAGTTCTCTCCAGCGAAATCTAGTCTTAAATTGTATCCACTTTTCCTGACAATTCTTCGCAAGTTCGTCCGCTTTTTCGTTGCTTTCGTATCCTCTGTGACCAGGTATCCACCTCACCTCCATCTGGTGACAATGTCACACTAATGAAGAAGAAAATTCCTTTGAATTTACGGGCGTTATAAGCAGCCTGTCCTAACAATAATGTGCTCATTAGCAAATCCTCTCGCTAGGCACAGTTGTGCACACTACCAGTACTTCCGCCCGGATACCGTCGCATACTTTCCCAGAGCGACGCTTCGCTCTTCCTTAGAATTTTTGCATCTGCGTCCCGTCTCAAAGCGAGATCCGTCCGTGTATACAGGCGACCAATATCTGTCAATGTCGTAGTCCATGAGATCTCATTGTTAATACATAATCATTTGATTCGTGTTTCCTAATAGTCCCGTACCCTTTACTCCAACAGCTACCTCGGCGCAGCTTAAAAATCTGCTTTAATGATACCCAAATTCGAAAATTTGTTAAAACATCACATAAAACTGAGAAAATCAATCATAATAACCTATTTTTCGACGCATTTGCAACGCTCAAAAGAACATTTTCTGTGCGGCAGTTACCTTACTTTTTAAATGAAGGAACATATTTCCCCAATTTTCGTTCACTATACAACATGTATTATGTACGTGCGTGCGTTAATAAATGCTTCACAGAATTGAATAAGAATTTTTTTTTAAATTTAATTTAATGTGTCAAGTTGAATTACACACGAGATAGAAAAAAAAAATGGTTTAAAATGGGCGCTATTAGACATTTTTAAATTCGATTTTGCCGAATTTCAATAGAGTTCTATTAGAAGAGCACACTAAAGATCCCTGTAAGAGATTTCTTGTTCCTATCTTGATTTGTTGGAGCGCTATCGCGTTCACGGACGACGGCAGACGAACGAAATGTCAAATATAACTTAGTTGCCTGAGGCAATGAAATTTTAGATTGGTCAAAAACGGCGCTCAAATGTTTTGGAATTACATTCGCATACTGGGTAAGTAAAAAGAAATGTTAGTCCACCACATTCTGCATCTATAGCTTCTAAAACAAAAATTCTGTCCAAAGTCTAACTACCAGAAATATCCTACGGGATAAAAGTCCTAGAAGGAAAATGGAATGAGTTAAAACTAACAAATATTTATACACCAAAGACTGTCAAATCTTCTCTATGTTACAAACTAAGATAATGATTTTGTAGACATGGTTGGGCTAATACCTGCATTCACCAATCCTAATGCAAGACATCGCGACCTTGAAAATATAACCTGCAGCAGAAACAAGGAAAAAACCGGTTTTTATCCTACATAAATAATACGTCTGAGAGGGAAACCAGTGTTCTCGCATCTTAACAATATGCAACCTTAGGCTAGTGCTGCTTATCACTATACACTATCTTCAGAAAATGTAAACTGATAATAGTTCTACTTAGTGTTTATTTAAACTATCATTTGCTTAATTGGATAAGTCCTTGAAGCGGATTATCAACGAAGTGTTTTCATTACTGTAACAGAGAGAAATGTTTTTAGTTTTCTTATATTGGTAGTCATGAAAACGTTGTTTTCTAACTTCAACAATTTAGAGGAATTCATTTTGAGGGAGACAGCCTCTGAGAATAAATGACCGAAACGTTTACACAGATGTTGATGAAATTAATTAAACCATCTCATTTTCAGAATAGATTCCGATATATACAAAACGTCCCTTAATCTTGGAAAGGTAGAAAGCTGAAAATTTATCAATGTTTTTTGCTGTAAAAAACTATTTGAGTAAATTCACTCTCAGAATTGGGTTTTGGAAGGCAACTCAAAATTTTTAAATTTAAATCCCTCATCGAGTAAAACTTCATTTTAAACACCTTGTTTAATAGTAAATAACTGTGAAAACTAGAGGTCACACTCAAAGTTTGTCAAGAGAGACTAGAGATAGGAAAGATGAAAGAGAGAGATCTAACCCAAGACTACAAGAACAAATGTATAGATCCAGGTAGGCCCCTTTGGGAATGCCTCACTCATAACCACTACATTCAGCACAGCATTATTTGGTTTTATTTCCCATTAGTTGAAACATTTTTTTTAAATCTTTTGACCATGAAATGTGCCTGTGGATAAAAATTTTGATCACTTTTCCTTGTTTCTACAACTGTTTAAGAATAATTTTCAAGAAATTTTATTAGAATGTAGCACAAAAAGAACTAAACGAAACGTTTGGTGCTCTCCCCCTCTCCAATGCTAATTTCAGCACAACTGGAAATTCAACACAGCTTCTTGAGCTGTTCAAGAAAATCCTATAACACAAATATGTCAAACGACTTCGAATGAAAATTTGAAAGTTTATAATCCTATTAAAACCATCATATTATATTACAATTTGAGTCGAAACAGTTGTTCCTGATTTCGAGGTATTTGACATTTGAGGAAGGTGGCAAATGCATACTTTTATTTATTTTGTGCACGAGTGTCTAAGAAAGGTAGTGGGGTAGTGCACTGGTTATTTGGAAACAAAAATACAACTCTAAAAAACTAAACATGAGACAAAATTTACACAATAAAACAAAAACAATACAATGCCCATTGTCCGATTTTCAATTGAAATATAACCCAAAAATGAAAGTGGAAAATAAACTAGGTTATTTATTATAATAACAACTGGCCTATAGGCTAAATACTCATTACCATTCCATCTACAATATTTTACATAATTCAAGGTGGAATTGTTTTAATAATTTATCTTATTATTCCTTTCCTTGTTGCTATACACCTGCAAAATTACAAGTTATTGTTTAAAACTGGTAATTAGCTGTTATAATCGTGAATGAATAAGCCTACCTTTTCATGTACACAATAATGAATTTACGTTAACCCACCATCTTGATTTTGAAAGTATGATGATTTCAAGAAAACCTGTACCTCTTGACTGATTTTAAAATTTCATAAGACAAGAAAAAATCGAAAAAGTGATATTTGATATGGCTGTCCATTTATAATCAAAACAGTATTTTGTTTAATTTTATATAGGAGACTATTTTGTAACCATAAATTAAATTAAGACAAAATCCAATAAACATTTCAAAATGGCGGGTAATTAAAATGTTTTGTCTATTTTGATTTAATTTAAAACACATTACATCAAAATTTAATGATTTTAATGAATTCTGCATGCAATACTACCAACCGTAACTCTCTACAACGAAAATTTACAAACGTGTATTTTTGGAAGTTAACCTCCAAAATTTACAATTATATTTTTGTATAAAAATTAGTAGTTGAGTATTAGGTTCGAGATAAACAATTTGTAGTCCTATATATGAACAAATCTTTAGGAGATTTAAATTGTTTCAAAGAGAACCGATTTTTTAGATAATCTATTGTAGTGCCTAACATTTTTGTAGGACTTTATTTATTTTTAAACTTTAAAAGAATTTTAAATACTTTTAATAAATAAAATGTGACATTTTTATACCTATTCCCCCCCCTCCCAAAGAGTTTTAAACTATTAAATTTTTAATTTTTACAGCAAATAAAATTCTAAATTCTCCAACTAAAATCCAAGACTGAAATCACGTGACAATTTTTAGGATAATAACACATGACTCAGTGAGGATTTTAAACCCAAATGAAAGATTTGATGCTTATAAACAACTGAAGTTTCATTACCAAATAAAATTTGAAATATAATTTAAATTATATACAGGTTAATATACACAAATACAAATAGCCTATAGGCAATGAATGCATACAGGTTGATATACACAAATACAAATAGGCAATGAATCTACACAGATTTATCTACACAAATATAGAGGCCACAAAAAATACACAGCACAAGCTCTAAAAAAATAATAAAAAAGTTTAAAGCCACCAGAATTCCTTCAAAACGGTAAACAACAGGCCAAAAACTTTTTTATGTGTAAATAATTGTTTAATTACCTGGAATAGTAATAAAATCTGATTAATTTTACGACATAAAAAATGTTTCAATTAAAACCAAGATTAGTCTAATAAAATATATCAATCTTACCTATAAAGAAGAATTAAAATCCATAATGTTGTCCAAATATAAACGATTTAAAAACACACCACAGATAAAATACAAATACACATTTGAATACACAATACACACCACACAAAGAGAAAAAACAACCGATATAGACTAGCTTATAAGTTTTTTTTTAAATAAACTTTTAACTACACTGAAGATATCATTCCAATTCATAAAATCTAGGTTATGTTTTTCTACTCCCACTCCTACATAGCCTTCAAACAATAGTTTATAACAAATAACATAACAAGATTCAACACATAATAAAAACTTAAATTTAACAAACACTAAAACAACTTCGTTGTTTAAAAACACTTTAATCACAGATTTCTTACAATAATCGATTGTTTTCAATGTTTTTTGTCACGACCGCCCCGAACGTTGCCTTCTACCAGATATCCAAGATATTTTTCCCGGCTCCCCTCCATCAATTCTGTCCCCCCTCCCACTCTAGGCACTTCTAGTACGCAGGCCTGGCTATTACGTTTTGTAAAAACATTCGCTCTAAGGTCTGCTACTATTCCCTATATCGACATTTACCGAAAGATAAAAATCCATCAAGGTTTCCGCCAAGGTTTTTATAAGCTCGCGAAGTTGGCGCCATTTTGAAACAATATCGAAAAGAAGTATTTTTATAAAACAATAACAATTTTTTTTTTTTATTTGAAAAGAATGTATTTTTAATGCTAAATACAATTTTCTTAATTACTGCATAACGAAATTGTTAACGCTTATTTAATATAATGTGCACAAACTTTCTCAGATACAAGTTTACAAAATATATTTTTTTAATAAGGCCTACTACAAATTATTTTACTTAGTGATTTAAAGACTGGTTTATATATTTTGATATTAGACCTTAAAATGTAGGTGCGCTTTCGGATTTTTATTAATAAAAAATCAATTGTTTTGTTGTGAGGGTGTTTTTTGGGTTCTCTGAACATCGAAGAAGTTTTTATTAATATAGTTACTGCCGATTTTGAAAATTTTGAAGTAATATACAGTACTACAGGATGTTAATTTTTTTTTCAAGAATTCAGGAGCTTTTCCTCACATCAAAACCAATGAAAATTTGTATAAAAATCTTTGCTAAAATATTTAGTTTTCTATATAGCCGCCATTTTGTGTTTTTAACTAAAAAAATTTTTTTAACGGTAAATGATATGGAGTTGACATTTTACATCCTACTTAGTATTAGAAAGCGCCGATTTGAGAAAAATAATTTCCTTTACAAATTTCAAAATGGCGGATATTTAAACGTTTTAACGTCGAATATCTCAGAAACCGTTAAATTTACAAACTATTAACAAGAGACAAAATATTTTACTTTTTTAACGGCAAACGAAATGGGTTTTGTATTGTTTTTGAAACAGGAAAATATAATGAATTGTTTTCAATGGAAATGTATTTTACAAAAAAAGTAATGGGAAAACAAAATCTGTATGAAAAAACTATAGGAGTTCTTCAAAGTAACGGCCCTCATTCAAAATGCATGCATTACACATTATTACAAAACATAGAAGTTTATGATATTAGTTATATATATTACTATTTAGTGTGTCGATAACTTGTTTGTACTTTTTGCAACAGGAAAATTTGATAAAAATTTGCAGAATTATTAAAAAAAAATTGTTTGTAGGTTAATCTTGGGGTGTTAATTATCAATTTTGTCGATAACTCCATTATCCTTTAAGCTAGAGAATTTTTTTTTTTTTATTTGTTTGTTAAAAGAAAATATTTTGTAAATTTTCAAGATATCGAGGTTAAAAAGTTTAAATAGCTTCCATTTTGAAATGAGTAAAGGAAATAGGTTGATTATTTTCCCTCAAATCGGGGCTTTCTATAACATTAAGTAGGCCCCGAGCGTGTAAATGTCAACTCTAAATTATTTACCGTTAAAAAGAAATGATTTTTGGTTAAAAACACAAAATGACTGTTAGATAAAAAACTAAGCATTTTAGGATATATGTTTATATAAACTTTGCTGTGAGGAACTGAATTCGTGAAATTTTTTTAAGCACCCTGTATATATGCCCCCCCCCCCCCGATATCAAGAAACGCATATTTCCAACGACGTAAATTATAATTTATTGCATTACTAACAAAGAAAATCTTTTACAAATCTATTTAAAACAAAATCATAAATGCATAGAAAGATACATTTTAAAGAGCATAGAAAAAGAATATAAATCTTCCATTTTATATAACATATAACGTTCTACTAGATTTTATAACTGTTTTTAACCAACTTATGGAGAGTTTTAAACACAAATTAATCATTAATTCAAGTTCAAAGTATTTTGAAATATGGAAAAATTTAGTTTCATTAAAATCAGTTAAGAAAAGGTTTAAATTTCTATTGATATTTTGATTTTAGAGCGTATAAGAATGAATAATAATTCAGTAGTTTTTAAAAAATTTATAATTTTTCAAAATTTTACGTCAGTGTCGACAAAATCATAAGTTTTTCTCATGGAACAGTTAGACGGTTGTCTTTTTGAAATTTGTAAGATGATTTATAGCTTGAAAAATTCGTCTGGGCAATTTGTCGTTTAAATTTTGTTGCACCGATTTTTGTGTCCTTGTTTTTAGGTGAAAAACCTTTCGAGTTAATCAACTCATAAAAAAATAATTAAAATAAAATGAAGACACCTAACCCTCGAATACTCTAGCAACGTCAGGTCGGAAAAGAACAAGATTGGTCAAAAAAGACCGGATAGAAAAGAGAGGTATCTAACCCAACACGACATGAAAAAAGGTGTAGATCCAGCTAGGTACCCTCGGGATTGTTACCTCCGTAGTCACTATAAGTGACCCCCTGAGAGTAGTTTCAGAAGTTTTCAAAAAATGAATTACAGATATAAATACATTAAAAACAATTTTATCAAACTACAAATCAGATTTTTGAGTTATTAGATGGGTTAAATTTTATTGTAATTAGTTTTTAAGATAAATACAGTTTTCCTCCCAACTACATCCTTAAGCCCTAAAAAATACAAGTTCTAATGAAACAAATCTGAGTCAAATAAATATAAACGAAAATCTGGTAATAAAAATCTGACGAGCTACTCAAAGTGTAAAAATAACAAAAAATTAACCCAAATATGTAACCTACTATCTGAAAGATAAAAACAAACAAAAAAGTATGTCAATATATTATCTAATCAAGTTCTAGATATGTTGTGAGCAGAAAACTATTCCATGAAAACCCACCTTACAAAGTTTATAATTACTGGTAAAATATATAATTAACAATTAAAGTTGCACAAACTTTCTCAATCGAGTTTTAAATTTAGCGGGAAAACTGTCTATAGGACAAAACAAAATTTTAAATTTTCAATTTGGACCGAACAATTTTGATTAAATTTTGCTAAAAATAAAAGGATTGTATTGGTCACCATATTCCGTTAAAAAGGAAATACCTTTCAGTATCTATTTATGGTGAGTACGGACGTGGCAATCCCGAGGCTACCTATCTGGATGTACACCTTTTTAAATGTAGCCTTGAATTAGATTCCTCGCTTTCATCTTTCAAGTCTTTCTTAATCAACTCTTGTTCTTTTCCGATCTTGACGCTATTAGAGTATTAGAGTTCGCCTTTAAGAAGAGTGGGGGGGGGGACAAGAAAATAGTTGAAAACGCCATGGTGGCGGTTGCATTTATTTAATGTTTTTCACTTGTGATGGCACATTGATGAGGATTATAAATCCTCACTTTGACGTAGGGTCAGGTTTTTGGAAATGGAAGAGAAGTGCAGGGAATGTAAAGTTGGCCCTGAAGTAGATGTAGTCGAGCCGGGAGGCGACTGGTAGATTATGGAAGAGGAAGGATTTGAGACTCTGTGCGAGGAATGTTGATAAGAATTACGGAGCCTAGGAGTGTTGCTGGCCCTGAAAAGGGCCAGTTGGCCTTAGGTTAGGTGAGGAGAGATAGGCTGTTATCTGGCCTCTATGATGGATGTTCACCCACCATCGCCGGCGCCAAAGCACCTACAATTTTCTTTTCAGGAGGCGACTAGGGTGAAGCAAGTGCTACCGTTGCCCGGATTTCTCTGTTTAATTTCCCTTACGGGAGGCCACGGGGTGAGTCTTGAAGAAGGCGTTGTTCTGTGGAGTGAGAGCAGGAGTCAGGTGTTGCAAGAAATTATCCAAAAACGTGTATTGGTTGAACAGTTGTTGGAATGTGGCAGGTGGCAGCAAAGTGTGTGGTGAGCTTGAGAGTTGTCTTCTTGGTGTGTGGTGTGAGATTGTTGAGGGTTCTCTTGGTCTTGCGTAAGAAAACCGTGGGAGATATGGTCCCTGTGAAGTGTGTGAGTGAGAGGTGTCTTGACCTTGCGTAAGAAGGCCGTGGGAGAGATGGTCCCTGTGAAGTGTGTGAGTGAGGGGTCTCTTGGTCTTGCGTAAGAAGGCCGTGGGAGAGAAGGTCCCTGTGAAGTGTGTGAGTGAGGGGTCTCTTGACCTTGCGCAAGAAGGCCGTGGGAGAGATGGTCCCTGTGAAGTGTGTGAGTGAGAGGTGTCTTGACCTTGCGTAAGAAGGCCGTGGGAGAGATGGTCCCTGTGAGTCTCGCGTCAGGAGAAGTGTTGTGTAGGTGTTGAGAAGTGATCTGTTGCTACTGGGTCTCCCGGAGGAGGTGTGGTTGTAGTTGGTCTCCTGGTTGACCAGTGATGATTTTGTCTAGGAGAAATGAGTACTTATACAATTTTGGCTCTGCTAGCTTGTAGCTTAGCTTGCCTAGGATTGGTTTGCTCCTAGACAATGAGCTGTTCATTGTTAAGTTTCCCGAGAAGCGAACCAATCTTGACGTGCGATGTGTGTGAGGTTGGTTCGGAGTTTTGTCGCTGATTGCCATTGTTGTGGCCGCGGACTTTTAGATGATCGACGTGAGCTGTCGGCCAATCAGAGTCGAGTAGCGTGTGCGGGTCTTGTATTGTGAGATTGGCCGATGTAGAGCCGTTTAAGGCCGGGGAATTGATGCCTGTAAGTATTGGCAGGTTTTGCCGTGTAGAGTGTGGGAAACTAGTCGGGTGAACTAGTTCCCTTGGTGGTGTCGTTAACAACTTTTCCCCAAAATTTAATGAAAATTGGTTGGGCAGATTTTAAAATACTCGTACGTTAATGTCGGTAACCGTGGTTAGATTTCCTTTACTAATTAATAAGGCATTTAAGGAGAAATTACTACCAATTGAGTTCTTACAGAATACTTTAAGCAAAGATAACATCAGGGTTTTGAGTTTTGTTCTTTTGGCTTGGCAACCCCCCCCCCATCCCCATTTGTGTAAAAAAATGACATCCCAAAAAATACCTCGAGATATGACGAAAATATGTTGTGTACCAACTTTAAAAAAAACAGCCTTTGTGCTGTTAGAAAAGTGCAAAAGAGATACCATTAAAAATAATTAGGGGGGGACAACGGATATTAATTTATTTAACAAATCTTGCTTTCAAACCAATAGTTGGTTAATTATTGGATATTAGTTTATTTAACCAATCTGTTATGTATATAACAGGTCTTTTTTTTAACTGGACCACGATTTGGATCTCTGAAACTATAAGATTTACAGAAAACTTCAATTGGGGGATGACCTAACCTAATCTATTTTTGGGTCTGTTCAAAAAGAAAACCGCTACTCAAAAAGTGGCACCCCGAAGATTTCCTAACCTAATCAACTTTATACACAATTTATACGAATACACCCTGTTTATTGCTCATCCTTCCAGATGCTGTCAAACCTTCATGCTTGTGCCTACAGCGCCACATGAAATCGCATGTGTAAGAATCTAACAAATCTCTACACTGGTTCCACATTCATTCTGTTCCTGGTAAAACACTGTCCTCAATACACACCAACAACGTTTCAGCTGTTCTGTCTGTTCTACTTATGTCAATAGAAAATTGTTTACATGTACCAGTCATCTTCTTGGTGAGACCCCTATTTATTCATCTGTAATAAAATGGTGTCTTTGAATTTTTAAAATTAGACCGTGATTTTTCAATATGGCGGACAACTTTAAAATTTCAATTGCAAATCCCCTTTATGTTGAATTTGGATTTTAAACGAGATTTTAAGATTTTTTTATTCTTGGATTTTTTTTTTTATATTCTGACTGGTTTACGTGATAAAAGTTCACCAAAGTTCCGTTTAAAATTATGTTAATAAGAACCAATTTCTTAATACTCTTGTTTTAATATCAGTTATATATGTATTGTTTTATGGATACTGTTGAATTTAAGGTTTTCTAAAACACAAAAACAGTTAATATTGTAGTTTATTGATTGCTACACCATTATTTTAGTATTTGTTATTTTTACAATTAAGTAAATAATTAAATCTTCACACAATGAAGACTGGTCTTACCGCTGATGTTCAAAATGTCCACCATTGTTGAATATACAAGCATTAGCTCTTACAAAACAATTGATAATTTTTTTAATGGTATTATGATGAATTTCAAATAAGATCTCTCTGGTTTTTTACTATTATATCCTCTACCGAAGCATATCGTTCTTTATAGAGTTCATTTTTTAGGTACTGTACCCCAATAAGAAAAAAATCAAGGGGTGTTAGGTTTGGGGGGCCTTGCTGGGCAAGAAATAAACCTAACCATTTTAAAGGAAAAGCAGTGTTAAAAAATGAAAATGAGTGGGGGTTTCTATGAGAAATTTTAAATGTGTCTATATTATTGTAAAATGGCGGTCGAATTTATAAAATTCAAATAAACCATTTAGAGGAAAAAGTGGTGTGGTTCCTCATTTGAAGATGTAGCCTATGTCTTGAATTTCAATTGTAAACTACCATTTATATTAGTTTACAAATTTATAAAGGTACAAAGCATTTTTTTTTTTAATACGGTATTGCAAATTTTTTTTTAACCTAGCGTACGCCAAGTCTTACTCGGCTTTATTTATTTAAACAAGAACGCATTACATTTTTTCCATAACCATATCTGACCTCTGATTTTAAAAAAATATTAATAAATAAATTAAATTTTTTTTTAAACTTCGTGTAATATGATAAGGGCAAGATATGTTCGTTGTTTATAAAGAATTTGCCTCTTATTAAGGTGGATAGAAAGACTTATACATTATACTTAAACCTTCATTGAAAAAATATAATAAATTAACTATAATAGAATATACAACATACACCAATAATGTATAGACTAAAAAAAGTTTAACGCTGGGGTGAACGAATGCGTGAAAAAATAATTTTACGAAAAATTGAGTCCCTTTCAACGACATTTTTACCTTGTAAATAACAAGAAGCCAAGGTGGGAGAGTAATGAATGACGTTTGTTATCATGTAGCTGTCAAGTTCTCTACCATACAATATGTTCGATGTTTATAAAGAATTTGCCTCTTTTAAGGTGGATAGAAAGCCTTATACATTTAAATCTTCATTGAAATAGTATAATAAATTAACTATAATAGAATATACGACATTCACCACTCGCCTGCATTAAATAATGTATAGACTTAAAGAAATTTTAACGCTGGTGTGAACGATTGCGTAAAAAAAAAATTTACGAAAAATTGAATCCCTTTCGGCGACATTTTTACCGTGTAAATCGTAAGAACCCAAAGTGGAATTTAATGTGTTTGGCCAGGAAACTGAATTAGATCCAAGGAATGAGTAGGTTTGTTATCATGTAGCCGTCACGTTCTAGAGAATCATTCAGGAGTCACATTCTAGAGTAGCCCTACAGGTCCAATCCTTCCCACCAAGAAGCAAGAAGGGGACTGACGACTCTATAGTCTATATAGTACGTATTGACGTTTTGACCTTCTTTTGCTTGGATACTGTTGAATGTTTTCAATGAGACGCCCACACCCTAACTTTTGGGTCGAAAATTACTTCAGCAAGTTCCATTGTTTTCACAAATAGTTACTATCTGCTCGCTTATGCAGCTTCGATACGTATTTCCTAGACACTATCTTTAATGCCAAATCCTCCCTTATAATAGAATATACTGAACTATAGTAATAGCAAAGCGGGAGCACCGATGGAGGCCAGGTCAAGTCCCCTCTCACGCATGCATCCTCACACTCTGCGCGCAAGGGATTCCTTCCAACCCTATGAGTCACCTAGTGTGAAAGATGATACCAAACAAGGTACAATTTATAGTAAATATACGTTTGGATACAATCTTGTTGAGCACTGTGGTGAAATTCACAATAATAATTTGAATTTGCCCCTAACCACAATCACTGGAACTTAATAAAACACAATTATCTGATTACTTGTTCTTTATTAATTATATCCACTTAATGCCCTGTAATAAACAATCAGATAAGTTAATTGTGTTTTATTAAGTTCCAGTGATTGTGGTTAGGGGCAAATTCAAATTATTATTGTAAATATACGTTGTTTGGTATAATTTTTTTTATTATAATCTATAGAGTTCAAAAATACTAAACAAATCAAAAGAAAATTACAAATAAACAAAATTATATTTTGATTGGTCAAGTATAGCAGGGGACTTAACGGAGCGGAAATGCGGCCGATCCTAATCCCCTGCGCTTGTGTGTGGGCGGCCCACGAGGCTACCTGGCCTCCATCGTTCACTCCCGTTTTGCTAGGACTATAGCGCTGATTCTCACATCGTTCATAAGTTTTCGAACGGTAACAACAAACCCAAATGAAGAAAGTCCGCAATTGGTCTTTCTTGTCATTTTAACTTGATAAGCACCTACCAGAATATCAGATATTCTCCATTGATCTGCGGCCATCTTTGAAACGATTGTATTGTGTTCTGTAATTAATAAAAATATAGCCTATAATAGATCATTAAAATTCCTAATTTGTTTTTAAATGAAGCGTAAATGTGACAAATTTAAACAAGTTGCTGTGCATCAACATGGTACTTACCGTAGTAAAAGAAGATTCTCTAAACGGAGTCGTCAAAAAGTTGGTTTCTTGAGCCTTGAAGGAAATGTTAAGTTGTAACGGTAGATCAAGAGGTCAACAAATAGACCAAGTTTGTTTAAAACAGTTGTGACACAGATTTTCTGAACTTCGTAACTGATATGACTACTTCCTTGACCTTGGTTACGCCCTAATGGGCCTCATAGCTGTGATTATATTTAAAAATCTCCACTCGCTTCGCTCGTGTCAGTGGCGCTGCTGGCTTCAAAGCTTTCACTCGGTGACACGGCCTTGCTGGATTTAGTAATCATAGAATTAATTATCACATTTTCTCTGAAGGTCAACATCCGAAATTACAAACAGCTTTGCTATTTCAAATTATATACAATCGATGTTGCTACCATTACAAGCAGAATTTAAATTAATTTTTTTTAAATCTAATTTAGTGAGTTGAATAACACACGAGATAAGAACAAAAAAAAACCTGTTTAAAATACCCGCCATTTTGACATTTTCAATTAGTTTTTTTGAATTTCAATAAGGTTGTATTTGAACACCTATAAAGATTTATTGTTCCTATATTCGAGTTTAAGTACAGACGGTGAAGACACGTTGAAAACACTTTTTCGATTTCCCGAGGCCGTGACACTGGAAAATCAGGAACAATACGGAGGTTGAATTACCAAACTTACCCTATTCTGTGTAACTGAAAGGAAGGTGAAAATAAATAAAGTAAAAATTCCAAAATAACTGACAAAAATTTTTTTAAACGTGTATAAATAAATTAAATCCCAGCTAATTACGATAAGTTGTGAATAATGTTAATATACAAGTTATATTCTAAAATATTAAATTACGCTTTGTTAAATACTGTTCTGTTCATATTTTTTTGAAAAGTATTGCATAATCGTAAAGCTTTAAGCGTCCCTAAACTGATTATAATCTTGAAAGTAATGAATAAAGATAAGGTATAATGGCAAGTAAATGTCTAAGAAGTAAGATAACTTGCAAACAGGAAATACTTAACTACCCCAATAAGATGGGGGGGGGGGGGTTTACACCAATAAGTAATATTAATTACCCATGAATCACCCTAGATGTGTAGTCACTTGTAAAAACAAAACAGTTACTGGAATTACTAAACTGTATCCCTTTTTTTATTCAATAAATCAAAAAAAAAATTCACCATCGATTTCTGTCCTTTACAACTCTAATATAGGCTATAGTGAAAGAGAAAAATTATACGCAATTTTTCATATTATTGCTGGATCTACACTTTTTTCCATGTAGTTTTGAGTTATCTCTCTCTCTCTCTCTTTTCTCTTTCCTATCGGGTTTTCTCGTGGCTAACTCTTGTTTTGTTCCAACCTACACGCAATTAGGACTAGGGCTCTTTATTTTATAGTTTTAGAGATCCTATTGGTGGTTATCTTGAATTGATCACCTTGTATTATAAAATACCTAACCTAACCTATACTCATGTCGGTGACGCGGTAACCCTATAGAACTGAAGTGTTTTGTATCTCTTATAGTTTTAGAGATCCTATTGGTGGTTATCGTGAGTTGATCACCGTGTATTATAAAATACCTAACCTAACCTATACTCATGTCGGTGACGCAGTAACCCTATAGAACTGAAGTGTTTTGTATCTCTTATAGTTTTAGAGATCCTATTGGTGGTTATCGTGAGTTGATCACCGTGTATTATAAAATACCTAACCTAACCTATACTCATGTCGGTGACGCAGTAACCCTATAGAACTGAAGTGTTTTGTATCTCTTATAGTTTTAGAGATCCTATTGGTGGTTATCGTGAGTTGATCACCGTGTATTATAAAATACCTAACCTAACCTATACTCATGTCGGTGACGCAGTAACCCTATAGAACTGAAGTGTTTTGTATCTCTTATAGTTTTAGAGATCCTATTGGTTGTTATCTTGAATTGATCACCGTGTATTATATAATACCTAACCTAACCTATACTCATGTCGGTGACGCAGTAACCCTATAGAACTGAAGTGTTTTGTATCTCTTATAGTTTTAGAGATCCTATTGGTTGTTATCTTGAATTGATCACCTTGTATTATAAAATACCTAACCTAACCTATACTCATGTCGGTGACGCAGTAACCCTATAGAACTGAAGTGTTTTGTATCTCTTATAGTTTTAGAGATCCTATTGGTGGTTATCGTGAGTTGATCACCGTGTATTATATAATACCTAACCTAACCGAACCTAACCTAACATAACCTAATCTAACATAACATAACCTAACCTAACATAACTTTTGTAACAACTACTAAGAATTTATATTTCCTGTTTTTCTGTCAATAACTCTATTATCCTTTAACCAACAGAAAAAATACAATAACTATTTTGTTTGCAATTCAAAAAGAAAACTTAGTTTCTTGTGAATTTTTTGTAAAGTTTGTTTTCAAGATATTCAATACTAAACATTTTAAAGGTTCGTCATTTCAAAAACACAAACTTAAGGCTGTGTTTGGTACACTTATAAAATATGTACTTATGGTAACTTACGAAATACGTATACCGAATCTGAACTTAATATCTTTTCTATTTATAAATGTTACAATCTATTTTTTGTTTAGAAAACAAAATGGCGCATATCTGGAAAACTAAGTATTTTCAGACAAAAATCCATTCTTCATTTTTTCATTATCCTGAGCCACAGAATCAATTCCTAAAATATTGTAGCTTACCTAACTTCTAAACCAAATTTGGTAAAAAATAGGGCCACCATTTTGTTTGTAATTAAAGAATAAAAATTTTGTCACTTGGGAATTTTTTGTAATGTTAATGGTTTTCGAGATATTCAATATTATTTATTTTAAACGGCCGCCATTTTAAAAATAGTCTTTATCTTTGGTACACTTATAAAACGTAACATACAAAATTCTTATATCAAATCTGAACTCAATATCTTTTCTAACTATAAAATTACATTATTTTTTGTAAAAAAACAAAACAAAATGGCGATATCTAAATGGAAAAAAAATTTCCTCATTATTTTATTATCCTGACCCACGGAATCATTTCCTAAAGTTTGAAAACTTATTTACGGGACACGCTGTATACCAAATCCACTTATTTACGTTCCAGAGACAGACAGACATCATTGAACCAACTTCTTGTTTTATCCATCACGTAAACTACGGCATTATAATTTCCTGATTTCGCATTTTTCCACCCAATCAATGAACTTGTATTTAAATGTGACTTCTAATTTTGATTTTCTGTCAACCATCAATGGAGTATTGTTGACAGTTGACACATCACATTGGACTTGTTTATAACACAGCGATTCATTATTTGACAATCAGAAATGACTTTATATAAACATTTCTTTCATATCTTCCAAGAAGCTCTTTTCTACCCCCCCCCTTCCGGCCAACAAAATCTATTAGTTAATGCCCCCAATACATAAGTTTCTTTTACTTACAAAAAGATTTTTAATTTGAAACTTGATACTTCAAAATAGATGACCCCTTTAAAACCAGGTGTAACGCCTGCCTCACAAGATATCAAAGAAGTCGCCTTGAATTTTGATTTCTTGTTGTTTAAAAGCCTTTATCGCTTTATAAAAAAGGGTATAAAAGAACACAAATAAAAGACCCCTGGCTCTCGAATACTCTAATAGGCGTCAGAGTCGGAAAAGAATAAGAGTTGGTCAAGAGAGGCCTGATAGGAAAGATGAAAGAGAGGGATCTAAACCAAGACTAAATGAAAAAGGATGTAAATAATGATGACGTCATTACCCCCTTCCGTCGCCATGTGACTGTGCTAGTCTGTTAGTCAATGAGTCTCGCTCAGGATAAGAAGGTCGCGCTGTTGTGAATTTACTTCACTGTAAAACCTTACAATTGTTGTGTTGAGTTGTCACGTGATAGGCGTAGAAACTGCCAGCTTTCAGTCAGTACGCCGGAAATTACAGAGCGTATTTAAAAGACTTTTCTACGTTCTTCCTCTTGTTCATCAACGCCTTTTAAAAAAGAGAAGATAAAGCGCCCCCCCCCCCATCCATAGAATACTCCTAAAGCATCAAGGGTAAAAGAACAAGTGTTGGTCAAGAAAGATATGATAGGAAAGATGAAAGAGGATCTAACCCAAGACTACATGAAAAAAGGTGTAGATACAGCAAGGTGCCCTCGGAACTGACAAGTTCGTACTCACGGGTGTTTTGGTGAATTGTAGCTCTCTAAGGGTACAAACGAAACCTATTGGTCGCCATTTTCCCAAAAATCCCGGTTAGGATTTTGTTTCGTGGATTGATGCACGAGAAAATTATTGCATTATTTTTTTTTTTTTTGTTCATCGTTAATTTTTATATATGTTCTAACGATAATTATTTTATTATAATTTCAGAAATATTTTATAAATCAAAATCATGAATTAATTAGTCACACCTTGGATTGTCAACACATAAGGAAAGTTATTAATGATGAAGTCCAAATATACTCTTTAACATTAACTCTGAAATATTTAATTTTATTTGAATTTATTTTTCAATTGCTTTTGATTTTTATCTTACACTATTTGCTCAGGGGGAGCTCTTTAATGAACAATTAATACAGTGAGTGAAATTTTAATAATACAGAGAATTGCAATTTTAACAATTTAGTTTCCAATTAAAGTCTATAATAATTAGTACAATACCAAATCCACTTTTGTTGTATTCCTTTGTAAGTAATCCAGTGCTGCTAGTTGAGTGAAGAACTTTCACTTTATTACTTGTTAATGATGTTCACTAAACACTACACTGTACTATGTGATTTATCAATAAAATGATTCACTTCAAATTACCATGAAGATGCACTCAACACTTTGTAGATGTACCTCTTTAGTACTGCAACGAAGATTACTAAGGTGTTAAATACTTTTACTTTGTAAAAACAAACACGGTTAAAACATACGTGTTAAAAAACAATTATTACTTTACTATTACTAAAACTGGAATTATAACTTATAGGAAATACTAATTTCTACATTAGGAATACTTTTGGCTTTACGTCGCCGACCCCTATGCTGTGAGTTTCTCCCCAAGACTCCCTATATAATTTTTACTTTGTCGATGCTAAAAAATACTTATTCCCTCTCTCTTAATTTACTTTAACCAATGAACGTAAGCAGCTACTTTTTGTCAGCCAATCAAATTTTAATGTTTCAAAATTGTGAGTTTAGAAAACTGTTGTCCAGTTACATTTTATGAGTTTTGTGTGTGATTCTCCTTAAGTTTCTAATATTATAGTTATTTATGACTTAATTGCCTACAATGATTCTGGGTATAATTTAAGTATTTTTCTTTTTTTTTCTTTAAAGTTGTGAATGGTGTTCTGACTGATTTATAACATATCCCCCTAAAGCTTCACCTTTGTCGGCTATCATAAAACGTTTAACATGTGTCCAACAAATGTACCTATTTCTATATTCTTTTGAAAATATTAGACCATTACTGGAAAGCTTATTGATTTCGTTATAATGTGGTATAAACCTCCTACAGTCTTATATTACTTACGGAATATTTTGTAGCTTTGTCCAGAATCGAAATATTTGTAAAAAATAATTGGAGTAGACGGGGGGGCCTTAGAGATAACGGGGTAGTATTCCTTTTCACCTAAGCTTTTAAAATTATTTTGATAAATAATTACAAACTTTTTTTCGAAATTATAAATCTCCTCCACAAAGTAAGGATAGTACTAACATTTATTTTTGTAAATACCACATTCAGGTAACTCAACAAAAATAACCTCAATGTTTTTGTTATGACTAGTATAATCACAAAACCTTGAGAAATTCCTACTAAACTTCGTGTGTTACTTCATCTCATTTAAAAAAAAAACATTATTGGAGGCTTGTTGATGATTGCTGCGCACGTATTAACGCGCACGCACAGTAAACATGTCACGACAGTTACTATGGGGTGGTGTTACCAATTGAATGAATAGATCATGGAACGAAACTTTTTTTACAGAGGCCACAAATGAAATTTGTATATTTTTATAGATTGTCGTTCGGTGAAGATCTCACTCTGGAAGTAATGTCATATGAGGCTTTTTTTATTCAGGAGACTATATAATTGATATTTCTACAGAACTGAACAAATATTTTTTGATATATTAGAATACTTTCTCTAAGTCACACATACGTTTGTAGTAATTGCTGAATTGCAGGAATGTTGAGTGAGCTTTGTTTTGACTACTCCCTCCCCCCCCCCCATTTCAACTGATTCGTTCCCCCTTCTTCAACCTCCTATTCAATGTACATTATGACTCTCTCGTTTCATATAAATTCATCTCAGGTCATTCATTCAAACAATCGTTCATGTTTATTTCGGCCGAGTTGGGTCAAAAGATTTTAATTTAATTTCCTAATAAAATTAGAATTTCATCTGAACGGAGATTTGTTTCCAATTTTCTATCACTGTATACGAATTACCGTAGCCTCCAATCGGTATAAAAATCCTTGATTGTTTTCTTGTTTAGGTGAAAAACCTTTCAATCATGGAAAAATGGAAGGAAAAAAACATAATGAAAACACTTAGTGTTTGAATACTCTAATAGCGTCATGGTCGAAAGAGAACAAGGGTTGGTCAAGAGAGACCTGTCAGGAAATATGAGAGGGATCTAACCCAAGACTACATGGAAAAAGGTGTAGATCCAGCTGGCACCCTCGGGATTGCCAAGCCTGTACTCACTGTAGTGACCCTTTGAAGGACAAAAGTCCTCGATTAAACTATTATATATTTCCATAAAACTAAAACAGGTTTTTATGATTTTGATTACATTTTCTAAAAATGTAGCTCAAACGAATGCTAGTAGTTGGACTCTCTCTAAAAACAAATACTGGAGTCTTAGTTATCGATCAAACAAAAAATCGGCTATTGAAAGGAACGGATATAGAAAACCTATTTTCTTCAAATTCCTCTCAACCGATTTCGTTTAAATTTTGCTAAAATGTGAAGATTAATGATCCAACCCAGTGTGACAAATTTTAAGTAAAAAAGTTTCAGGAAAAATTAACAACGAAAATGAATTTTCATTAAACTCGAATATGTGTTTAATTTGGACGAGTTCATTGCAAAAGCAAAACAAGCTTAGAGTCTATTTAAATATCTGTTACAGTATTATATTTATTTTATAAACTTTGGAAAACGTTGATAACTTTTACACAGAGTAGGCCTAACTCAAGATGGCCTAATTAGTATCTATAAGTATATAAGACATAAACAAAACTTCAATAGAAAACCTTCATACTTTTGTGGGGAATTTAAAAACACGGTATCCAAACATTAACCAATATGGCGGCCAACATTATATTTTTAAATAGCAACATTTTGTATGGTGTATTTGGATATTATGTAATTTAGGAATTGCTTATTCTTGAGTGGTTTTTGATAAATTAAAAAGTTGAGATTAAATGTCTAAGGACCACTGTGGCGATACTCACAATAAGGGGAAACAAGGATTCTCTGAACCACAAAAACAGGGAACAAAACGGAGATTACAATACAGTAAGTGTCAAACAAATAGTACCGAAATTATATATATATATAATTGTAGTATTTCAACTTACAGTACTGTCACAAGTACTGTCCTAAGTTGAAATACTACAATTATTATTACTAAAAAATCCAGGAGGCTAAACAAAAAGAATGTCCAAATAATATGTTTAAAATGTTTTATTTTGTAAAAGAAAATAAACAGACTTTTAGCATTATACAAGAACCTATACTAACTCAGATGGAGAGAGATCGGGGGGGGGGGGGGTATGGAAGATCTATTCCTCTGGAAACTTTCTTCAAACAAAGCAAGAGTGTCCATGTCGTGTGACTAGTGGCGCCATCTTGCTGGAACCAAAATCAATGTTTCCAGCAAGACAAAACCACGTGAGATCTCGTACAAATGGTTGAACGATTTCCTCTCTGTAACATACCTGATTTACAGGAACAGGATTTCCGTTATCTTCAACAAAATATGGACCCAGTATCCTCCTCACAGATATAGCACACCCATACGGTTTTCTCTTCGACCATATTCGAATGTTGAAACACCAAAACGTTCTGCCTGCTTGTTGATAAACACAGTTTAAATGAACATTATTTTAATCTGAAAACAATACTGATGGGACCATTTGTCTGTGCGCGCGGCTCTGACGCTACTAGCCGTTCTGTAAAAGTAGGGCTCACTCACCCAACTATGTTTGTCTACCTTTCGCGACACATAATTACAGTTTACAAGATTTGTAGTGCATATAGAAACATGATGTTTACAAACAACTCGAAGCTACATTGAAGACGGGTGAATAATCTACGTCCTCACGGTGGTTGAATGGCCACTACTAGTGGATGTGCGAGTTCGAATTAAAATACTCGGTGAATCCGAGTATCAAAATCCTCGGAACGTTCCGATTATTAAAATCCTCGGATTCGGAATAAATATTCGGACAAAATATTCGTAACTAGGAACAAGGAGACGATATAATATTCGTTAGTAATTCGCTGATTGGTAAAGCTGAGTTCGAATCCGATGCACAGATACTCGAATTCGAAATAATAATCCGAATATTGAAAAGTTTTGAAACTGATTAGTTTGATTATTTATTTCACCCGAGTATCAACATCGCTAGCCACTACACACTTTCTGCTGTGTCAAAACACTATCCTATTTGTAAATAAATATTGAGCTTAACTTTTGAGATAATATTAGATGGAAAAACTCAAACACAAGATCTCACAAACATTACGTTTACTTAATCAAACTCGTTTCAACAACAAACTCGCCATCCTCAGTGATACATGAGCTACAATAACAAAACTACAAGTAAACCATAATAAGCTACTATAAAGTTTAGTTATAGTTTAGTAATGTAGCTCAATACATGTATCACTGAAGATGGCGACTTTGATTAAGTAAAGGTAATTTTTGTGAAATCTTGTGCGTTGAGTAGCCTATTTTAATATCTAAAACACTACCCGACAAAACATTACAACAATGGCGGCTGCTTGTTGTAAATCGTTGTTTGACAGTGTTAAACTTGAACCTTCCCGACGATCTGAACGGAAATAATGTTCTACAATAAAAACGCTTTCTTGGGTTGTAAGAACCATAGTAAACTAACCTCAAAATAGAAATTAATATTAAGCTATCAAAAATGGAATCATAGCTGATCGAAAAATTCACCATCGTGAGTAGCTATATAATCGAAATCTACAAAATAGTAATGTAATAAACATAACCTAGTTTTGTTTCCTGCTTTTGTGGTTCGATGAATCCTGATTTTCCTTATCCAAAAGTTTAAAATCTACGACCTATAAAAAATTGTAAATTTATTTTTACGGGGTGCTTTTGAAATTATTTTGTATCTTAAATTTGGAATCAAAAGATATTTTTTAACAGAATTTAAGACAAATTATTTGAATGGTTAAAAGTGTATTTTATTAAATGATTTCACGTCCTAATTTAAAACATTGTATTTACTTTATCTGGTGTTAAATGTTGTGGAAAAGAGAAGGAATAAAATTCTGTACAGAAACAGCTGTTAAGAATCTTCTTTTTTTCTTTTTAGTTGTTACAATTTATTTTGTGTGTCTATTCAAGTTTTGTAATTTACAATGTTTTTTACACAGCTTTTATTTAAAAACTGTAATTTGATTAGTAGTAAAAGAATTGTAGGTACGCGAAGCTACCACAAGTATGTTCTTGTTTCAGAAAGTATTGTAAGGATGCTACTTTACTTCAGACTCCATGGACTATCATCTTGGGTCAAGTATTATACCACAAAGGAAATAAAACTCTATTGCTTGTGTGTATGAGAGTGATGGAGACATCAGCCACGAAAATGATGATTTCTTACTCTATACTATCCAGCAGGACCACGTACGTAATTTAAAAAGTCTAAGGGAGACAAATTTTGAAAAACAATTTACTATGTCCTGAGGAAACTGACATCTCTTAAAACCGTTCTCAGATAATTTCCAAAGAACCATCAGAAGTCAGTGTATTTAATTGAACAATAATAAAAACCTTGCAAGAACTCACTTTTCTTTTTAAAGTGTTTTTAGAATAAAATATTTTTTGAAAATAAATAACTGTTCTTATTGATAACTTAGTATAGATAAGTTGCACAAGTATTCTCTTCAATTAAGTACTGAATTATTGGAATTGGTTAAATTAAGAGTTACTGACATATAGACTAATTAAAAAAAAATTAAAAAATTTAATGAGTAGAAACTATCAAAGTGCAAAGCTTATTGATATGAATTCCCTTGTAGTGTTTTTGAGCGTGTATAATATCGCTTTTAACCTTTTTCTTCCTTATTTTAGAGAGGTTATAACTTTATAAATTAGTAGAACACACAAGGTAACTTTTATTTGCATTAATCATTTACAAAACACTACAAATTGTGCAAATTTTAGTTTTTTTTTCACCACCAAATTTACGCAAAATTACTCAATTTTTAACTATTTTTAAAATGTATAAAATTTAAAGGGTAGCCATATCACCGTTAATATTTTTTATGGTTAAACTACCAACATATACCTACATAGGACAAAATCAATCTAACTTCTTTTTCCACTTGGAAAAAATTTATCACAGTTAACTTTCACTGATTTTATGTTTAATTTAATTTGTAATTTTCTCATGGAAAGAAGAGAGTTAGGTTAAAAGTTCACTGGAATTTTCTTTTATTTTGTTTAATGGCAAATAAAATGTTTCTAGTTTCATCCTTTTGGGACAAACACTTTTCGAGTTAAATTTTTTTGTAAACCCTTACAAATTCCTAAAATTATCGTGCGCACCATAACAAAAATGACAGACACATGTAATAAGATAAAAATGTGAATAAAATAGTTTCTAGGTCACAAGGGAAACAATTCGGTAAGTTCGATTTTTTTTAAAGTGGATAAGCAACAACCTTTTTCTTTGTGAACCTAAAAATAAAGCTCAAGATATTTCTTCCTTTGTCACGCTTGGGTTAGTAAAGTCAAAGTGACCCAAAGAAACTAAAATCAAATCATAATTTATATTTTGTCGCAGGATACATTATTATTAACAATCTAACCTTCGATAATAAGTATCAATCTCAGGCCTGAATTTAATAGTATTTTGATTAAGACAACTAATCTAAGACCTAGAATTAATATAATTTAATACGATAGGTACACTATCTGTAGGGGAATTATATTATTATCCCATAATTAAGATAAAAATTAATTAAAAGCACCCACTAGAAATAGACTAAATTATAAATTTTCAATCCTACATAGGCTCTAAAACTGTTGTGTTTATCAAAAATATCCAAGAATTTTTTTTTAATTACAGCATACAAACACGGTAATTCTATTTACAAAAAAATGGAAAATTGACTTTTAAAAATTGTGATAAAATATTTTAAAATCTAATAAAAAAGTAGAGAAATTTCCCCATTCTCTTAAAAGTTTTAGAGAATAGTGACCATCTTTAGTTGGTCGCTCTGTATACCAAACCTTCTTGAGGAAAACATTAGTATTCTTGAGCAAACATTCACCTAACCAACCAAAGCTTCTTGAGCAAAACATTCACTTAACCAGCCAAACCTTCTTGAGCAAAACATTAGTATTCTTGAGCAAAACATTAGTATTTTGAGCAAAACATTCACCTAACCAACCAAACCTTCTTGAGCAAAACATTCACTTAACCAGCCAAACTTTCTTGTGCAAAACATTAGTATTCTTGAGCAAAACATTCACCTAAACCAACCAAACCTTCTTGAGCAAAACATTAGTATTTTGAGCAAAACATTCACCTAACCAACCAAACCTTCTTGAGCAAAACATTCACCTAACCAACCAAACCTTCTTGAGCAAACATTTAAACATTAGTATTCTTGAGCAAAACATTCACCTAACCAACCAAACCTGACCTAACCAAACCTTCTTGAGCAAACATTAGTATTCTTGAGCAAAACATTCACCTAACCAACCAAACCTTCTTGAGCAAAACATTAGTATTCTTGAGCAAAAATTGCACCTAACCAACCAAACCCTTCTTGAGCAAAACATTCATCTAACCAACCAAACCTAACCTAACCAAACATTCTTGAGCAAAACATTCACCTAACCAACCAAACCTTCTTGAGCAAAACATTAGTATTCTTGAGCAAAACATTCACCTAACCAACCAAACCTAACCTAACCAAACATTCTTGAGCAAAACATTAGTATTCTTGAGCAAAACATTAACCTAACCAACCAAACCTTCTTGAGCAAAACATTAGTATAGTAATAGACACAAATTTACCTCTTTATAAACCGATATTTTTTAGAGAGATAATGTTGAATATTTTGTTTTTATGAGCGTTTGAGAAAGTTAATGCAATGTTTATCTCTTTAATAGAACTCCACTTTAACTATGTCAAGCTCAATAAGTTTACCGTAACATAACATAAGTTTTCAAATCCTCTCCCTACGTTAGAGCTTTTATAATCCTTAGATTTACACTGAAAGCACAACAAAGCTCGTATTTACCTGCGTCCACACGGACTAAGTGTCTGTGAATGTATGAAATGGATTTGTAAACGTCAAGAAAGACTAAACAAGAAACATTATGCGAAGAAGTAAAACATTGTCCACACACAATCATATATCCGTTATTATACAATATATCAGATAATTTTAAATAACAGAAACGAAGGAAGAGGCTTCTTTTCCCATTGTTGTTTAAAGAAAAAAAAACCATTCGGTCATCATCGCATTTCAGGGTCAGAAGTGAAAAAGATTTGGTAAGAAAAACCTGTTGGAAAAGATATATGAGAGAGAGAGAGAGAGAGAGAGAGAGAGAGAGAGAGAGAGAGAGAGAGAGAGAGAGAGAGAGAGAGAGAGAGAGAGAGAGATATTTAACCCAAAGACCACATGAAGAAAATAAATATCCACTATTAAAAGGAAGTTGCGTTTTTCTTTTCTTCAGAAAACAAAAAAAAAGCATTTTTTTAAACCACATAATTGTAAAAACGAATGTTTTCACTAAATTAGACAAGAAGAAAACAAATTCGGAACGGTATAGGTGTAAGTTGACTCCTCAGGGGTTAACTTATAGTAGGAACGAGGTGCCTAGCTGAATGTACATCTTTTTTAGTTTAGTCTTGTTAGACTGAAAAGTTACATTAAAGCTGGATCTACACCTTTCCTCGTGTAGCTTTAGGTTGGATCCCTCTCTTTCAGTTTTCCTATCAGGTCTATCTATTGGTGTGTTCGAGGGTGAAGAGTCTTTAATTTAGACACTTTTCTTCTTCTTCTTCTTTTTATAAGGCTACGATGACCAAGAGATTTTTCGCCAATAAACGACAAAACCATATATATATATACCGGGTGTTCAAAAAGTCTGGAAACCCCTTAATATTTATTTTATTAATAAATGCAGAACAATGAAACTCTAGGATTACGTCCTCACTGTAGATACCGACTTTTTGCTCATTTTAACTGTCTTTTTTCGCTTTGGGTGGACGTCCTGTGGAGGAAGTCTAAAAAATCTTAACTGTAAGCATAGGTCGAATTATACCTCATTTTAAAGATCTTTGTTAGAGGAACACATTGCCGCAATCCCGACTGAAAAGGGACCATTCGTTTGGAAATGGCAGCCTCTTAAAGTTTGTTTGATTTTAATGCTAATTCAATGGCAAATTTTTAGTAAGCTTTAGTTTAGATTACAATGTCACTTAGTGAGACAGAGCAAATAACCATTCTGATGATGAGGGGTTATGGGGATAGAACTCGTTCATATGAGGAGGTAAGCCGCTTGTTCAATGAAACTTGCCCCAATTGACCACCTATTCAAAAATCAACAGTGTTGAAGACCGTACAACGCGGTTCTGTAACAGACGGTAAAGATCCGGACGGCCAAAATTAGCAACCAATGCGACCAATCAGCTACACAAGGACACCACTTCGAGCACCTTCTGTAATACCTTCCAAGGTTTGTTTATTTTTTTATAATTATTTTCTTGCAAAGTAAGTAATTTAAACATAAACAACTGACATACTGTTTGTTCAATTTTATTAATAATGATAATTGTCCCCAATTACATCTGTGCACTCCTAACGTTTTTAAACAATTAAATCGACCATTACTGATATTTCCTATCCCTCCACACTCCAGTTGTGAAATTCTCATAGCTAAAACACTAACATAACCAACACGGTTGAGTATTCACTTCTGCCTCTTAATCTTCGCAACGTAAAGTTAACAAATTGTAAAAGGCTGCCATTTTCAAACGAATGGTCCTTTTTCAGTCGGGATTGCGGCAATGTGTTCCTCTAACAAAGACCTTTAAAATGAGGTATAATTCGACCTATGCTTATATTTAAGATTTTTTTTTAGACTTCCTACACAGGACGTCCACCCAAAGTGAAAAAAGACAGTTAAAATGAGCAAAAAGTTGGTAACTACAGTGAGGACGTAATCCTAGAGTTTCATTGCTCTGCGTTTATTAATAAAATAAATATTAAGAGGTTTCCAGACTTTTTGAACACCCGGTATATATGATATGATACCACCAGATTTTATTGTGTCGATTTATGTCATTATGTGATCGAAATATAACAACAATTATATATATATATATATATATATATATATATATATATATCAGTATTTTATGTATTTTTTAACTGTCTATATAGAAAGAATTACTCAAGTGAGTAAATAATAACAATTTGGTAATATATCCTACAACATATAGGCTATGTTATATGTATGGTTTTTGTTTTATGTTGAATTCTGTCGACATGTTTATGTACAGCAAGAAATTACGAGAATTCTTAACATAATTCTTTATACACAAGAAACCATCATTTTACAATAATTAAAAAAAAAAATCATCGGAGGTAACACAAATAATACAATAACCTTAAACCTGGTCATCTGCGTCTTTATATACGAAAAAAGAACAACAGATCAAATTTATTTCACCTTCAATTAATTTCTTTTTAAATCATTAGATTCAAACAGATGTAATGAATATTGGAAATAAAGAAATATGTTTTCACCACTTGTTATTCCTACAGATAAAAGCAGTTTAGTGAACGCCTAACATTTAGTAGTTATGCAACTCCCCTGACGCGACAACATTGCGGGAAGAATTGAAGGCGTTACCATTACAATTTAAGAGTTTAGGAATAAAATATTCTTTTTATAACTACTGTATATATTATTTTATAATAAGAAAGTAATCTGTACCTCACTTAGAATAATTATATTATATTTTAATTTAATTAAGTATTTTAATTTTCAATTTGTTTAACTTAATGCATCATCAAATTGTAGAAAAATCAAACTTTATTTTATGTGAAATTTTTACTACGATCTCAAGAATTTTACTCGAGTTGACTTCAAATTTTCGAAACAGTGGAAATGTAACGTGAGTTAAATTTATTGTATTGCTTATTAGAAGAATGAATACTCCGAATGACTCATAATTGAGTTGATTTAGGCTGGATGTGCAAAAAATGTTTTAAAACTAGTTTTTTTTAACAGTACGAGTAAATAATTGTCATTGAAAAGACATTCTTGAAAATTTATGTTAATAACTGAAATAAAGTTATTCTGGGTATTTAAAAATATAAACAACTCGACTACCCAATTTTTGGGGAAATGCTAAAATATAAAACTGGACCACACTGGTTTCTTCTCTTTTATGTAGATTATTGTTGGGAAATATTGGGAAAAAAAATTTGCCAATAGAGGCTTCTCTATTGATCGTCCTTTAAAATTGCATATCGATGATATCTGTTTAAGTACAAAATAAATCATATAAGAGACATGAAATATCTAGTCGTCATATAAAATGAAAACCTGTTGTGGAAACAGCAGCAATTACAAATTGAGTTAAGAAGGAATATGAGGAAATTTTATTTTTTAAGAAATATTGTAAGCAAAGAACCTACTTTGCACATTATATTCATTCAAGATTAATGTATGGCTCAGCATTTTGGGGAGGAGCGAAGAAATCAATAACTAAATCGTTATAAATAATCCAAAATCACTTTAATTTCGTTTAAAGCAAACCCTGATTCTTCTTTTAAACCATTTATAAAGTGTTTACGAACTGATAAGCTTTATCACAACCGGAGAGTTGCTGTAAGTGGACTGTTTATTAGACAAATAAATAAATATTGAGCTCGACTTGTGAGATATTATTAGATGGAAAAAAAAACTCGAACACAAAATTACGTTTTACTTAATCAAACGCGTTTCAAAGGCATGACTGAGGATGGCGACTTTGTCGTTGAAACGCGTTTGATTAAGTAAAACGTAATTTTCGTGTGATCTTGTGTTCGAGTTTTTTCCATCTATTCGACAAATAACTATTTATTTTTAATGTTTCGCATTTCAAGGACCAAAATGTTTTAATTTAATTCCAGGCCACATAAATCACTGTATTAAGGTGAAACAATTCCAAATAAACTTAAAACTTGGCTCAATATTGAACATTTCAAAGACTAAACTGAGATAGTTAATACTTGTAGCCTTTATTGTTGTCCGTTTTTGCCATTGTTTTCTTTAAATATTTAATTGTGTTGAAAGACTCAATAACCTGTATCAATTTTAAATCTTCATACTGAAAACATTGGTGTTTAGATATTAAGTGTTATATGTTAATCCAACTAGACTTTAGGTTAGGGCAGGTCAGGTTACTTGTTATCATTCTCTGAATGTGAAGGGATTTGCTTTCATCCTCTCCATAAGTCCCCTCTAACTTAACCCTATCATCACCTACCCCCAAAGGTGTTAAACACTTGAGTGGCGGTTTGTTGTAAACGTGTAAAGACTTCAGATCAAGTTTTGTTTGAATTAGAGTTATATTTTCACATGGGTTTTTGTAATTGCGTCGCTGTTTCTATTTTAGAATCGGGGAGGGTCGGGGGGAGCTTATAAGTATCCCACTTAAACTTTTTACTTTCTCACAACGTAGAGAAGGTTATGTGAGAGACAGAAACACTTGAGTATAAAATAGTAATTTTTGAGGTGATACGTCTGTCTCTCGTGTGTGTGGCCATATCTTGTGGCTGCTTCATACGAAGTAGAGGATAATGGTAATCAACAAAAATTTCGACAATTCTTTTTGATTGATCTTCACGTTTCATGATCTCGGACAACCGAAAAGTGATTTTCGACATTACGAGCGTAGCGAGTGAAGGATCCTTCCCATATGTAGAACACCGAGACACTGACCGAGACATTTTAATGTAGACACACCTACAAGGCTGTCAGAAAACCGGGGAAAGAACTATATAAAAAAATACTCCAAATGAGTAGGACTCTTTGATGAACCAATACATTGCCTACAAGGCTCAAGAAACCAACTTGTGGGCGTTACATTTTACGTTAGGGTTGGGTAACTACCATGGTGGTGCGCATCAACTTGTTTCGTATAAAAATACTACGTTATTATTTCTTAACAAACAAATGTAATGTCAAAACACTCTTTAGTGAGTACGGACTGGTTTAGCATTCCCGAAGGGTTTACACTTTACACCTAGTCTTGGGTTAGATCCCTCTCTTTCTTCAGATCTTAACCAATTCTTGTCGGTTTTCCGATCCCTAACGCTATTAGAGTATTCGAGGGTTAGGATTAGTCGTCTTTATTTTCTACTTTTCTCCCTTTTCTTTGTGATAATGATCGAGCGTCAGGATCCTGACGTAAATAAATCCTCGAGGGCTTGGGGGTTTTTTATTTTACATTATTTTCTTCTATTTTTTTTACGATTATAACCGAGAGGTTTTTCCCGTCTTTAAACAACAAGAAATATATATATATATATATATATATATATATATATATATATATATATTCATGTGGTGACATAAATAAACTAAATTGCAGCGATTGTGACAAACTTTATATCGCTCAAACTGGCAGATCCTTTTGAGGAGCATTTACCAAGCAGCAAAAACATATAAACACAGTAATTCCTCAAAATCCGAACATTTATTAGACAACACAAAATTACAGCAGTACACAGGACAAAATTATTTTACATAAAATGAGGAAAGCACACAAAATGGACATCATGGAAAGTTTAAGATTTACAAACACCATACGAATGAACCCAAAAACATATTAACCGAGAAGTTAAATTTCTCCTCCAACTTCACTTAATATTTGAAAATCAGAAACAAACTGTATCTCAACAATAACTCCATCTTTGAGTAGAAAATTGGAACAGCAGTACTAGTAGGCTATACTTTATTCAGTGAACATGTAGCCACAATGCTGGGACAAAAAGAATTTAAATGTTCATATTAATTTGACAAGTGCGGTTTACGCGTAAAATGTTTGTGTTTTAAATAATATATGGTAGTGATAGACTATGTGTACAATAATATACTTAAGTGTACATTTAGCCTGATAATATTGCCTGTGGTAGCGAAACATGTAGCCACCTAATCTAGATAAAAGAAAAACTACTCTTATCAGAATTGTTATAATTTTGAAAAAAAAAAGGAATTTAATGAGTTTAATTTAAGATGGTAAACTAGCACAGCTGATTTGAAAATCTAAACGTCCTTTTAGCCTAAATTTAGACAAAACTTCATTTCTTTAACATCTTCGACAAATAAACAAAACTCGTTAACATCAGCTGTTATTGAATTGTTTTTTATGGCTTAAAACTATAAATATACGTTCATTGATGAGGTCATAATCGATAGTCGTTTAATGGTCTCGATTCCCACCATCAAAACGATATTTCCAAAGGGAATCCACTACTACAAAACATTATCCTATGGGTCATTAATTCGTTCCGATTCAAAAATTAAACTGATCGTTAACTGGATATTTTTTACAAGAATTTCAGGGCTCGTATATTTCGTGGCTGGAACTACCGGGACTGTGTTAGAGGGAGGGGGGGATGTGCGTGCTTAAAAGCTGAAGCGCTCAACCCGTCTCATTATTCAACATCGTATTGATTACGTTGACACGCGAACGTCCTTTCCTTGCTCCCAGTGTATTTAATAGTATGAAGCCAGTAAAATATCCATCTATTATAAACTGACCGAGCGAAAATAAACGATTAAGCATTTCGAGTTATTAATGTTATTTAAAAGCTAAAACCTCCTCGGTCATCATCACCAAGAAAAAGAGGAAAAGTAGAAAATAAAGACAACTAACCCTCGAATACTCAATAGCGTTAGGGATCGGAAAACGACAAGAATTGGTTAAGACCTGCAGAAAGAGAGGGATCTAACCCAAGACTACGTGAAAATGTAAAACCTTCGGGAATGCTAAACCAGTCCGTACTCACTAAAGAGTGTTTTGACATTACATTTGTTTGTTAAGAAATAATAACGTAGTATTTTTATACGAAACAAGTTGATGGGTACCATCATGGTAGTTACCCAGCCCCAATGTAAAATGTAACACAAGCAGATATTCTAACAGTAACGCCCACAAGTTGGTTTCTTGAGCCTTGTAGGCAATGTATTGGTTCATCAAAGAGTCCTACTCATTTGGAGTATTTTTTTAAAATAGTTCTTTCCTCGGTTTCTGACCGAGCGTCGTAGATTTGTCTATATTAAAATGTCTCCACTATTCCTGTCAGTGTCTAGGTGCTCTACATATGACCCTTCAATCGCTACGCTCACTTTTCGGTTGTCCGAGACCATGAAACTTGAAGATCAGTCAAAAAAGAATTGTCGAAATTTTTGTTGATTACCCTTCGTATGAAAAAAAAAAAAAAAAGCCCCAAGATATGGCCACACACACGAGAGACAGACGTATCACTCCAAAAATTACTATTTTGGATTCAAGTGATTTTGTCTCTCACATAATCTTCTCTATGTTGTGAGAAAGTAAAAAGTTTAAGTTGGGTACTCTTAAGCTCCCCCTCCCCTCCTCCCCGATTCTAAAATAGAAACAGCGACGCAATTACAAAAACCCATGTGAAAATATAACTCTAATTCAAACAAAACTTGATCTGAAGTCTTTACACGTTTACAACAAACCGCCACTCAAGTGTTTAACACCTTTGGGGGTAGGTGATGATAGGGTTAAGTTAGAGGGGACTTATGGAGAGGATGAAAGCAAATCCCTTCACATTCAGAGAATGATAACAAGTAACCTGACCTGCCCTAACCTAAAAGTCGGTTAACACTTAATATCTAAACACCAATGTTTCTGTATGAAGATTTAAAATTTGATACTAGTTATTGAGCCTTTCAACTGTTAATGGTAAGAACATGCTGTAACTTGTTAGGTAAATTAATATAATAAAGTTCCAGATCACATTTTTAAAGCAGAGAAATTATAAAGATTAAATATTTTGAATGATTTTATATTTAGCTTATTTCTAGTAGAGAAATTAAGAATTTTTCGTTTGAATAAAAACTCCGACGATTTAAGAAAACGCTCGGTGATCATGTTTATATATAAAAAAAGAAAAGTACATAAATTAAAGACCCGCAGCCTTTGAATAATCTAATAGCGTCAGAGTCGAGAGAGAACAAGAGTTGGTCAAAGGTGACATGATAGGAAAGATGGAAGATATGTCTATAAACAAGACTACATGAAAGAAAGTGTAGATCCAGCTAGGTTCGTCCCCTCTACACCTTTCCCATGCAGTCTTGGGTTAGATCCCTTTCTTTTATCTTTCCTATCAAATCTATTAACCAACTCTTGTCCTCTTCCGAACCTGACGCTATTAGAGTATTCGAGGGTTAAGGGGGTCTTTATTTTATGTCTCTTCTTTCTTTCTGTATAAGGCTATGACAAAAAGGTTTTTGCCTTTAAATAATAATAGAAATTTTTTTTTTTTAATGTTGTATTTTAAACCTTAACTCAAACATCTGTTAGGGGTTTATACCTTAACTCAAACAATAGGGGCATCATTTATTTCGACTTTAGGTTCATCTGGGGTGAAATTAAATTTCTGAATTTACATCAATGAGTCCCTATGATATAAGGTTTGATTTCATGCGTGTAACCACATTGTAAACATTGTATCTGCTTTATTTTGAAGTTAGACAGTAAAACATTATTTCTGTTAACTTACGTAATGTTAACCTTTTTTTAAAAAAATAATAGTTAACTTTATTCAGTGACAAAAATAATTAACAAAATTTAAATTTATTTATAAATTTTCTGAATTTAAAAAAGTAATTAGGCTGAACGAAGCGCATCTTTAGCCAATTTTTTTAAAAAGTACCTGTTGTATTTTGATGAAATTTAAAATAGATATTTATAATACCTTGAACAGTATACAGATAGAGTTTGGAGTGTTTATCAGTTTTTGTTAAAAAGATACAGTACAACAACAATCCAATTAAATTTACAAAAAGAACACAAAGCAATACAATTATTTGTCAAAATTCCAACAACAATTTGAACGAAATGTATGAACATTTGGTCGGAATAGATTTGTACTACACACACTCGGTAACACCTTTGGGGTAGTTATGTGATGGGGTTAAGTTAGGGGAGACTTACTGAGAGAATAAAAGCAAATCCCTTCACATTCAACCAATGATAATGGACCAACTTGACCTGCCCTAACCTAAAAGTCCAGTCTAGTTACATGTCTGACTTTGTTCAGTAATAATATAATTCGGAGTGTCCCATAAAGAGGTCGCTATTTTAGAATTAATATATTGGAGGACATATAGAACTACAAATTGGTCACTTTACAGTTATGTTACAGAAATATGTAAAAAAGAATCCTCGAGTTATATTATTTTTAATGGTAAATTTAAACAAATAACAAAATAATGGTACGTTTTCACTGGTAATTATATAGCAGAGCTGCCTCACTTCAAAATCAATTTTTAAAGGTTTTATTCGTCAAATAAATGTTGGAAAAATATTTTATCATCGAAAAAAAGTGTCGTAAAGATGATTACATAATATAATTACACAAGAAAATCTTAATCAGAGTCAAATTCTGCTGCAAATTCAGTAGAAGAGGAATTTATTGAATTTAAATGTATTTCACTCGTAATTCGCCATAAATGATGAAAACGAGTATTATACTCATTGTACTTTCTCTTAAACATAAATTCGGCTATATGGCCATGGAAATGTTGTTTTGAATTTCCATATCGCGGCACATTTCCTCGCACCTCCCTCCATTGACGTTCAATTGTCTGCGTATGTGCTTCAGTGTACGCATATGTAGGGCTGTATTATTATATGTCACGAAAGGTTTGGCCAGGTTGCAATATATATATATATATATATATATAACCTTCCGTACGTTTATTGAAGTGAATGTCATGAGTATGAAAGATAACACAGAGTTAATTTTTTCACGAAAAAACTACTTAACATATATAAATAGTACATGAAGAGTACTGACTTTACATCCTAATTACATCCTTTACATACTACTGACTTACTTTAAATCCTAATTGGTATTATTGTATTATGTAATCATCTTTCCGACACTTTTTTTCGATAGTAAAATATTTTTCCAACATTTATTTGACGAATAAAACCCATAAAAATTGATTTTGAAGTGAGGCAGCTCTGCTATATAATTACCATGATTTTATTTGCATAACCATTACAAATTACCGATTTGCAGATAACTTGAAAATGTGTAAAACTTAAAGGAAACTAAAAATAATAAATTATTAAAATTTGACTTTTACTCGATTTGATAGCAACAAAACAAAAGAGAGTCATAAGCGCTTTTGAAAAATTGCCGAGTTATCAACAGTAATTCCTCTTTTATCAGCCTCATTAATTGAACATCTGTTGTTATAGTATGAAAATAAACTTTTTCTTTCAAAAAGTCGTAGGAAAAAATTGGAAACCATTAAGTCTGGGGATGTTGAAGACGAGTCCGTGAAGTTGCTGCCACGATCTCTCCAATGGTTGAGAAATTCTCAAACTAAAACTGCTTTGGCCACATTAGCTTAATTGAGGAGGAGTTCCATCCTGTTGGAAAAAACGTCCCTCATCTCCGGCTAAGTAAGATGAGGAACTATGTGATCAGTTAATATTGATGCGTATCTGTCTCCAGTCATTGTCTGATGGGATATGTCATACGATAAAACACCAGCATTGGTGACGACAGCACAAACATTTATACCTTTTGATTTCAAGCCCTCTTCGTGTAATGTAGATTTTGTGTGTTAAAATAATTACAATTATGTCTGTTTACAGATCCTGTTCGGTAAAATGTAGCTTCATCTGAGAATAAAATTCCTTCATACCACACGGCATCTTCGTCAAGCTTTTCAATTACCTTCGAACAAAATTCCACTCGTTTGTCTTGATCATCTTTCAGCAGTCCGTGAACTAAGTGTGTTAAACATTTGTTTTTGTTTTTCTAGACATACCTTTGAACTGCCGACTTTGGTATCCCAGTAGCGGATGGAAATTTTCTAACTTTTACGCTTGTTTGGAAATTTCAATAAGATAGCACATGCAAGCTAACATTTTCTGCTAAAAAAATCTATGATATTTCATTGAAACTGATCTAGTCTCTAGTATCATAGTTTTTCATTCATGAATTGATTTTCTTGATGTAGGAACCACATTTGAGCAATAGCCCAAGAATAACATTTCACTTTGAAAAATTCATTGTTTCGAGGTTAGATATCACACATTAACTGATTGATCACAACTACCAAATTGTTTCATTGTTGTGTGTTAACAAAACAACAGCTGATCGAGATCCAACAGATGCCAATGCATAATTTAATTGCATTACATTGTGGGAGGAAGTGGTTCTATCCAAAACTTGAAAGTCAATCCGTCGTTTTGTTTTCAATGACAATACAAAATAAAACTCGAGGATACTTTTTTTAGATATCTCTGTAACTTAACTGTAAAGTGTCAAGTTTGTAGTGTTCCAAATGTCAGGAGATATTAATTCAAAAATAGGGACTTCTTCATGGGACATTCTGTACATAAAAAAAGTAAACATTTTACCCAATTACTCCACAAGTAGAATCCAGTTTTCATCAAGAAAATTCCAATATTTTTATAACATGTTGAGGGATTAACATCATAGTACAAACCCAACCCTATCATACTATATTATACAAGCAGATCCTCTAAATATGATGTCTAAAAGTTGGAGTTTTTGGACACTGGATGAAATGTTAAATTGTACTGAGAGATCAAGGGGAATAATCCAGTAGGGTAAGTTTCTTGAGATCGACTAGGCCTTAATGGACCTCGTAGGCATATATGTGTAATACAAATTATCCACTCGTGCCAGTGTTTCGGTCCTAATGGACATCGAAGCTGTACATATGATTCTCCACTCGCTACGCTCATTTTGGTGACTCGTTTCTTATCAGATCTCGTAACTTTAAGAATGTCACATTTTCTTGGGAAGTCCAATTTTTGTGAATAACTTTTTATCGTAGAGATGTGGTATTGGTAGCATGAGATGCAGAATTGAAATCTGCGCATTTTTATCTAATTTAGTGTGTCATATGTTGTGTAAAACACGAGATATGAATATAAAATGTTTAAAATGACCGCCATTTTGAAATTTTTACTTAGATTTTTCTGAATTTCAATACGATTCTTATCAGCATACCCATAGTTCCCTATACAAAATTTCACGTTCCTATCTTAATTTTTCCGGCGTTTACGCAGAAACGACAACGACAGCGCACGTTTTCATTTATTCGGTCACCTAACCTAACCTAACCTAACCTTAATTTTTCTGGCGTTTACGCAGAAACGACAACGACAGCGCACGTTTTCATTTATTCGGTCACCTAACCTAACCTAACCTAACCTAGCCTAGCCTAACCTAAACCTAACCTAACCTTAATTTTTCTGGCGTTTACGCAGAAACGACAACGACAGCGCACGTTTTCATTTATTCGGTCACCTAACCTAACCTAGCCTAGCCTAACCTAACCTAACCTAACCTAACCTAACCTAACCTAACCTAACCTAACCTAGCCTAGCCTAACCTAACCTAACCTAGCCTAACCTAACCTAACCTAACCTAACCTAACCTAGCCTTGCCTAACCTAACCTAACCTAACCTAGCCTAACCTAACCTAACCTAAACCAACGAAACGCGAAGATGACACAAAAACAAACGTCGGTTACTTCGTATAATTTGTAAAAACAAAATGATATTGAAGTAATTAAGAACCAAGAATACATTAAATTTAACTGCGTATAACGACGGAACATTAAAATATTTTGATCCTAAATACATTTTCAAAAACTGTAACTATCAAATCTTTTAAAGTTTTCGTCTTTTACTAAAATAAGGGTTCAACAATCCCAAGTACAGTCCCGCCAAAATACTCCACACACACACACACCCATCTTCCTCTTTGAAATAATACCTTTCCTAAAATTTCCATAAATTTTACAGAATGACATTAATTGCTAACATTGTTCTAAAAATCGATTGTTAAAACAATAATGGCGGACGTTAAGGAAGGGGGGTTATAAAACCGTTGCCATAGTTACGACGCGTAATGTAATCCAGACGGAAAGGAAATGATGTTTGTACTAACTTTTCTGAAAATGTTATACAATTTAATTCACTTTTATATTAGCCTTTCCAAAGTTATACGGTTTACCTTCTACAAAGGTCAGCAGAGTTCAGCTGTTTGATTGGAGGAATAAACTCCAGAGAGAGGTTGTTTATTCGAAAGAGTGAAAGTATGACGGCGGTGAAAATACTATAGAACCAACACATTAAGTGGAAAGGTATTTAGACAATAAGTGGTGTCGTATAGCGGGATTCCTCTTGGAAAACACGTCACCTAAATGTCCAATTATCCTATCTCCCCTGTCTGTGGTTGGGGTAATTTGGCGTTGTTTATATACAGGATGTCCCTACTAAGATGCCAAACTTTAGGAAACGATTCTGTGGGTCAGGTTGCAGAAAAAAATTAAGATTCCCCCCCCCCCCCGAAAACGCTTCGTTTTCCAAATATCAGTCATTTTGTTTTTTTACACAAAAAAACTTTATAAATAGAAAAAGTTATTGAGTTCAAATTTAGTATAAACGTTTTGAATATTGCGTTTTATAATTGTACCGAAAATACAGACTATATTTTGTTAATTTTCAAAATGGCGGCCTTTTAAAATATATTATTGAATATCTCGATAGCCATTAACTTTACAAAACATTCTTAAGAGAAAAAAAGTTTCCCTTTTTAATGACAAACAAAACGGGTTTTGTATTTTTTCTAGAGGTCAAAGGATAACAGAGTTATTGATAAAAAATCGTAAACTAATAATTTCGTGGTAATTGTCAACAACACCTACCAAATATTTTTGAATTCGAATACTTTGATTACTTTCAATACCAATTTTAAAATCCATGACTTTAAATTAATAAATTTAAATGGCCTCTATTTAATTTATGCTAAATATCTCAAAACAAATGTAAATTGTATTTATTACAATAAAGTTTGAAGTGTCATTAATTTGTTCAATAAATACGATATTTAAAAAATAAAAGTAATACTTTGAGCTTTTTTATTAAAGTTTTATTCTAGGCTAATTTGTAAATTGTATTTGTGTTTGTTGGGGTTAGATGGAAGAGAGGGCTTTATTACAGCCTTGACCTCGCCTTTAATAAAGATAATATTACTATGCTAATCTTGGGTGTTGTATACAATGACCAAAAGTTAAAGTCGGTTATCTTTTAAGCAATAGAAAGAATAAAACAGCCATTTTGTTTGGAGTTAAAAAATAAATTATTTTGTCCCTTGTAAATATATTGTAAAATAAACAGATAGTCGACATTAAAATTTTTAATAGCCGCCATTTTGAAATTAGTAAAGGAAATCGGTTGATTATTTTTCTCAAATTGGGTCGTAATAACACTAAGTAGCATGCAAAATTTCAACTCCATATCATTTAGTTAAACAAGATAAGAATATCATAATTTTAAAACACAAAATCGCAGCTAGATAGAAAACTAAGCATTTTAGGAAATAGGTTTATATAAACGTTTTCATTGGTTTTGATGTGATGAATAAGCTTCTGTGAAGAATAAGTTTTGGAATACCCTGTATATGATAGTGGGCACCCATAAATAGTACGAACTCTAAGGGGCTGACTTACAAGTGAGTGTGCGTGAGGCAATCCTGAGGGACCTTAGCTGGATCTACAGATTGTTTTATGTATTTCTGCATTAAATTCTTCTCTTTCATTTTTCAGGTTTCGCTTAACACACTTTCTCTTCCGAACCTGAAGATATTAGCGTATTCGAGGATTAAGGGTCTTCATATAACTTATATTTCCTTTTCCTGTTTTCTTCCTGACAGATTATTCACCTTTAAACACCAAGGACGAAAAAATAGTACTATTGATTTTTCACATAATAAAATAGATTGCCCGTCCCCCTAATTTGAGAAAGTTCGACCTTTGAGTGGATTTATCTCCAAATGAATGGGGATGAATTTATTCGGGGGAAACTAATCCTGCCAAGAAGAGAAAAAGAATATATACAGACAGAATGAAACCGATAAATGGAAAACAAAATGAAAGAAAAAACATGATTCAAATTTTTAATTGGAGGTGTTTTTGCAGATTGTAGTATACATTTTAAAATCGTAATACATATTACTTACAGCGCCTTCAATTCGATACGTACTGCTCGCCAGTCTAACAAATAGTATACCCCCGTGAAATCAGGCGCTAGATACTAAACCCAATTACTTTATCCAGTAGTTACGATGTTAACAATTATAAAATTATATGTATTTCTTACAATTATAATATATAAACAAATAATATATATTTCTTATAATTTAGCTGATTTCGAATGCCTAAAAGGTTGTTAATAAAATGTTTTGGGGAAAGGTAAAATATTTAATTTCGATAAAATAAAATAAAAACTCATTAATTTATAAATTATTTTTTCTTAATTTTTCTACCTAAAAATAAAAAGAAAGATTAGTTTAATAATAATAAAAAACTCAATTTATATTATTATTTTTTTTTTGTTTTAGATTGAAAATTTAGTTGTTCAAAATTTATTTGTCTATCCGTCAATATTGGTACAATTTTCTAGGAAACTATTGAACCCCTTTCGACAGTACTTAACAACCACACCTTCCACTGGCCAAATATCACTCCATAACAGAATTTAAAATGAAGAGATACTTTAAACAAACGAAAATCGATGTAATTAGTTCATGAAAATTTCAAAAATATAAGTAAACTTTTATTTTAAAAGTTTTAATAAATTACATTTTGTTAATTTTTGTAACACCCTGTACATAAATCAAGTACGGAGCTTTTAAACACAGTGTCAACTAACTTTCTCCTTGAACTTAAAAGGCTCTTTTACAATCATCTTTTAGAATAATATATACAGAGTGTTCAGATAATGTCGTGCCAAACTTAAAGTGGTGGTTATATGTGCCAAAAATAAAGTAACCAGTTCCTTTAAACATATGTCCGGAAACACATCTGTTTCCATCTGTCGGCCATTTTATGTTTTTGTGGAAAAACAATTATAGCTTTTGAATTAAGATTTAGAATCGAATTTTATGCTCTATTTTTGTCAATATATCAAGAATCAAAAATTTATGTTATAAATTGTCGAAATGTGAATGTTTGAATTTTTAATCTCTAAAACCATTAACTTTACAAAAATGTAAACTGCCGCCATTTTGAAAATTTAAGAGATAAAGTTTTGATTCTTGTTATATTGTGTATACATACTGTGTACTATGTGTATACTGAATTTCAACACGTAATGTTTATAATTTCAAAAACTATATTATTTTTTTCAAAAAAACAAAATGGCCGAAAGATAGAAAACGAAGCGTATTCGGACATGAGGAAAGGTTTTCTTTATTTTGACCCATATATCCACAACATAAAGGTTTCCACTACATTTTCTGAACACAGTATAAATACGTTCCATGAATATTTCGACCATGAAATGAAGTGTTCAGAAACTTTCAAACCCACCTCCTAGTTCCCGCCCAAAGTTTAGCTTCATGGTATTGATTATCATAGACGGCAGCACTGTCGCTGAGCACGCAATGTAATAGTTTCCTTCAATTTATATGCAAAGTTCCTTCGTATGTAATGTCGGTGTCAAAAGTACGACTTCACGTCTAAAATTGATAATACAGTTGTGTCAAGCAATCTAAGGTGTTTGATAGCAGTGTAACATATCATGTCACAGCTTTGTTAAACATAAACATCAACCCCCCTCCCACCCCCTTCTGCTTTGTAACAATAGGAGAGGATGAGATCAAACTTTTGTGAATGATTTTGAGGATTTTAAAAAAGTAATTGCAATTTCATCCATACATAAATACGGATATCTCTCTTTCTCTCTCTATTTATCTATCTCTTTAATTTTACATTTTTACATTTAAAATTATGATTTATTTTATCTTTTTCAAGTTAATTTGTAATTTTTATTTTGTAATGTTAGATTGTTTTTTCTTCTAATTAATTAAAGTTTTTATTTCTCTCTCTCTCTCTCTCTCTCCCTCCCTCCCTCTCTCTCTCTCTCTCTCTCTCTCTCTCTCTCTCTCTCTCTCTCTCTCTCTCTCTCTCTCTCTCTCTCTCTCTCTCTCTCTCTCTCTCTCTCTCTCTCTCTCTCTCTCTCTCTCTCTCTCTCTCTCTCTCTCTCTCTCTCTCTCTCTCTCTCTCTCTCTCTCTCTCTCTCTCTCTCTCAGTAAAAAAATTTAAACAGCCGCCATTTTGAAAATGTATGACAGATGGTTTTGATTCTAATAAACCGATGTATGAAAAACGTGGATACCAAATTTCGACTTATAAGCTATAATTTTTTTTTTAATGGGCGACAGATGGAAAATGCCGCGCTTCCGGACATTGTTTATAGGTACTTTTTTTAAACTTTGACCCATAAAACCACGACTTAAAGTTTGGTACGACATTTTCTGAACATCCTGTATACATGTGAAAAAGTAAAAATCGAAAACAGATATTGAAATAGTCAATACATATTCGTAAGAGAGAATATGTCATAGGCCTAGTATAAGAATTTCACCTTTCAAAACAAATAAACCAAGATTAATCCACAAGGGGGAACATCCCCCTGAAGCAGTTCCCATCCACAGATCATAAAACTGTATAATATTACAATCTCCCCTCCCCAGTGTTATGATTGGCTATAAATACATCATGACACAAGTTATGTACACTATAAATTTAAATTTAATACAAAAATTAAATTTGCAAAATGATTGTACACACTTGGTTCTCCCGATTTAGCTAAAATATTGTTAAAACATATTAATGGTAATACCCCTTAAGGTTATAGGTTATCTTTTCTACAACAATGCCGCTTCAGGAGTTATTTATTTAAAAAATTGATATAAAACTAAAAAATTTATTTACCCAATACATGATAAGTTTGGTAATTATAAAAATTTTCAACCTCTGTTTCTTGACTGACCTCCACGTGTCATGGTCTCATGAAACCATAAGTCAAACGTGATGAGTAAACAAACTACAGTATCCTCAAGGTAGGAATGTGTCTGCGGTGGAGAGGAAAAGGGGTCCCCCACACTTCGTTTGTTGCGTTTGCTTTCAGCAGTACAATCCCAATAAAAAAATATAGACCACAAATGCTTCTGTGTAAACGCCTAACCTACTTTCGTTTCTTTTATCGGTGTAAATAAGAATAAAACGTTTACAAAATTATACTTTTAAGAATTAACTTGTACTTAAACTTTAAGAATTAAATGTAGCTAAACAGTAATTTATGTACCTAGTTTTCTTGGAATGGGTTGTACCGTCAAGACAGGTTAAGGAAACAAGTAGAAGGGAGGACACGCCCATTACACCAGACACACTCCTAGTCTGAGGGTACTGTAAATTCAGTGGCTTAATACTCTTGAAGTAATTAGGCCTATTAGACGGCTTTTTAATTGGTTAATGTGAGGGTTAGCACATTGAATTCCCATTTTTTCATAATCTCAACCGGAGTTTGCTACCAACCGCAGCTTCCCAGAAGGACCTAGTTGTATCTACAACTTTTTCATGTAGTCTTAGGTTAGCACCCTCTATTTTATTTTTTAATCAGTTTTCTCTTGGGCAACTCTTTTTCTCATCCGACTCTGGTGCTATTAAAGTATTCGAGGACTAAGGGTCTTGATTTTATATTTTTCCTTCATTTTTATTTCTAATGTGATGATGACCAAATTATTTTTCATCTTTAAACAAGAAAAACAAAAATAATACCTCATGATTCTGGGTTAACATCGTAAATATTTATACATATTTATGGGAATTGAAGTTGAAATTTCTCATAAGTGAAGCGAGAGCACTAACGGTTAGACCGTCCGGGGGTTCAACGAAGTGAATGCTCATTTATTGCATCAACTCGGGCCATATCCCGATACGACAATATTGGATGTTAATAGGGGTTGGTGATACGCCCAGGGGCATCCACTGCATCAGATCCTTCCTGGGGTTTCTGCAGTTACCTGTACTACTTCCCACTGCTGTGCAGGTGTATCTTACTAGATCTATTTTGTCAACCCTTTATCACATTAAGTCTCTCCCTTTATTTCAGTCCAACTCTAAAATACAAAGCGACTCATGCTGATGAAGTGAATGGCACTATGAAATAAGTGTCGCATTCAGAGCCTAAGGGGTACAGGGGTACTTGGTGACCTCTAACAGTATTTAGCCTTACCAGACCAAGTTATGGTGACCTGGTATGGTGGACCATTCCTTTCCCTAGCCGTAGGAGAGAGAGAGAGAGAGAGAGAGAGAGAGAGAGAGAGAGAGAGAGAGAGAGAGAGAGAGAGAGAGAGAGAGAGAGAGAAATTAACAAGCTTGTGTGGAACGTCACCGTACCTCAATATTCTGATAAACTGAAGCATGCTCTCTGTAATGACTCACGATCGGGAATCATCCACTTCGACGAGATTTCCACAACAACGTGAAGACAATAAACCTGTTAGAGAAACGTGAAAAAGTCAGTCAGGAGGAATCTTCCTATAAATTGAAGAAACACCTAAGAACGAGAAGTCAGGCAATAGGCATCAAAACCCTGGAAGAAGGAGCGCACCACTCCTCCCACTAAGACAACTTGGCGGGATAAATAACCCATTAAGGAGAGACCTGAGTGGGGAAGGAATAGGATGGTACTTGCGGAAAGAATAACCAGGGTTAAACACGTCAAAGATCTCTTGAGGACACGAGGAGATCGAAAGCATGTATCAGAATATAGCAAAATAAATTGAAATTGAAAACGCCGACAAGGAGTTGTAGACTCAGGAAGGATCTTAGAAAAACGGAATAGAAAATTATGGTATAGCTCATTTGTTGTGGTGGCGCTTGGAGGGAGGGCGGTCTGACTTGGAGTGGGGAGGTTGTTCGTAATACACTGTTTAGAAACTCACTGACAAAAGAACGTCGGAACACTGACTCACTCGCTTCCCCCACCACTAAAAAGTGACGGGAAACAGTTTGCCCGATGAAGGTCAAGCGCCACTACATACTAAATAACCTCTATATGCACATTCTGCCAAGAGGAGACAATCTAAATGCGGTGCAGTAATGCACAAATATGCTAGAAATCTGGGAGGTTACCAGATTGATGTAAAGAAGACATCTACACTTGACTTGCATGTTATGTTCATTTTAAAACATATAATAAAACCAAAGAACGATGTAAATTGTAATCTGTTCTGAACTTCAACATTATCGCTAGAGAGTCCAAGGTCAATTCTATAATTAGCGGTAACGTGCAAGCAGTCTAGTCTTGCAGAGGTGAGTCTAGTACAGATGTTCAAAAAGAAAAACGCAAGTAGGCTGTCCATTCTCAATGTCTTAAATAAAATTTTAAAGTGTACTTGAAAACAATAGTTATGATACTTTCAATAACAATAAATAATAAAACAATAATAATAATAATAATAATAAAACAATAGTTATATGTAGTGTACAATGAATAATGCATTTTATATTAAAAGAGTTTCTTCTAAAAATTCAACCAAATCACTTTAGGTGTTTTTGTTATAATCCATCGCTACGCCAAACTGTCCATTCTCTACAAACCAGATAAAACATTATTAATTTTTCACAAGCCATACTCAGAATTAAATTTCTAAATGAATTAAGTTTATAATTGATTTTATTCATCATCTTGTGAAATGATTTTCAACTAAACTGTGTGCTTTTGAGAGCTTTGTATAAATATGTTTTATCTTGCATGCTCAAAGCTTATCTGATATAAAATAATTTAATTTTTTTGTAATTATTAAAATTTTGTTATTAATTTTCATGTGAAATAATTTTCAGCTAAACCATGTGCTCGTGAAAGCTTTGTATAAATCTCTTTTTATCTTGCATACTCAAAGCTTTCTGATGTAAAATAATTTAATATTTTTTTCCATTGAATTCTAAATAACCGTGAAAGGTTTATTTTCTAAAAATCATTTAAAATTATTATCTTAGCTGCTCATTAAGAATTTTACAAAGGAGATTCGTAAAATTTCAATTTTCACTTTGATTAAAAATACTAATTCAGTGAATCATGCATTTAGCGATGGTTCTTTTTAATTTTTACAGTTTTACTGGTACAGGAATAACAAATTTACAGGTACACACAAAAATTCTAGAAATGTGTTTTTCCTCCTGTATCAGTTTAGACATTGTCTGTTTACAATGTTAGCTATTGCGATATTTCATAATGCGGTGAATTTTAGTATCTTAAGATAAATATTCAGAAATCATATGTGTGGCTAAATTTTCGGTTCATAAAGAGACCAATATTCAAAAATAATTCACTAAAATTTTGTTTTTCTTTTGAACGTCCAAAAAATAATATCTGTAAGAAACAAACCCGTAATTTTAAATTTTATTTTTTAGTTAAAACGTTTATTTTTAAATTGTTTTTTATGAATTCTGTTCATAACCGTTGTACTTAGTTCCTCAAATTTGAGATTAGCTGTATTTTGGTTTTTAAAGCTGCATGTATAAACTCTCCATCAAGCAGGTAAGCGTTTTAAAAATTTCTTGTTACATTATTTGTTTTCTCAAAAGGCAATGACTTTGACGTACGCACCCCTCTACAAAGCCCTTTTGTCACGAGTGCAACAATGTGCTGCACTTCCTAAAGGAGTGGAGGGTGGAGGGAATGCTATAAACAGGAGTTCCTCCTCCCTGAAGAAGTATGGAACAATAGATCTTGATGTCGCAGTATATTTCACCCATCACAACTACTACTAGATATGATGTTAAAAATTCCAAAGTAATTCCACTTCCGCAACTGATAAGTTCAATTCCCTTGTTATAAAACAAACAATATAAATAGTTTCATTTAGTAAAGTAAGGGAAACAACAAAGGGATGTCAGAGTGAACAGTCTAATCTTCAAAATTAACTGAAAAGTCTACGACAAATTGATGTTTTCTTGACAGTTAGTAGCGAGAGTTGATAAAAGTGCGCCGGTCCCGCAGAGACCAGAAAACTCCAAGGAATCAATACAAGCAGCCCATGTATTACATGTTACATTAATTATTTATACATTTTAAATATCCTCGCCTTATATTAGGAAATGTTTAGAAGGGTGTGATCGAAGATATTTGTGGAAATTTGTCGTCAAAGATATTTTTTTATTTATCTATGTCTTGAGGTTTATAAGAAGACGCGTCTTCGACGCGCTTTACAGTGGTGCCAACATAAACTATGAATTTAACATTGCACTAACAACCCCCTTTTAATTCACCTATATACGAAGTAAGGTAAATTTGGTACGCGACAAAATATTTCGACATCCCGTCTGGCCGTCGACGTTATCGTAACAGCCATAACAATTAAGATAGGAACGTAAAATTTCTATAGTGTGCTCATAAGCAGAAAAATCGAACTAAAAATTTCAAAATGGAGGAAATTTTAGACAGTTTTTAGTTCATATATCATGTGTGTTGTTACACTTAACATTAAATAAAATAAGAATTTGCAGATTTCAATTCTGCACTGTACGATGATAAATAATAAAGATATTGTTGAAAAGTAATTTCGAACCTGCCCCCCCCCCAGAGAATGTGATATACGTATAGTTACGATATCCAGCAAGGTCGATGAACTGACACAAGCGTAGCGAGTGGAAGCTCCAAACCCACTAGCGCCGAGACAATGACGCGAGCGAAGCTAGTGGAGACTTTTTAATAATAACATCTAGCTGAGTCAAGAAAGTAGCGATGGTTCAGAAAACTGTTTTAAACATACTCACCCTACCGGATAAGACTCCTTGATGTACCAGTACAATTTAACATTTCCTACCAAGTCCAAGAAACCAACTGTTGGGTATTACAATTAAAGGGTCTGCTTGTATTACATTGTATGATGGGTCTGGGTAAGTACCATGATGGCGCTCATCTTATTTTTATTACTATATAGGAAAGGCTCTTTTGACACCTCTAGTTATATAAAAACAAAGCCTAAGGCAAAAACATTATTCGAAGTCATTCCACAAACATTTTGGGGGGAAAATCGTTTTAAAAGGTCGGTTTGACATAGGGGTTGGCGACCCTATCTCCCAGTGGGTATCGACTGCAAATACTCCACAAATCTCAACTCTTCATGTTGTACAGTAATCGTTCCTGTGATCTGAACTCCTTCCTACTCCTCTGCAGGTGTATCTTTCTTCATCTATTTTGTCAGCCCGTTCTCATCTTAACTCTCCACTATTCTCCTTCGTCCTTCAACCACATCCCTCTCTTCTGTTTTCAGCCCAACCCTAAAGTGTAAAGCGACCCCTGTTGATGAGGTGAATGCTACTAGACAAGAGGTGTCTAATACGGAGTCTGCGACCTCTCACAGTATTTAGCCTTACCCGATCAAGCGGAGCTCAAAGCGGGTAGACCACCCTCTTCCTAGCTGCAACGTGTTGATAAAACGTTAGTAATGACTATCAACAAGTGGAGTCCTTTGTTTCGTAGAGATTTCTTCGACAAAGTGGAAATAATCAACTTAAAAGAGAAATGTAGAACAGGGCACCCAAGAGGAATCACACATTTCATAGAAAGAAGGACTCAACAAAGAAGAGAAGACAAGCTAGAAAAGCCTCAGAATTATGGAAGAAGAAAACTCCTTCTCCCGAAACTAGAACTTGACGGCATAGATAACCCACTGACAAGAAACCTGAGTGAGGCAGGAGTAAGATAGCATCCTCAAGGCAAATTACCAGAGGAAGTCAGACAAAAGCATTGGCGTGAAAGAAGAGAACACAAATATAAGAAGAAGACAAGGAAATCGCTCATCAAATAGAACTAGAGACGAAGAGTAACAGAGGCCAGGAGACACTCCAGTAGAGAATAACCTGTACCTACGTACATAAAAAGTGGCGATTCTTCCAATAGAATATCCGGAACAGAATGCTGTGTAGTAAAGCACAAGAGGGCTGGAAGTCTGGGAAGGTACCAAAATGGGGCAGAGGAGATACTACTCTGGACCGTGTTGTACTTCCTAAGGGAGTTGGGGTTGGAGGAGCTTCTTTGAGAATTCTTAGAAAAAACAGGCTGCAGAATATAACCTAAGATCTCACGGCATTTACCCCCCACCTCACCAGTTGGGACGTTACAATAGATATTTCTTTAAAAATCAAAACTATTTTCTTAGCCCATTACAATATACACACCATACTATATATATTTGAAAGTAAAACTAAAGTTAATTATTAATTATTTTGTATTAGCATATTTTCCTATTCTACATTTACGAGGGTAAATCCAAGCAATGTATTTCTGAATATTCATAAACCTATTCAAAGCATTGTTATACAATATTCCATTGTTATACCTATTTAACAAATCGGATATTAGCGCTACCTATCCACATGTTATAGAAGCTCCGTAATAATTAGTTCAAAAATCTGCCTCCAGGTGGCACATGGAGTTTATTGTTTCACATAAGAGAGAACATTGTTCCGTGCGTTTAAAATTATACATATTGTAGTCATTTTTAAAATCTAGAAATAAAATTTTGTCCATCAAACAGGGATAATTCGCCATACTTTTCCGATGCAAAAAAATTAACTTACAAATTAAATCCAGACGTGGTTCGCTATTTATATTTTTATTATACAGGGTGATTCACTAAATCACTAAATTCGAAAAATGTTAGTTTTTATTACTATGGAAATACTGTAGATTCAAAATACTGTATGGAGTTCAAAAGTGACCAAAAATAAAGCCTTCATTTTTTATATTTTCAAAATGGCGGACGTTTTAATATTTAACTTCGAGTATCTCGGAAACTGCTAAATTTAAAAAATGTACAAGAGACAAAAACTCTTTTTACAAAGAAAACAGTATTTAAAAAAAATTGTTTTTATGATAACCGAGTTATCAATTTAAAAAACTAAAATTATTTCTTGGTAAGAGTCAAATTAATTTCTGTAGTATTAAAGCGATTTTTGTTTTGGTTTGACATTTATAATTTCTCAATCTATTTCTATACCATAATTCATAATGTCTAAAATTAAAAGATTTGGGTGTAAAATTATCGTAATTGAAAATATTTTGTACACAGAGTGTTTTTGTAATAAGCGCAGATAATTTAGTGGGTGGTTATATGGGTCAAAATAAAGAGAAAAATTACCTATAAACATCTGTCCAGAAACGCTTCTTTTACCAGCTAACCACCATTTTGTTCTTTAAACTAAATAATGTATATCTCTAGTACGGCTTAACCGATTGAGTTGAAATTTTTCACGGTAGTCATCACTGAAAGAGCTAGTTTGAAAAAATATTCTCCTTATACCAACTCTCCGTTTATAGATTTTAAATAAAAACAACTTTAATGATTTTTTAAAATCTTAAATAAATTAAACAGCCGCCATTTTCAAACAGTTTATTGGATAAATATTCGACTAGTTCCAATAAACCGTTTCAAAATGGCGGCTATTTAAATATTTTAAATTAAAATAATTCATTTAAAAGTTATTTTCATAGTAAATTTTTAAATGGCTGCCATTTTGAAACGGAGCGTTGGTACAAGTAGAATATTTGTTCAAACTAGCTCTTTCAGTGATGACTACCGTGAAAAATTTCATCTCAATCGGTTAATCTAGATGTATATATTACTTAGAAAAAAAATGGCTGGTAAAATGCATACGATTTAAAAATGACGTCAATTTAAAGGCACGTTTCAGCCATTAAAGATTATATTGTTTAAATTTTTACATCCGGCGTTAACTAGAAACAAATTGTATTTTAGATTTTTTTAAATAAATAGCTATTTTCATGTTTTTAATTAATTAATAGATAAAAACTTACAAAGGAAAAAGAACACCCAAATGAAATGCTCTAAAAATGCGAGAAACGTATTTTAAGAAATTTTTTGTAGTTTTTGGTAACATATTTTTTAAATACATATTTGTGACCATGAAATCTGTTTTTCTCATTTTTTTTGTTAAAATATACACAATTAAAACAAATTTTAAGATTTCACATATTGTTAGTATTATTTCAGATCCCTCCGATGATGGTAACTTGGTTACCGAAATGTACATCAGGGAACTATAATAACACAAGACAAATAAATATTTTATTTTATTTGTATGGGGGGGATGTTATTGTACCAAACTTGTGGTAGGGGTTTCAGTGTTTTATACTGAAAACAAAGTTTGTTTAAAGAAATGTCAACAATTTTGCATTTTTTGAGGTTAGGAAATTCAAACGAGGTAATTATATAGCAGAGTAGCCTTACTTCAAAATCAATTTTTATGGGTTTTATTCGTCAAATAAATGTTGGGAAAATATTTTATTATCGAAAAAAGTGTCGGAAAGATGATTACATAATATGGGCTGTATTATTATATGTCACGAAAGGTTTGGCCAGGTTGCTATATATATATATATATATATATATATATATATATATATATATATATATATATATATATATATATAACCACCTGGCCAAACCTTCCGTACGTTTATTGAAGTGAATGTCATGAGTATGAAAGATAACACAGAGTTAATTTTTTCACGAAAAAACAACTTGTGTAATTATATTATGTAATCATCTTTCCGACACTTTTTTTCGATAATAAAATATTTTTCCAACATTTATTTGACGAATAAAACCCATAAAAATTGATTTTGAACTGAGGCTACTCTGCTATCTAATTACCTCAAACTATTAACCTAACCCCTACAGTTTTATAAAGATATTTATTGTAAACAAATAGACATTTCGTTTGTTCTGATCCGTTTAAGGACAGATATATTTTTTAAACTGTATTCGAAATTAAAATATGGGTCTTGTAAACTTCTATTCTCAACTCTCTGATGATTAAAGCATATTAGTAAAAAATTAATCTGGTATCAGATATTCCTTATATACGACTCCAATGTTTATAACAAGTAAATACAAAATAGTGGTTGGTCGTGTGTAGCTTTAATAAACAAAAACGTGTATCTATAACAACGTTGTAGCAATCAAATATTGAATTATTAAAGTGCTACATCCACATACACATAAAAACAATCTGGTGTCAACAAATCACCTTCTACTACGATTGGTGAAACATCATTACTAGCTGTCATACAGTCTGACAATTTATTTAAGAATACCCTCTCCGAAAATCGCTGCTGGTTCACATTCAGATATTTATTAAAAAACACACTTTTAAACCCACAAATTATATTAACTTAATATGCATATATGTTTGTTTGAAAAATTTAATATGTAAAAAAATAATCAAATATAAAATTCCTAACAATAAAAAAAGAATTTGCCAAAGCTTACCGTGGTCCCTGTTGTACCTCCTCTACTTCCTTTCCCTCTCCCTCTTCCCCTCTCACCCCGAGGGTAGTCATTGTTCAGGTACAATAAGTGCTGAAATCAGAAAAAAAATATTTAAGTTAGGTTATGTTGTCAGAGGAGAAATTTTAATGATTTAACAGGTTACATGAATCCTGTTAATCGACAAATTTTAATGTTTGTAAAGAATTATTTAATTGTAACTTATTTATTAATTATTTAGGTTAAATTAAAATAAATAATAAAGTAGATAAACCAATCAATAATAGTAGAGCACTATAAATATTGCCACTCTATCAAAAAACCTAACTTTGTTAGTAAATTTATAAATTTAGGGAAAATTAAGTAAGAACTGTTAAGAAAAACAGGTTAGGTTAGGTTAAGGAAAACTGTAAGATAATTTAGGTTAATTTATAGATAGGTTGGGTAAGACAGTTTACACTAATTCAGCTTGGGTTAGTTTAAGGTAGGTTAAGCAAGACGGATGATTTTAGATTAAATTAAGACAGGTTAATGTTAGGTTAGGTTAAGGAAAACTGTAAGATAATTTAGGTTAAGTTAGGGATAGGTTGGGTAAGACAGTTCACACTAATTCAGCTTGGGTTAGGTTAGGTTAGGTAAGGTTAAGCAAGACGGATGATTTTAGATTAAATTAAGACAGGTTAAGGAAAACTGTAAGATAATTTAGGTTAAGTTAGGGATAGGTTGGGTAAGACAGTTCACACTAATTCAGCTTGGGTTAGGTTAGGTTAGGTAAGGTTAAGCAAGACGGATTATTTTAGATTAAATTAAGACAGGTTAAGTAAAACAGATTATGTTAGATTGAGTTAAGTCAGGTAAGTGAAACAGGTTATTAGGTTATGCAAAACTGTAAAGTTAATAAAGATTAGGTCCAGATTAGGTAAGAAAGTTTACGCTAATTAAATTTGGATTAGGGGTAGCTTAGGTAAGACAGATTTATTTTAAGTTAAGTTACAATAGGTTAGGTAAACAGGTTAGTTTACGTTAGTTTGGGTAAAATTAGATTAAGTTAAATAAGTTTGATTTGGTTATACAAAACTGTTTAATCTAATTTAGGTAAAGTTAGTTAAGGATATGTTGGGTCAGCTTAGTTAAAAGAAAGTTTAAGCTAATTCAGCTTAGGTTAGTTTAGAAAGATTAGTTAAGACAGATTATTCTAGGTTTATTTAGGATAGGTTAGGTGAAACAGGTTATTAGGTTATCCAAAACTGTTTAAGCTAATTTAGGTAAAGTTAATAAAGATATATTAGGTAATATTGGGTAAGACAGTTGTTAATTCTGCTTAGGTTAGTTTATATAGGTTAGGTAACACAGATTATACGAGGATAGGTTAGGTAAAACAAGTTAAGTCAAGTTAAGTTAGATTGGGTAAAGTTAGGTTAAGTGAAACAGGTTAGGTTATATTATACAAAATTGTTTAAGGTAATTTAAGTAGTTAATAAAGATATATATGGCCAGAAGAGGTAAGTTAGTTTAAGCTAATTGAGCTTAGGTTATTTTAGGATAGGTTAGGTATGTCAGTTTATTTTAGAATAGGTTAGGTAAGACAGGTTATGTTCCTATACGTATACGTAATCTTTTAAAAACTATACACGAAATAAATGAATACGTAGTATCGCCTTGACCCACAATATATATTGCTAGACCCACGTGCACTCACCCTACTATACAATGTTTATATCTTGTTGTGAAATCTAAAATTATGGAGAAACCACATCACCCGACTAAATCAATTTACAAACGAGAACTTTCAAGGGCATAACGTTAAGGGATTTACTTATTTTAGGTTCAAATAGATAGATAAGGTTAGGTGGTTAGGTTAAGTTAGATTAGGCTATCACATACATACTGATGATATTTTGTAATATAAGTTTGTCTCTTAATAACAGTCAAACAATTTAATCAACACACAATCATTGCCGATTATAATAACACATTTTGCTAGGTTATGTACGATATTAGTTAGGTTAGGCCATCACAAACATGGTGATGATATTTTGTAATATAAGTTTGTCTTTTAATAACAGTCAAACAATTTAATCAACACAATTCGCCGAACACATTTTGCTAGGTTATGTACGATATTAATTCGGTTGCGTTAGATTAGACCATCACAAACATGGTGATGATATTTTGTAATATAAGTTTGTCTTTTAATAACAGTCAAACAATTTAATCAACACAATTCGCCGAACACATTTTGCTAGGTTATGTACGATATTAATTCGGTTGCGTTAGATTAGGCCATCACAAACATGGTGATGATATTTTGTAATATATGTTTGTCTTTTAATAACAGTCAAACAATTTAATCAACACAATTCGCCGAACACATTTTGCTAGGTTATGTACGATATTAATTCGGTTGCGTTAGATTAGGCCATCACAAACATGCTGATTATATTTTGTAATATAAGTTTGTCTCTTAATAACAGTCAAACAATTTAATCAACACAATTCGCCGAACACATTTTGCTAGGTTATGTACGATATTAATTCGGTTGCGTTAGATTAGGCCATCACAAACATGCTGATTATATTTTGTAATATAAGTTTGTCTTTTAATAACAGTCAAACAATTTAATCAACACAATTCGCCGAACACATTTTGCTAGGTTATGTACGATATTAATTCGGATGCGTTAGATTAGGCCATCACAAACATGCTGATTATATTTTGTAATATAAGTTTGTCTTTTAATAACAGTCAAACAATTTAATCAACACAATTCGCCGAACACATTTTGCTAGGTTATGTACGATATTAATTCGGTTGCGTTAGATTAGGCCATCACAAACATGCTGATTATATTTTGTAATATAAGTTTGTCTCTTAATAACAGTCAAACAATTTAATCAACACAATTCGCCGAACACATTTTGCTAGGTTATGTACGATATTAATTCGGTTGCGTTAGATTAGGCCATCACAAACATGCTGATTATATTTTGTAATATAAGTTTGTCTCTTAATAACAGTCAAACAATTTAATCAACACAATTCGCCGAACACATTTTGCTAGGTTATGTACAATATTAATTCGGATGCGTTAGATTAGGCCATCACAAACATGCTGATTATATTTTGTAATTAAGTTTGTCTCTTAATAACAGTCAAACAATTTAATCAACATAATTCGTCGAACACATTTTGCTAGGTTATGTACGATATTAATTCGGTTGCGTTAGATTAGGCCATCACAAACATGTTGATTATATTTTAAACAATTTAATCAACACACAAACATTGCCGATTTCAATAACACATTTTGTTAGGTTAAGTACGATCTTATTAGGCGACACCGTAGCCGGGGGTTGATATTAATTAAAGCTACAATGGGACTCTTCTAACCGATACATCTATCAATAACAGTTCAATATCAAGTCTTAATCAATAACAGTTTTAATTATAACAGTTAATTTTATTGACAGGTCTTAGATGTGTAAAAAGACAAAACACCTGTTTTATACATAATGACAATAAAGTAGGCCTAATGTGTTATTTAAAACAAGCAGCTCATTTTATATTCCGAGATGTTAATATTTCCTTAAGGGTTGTGGTAATAGTTGGAATTATTACAAAATAGTTTCTAATAAACTATGTAAAAACATTGCACAAACTTTCAAACATCCCCATAATCAAAACTAATTGGACGCTGTCGTTAGTAATACATATTTAAAATATTGAAATAAGTGTCTAAACTTGCTTTTCTTGTTCCATAAACAAGTATTATTTTCTTAAAATCACATTTTTAATGACAGTGCTCAAGGTTAGTTTTTTTTGCAATTATTCCTAAATCCTACTAATTTTTACTAGAGATTTTTGGGTACATTAATCTTCACATTTTTTTTCTAATTTGAACGAAATAAATTTTTGATTAATTAGGCCTACTTATTTTGTAACAGCTCTGTCGATTTTTTTGTTTTACACCGATAATTCAAGAAGCAGCAATTTCTTAAGGATGTCAACCAATATGTTTTCTTTGAATCCTTAGAAACTACACTTGAACAAAATTTGATGAAAATCGTTCAACCCTATTTTGAGAAAACGTATTTTTTTGTTTTTTCTTATGGAAACTAACCCCAAATATTGGTAACTAAAGAAGGCCTATTGTGGCCATATATCAATTTTGATTAAAATCAATTTGGGCTGTAAAACACTGTGGACCTAAAAACTAATATATCCTCAAAATCTAAACATCGATTTTTTAACCAATCACATACTTTCTCTACATTACATAATGTGAGAAAATAAAAAAGTAGTTTAGACGACTCAATTGTAGATTTAAAAAGATTCCAATTTTTATTTCTAATAAAAAATTTGCTTAGGAAGTTTCCAGACATTCTATACATTATATAATGCTAACATAACCCCCCTCCCCCACAACGATAATAAGACATTTCCAAACTAAAGATTCACGTAAGCATCAAAACAGCTGTTACAACATTTCACGTGGTTTACAGTTAAGCTACAAGAGTGCAGCAGCGTCATCAAGGAAGTAGCGCTACCTACTGGCAATAAAAGAAACTACCAAGCTAACCTTGAAGTTCAACCGTTCAAAACATTCCCTCCTGGAAAATAAAAATGGACCAGGATTGGTTGACAGGAGGGAAGCTGCAAATATCGATCTTCGGCCGAACATTGAAATCTCTGCGTCACGCGCATTCCCCGCTGAGAGGGGGGGGAGGGGGTTGTACAACAAATTACATTCTACCGTGAAATTCGTTAGTCTAGAATCATTTTTAATATTCAACGTTTTCCAAAGCCTCGCCATAATTTCTCCTTAATAAATCAGATATTAGGAGAACCGGAAGGAAACGGTTTTAATTATGAAGTTACCGTAACAGCACGTACGACTCTACGCACGTGGCACCCCCCCCCCCCCAACACATCAACTCACCATCGAGGAACCAATACTTGCAACCATTTGTCACGAAATGTGACTGGAACATCTGACTTGGTGTAGGTCCGACTTAATTAAATTTTAACGAAAACTGGGTGAAAATACTGTATAATGTATTGCATACAGTGTGTTCCATATGACGTCATCCTCCGCCTGACGTCACTTTAGACAATACATCGTAAGGATTTTTCTCATGTGGGTTTAAATGCGAAAAACCTCTCGGTAAACATCGCCTTATGTAACAATTTGATACGCACCATCATGGTACTTACCCAGCCCCAAAATACAATGTAATACCAGCTGATCTTCTAAACATGACGCCCATAAGTTGGTTTATTGGATCTTGTAATGTCAGTTTATGTAAACCTCGTAATGTCATTAGAGTCCGAAGAGAACAAGAGTTGGTCAAGAGAGACCTGATAAAAAAATAAAATGAGCAATCTAACACAAGCCTAAATTTAAAAGGTGTAGATACAACTATAAGATATCCTTAAAAAAGGTGTAGGTACAACCGTAAGAAAGCTTTAAAAAAGGTGTAGATACAACCATAAGAAAGCCTTAAAAAAGGTGTAGATACAACCGTAAGAAAGCCTTAAAAAAGGTGTGGATACAACCATAAAAAAGCTTTAAAAAAGGATTAGATACAACCTTTAAAAAAGGTGTAGATACTACAACCATAAGAAAGCCTTAAAAAGGTGTAGATACAACCATAAGAAAGCCTTAAAAAAGGTGTAGATACAACCGTAAGAAAGCCTTTAAAAGGGTGTAGATACATCCATAATAAAGGTGTATATACAACCTTTAAAAAAGGTGTAGATACAACCATAAGAAAGCCTTAAAAAAAGGTGTAGATACAACCATACGAAAGCCTTAAAAAAAGTGTAGATACAACCGTAAGAAAGCTTTACAAAAGGTGTAGATACATCCATAAAAAAGGTGTAGATACAACCTTTAAAAAAGGTGTAAATACAACCATAAGAAAGCCTTAAAAATAGGTGTAGATACAACCATACGAAAGCCTTAAAAAAAGTGTAGATACAACCGTGAGAAAGCTTTACAAAAGGTGTAGATACATCCATAAAAAAGGTGTAGATACAACCTTTAAAAAAGGTGTAAATACAACCATAAGAAAGCCTTAAAAATAGGTGTAGATACAACCATAAGAAAGCCTTAAAAAAGGTGTAGATACAACCGTAAGAAAGCCTTTAAAAGGGTGTAGATACATCCATAATAAAGGTGTATATACAACCTTTAAAAAAGGTGTAGATACAACCATAAGAAAGCCTTAAAAAAAGGCGTAGATACAACCATACGAAAGCCTTAAAAAAAGTGTAGATACAACCGTAAGAAAGCTTTACAAAAGGTGTAGATACATCCATAAAAAAGGTGTAGATACAACCTTTAAAGGTGTAGATACAACCATAAGAAAGCGTTAAAAAAAGGTGTAGATACAACCATAAGAAAGCCTTAGAAAAAGGTGTAGATACAACCATACGAAAGCCTTAAAAAAAGTGTAGATACAACCGTAAAAAAGCTTTACAAAAGGTGTAGATACATCCATAAAAAAGGTGTAGATACAACCTTTAAAAAAGGTGTAAATACAACCATAAGAAAGCCTTAAAAATAGGCGTAGATACAACCATACGAAAGCCTTAAAAAAAGTGTAGATACAACCGTAAGAAAGCTTTACAAAAGGTGTAGATACATCCATAAAAAAAGGTGTAGATACAAACTTTAAAAAAGGTGTAGATACAACCATAAGAAAGCCTTTAAAAAAGGTGTAGATACAACCATACGAAAGCCTTAAAAAAAGTGTAGATACAACCGTAAGAAAGCTTTACAAAAGGTGTAGATACATCCATAAAAAAGGTGTAGATACAACCTTTAAAAAAGGTGTAGATACAACCATAAGGAAGCCTTAAAAAAAGTGTAGATACAACCGTAAGAAAGCTTTACAAAAGGTGTAGATACAACCATTAAAAAAGCTTTAAAAAAAGGTGTAGATACAACCGTAAGAAAGCTTTAAAAGGTGTAGATACAATCATAATAAAGCCCATTAGGATTTTAAGAATTGATGATTTAAATAAATAATTCAAAAGCATTGCACAAACTTTCTCACACTCTCATACTCTTAATACTTACTAATACTAGTCGTCTTGTACCCTAAGGCCGCACTGTAGAGCTATAAGGTATTTATCCAAAGATCATTGCAATCGCTCTATTATGCAACTTTAAATGTACATACTGTATAGGCTAGTACTTATACTTGAGGGAAAAACATTTAATTTTTGTTAGTTACTAAATTTTTAGAAGAGTATTTCTTTTGGATGATAAGTTGAACTTGCAGAATCCTCTGTGATCAACATTTTATATTTGTTTTAGAAATATTATGACATATTTAAATAGAACCTAATTTGATTCACTTGTACCAATTTTAGAGTAAACTGTATTTGAATTAAATAGATTTTTTAATGTAGGGTGTCAAGGATCAGTTTCGTTTTCCTGCAATTATAAAATAACTTTATTTTACTTACGATTTACTCGTTACCTGGGACTTTAATCTACACAAATATTTGAACAAATAAAATCCTGCATTTTTTGTGAAAATCTAACCAATACCTTTTGTTTTGGTCCTTAGAGACTACATTCTAACTTTTTAAAAAATGCTCGTTATGTCGCGTTCTTCGGAGAACATGCGCTTTATTCCAAGTCATAGCATCAGTTGTCTTAACACCTATTTTGAGCGTCCGCCATTTTAAATAGGCACAAAATTAAAAAAGGTACTTCATTCAGTCTAGTTGCAAAAAAACTAATTTCTTAATTTCAAAAAGGTGGTCATAACTGCGTAACAACAGCACAAATATCAAGTAAAACAGGACCTCATTTTGCACGGGTAAATATACAATCTTTATTTAATGTATTTATCGGAGTACTGAAAACGAATCATACATTACAAATAATGTATATCAAACCAGATATTTAGTAAATAAATATCTCAGTCAAGGTCATACATTAAAGGTAAGTTCTACCTGTTTAAAAGATCCCTCTGTGTCACTTTCCCCCAATGGGACAAGGGGAATCTTGAATCGCAGGATAATGTGGTTTTATTAAGAGTCTTTATGTTAAGGTAGGACCTACCCGTTACCCTCCATTCAGTCGGGTCGCAAACACTTAGGGCGGGAAAACCTCCCGTGACTTGACAGAGTGGGTTGGAAAGATGTGGGGGGGGGGTTGCTTTTCACTACATTGAATCTTTGGTGAGTAAAACAAACGTTTTGTTTCCATAGATTAGACACTCAAGTGAATTCACACCCCGAAAATATCTCCATTTCGCGAGGGTGGAAAAAATGGATTATTTGAAAAGGAAATCGTTCGCTTATTTTAAATACTTGATAGAGGTCTTGAAATTGAGAGGCTTTAACGAAGGACTTTAAAAGAGAATATTTTAATGTGGTTAACATGTGACTTCACATTCGTCTGCTGTAAATACTTAATACCACTTCTTAGAACTGAGAGACTTTAACGATGGTGTATAATAATATTTGATGTAGTTGTAAATGTTTGTTACTACAACTTGGAAAAGAGAGACGACAACAATGGAGAATGTAGAACAGATTGAATAGTAAACATATAACTCACATTTGCTTACTTTAGATACTTAATACCACTTCTTAGAACTGAGAGACTTTAACGATGGTGTATAATAATATTCGATGTATAGTTGTTGTAAATGTTTGTTACTACAACTTGGAAAAGAGAGACGACAACAATGGAGAATGTAGAACAGATTGAATAGTAAACATATAACTCACATTCGCTTTCTTTAGATACTTAATACCACTTCTTAGAACTGAGAGACTTTAACGATGGTGTATAATAATATTCGATGTATAGTTGTTGTAAATGTTTGTTACTACAACTTGGAAAAGAGAGACGATAACAATGTAGAATGAAGAACAGATTGAATGGTAAACATATAACTCACATTTGCCTACTATAAATGAAATCACTACATTAGATATTTAACATCAAGTTGTAACAGAGAAACATTAAACAATGGTATACAAAAGATGATAATTACAGCGGCTAACATTGTGGCATTACATTCGGCAACATTAAACACTTGATACCACGTCTTATAAACGAGAGACTTTAACGATGGTGTATAAAAGATGATAATTGAGACGAATGACATATGACATTAAATATTTCTCACCACGTCTTGTGGTGATTTTAACGATGAGAAGTATTAATAGTTGATGTGGTTAACATATTACATTCATTCACCTACTAATACATTCGTTCATATTAACCAAAAAAAACTCCATATAAACTGTAATTATTTAAATTATTACATTTTCTTGATTTTATTCTTGATTAAATGACAGTCAACGAAAACTGTAAATTCCCTTACCAGTTAAAAATGACTGGTATTTAAACAAACTATGTCTATTATTAGGATTAATACTGATTTTTGGTGGGTTAGGGGGATTTAGCCATTTTTACCAATAATTCCCCTAATTATGGCAGTAGAGAAGACACTAGGATATCATTAATTGAAGATTTTAAAAATCATTGAACTTTTAGAGCTTCTAAATGAATGAGCCTAGTTCATTCCTTCAAAACTATTTAAAAGAATGGTTGAGATGTACTATTATTAAAGAAACTATCAAATTCTTATGACTGTCTCAAATTATGGGCGGAGCGAGTTTCTATATGGGTGGTTTGAGCTGTAACATTTCGACAAAATTGGTTTGTCCAATACTAATTATAGATGACATTTAAGTCCCCCCTTTCACCTCCTTCCTCTCCCTATAAATTGTAGTAGGCTACAATCAATTATTTGATGCATAAGAAACTTTAATGTATCAAATGATTGTTTTCTCTCGAGAAAAAAATATATAGCTTGTCTCACCTAAAGTCAACCAATAGCTAACTTTTAACAATATATCTGACAGCTTACTTCTAATGGCGACTATCCTTCCTTTTATGTAACATTTTTTGGGGTAAAATTTATAAAATTTGTTTTCATTTTTTAATTTGGCGCCCAACATGAAATTTTTTTATGGAAACCCCTATATTTTATGATGCTTTCGGATAGAAAATGTAATTTTACAAGTTTTTCACTCGTTGTGTTTTTTTAAAACGTAAACGTTTAGCCACTCTTTTACGTCATTTTGACTTTCACTGCCCTCGTGATTTGGTCACTCAAGTATTTCTTTTAAAACTAATTTTGTCTTCAAATCAAATTTCGTACAAATTTACCGTGTTTTATTCAATTATCTCTACAAATTTAAGTAATAGTAAACAAGTAGGAAAACACGTTTCTTTGTCTCTTTTATCACTAATAACTTTTCACTGTAGTTCTTCTGGAAATGGAAAACAAAACGCATACAATCAGGTTTCTTTATAACGATTTAAGGTTAACAAAGTTAATGTTAAAATGAATATTGAGTCACTTAACTAATCTGACACTGAAAGTCAAAATGACGTAAAAGAGTGACTCTAGCGCATAAACGGTTATGTTTATAAAAAACACAACTAGTGAAAAAGCCGTAAAATTACATTTGCTATAAGAAATCGTCATGAAAGGGTTTTTATAAGAATTTTTAACTAAACAACATATTACAAAATGGAGAAAAAATTTGGAAAATTTGAGTACATCCAAAAGAAGTCACGTTCTAATAAGGAGTCGACCATTAGAAGTAAGAAATCAGATATATTGTTAAAAAGTTAGATATTGGTTCACTAAAAGGTGAGACTCTCTCTCTCTCTCTCTCTCTCTCTCTATATATATATATATATATATATATATATATATACAGTATATACCAAATGTCCTAAAAGTTCCACCCACCTATTATTTTTTTTTTTATTAATGGAAATAGACAGATATGCTTTGGGGAAAGTTTAGATAACCAAAGGAGGAGTTTTTTGAAGTATCAACATTTGCAACCCTTACCCCCAAAGTGGGGTAGTTTGGGGGTAAGTCAAAAATTTTAAATAGCAACCCCTATTGTATAATACCTCATTTTAAAGGCCTTTTAAAAATAAGAATAATGGCGCAAACTAGAGGTCTCTAGGAAATTTCAATGTTTGCTAAAGAACTGATAGAACGAGGTAGCTAATATCAAACGAAATTTAGACCAAGAAGAAAGGAAGACGCAGATCCTGTGGAGGTATACAAACATCTAGAACAGGCGGGGATAACGGAAATGGAAATAGACAACATATATTGGTTCAAGAAGGGTAGTTAAGGTAAAGGACCTGACGATTGAGAAAATTAAAATAAGAAAATAAGTAACAGTTATGGGGGAGGGGAGGGGAGGGAAAGACAGAAGAGAAATCAAAGGATAAAGAATACTGGCGCCTGAAAAAATTAAACTGTCACAACCAAAACAAACGTGGAATTGTAATTGTTGAAACATTTGTTTGGTAAAAATGAATCAGTTTGTTATAGAATTGTTTTTGTAACAATCGATAACAAGGCAGAAAGGTGTTAAGAGCACTTTCAAATTTTAATTTTGTCTTACGTTTTAACATTAACTAAATCGTGTTTAATTTCTCAAAACTTGGTTTTATTACATTGAATATTAAAGGATGTTATTTAATTTTTTTAATTTTGGTTTGTAAACTAATGACCAGAATCTAAAAAAAAAAAATTCTGTTCCTATCTTTATTAATATGGCTGCTATCGTGCTGTGAGGAAGCCATGTCATAAATTTATTTTCAGTTACCTTAGACCATGAAACGTGAATATCAGTCAAAAACGGAGTAGACATTTTTAACGATCACCAAACTTGCCCTATACTTCGTATACTGTGGAAGTAAAACGAAATAAAATAACATTTACAACTTCGTAAATGAACTTTTAAAATATATAAATGAGATGATTTTTTTAAAACAAAGTATAGTATAGTATCATATGTTTTTCCTAAACAGCTGTTTTTGTGAGTTCGACAATTTTGAGGTTATGTTTACAACAAAATACTCGTAACTACTACGTCAAAGTTTTATTCGTGTAATCAGCTGTTACTCGAATGTTTTAAAGAAAATAAGCTGTTACGTACTCAACGACATAAAATATGGTAAATCTAACCACCTACACTCGTTTAATCGTTATGTTTGTTCTTACTACACCGAAATAATTTTCACAGCTTTGAGGTTATGTTTGAGGTTTTTTTCGTATACATAATATAACAAAAAATATATTAGAATATTATTAAATTTACTTTTCCCTAGAAACTTTGTAATGCTGAAATTTTTGTATGAATCTTTAAAAATCAAAACGATATTTTTTTTTTTTTGAAAATTGAATGACCTATCTAAATTTTAACCTAAACATTATTAGATTTAAATACTGTACGTATGGAATGTTTATTTATGATGTAATTTGTAAAAATCTTTTAAAAAATCAGAGATTTTACTAACGAAATAAACACACAACAGCAGAGTTTCTCCGCCAGATAATCCATTCACTCCAAAGTGCTCCGGTTGAATGACAGCCAAAATAAAAAACCGTAAAAGCTTTTACCTAAAACCCCCTCTCATGTACATCGATAATGTTTTAAACAAATCCAAAGATTCAACAGCTCAAAAGACAAAACTTGAACAAAGCAAAACGCAATAATCTGAAAATGATTCTATTAAGGTGAGTATGAAGGGGGTAGGTGGAAGGGAGGGATACATTGTTCTTCCCCTAGGGGGATGTGTGGACCAAACTGTTGCCGTTAACGAGATCTGACGAAGAGTGCAACCATTACAGCTTCATTCCCCGAAAAGCTTTAGTATCGCATCATTAACAAAAATGGAAAGTTTTCCACGCAAATCTGAAACAGAGGAATGGGAGTGTTCGGGGGAGGTTTTTGTTAATAATACCACGAACTGGAATATACAGAGTGTCCCGTAAGTAAACTGCCACTCTTTGAAAACGATTCAGAATAATGAAAAAGATGAAGATTTTTTTCAGAAAATGATTAGTTTCCCATATATCCACCATTTTGTTTACAAAAAAAAAATTATAACTTTGGAAATAGAAAAAATGTTGAGTTCAGATTCAATAAACGTATCTTGAACGTTACACGTTTCATAAATGTAACGAAAATCAAAACTTTATTTTGATATTTTTAAAATGGCGGCGGTTTAAAATATTTGATATTGAATATCTCGAAAACCATTAACTTTACCCAAAAAATCACAAGAAACAAGTTTTCTTTTTTAATGACAAACAAAACAGTTTTTGAATTCTAATACTTTTAATAAAAGTTTTAAAATCCAATGCCTGAATTGTATAAAAAATTCAAATGTGACCTTTAACTATTTCAAAATGACACATATTAGTTTTTTTTTTTAATATCTAAAAACATGTACAAAAATAAAACCTAACCCAACCAGAATACCACACTTAACCTAAACCTAACTAGAAGACGTAACCTAACCAGAAGACCTAACCTAACCATAAGAAATAACTTAACTTAATCTAACCAAGCGATTTTCTCGACTTTTGCAGTGATAGAATCATTATAATGGGGATATTTTCAAATAATTGATAACAATACCGAATTCACCCTCTAATGGGGAACAGGGGAGTAGAAGGGTTTCATTCTATTATGCACAAATTCGGTAAAAGGGATCATATACCTGTTTTACGTTACCTTCTTAACAGAAAATTAAAGTTAAGTGTTCTATAAACCCTGTGTTTATTTGTAAACTTCTGCCAGGCATATCTTGAAAACTAAACGCCTGATGATAAAATGTTTTTAATAAGTTGTTTGATATCTATGGGAAACTGAAATGTCGCTTCGAATTGGTTGACGTTCTAAAGGTCGTTTGGAGGTCATCTTTGTTTTTTTTTATGGAAATCTAAATGTTTTATAACATACTTCTAAAAGCATAAAACAACTTTCGTAAAAAAACATTTATCTGATTTCAGTACATTTTTATTTTAACAAAATACTGTAGTTTAAAGATTTTTGAGAATTTTCTAGTGTGAAAAAAAAAAAAAATTAAATTAACAAGACATGTTAAAAATAAATGAAGAGGAATTAAGTCAAAGAAGCTAAGTAGCCAAAATATCAGTTTTTCTGTTAATCCATTTAACCTCTCCCAAACAGTTATGGTAAAGTAAAGAAGTACTCCATCTTGTTGAAAATACAAAAAATATTTTCATCTAGCTCCATGTTTTCTTCATTATCAAAAGTCTCTAATACCCCAAAAACGTCAGCAGCGGACAAGAACAAATAATGTTGATCAAGTCAATTAAATAAACTACATGAAAAAGGTGTAGATCCAGCTACATGACTTCGGGATTGCCATCCCCGTACTTAATAAGTACCTGAACGCTTAGTTTTTTTAAGGCGACTCAAAAATCCTTAAGAGGCGACAGTCGGTACGGGCTTGGCAATCAAGTACCTAGATTTCGAATATAGTCTTGGGTTAGATCCCTCTCTTGTTATTTCACGACAATGATGCTATTAAAGTATTTGAGGTCTAGAAATCTTTCCTACTTCATCTTTTTTAAGGCGTAAGGCGACGATGACCAAAAGGTTTTTCACCTTTAACTACATCCAGAAAAAAATAAAGCGGCTATAAAAGGTTCAGCGTCTGACCAACACTAACATTTTTAATACATATAGTAACTCAATCGATGAAGTTATTAATGTGCTTTTTGACGCATTAGACCACCGCGGGACAAACAAGGGTGGGGGAGGGGGAAAGAACGTGATCTAAAATTTAATGCGTAGCTTCTGTTGCCAAATTCGTTTCCTTCATCAGTGATTACTGGCGGAAAGGGGCAGACCTATAATTTTCGTGTCGTCCTTATGTTGGTGAGCTTATATATAATTTACTGTGTTTAGACAATATATGAATTGTCGTTCTCTTCGCTATCCTTGCAAGTGACGTCTTTGAATGAATTATTGGAGAAGAAATTTTTATAATTGCCCAAAGTTAAAATTGAAAATTTGAAAAATTGAAAATCCTTCGACTTCATGGTAAATGAATTTTGTAATTTTAACGCAAAGACCCTCTTAAGAAATGTATTGAACACTGTACTGTATTTATTATTTTTTTAATTTCGTAAATAAATCTATGTTATTATTGTTCTTTAAAGAACCTTTCGGTCAACAGTCAACATCGCCTTATAAAAATAAGGATAAATAGAACATAAAATAAAGGACCTCCTAACCTTCGAATACTTTAATAACGTCAGGCTTGGAAAAACAAGAGTTGGTCAAGAGAGAATAGATGCGAAACTTAAAATAAATACATCTAACCCTACATGAAAAATAGGTAGAATATCTCGGAATTGCAAAGCTGGTACAAATTAAAGCGAGCTCCTGAGATATTTCAAATTGAAAATGTTTTATTTCAAAAATTAATTTACGTAAGCTTCAAAAATAAGATAATGAAATCCAGTAACTTGAGATGTACAGTATTTTGTTTTCGAACGGCCTCCATTTTGAAATTGATGAAGGGAATGTTCTGGTAATCTTTATGAGATAGAATTTAGGGAAAATCAGATAATTTATGTTTTAATCTAAAAAGAATGTTATTTTCGGTGTAGTAAGAACATAACGATTAAACGAGTGTAGGTGGTTAGATTTACCATATTTTATGTCGTTGGGAAGGTGGGGAAGTACGTAACAGCTTATTTTCTTTGAAACATTCGTTTAACAGCTGATTACACGAATAAAACCTTGACGTAGTAGTTACGAGTATTTTGTTGTAAACATAACCTCAAAGTTGTCGAACTTACAAAAACAGCTGTTTAGGAAAATCATATGGTACTATACTTGTTTGCTTTAAAACATTCGGGTAACAGCTGATTACACGAATAAAACCTTGACGTAGTAGTTACGAGTATTTTGTTGTAAACATAACCTCAAAGTTGTCAAACTTACAAAAACAGCTGTTTAGGAAAATCATATGGTACTATACTTGTTTGCTTTAAAACATTCGGGTAACAGCTGATTACACGAATAAAACCTTGACGTAGTAGTTACGAGTATTTTGTTGTAAACATAACCTCAAAGTTGTCGAACTTACAAAAACAGCTGTTTAGGAAAATCATATGATACTATACTATACTTTGTTTTAAAAAAATATTTTCTGTTAACGTCATACATATCTGGCAGACTATTTAGAGTTAAACAGGAAGATGAATATTCGGAACTAAGAGAGATGAATGCTGGTGTACCTCAGGGTAGCGTATTGGGCCCTATATTGTACTTGCTCTATACAAGTGATCTACCACAAATAGAAAATGTAACTGTAGCTACATTTGCAGATGATACTGCCTTATTGGCAGTTGGCAAAAGCTTAGGAGAAGCTACCAACAGAATTCAAAAAGCAAGCGATAGCATCTATCAATGGACTAAGAAGTGGAAAATTAAGATAAATGAGAGGAAATCTGCTCACATCAATTTCACAAATAGAAATATAAAGAATCATCGTATAGTAAAACTGAATGGAGTTGAAATTCCATGTGAAAATACAGCAAGGTACCTGGGTATGACATTGGATACCAAGTTAAATTGGAATGAACACGTAAAAAAGAAAATAACTGAACTAAAAATCAAATACAGTCAGCTGTATTGGCTTTTGGGACGTAAGTCTAAATTGTCAATACAAAATAAAATATTAATTTATAATCAGATTTTGAAACCTGTCTGGGTATACGGTATACAACTCTGGGGTTGTGCCAAAAAATGCCACATTGAAAAGATCCAAACTTTTCAAAATAGAGTATTACGGAACATGGTCAACGCTCCATGGTACATTCGAAATATTGATTTACATAGGGATCTTGGAATTCCAGATGTTTCTACTGAAATAAAAAGGTTTGCTGTGAAGCACGAATCTCGTTTGAAACATCATGTAAATGAGGAGGCAGTACAACTTCTTGACAACCGCGATTTAATCAGAAGACTGAAGAGAACAAAACCTTTTGAGTTAGTCTAAGTGTTTGGTTGTTGGTAAACATTGGGTGATATAATAACTTTGGGTCACTGGTGGGTGACTTATTGGATATAAGATACAATTTAGAGACTTATTGGATATAAGATACAATTTAGAGGCAAATTGATGGTTAGTCTGTAAGACTAGTTTTAATGTATAATTTGAAATGAAATAAATAAATATATAAAAAAAAAAAAATATGGTACTATACTTGTTTGCTTTAAAACATTCGGGAAACAGCTGATTACACGAATAAAACCTTGACGTAGTAGTTACGAGTATTTTGTTGTAAACATAACCTCAAAGTTGTCAAACTTACAAAAACAGCTGTTTAGGAAAATCATATGGTACTATACTTGTTTGCTTTAAAACATTCGGGTAACAGCTGATTACACGAATAAAACCTTGACGTAGTAGTTACGAGTATTTTGTTGTAAACATAACCTCAAAGTTGTCAAACTTACAAAAACAGCTGTTTAGGAAAATCATATGGTGCTATACTTGTTTGCTTTAAAACAAAATATCTCATTTATAGATTTTAAAAGTTTATTTACGAAGTTGTAAATCTTTTTTTATTTCGCTTTACTTCCCCAATATACAAAGTATAGGTTAAGTTTGGTAATCGTCAAAAATTTCGATTTCTCTTTTTTGACTGATCTTCACGTTTCAGAGTCTCGGGAAAGCAAAAAAGTGATTTTCTAGATCAGTCCGTCCGTCGTCTGTACGTAAGCACGATAGTGACCACAAAAATTAAAATAGGAACAAGAAACTTGGTGTAGGGGACTGTAGTAAGCTCATATAAAACCTCGTTGAAATTTAGAAAAATCAAAATATCAAAATTGCTATCGTTTTAAACAGGTTTTTGTTTATATCTCGTGTGTTATTCAATTCGTCCCACTAAATTAGATACAAATTTGCAGATTTTAATTCTGTATGTAATGATACAAACCCCAACTTTCTATGAGGATAAATAGCGAATGTAATTTCAAAAGTGTAGCCCCAAATGACACCACACAATTTTGAGTCATCGGTTATAAAGTATGTAACTCATCAAAATCGGCTCAACTTCATTCAAATGTTTGTAAAATTTAAAAATTAAGGACCCAAAGCTGTATGGAAGTACAATAAAAACAAAATATTACAACTCAAGATAATTAGGAGAAACCAAGATAAAACGAAATCAGACCGTCACGCCGTCACTAAAAACTCGGTTTTAATCAAATGCATTCGTATGGACATTTAATATTTCATAAGGCCCAAAAAACCAACTTTTAGGTACTACATTTTGAAAATCCGCTCGTATTTTATTGTATAATTGGGCGAGTAAGTACCATGTTGTCACTCATTGACTTGTTTTATTTATTTATTTTTTTTGATCAGTTGAAACTTCCTACGAGACACGTTTTTAACTTTAGAAATTAAAATTTCCATTGAACGTTTGTCTTTTGCCTACTTCATACCAATATTTCGGACCACCCTTTGGAACCATGTAGAACGGTTTTTCGCAACCGCCATTTTAAAATGGGAAAGAAAATCTTCAGATAGAACGTAGGTTTAGTTGAAAAGAATTATTCTTAAATTGCGTAACGATTTGTGAGAAGTTTGACTGTAACTTCGGACATACGGACAAAACGCCTTGAAGTCTAGTTCAAATAAAACCTCGCTTTAATCTAATATTCTTATTTTTCTAAGAATTTTTAAGGTGTGGGGGTAGGGTCATATTACGGTGTGTGAGAAAGTATGTTGCTTAATAGTGATGTTATAAAATTCGCTTATGAGTTGTGAGTATAGGATTGTAAGAGTGAGTTTAAAATTTGGAGGGAATATATTTTCCTTGTTGTTTAAAGCCGAAAACCCCTCTTGACATTACCTCCTTATAAAAGATAGAAATTAAAATTAGCCCTCTAATACTATAATAGCGTCCGGGTCGAAAAGAAACAAGAATTGGTCAAGAGAGAAATGATAGAAAATATGAAAGAGCGGTGGATCTAACCCAAGATAACGAAAAAAAGGAGTAGATTCCAACTAGACTCCCTCGGGGATTGCTAAACCCATACTCACTAAAATGAGCCCCTGAGGGTAGGTATGAGTACATGGATATGTGACTCTATAATTGAGAATTATCAAAGAAAGAGGTTTGATATGGATGAATGTATGATATTGTATTATAGTTCCTAGTAAGATATATACTGTGTCCCAAAAGTCCCCCCCCCATATTATGTTTTTTATTAATGGAAATAGACAGATTTACTTTGGGGAAAGTTTAGACAACCAAAGGAGGAGTTTTTTGAAGTATCACAATTTTCAACCCTTACCCCCAAAATGGGGTAGTTTGGGGTAAGTCAAAGAATTTTAAATAGCAACCCCTATTGGGTGATACCTCATTTTAAAGGTCTTTTTATAAATAAGAATAATGGCGCAAACTAGAGGTCTCTAAGTTCATCCTACCCAACATAGCGACCAATCGAATTGTGAATTTTACATTGATAATTACACCGGAAATGTTACGAAATGTACAAGAAGCTTTTGAGTCCAGAATCTATTTCTGCCAAGCAGTAAATGGTAGCCATTTCGAGAACTTAATCTGAGCTAAAAAAAACAAGGTAAGGCCATCATTTTACCAACATAGAGCAGTTTGTAATGTAATAAAACAAACCAGAGTTTGTAGGTTAACATTCACAATTCGATTGGTCGCTATGTTGGGTAGGATGAACTTAGAGACCTCTAGTTTGCGCCATTATTCTTATTTTTAAAAGACCTTTAAAATGAGGTATCACTCAATAGGGGTTGCTATTTAAAATTCTTTGACTTACCCCCAAACTACCCCATTTTGGGGGTAAGGGTTGAAAATTGTGATACTTCAAAAAACTCCTTTGGTTATCTAAACTTTCCCCAAAGCAAATCTGTCTATTTCCATTAATAAAAAAAATAATAGAGGGGGACTTTTAGGACACATAGTATAAATTATAACTTCAATAATTTGTGTCTTTATATTCTGATTAAGTCCTAAGATAATTTGTATTGTTTATGCTATATATTTCTGTATATTTGTAATTTAATTCCTAAGGTAGTTTTTATTGTTTATGCTATATATTTCTGTATATTTGTAATTTAATTCCTAAGGTAGTTTGTATTGTTTATGCTATATTTCTGTGTATTTGTAATTTAATTCCTAAGGTAGTTTGTATTGTTTATGCTATATTTCTGTGTCTTTGTAATTTAATTTTAAGAAAGCTTTATTTAATTTTTTTAAAGATTTGTGTTTATATTTTGATTAATGCCTAAGGATGATTGTATTGTTTATGCTATATTTCTGTGTATTATTATTTAATTCCTAAGGTAGTTTGTATTGTTTATGCTATATTTCTGTGTATTTGTAATTTAATTCCTAAGGTAGTTTGTATTGTTTATGCTATATTTCTGTGTATGTGTAATTTAATTTTAGGAAAACTTTATTTAATTTTTTTTTAATTTGTGTTTCTATTTTGATTAATGCCTAAGGTAGATTGTATTGTTTATGCTATATTTCTGTGTATTTGTAATTTAATTCCTAAGGTGGATTGTTTGTTTATGCTATATTTCTGTGTATTTGTAATTTTATTCCTAAGGTGGATTGTTTGTTTATGCTATATTTCTGTGTATTTGTAATTTAATTCCTAAGGTTGATTGTTTGTTTATGCTATATTTCTGTGTATTTGTAATTTAATTCCTAAGGTTGATTGTTTGTTTATGCTATATTTCTGTGTACTTGTAATTTAATTCCTAAGGTGGATTGTTTGTTTATGCTATATTTCTGTGTATTTGTAATTTAATTCCTAAGGTGGATTGTTTGTTTATGCTATATTTCTGTGTATTTGTAATTTAATTCCTAAGGTTGATTGTTTGTTTATGCTATATTTCTGTGTATTTGTAATTTAATTCCTAAGGTTGATTGTTTGTTTATGCTATATTTCTGTGTACTTGTAATTTAATTCCTAAGGTGGATTGTTTGTTTATGCTATATTTCTGTGTATTTGTAATTTAATTCCTAAGGTGGATTGTTTGTTTATGCTATATTTCTGTGTATTTGTAATTTAATTCCTAAGGTGGATTGTTTGTTTATGCTATATTTCTGTGTATTTGTAATTTAATTCCTAAGGTGGATTGTTTGTTTATGCTATATTTCTGTGTATTTGTAATTTAATTCCTAAGGTGGATTGTTTGTTTATGCTATATTTCTGTGTATTTGTAATTTAATTCCTAAGGTGGATTGTTTGTTTATGCTATATTTCTTTGTATTTGTACTTTAATTTTTGGATAGGTTTATTTAATTATTAAAAATATGTGTGTTTATATTCTGATTAATTCCTATGGTAGTTTGTATTGTTTATCCTATATTCCTCTATATTTGATTTTAAATTTTGAAATGGTTATTTAATTTTTTAAAAGACGTGTTCTTACATTTTTATTAATTTCTAATGTAGTTTGTATTGTTTATGCTATATTTCTGTGTATTTGTAATTTAAATTTTGGAAAGGATATTTTATTTTTAAAAAGATGTGTTTATATTTTTATTAATTCCTAATGTAGTTTGTCATTTTATCCTATATTTCTTGGTATTAGTAATTTAATTTTTGGAAAGGTTTATTTAATTTTAAAAATGATGTAATTATATTTTATTATTTCATTTGTTAATTGATCAGGCTTTTCTATTGCATTTGAATTACTTCAGTTTTTGTGTTTCTTTTTCTCTCTTTGAAGGAAATGACCTAAATGGTCAAAGCCTGAGGAATTTTTATTTATTAAACCTAAACTTTATTTGAATTTGTTTAGAGAAGATTTGGTTTGTGGTTGAATAAAATTTATTATTTAAAAAATTTAGATTGATAATTTAAAAAATAGAACGTTTTTTAATTTATAAGATTCTGTATTAAAATCCTCATTATAAATTGTATACGGCAGAATTGTTTAAAAATTCTTTATTACAATTTTCATTATATTTATTTATTTAAATAATTATTATAACCATTTCCAAACAATATTTCGGTGAACTGTAATTATAAAAATTAATTATAGAATTGTCAATAGTTGTAATTAATAAAAAGATTACAAATTGTATATGTATTTAATCTTTCAGTGAACCCTATTATTGAAAAAAAATTCTAAACAATCCTCATTCAGCGGAAACAGTCTAGTAAAGTCGAGCAAAACTGGTACAGAGAGAGAGAAGCATAGTTATAACAGCTTGTAGAGGGATGAGAGGGGAGGGGGTTGCAATGGGTGTTTGGGGATGAGGAAGGGGGGTTGAAAGCGAAAGTTACAGTGAGAGTGATGTAGTGGATGGTGCGGGGAAGGGTGGAAATGCTTTCGGAAATGAGTTTTTTCACAGTGAGCGTAACTAAATAATTACTAACGGAATAAAAAACATAGTTGCAACAAAAATCAATACAACGCCGGACCTCTCCCCACCACATGATGTTTCTTATTCAAGCGTCTTATTTGCTTGACTAGTATGACAATATATTGCATACTGATATATTATTATTTTCAAAAACATGTTTAAGATTTAATTTTACAAATTGCCCAAAAGAATTGTTTTTAGTTCCACAGAAATTAAGAAGTGTAATATAATGCTATAAATTTTGTACAAATATAGCACTAACTTTTTTCAGAAAAAATCTAAACAAATAAATATTTGTCACTATCCCCATTTAACAGTCAAAAAATTAGCAACTATAAAAGGTCGACTTATTTCCATAATAGTCGACTATCTCATTATAGTAAGACTTATTTCCATAAAATGATGAAATGTGAAGACTGAACTTGTGACCTAAACCAATGTAAAACTCTGCGTAAAATTTAAAAAATAGTTATGAGGTTCATTTTGGTATTTCAAACTCACAAACCTTTTCTCCCTTACAATTTATTACATTTGATTACATTTTTGTTTTACAGTAAAAAGTTCATTTGACATTTCTACTATACTTATAAATTATAATTTTTTATACTTTTATGTTTTGGTACACTGTTTTTGGTCTTAAACCGTCCCTTTAAAACAAATTTTAATCAAAATCAGTAATTGTTTGTATTTTTTCTCATATTTAAATTTTAAGATGGCGCCTATGTTTTTCTTTTTTATTTACTATAACTCACATCGTGGAACTTTGTAGTTCATAGTGTTTAATGCTTTATGTTAATGAAAGGTTTTTTGTATGCTAAAAAAGTGCTCCAAATTTTGGTCAAAACCGGTTTAGATCATTTTGAGATATATATATATATATATATACAGTGTCCTGTAAGCTGCCAAGCTTTAGGAAATGATTATGTGGGTGAGGATAAAGAATAAATATGTTTCCGAAAACGCATAATTTTTCAGATATTCCTCATTTTTTATTTATTTATTTTTACAAAACAATTATATTTTTTTTTTAATAGAAAAGATATTAGTTCAGATTTAGGATACGCATTTTTTATGTTACGTTTTATAAGTGCACCTAAAATATAGACTTTATTTTGCAAATTTTCAAAATGGCAATCGTTTAAAATATTACATATTTAATATCTCGAAAACCATAAACTTCGCCAAAAATTCACAAAAGACAAAAACGTTTCTTTTTTAATGACAAACAAAATATTTTTTGTATTTTTTCTGTAGGTCAAAGAATAACATAGTTATTGACAAAAAAAAAGGAATCTAATAATTTCTACAATAATATTTCAACTGAAAAAAAACAGACGTATTTTCAATACTTGCGAGTAAAAACGTATAAGCGGAAAAATCAATAAATTAAAAATTTCTAGTTTTCTACAACATCAAAAATTGACCTAGAACAAAAATATTTTTGAATTATAACACTTTAATAAAATTGTTTTAATTTATTGCTCTAATTGGATAAAAAGTTTAAATGTGACCCTTAACGATTTCAAAATGTCGCCTATTTAATTGTTTTCGTTCTAAACATCTCGAAATACGTTCAAAAAAAATGTAAATTGTATTTATTAAACAAATTAATGACACTTCAAACTTTATTTAATGTTTAATAAATAACATTGACATTAAAAAATGTAATTTCATAACCTGACCTCCCTTGAAAATGTCATGTTCGTATACGAGATCTGGAGGACGAGCGAAGCGAATGGAAACACATCCTACGAGGCCCGTCTTGCCAACGTCAAGAAAGTAGGATGGAGTAGTCTTTTACAAGGTTCAGAAAACCTGTGTAACAACTGTTTTAAACAAAAACTTTATTAGATAAGATCCCTCGATCTACAAATACAATTTAACTTTTTCTACAAAACCCAAGAAACTTTTTGGACATTACAGTAGAGAATCTGCTTGTATTACATTGTATGAAGGAGCTGGTACCATGATGGCACTCGTTAACTTGTTTTTGTAAAAATAAATTCGAACATGTACAGAAAAAAATATAATATTATCTATTCAAATTTAATTAAATACACATCACTATTATATGAAGAACAAATCTGAAAATAAACATCAAATTAAGTGTTTAGCTAACAAAAAATATATAGAACCAAGAAGATCCTTTACTATTGAAGCACGTTTTACATGTTAGTGGCTATAAAAGAGTTTGGAAATCAAAATAAAACTTGACCTAAAAACTTGTTCTCTTGCAACATTGTTGTAGAGCTGTGGGGAGGGGGGGGGACAAAGACTCCCCCATGAGTCACAGACTGTGTGATGTCACAATTCAATAGCATTATCCCTGACTCATGTCTATCTACGACGAATGCATGAGTTAAGCCAACGTCGTCACTAGACTGTGTGTTCTTACCATTATGTTAATGAAAATTTGTTTACTATCCCCTGACTAAATGATTTTCTCGTCTATTTGAAATGAAAGCGATAGTTTTTGACACTGTTGCAGATAAACAAAAATCAAAAAATCTGATTAAATTCAGACCTAACCACACTTTTAAAATAAAATTGTCAACAATTGTAAGAAGAATTTTGAATTAACAATTAAAATGCATCAGTATTATTAGACTATGAAAGAGGGGTGACAATATTAGCTGTACTTAGATACAAGGGCGTACCCAGGATCAAAACTAGGGGGGGGGGGAAGCCATGGTCATTCAATATACTATTGATTATTAAAATAGTTATTTCAAGAATTGTATTAAATTCCAGCAACAAAATGTATAATAAAGATTTATTTTTTTGCTTCCAGGGGGGCAGCTGCCCCCCCTGCCCCTCGCTGGGTACGCCCATGCTTAGATAATTTGAGTTCCATGTTTCTCCATTTTGCCTGTGTTGAAACTCTTGCAAAGTGACTCTCAGGGACTCACCTCTGCCTGTGTTTTGCAGTCCCTAGAGAATCTACACCTTTTTATCTAATCTTGGGTTAGACACCTCTCATCTTTCCTATCAGATCTCTCTTATCCAACTCTTGTTCTCTACCAATTAGAACTTCCATTTCAAAAATTTAATTTAAGTTGAAGACTATAAACATAAGATAGGTTAGGTTTTTACGTATACAAGGAGCAGTCAAAAAGTAAATTGCATTAGTTTAAAAAAATAATAAAAGTTGTAAAAATTAAGAAAATGTCTTTATTTATTCTGAAACTACAAGTAAAACTACTTTTCAACATAATCGCCAAATCGATTCAGACATTTATCATATCGTGTGACAAGTTTTTTAAATCTTTAAAAAAATTGCGATAATCTTTTGAAACATTCTCTTACTGCATTTTTCACTTCTTCATCATTTCCAAATCGACGTTTGATAAAAGCTTCTTTCATTGGACCGAACACGTGGTGATCACAAGGCGCGGTCTGGACTATATTGAGGATGTTTCCACTCTTCCCATCTGAACTTCTGCCTTATGAGGCCTCTTGTGACAAGAGTAGAATGAGGGGTTGTATTTTCATGGAGAAGCAAAACACATTTGACAGTTTTCCTGGGCATCGGTCTTTAATTGCCATTCTTAGTCTCTTCAAAGTTTCATAGAAAGTGCTGGATTAATTGTTGTTCCCCCTGGTACGAACTCAGTACGCACTACACATTGATTGTCCTAAGAAAGAGTCAACATAACTGTCCCTTGTGATGGAAGCTGCCGAAACCTGTTTTGAGAGGGAGATTGAGCATGTCTCTATTCGCGTGAACTTCGTTTTGTTTCAGAATTGAAATAATGGATCATTCATTGCCTTCCCTGTCATAAAGAAGCAAGAACTGCAGAGCCTTCTCTATATGTTCTAGAGTGAGTTGGCTAAGCACCCAACGAGCGCACACTTTTCGATAATGAAGCAGTTCAGAGATGATACTGTGCACACAGTTGCGATTTCGTCCTTCGTGATTCTCCTTTTGTAAGAATCAATTGTTGAACACGTTGAAGATTGCCATCCGTGCCCGAAGTCGATGCCCTTCCTTATCTACAATCATCCTTAATTTCACTTTCTAACAACTCGCACCATTTTGTAATGGCCTGAGAAGAAAAGGCTTTTTCATCGTAAAATTCACTTAACTGTCGATGAATTTCAGTTGGCATACACATTTTAACCTATAGAAAACGAGTATAACCACGTCTTTCCAATTTGAATGCAATTTCCAAGTGACGAGACATTATTTTATTTGCCAACAAATAAAAACTTTACAGCTGATTTTACAGAAGTTTAAACAATGTTACCAACAGCTGAAATCAAAATGTACCTCTAATAGAGAGCAATACAAACATATGCAACTTGTTTTGACTGCTCCTTACACTTTCCAAAATATTTAAGATTTTTTAAAGTTTGCACCTGCGGTAAAGCGACCACATTTACAAAAACTACATTAAATTTCCTATAAGACAGAACCAACATAGTTTTTTGGAATCTTCGTTACAATTCAAACACCTTTTCTTTCTTTTTTCCAGATTCGAGGAAAAGTATCGACTACGATATCCAGAACGTCCTGCTCTCAGCCACGATGTGTTTGCAAGGATACTCAAAAACTCGTTCAAAATGCTTACTTTAATATCATTATTTCACCAGATCACTAACCTAATAATGGTTAATTCTGATAATGCCGACATTTTCTATCTTTTGTAGAGAGTTTATCTACCTTGTTGAGTATTAATTTATACAAATATTATAATTAACCACTTGTTGCATATCAATTAAAGAACCAAAATCTAAAATACCTTCATATTGAATTACGACTTTTGACTTTCTGGATGCAATAATTCTATCGATTTGCTAACACCGTTGGAAACTATAAGAAAAGCAGTAGTTTTTGTGAAATTGGTACATCTATAACTGTAATCGTTTGTTTGTACAACAAATTTGAATTTTAACAAAGATTTCAAAACATTCACTCACGCCTTTGAGCTTGTAAACAATGCAATATTTACAGTTTAAAAAACGATGTTGATTCTGTCCTGAAGGAAATTAAATATAGTTTTTGAAAATGGGGTCACTTTACTTGCTAAGTGAAACATAAAGAGTGAAAATAGACATTTTAACTGAAAAGACACGTTTTTCCTAAAAACGGGGGTAATTTATGTTTCAGAAACGAAGCGAGATAGGATTGGACTTACTAGAGTTGATTTTAAAGTAAAAGAAACGTGCTGATTTTTTTGGCACATTATTCACTATTCACCCTGTATAAGTTACACTATATTTTCTTTTGAAACGACTATACACCCTTCTCTACAAGACATATGGAGTAAAATAATACAGAATATTTTCATCTCTACTTCTGTTCAATTCCTTGATATTACAAAATATAAATTTGTTCTTTTGTTTTGGTCACCTAGTTTCTGTCACAATATAATTTAATTGCATACAACGGAACGCCAACCACAGTCGTAGGAACCCCCTCGTCGCCGCTGGGTCCTTCATTCCGCCCCGATGAATCACCCGAGGGGCAAACTTTGAACGGAATTTTTTTATTAACTGCATATTTTAATGCAAGAATGTGTCCAACCGTAGCGCTTTGTGTCTCCATCTTGCGGTAAATTGTAAAAATAATATTTGTAAAATATAATTCGGTATTTATACAAGACTTGCAAGCAAGAGAAGCATATCTTGAACTAATTTATAATTTTAAACTTCACGCTTTGTCGTCTTCTGCCTTTGGTTTCGTTTGGTATGCACACATTATACCTGGTGTTTCAGTCCACCCGTGATAAGTATTGAAGGTCCATTCGTGTCATTTCATTAAAAACAATTTTATATACGTGTCACGTTGGCAGCTAAAAAGTAGTACCGCTTCCAAAAGGCAATTTTTATTTACCCCCTAATTCTCCAACTCGGGGGAAACGGCTCAGTTGGTAGATCATGCGCTTATCTCGTCGCAGTTCGGACTACTGAACCGTCACAGGTTCGAGCCCGGTTGATGGCATTGCGTTTTTCGTAGGTTGTCTACTCACGGTTTTCATTAGACTAATGGGTATGGTAACGTAAAATCGTTACAAAATTCCTCTCTTATTTTTTGTGGCCGCTATCGTGTTTACGTACAGACGACAACGCTAACGTCGACAGACAGATACCGTTTCCTGACGCTTAGAAATAATATTCATGTTTGCAGAGTTCTGTTAAACAAATTTGACCAGCAGTTAATTTATCGACGGAATCATGTTTTCTATTATCAAATTTCCACTTAAAAAATATGTATCAATCCATTAAAAATATTTGGGTTACCTCTCAGGGGGGAATTAAAACAGATTTTATAACTCAAGTAAAGTCTATAACCAAACTAAAATGAACAGAGAATTTCTTGTTCCAATTATTATTAAAAATAGAAAGGGTGGGTTGAGACCTTATGACCACAATATACCAAAATTACCCTTGAAGTAAGTGATGTCAAATTACAATTTTCGTTATAACTATGTTATTTTTCATCTTAATGAGTTGAATACAGATATAATATAAGAGGAAGAAAAAAACCAAAAAAAACGTGAGTGACTTAAATTTTCAAAATGTCTGTATATGTTCTTCCATTGTTAATTAATGGCGAAAAACTTTTCAGTCATCGCTTTATAAAAAAAATTAAAAAATAACGTAAAATAAAGACTTCTAGTCTTCAAATACTGTAATAACGCCAGGATCGAAAGAGAACGAGAATTGGTCGAGAGTGACTTGAAAGGAAAGATGAATTAGGAGTCAACCCAAGACTACATGAAAAAAGGTGTAGACGCAGTTAGGAACTCATCGCTCAGTAGGCATCCACTGCGAACAACCTTTCTGAGATGCATACTTTACATGTTGCTCCGAGGACTGTATCCTGTACCCTGCACTAGTTTCTACTCCCGTGCAGTGTATCTATTCTGTCATCTCTTTTCACCTTAACTCCACTCTACTATGTGTTCATCCCGCCTTCTATTTTCAGCCCACTTTTACAGAGTAAAACAATCCGTACTGATGGGATGAATGCCACCTGGTAAAGATGTCGCATACAAAACCTGGTAGATACTTGGTGACCATAGTATTTAGCCTTACGCGACCAAGAGGGGATCTAGCTTAAGTAAAAACATGGAGAGAGAGAGAGAGAGAGAGAGAGAGAGAGAGAGAGATGAAAAATAACAAATTTGTGCAGAATATCACAGCATCTCCTCATCCTGGAGCGTAACCTCCGTGCTATCAGTAATGAAAGTCCTCCGCAATAACAAAAATTCCTCAACAACGCAGAAATAATAAAACGTTTGCAGAAAGTTACAACAGGCTACTCAAGAGAAATCGTGGACTCGATAGAAAAAGCACCCAATAAAGAGGAGAAGACAGGCCAGAAAGTCTGGAAATATGGGAGATAATACCAGGGATAAGAAAAGCTAAAAACTCTTGGGAATTACAACAGGAGAAGGAAACGAGCATGATAAAGACAAAGTAGAGATAAACTGAAAATGTCGGCAGGATCGGGGCATTCTAGACTCAGAAAACACCTTAGAAAGGTTGAAAGGATAGGACCTACACATTCTGTCAAGTGTGGAAGGAGATCCCTCTCCATCTATTAGTCGAATGCAGTGCAATAATATCCACGAAAAGGTTAAAAATCTGGAGGGTAACGGATTGATGTAGAGACCCCCTTCATATGTTGCACTTCCTAAAGGAATTGAGAATAGAGGAGGTTCTAGAGATGGAAGAAGTAGGTGGGCACAAGACATCGATAGAGGTCGCAATACATGTTACCCTCATATCACAACTACTACTAACTACTAGAGTCATCATCTTCAACATAAATCTTCATTTTATTTTCTCTATCAAGCTTGTACAGATAGCATAGTCAATAAATAGTTTTATTCGCATTTCTTCGGTAGAGAACACTTTATGATCAAAAATAAGTTGGTGGGTGCATCATGGTACTTACCCAGTCCCATAACACAATATTAAACACGCACATCCTCAAACATACTGTCTAAAAGTTGGTTTCTTGGACCTTATAGGAAATGTTTCTTGGGATGTTAAAGTTCGAAATTACATTTTTTGTAATAACTTCGCTAATTGTTATTGTAGAAAGGTGGGGTTGTAACCACTACAATTAAATTATCTAAGTTAGCGTAGGTCTTAACGAGTGTCGTAGATATTTATATATCAAAAAGTCTCCACTCGCTTCGCTCATGTCGGAGACTCATCCATGCCGGATCTCGTAATATACGAATATCACGTTTACTTTACACGTTACGAAATTACATTTTTGACAATAACTTCGATATTTGTAAATATAGAGAGATCAGGTTGGTAACATTACATGTAGAACTGAAATCTGTAAATTTGTATTTAATTTGATGTTTTGTAAGTTTAATAACACACGATACATAAACAAAAAAAAGCTGTTTAAAATGGCCGCTGTTTTGATATTTTAAATTTGATTTTTCTGAATTCCAATAGAGTTCTACATGAGCACACTATAACGTCCCTATCTTAATTTTTGTTGCTGTTATCGTGCTTACGTAAGGACAACGAATACGAAAAGACGACACGTTGAAACCAATTTTCGATTTCCATAAAAGGTGACGATCAGTCGAAGAAAAAAAAAGGTCGAAATTTTAGACGATTACCAAATACACCCCTATAGGCTACTTCGTTAATAAATAAGTAAAACATAGGTAAATTTTTAATATAATAATTACACTACCTAACCTAACCTAACCTAATGTAACGTAATCTAACCTAACCTAACCTAACCTTACCTAACCTAACATAACCTAACCTAACCTAACCTAACCTAACTTAACCTAACCTAACCTAACCTAACCTAACCTAACCTAACCTAACCTCTAATTAATATGTTTAATGCTCAATTTAATAACAACGAACGCAGTCAATAAAGAAAATATAATATTCCCCTGATAATATTTTTTCCACCTAACCAAAGTCAGCATAATGACTGGTCCACCAGAAAATTTATTTTTCACGCAGTTATGCTTTCAGAAGTTATAGCCTTTACGCGGGGAGAGGAAAGGAGGGGGGGGTGCCAGCACCAAACACAAATCTAGACCGCTATTAACTGTTTTCAAAACGTTAGCTTGTGACGTTCTATTGCGCATGCTCTATGTGTGGCTATTGCGCATGCTCTGTTAACTTAACTGATAATTAATGATACTTGTGGAAATGTTTAATTGGTGCTGTTCATTCATTGACACTTTGGCGCGTGTATTAAGACGCTCGTAAACTACGAGACTTTTGTAAGTTACATTCAATCTCTTTTTACGTTAGTCACTGTACGCAATCATGTTACTTACCCAGCGCATTATACAATATAATACAAGCATCCTTTTAATGTAACGCCCAAAAGTTGCTTTCTTTGGTTCATTAAAGGCGAAAAACATCATAGTCATCATAGCTTTATACAAAAAAATAAATTAACATAGAATAGACTAGTAGTTCTGCGAATACTCTAATAGCGCCAGGATCGGAAAGGAACAACAGTTGGTTAAGACAGACGTGATAAGAAAAATGAGAGGGATTTAAACCAAAACTACATATGTAAAACAGTGTAGATCCAGCTAGTTATATCGGGATTGCCAAACCCGTACTCACTAAAGTGAGCCCCATAAGGGCCTAATAGAATGAATGTTACCTACCAATCCTGCTTTATGAGTTGTGCAATTTGATATTTTATTTTTAAACAATTATAAATTAATCAGTTTAAAAAATCGATGTTTGGATATGATGACTGCCTCTTTAGTACGGACAATAAAACAGAATTTGAAACAACACTTTAAATAGCTATTTTAAAATTTCAACTCCAATTTGACTTAATTTCCAACGTATATCCGCCATTTTCTTTTTTATCAAATCAAGTTATTTTGAAGATATATGAAATATTGAATTTTATATTTGGTATCCTAATTTTGTATGCTACGTTTTAAAAGTGTACCAAAAACAGTGACTTCAGGCGGGCGGCCATTGGTCTGAACGAAGTCTTCTGGGGCATTCCTCTGAGCGGTACATTTTTCTGTTAAAAGAAATTTCTAAGGTAGCCCATGACAGGTTACGTTAGCAAATTGACATGTTTTAGTAACTTTACTTTAGTTTCTAAAATTTACTTTGAAGATTTAAAAAAATAACATTAATTCAAAGTTTAAAACAGATAAAGCTTTTCCCGAAAAGATTTATTGTAACATGTTTTATCGTGTATTAAAACTACCATAAATTTAAGAATGTTGGCTTATGTACCATTGACAAACGTAATAAACCTTTAGACAGAGTGTCAGTTAGCAACACGTGCATGGAGTGAAAGAATGTAGCAGAAAAATGTGCCGCCCAGCGGATAACCTCTAGACCTGTCAAACCTTCTGACCTTTGTCGCCTAGAGATTCGGCGCTCATAACACTGGCCATTCGGCGGTCACAACCACCAAAAACAAAATCTCTACTTTGAAAATTTTTAAAATGGCGGTCACTTAAAATATTTAACTTGGAATATCTCGAAAACAGTTTCACAACAAATATACCGGAGACAAAAATGTTCTTCTTTTAACAACAATCAAAAATATTATTTTCATTTTGTCTCTATGCAGTCTCTACATCAACTTAAAATTTTAAAATATTCCTTGTATGTAAATGTTTTTAGTTTTTCAAATTTCTGAATCATCACTCAAATAAAATGATTCATTTATTCAACTAGCTTTTCTGGAGATTGTTTGGCTTTGTAGAAAATGTTAAATTGTATTGATACGATCGCTTCGCTCGTGTCTCAACCCTTTCTCTCGACCCTCAAAGCTGGGGTCTTTTATTTATCATATTTTATTGGAAGCTCAGAGTTCGAAATTACATTTTTAACCATAACTTCGCTATTTGTCATTGTGAGGTTGGTACCATTGCATGCAGAATTGCGATCTACAAATTTTTATCTAATTTAGTCCGTTTTAAGTTGAATAACACACGAGATACGACCCAAAAGCTATTTAAAATGACTGCCATTTTGAATTTTCCATTTAGATTTTTCTGAATTTTAATAGGGTTCTATATGAGCATACTACAGTTCTCTATGGCAAATTTCATGCTCTTATATTAATTTTTGTGGACGCTCTTGTGTTTACAAAAGTAGAGACGACAACATCGACGGACGGACCGTGATACGTGAAGATCATTTAATGCTGTCGACATTTATGGTGATTACCAAATTTACTTTATACCTACTTTGTATAGGCCTATTTGTCAAAATAAAGTCAGCTGATTTGATCAATTGATTTTAGTTTTTAAAATATTTTATAAAGTAGATTGTCAGAGACAGATTTAAAGAGAAAGGTAAATTATACAAAACTGAAAATCAATGAACTTTCTCTTGTGCAACTACGAAATTAAATTTTATATTCGACGATATCTTCCCAAACACCTCTCTATATTACTCTTTTAGGATCAAAAAATGTAAGTTTTTAGGTATTATAACCCCCCCCCCCCTTTCAACTTTAAAATTTAAGGGTCCCTATCACTCGAAAATTCTAATAGCGTCAGGGTCGGAAAGACAAAAAAGTTGTTCAAGAGAGATCTGATGAAAAAGAGAGAGAAATAAAAGAGACGGATCTAACCCAAGACTACATAAAAACGTGTAGATCCAGTTACGTACCTCGGGATTGTCAGCTTGTAATCACTATATGTGAACCCTTAAGGGTAATTTTGAAATAAAGATGGTTGTTTAATCGTTTTAAAATTATATTATAAAATATACAGTGTTCAGAAAATGTTATACAAAACTTAAGTGATAGTTGTATGGGTCAAAATAAAGAAAAACATTGTGGTTCCTATAAACATATGATCGGAAACGATTTGTTTTCCATTCTGTCGGCCATTTTGTTTTTTTGAAAAAAATTATTGCTTTTGAAAATTAAGATTTCGGGGACGGTTTAATAAGAGGACCCCCACTCGTAAACAATTTTCTATTGACATAAATAAAACAGACAGAACCTGATCTGACAAAACAGTTGACACGTTTTTGTGTATTAAGGAACAGTATTTTACCAGGAACAGAAAGAATGTGAAACCAGTAGAGATTTGTTTCATTCCTACTGCTGATGTAAATTCATGTGGTGCCGAGAATGAAGATCTGTTTGACACCATTTGAAAGGACATCAGTTTATATTGGGCTTCAAATTAATAAAGTGTGTATTCATATATTATGTATAAAGTTGGTTAGGTTAGGAAACTATCAGAGTGCCACTGTTTGAGTGGCTGTTCTCTGCTTGAACAGATCCAGATTTCGAGTCGCAATATGGTATACACATCATTTTTTATGTAACAGTTTGCCACTACACCAAGAATCAAAACTGTACAATATAAATTTTCAAAAGAAGACGTTCATATCTTTTGTAAAGTAAATGATTATAAAGATATTCAACATTAAAAATTTCAAACAATCACCATTTCGACAATTTATAAGATAAAGTTTTGATTTTTGATATACTGAAAAATGTAGCATGAAAAATGTGTATAAGGAAGGAGTTTCTAGACATATGTTTATAGAAACGTTATTCTTTATTTTTACCCATATAACCACAACTTAAAGTTGTGACCTTTTCTGAACACTGTATATAGTTAGCACCTGATGAATTATAAACCCTGAAAAAATTTTAATACCCTCAATTTTCCAAAGGGGAAAGATCTTTATATACCAGTTCTCTCCCATAGAAAATAAATCAGAATAATTATTGCTTTCAAATTTTGTAAAGCAGGAACATCAGATGGTACCACATTTTCGTGGAAATATATAATCTATAAATAGGATTGTCATAGTTACCAACTACCGCACAAGTAACTGGCCTTTTAGAGTCATAAACGTCTTTATCTTTAGTGAGTCACAAAATGGTGACTGAGTACTTGAAGTTTATTGACAATTTCAGAAGTGATTGTTCCCGAATATATGCTTTAGTTTCACGGTATAAAGTAAGGATAATATTCCATAAATGTTTTACTTGGGTTACACAGTTTAAGTGATTCTTTACTAAAACTACGTTGTAAAACGGGTGTAAATAACACTGGGGGCGGTTAAATAACACTTAAACTTGAAAAGGAAAAAAGTTTAAACTTTAAAAATATTTTTTGGAGGTTTTTAAAAGAAAATTCAAAATCCGTTAGAGTAAATACACTGTTTGAAGATTTGTTTAATAGAAAATAACTTACGCAAATAGAGGCACTCTTACTCCAAAATGTCTGTCGGTTAAATAATTTTTAAAACCCCAATTTACTTCAGAATATAATGTAAAGAAAATGCAGAATAAATGATGACGTTAAAATTGACATTTTATGTTAGGTTAGGTTAGGTCAAAATTGAACTTCCTGGACAAATTTGAAAAAAAAAAAAGAAAAAAAAAGTTACTCGCCATTTTAAAATGAAAAACCCTTCGAGTAATACGCCATTTGTTTAAACATTTATTAAACAAAGGTATGTAAAGAAAATACAAATTTTAGCTCTGTAAATATACATGTTGAAGTTAAAAAATTGACATTTGGGGTTAGGTTAGGTTAGATTAGATTGAGTTAGTCAAAATCTAACTTCTTGGTAAAATTTGAATAAAATAACAATAAAGTTTTAGCTCTAATATTTGTGTATCCTTATTATTTTCCTTAGATTAGATTCTGAAGGAAATTAGTTTTTTTTTTAATATAGACCGACCGGTATTTTGTAGGTTTTCAAAGTATTATTACATGTTTGTAAAATTGTATAAAAAGAATGTAAATAGATCTTCAAAATGATGTCAATAAAAAATCAAGTAGATGGGGTCATCATGCTACTTACCCAGTTCCAACATACAATGTAATACAAGTAGTCCTAAAAATTTGGTTTTTTTCGGCCTTGTAGGAAATGTTAAACACAATAGTTGTTACACAGGTTTTCTGAATCTTAACTTTATGGCATTATATTCTTGCCCTAACTTGCATCGTAGATGTGTATATGTTACTGGCAATGTATAAAATCCAGGCATTTCATAGAATACCTTGGCATTCTATACATTGCTTGAGCATTTTTGGCAAAGTTGAAATAAAGTAATGTTCTTATATCATTACTCAATTTGTCTAGGCATTGTGTATAACACCTACATATAGAGTATTAAATATATTAGACTTCAGGCAAAGTATTAAATGAACAGATTCGCTCAGAAAATTATTTATTTACAATATAAAAAATATGAAATGGAAAAAATAGGATGTGTGTAGTAGGCCTAAGTTAAATATTTACTGAAATAAATGAACCCAACCTAACCTAACCTGAAAGTCAAGGAAAATCAGTAACCAAACTCTTCCTGAAGTGCAGATGTCAATCTATAGAATGTCTAGACAAAGTATGAACATGTTTGTTTTCATACTTTGTGTGCCAACTTTAGGTAATTTATATAAGGCCTAGACATTGTATACAATACCTAATTTAACACATTGGCGGTAACATATATAATATATATTAAAAAGACTCCAGTCATTTCGAGTCTGGTGAGCGTAGAAGCTGTATATATGTGAAGGAGCCTCTATGCTTGTATTGGTGTACTCACCATGACAGATCTATAACATTTTCTTGAGAGGTGAGTTCGAAATTACATTTTTAACTATTACTTCGTTTTTCGCCATCGTAGAGAGGTGAGATTGATACCATTAAATACAGAATGAAAAGCTGCAAATAACTAATAGTGTATATGTTTAATAGCTTTCTATATGAGCATACTATAAGTCCCCTAAACCAAAATCATGTTCATCTTAATTTTTAGTTCCCGCTATCGTACAGCCATCAACGACAACGGGGGAGATACACTTTTTCTGTTTCCTCAGTCATGAAACGTAAATATCAGTCAAAAGGTTGATTTTACGATTAGAAACTTATCCTATACTGCGTAAACAACGCTGATATGGAGCACAATTTTTTTAAATTCGTATATCATTGATCCAAGCTGCACAAAACGGTCGATGTAATATCTGCAAGTAAAATTATAAAGAAATTTCGTAATAACCGTTAGAAAAAGCCACCGTTTTGAAATTGTATGATTATCATTATTAGTAACAAACATATTAAAGTAACAAACTAAAACGCCTTGTCGCTTCTTTTCTTGCGACACACAATACATTACATATTGCCTACAGTAAGAAATGTAGGCGTATTAAGACAACAATGGTTTCATCGACCGGGCAAGATCATGGGTAAATTTTTTGAGATTTCCAAACTATAATCGTCTGGGAAAGGGTAAAACTATCACAGGACATTATCATACCTTTTTATTTGGATCAATTTCTCGATGATTTGATTTACAAAATTACACCACTTAAACATTCTCTACCACCAGGTCAATTCAACAGCAAATACTCTGTAATTGTAATTTTTTCCTTGTTGTTGAAATGCAAAAAACCTCACAATCATCATCGCCTAACTACAAAATGAAGAAAATAACATTAAAGTCTCCTATCTCTCGAATAATCTAATAACACCAAGGTCGAAAAAGAGCAAGAGTTGGTCAAGAGAAATCAGTTAGAAAATATGAAAACGGGATCTAACACAAGACTACATGAAAAAAAATGTAGATCTAGCAAGGCCCCTCAGGATTGCCAAGCCTGTACTCACTGTAGTGAGCCCCTGAGGGAAAACATTGATAAACTGCGCTGCGAACTGCTGCTACCTCATTCAATCTATTCTACAACAAAATTTAATTCTTAAGAGTTATTTCTCACTTAAAAATATGAAGAAATGGCTCAGAGGGAAAAGATTCGCATGGAACGAGAAAGTCATCTCTGAAATAAACGTCTATTTTGCAGTGTTTAAGAAATCGTAATTGTTAAGAGGTTTAAAGAAACAATTTTTGTTTTCTGTTATTTAAAGTGCAAAATACCTTTCGGTCATCATCGCCTTAAAACCGTAAAATAAAGAACACCTACCCTTCAAATACTGTAATAACAGAGTCGGAAAAGAACAAGAGTTGGTCAAGAGAGGTCTAATAAAAAATGGAAAAAAGGGATCTAACCGAAGACTACATGAAAAAGTATACATCAAACTAAGATCCCACGGGATTGTCAAGCCTATACTAACTAAATTAAGTCCCTGAGGGTTTAAAAAGGTGGACAACCGTTTGGTAAAAAGTACTGAGTTAAAACGAAACTATCAAAAAATAAATCAAATTTTGTTCAGAAAAATATACGTTAATGTCAATGACTTATTAAACAATCCTCGTAAAACCAACTGAAGATGGTAACATTATCTCTGAAACGAGTTTAATAATTTTAAAAGTTAAGTTATAAGAAAGTGTGTTTACTTCATTATTCTTCAAAAATACAGCCTACCTTCTCACAAGTCAAGCTCTATTTTTATTCATTCAAAAGCCCTGTTAAGTAGTTAACCACACGTTAAAGAATTCTTAATCAAAACTCTAATCGATCGAATTACTAGCACACATTAGTTGCACAATGCACACGTGTTCCTTTGAGGTTATGTCCTATGTGCAACTCACCGTATGGACCAGTAGAGGCTGACAACAACTACGAGATCAATATTGAATGCGTCAGAAAAAAAACATCCCCCGGCTCCAGTTTTTATACATCCAAGGTTGCCGCTTTACTTGGTATTAGTATGGAAATTAGAAGACTTGGCAACATGGCGATTATGTTTTAGAATTAAGGTTAAAGAGGTGTTGTTTTAATAAGTAATGTTCGTTCTTTGGAAATATAGCGTGTAATGTGAATGGAAAAGTTGAGAATCAGGACCATAAAATGAGCACCGATCATAATTCTAGAATATATTTTGAGTGTTTGAATATTCCACTTTATCTTAGGTCATAAGGATATATATGTTATGCAGTATTAAATAATAAAACAAATCAATCTGTAAGACCTGATATGGGACTAGTAATATACTGACTAGACGCATATCTTAAAAGGTTTTTTGTTGAACATCCTTTTTTTAGAAATCTGTATTTTTATTTGAGAAAAAATAAATTCTATCCCATTACCTATTTTAAAAATTACTTTTACTGTGAGGATGTTACTATATACAGTATTCATTCAAATATTTGTTAAAATGACTAGTCTAATTGCATTAGATTGAGTTTTAAACAGTAATAAAGAATACCACTTATTGGAGACTTCAATGAAGGGATAGAAACGAAGTACAGTATTTGTCGTTCATCGCTAGTCAACATAGCTCTTTTAAATTGGAAAACTTTCTTGTCGATATATTTCATTCAGTAAATATATATTCATGTATCAATTTTACATAAGCATAATTTAAAAGATTGCGTTGTAAACAGTAAGAAAGAAATTATTTGGAGACTTTAATGAAGGGGTAGAAACGAAGTTTTTGTCGTTCATCGCTATTGTCAACATAGCTCTTTTAAATTGGAAAATTTTCTTGTCGATATATTTCATTCAGTTAATATATATTCATGTATCAATTTTACATAAGCATAATTTAAAAGATTGCGTTGTAAACAGTAATAAAGAAAATATTTGGAGACTTTAATGAAGGGGTAGAAACGAAGTTTTTGTCGTTCATCACTATTGTCAACATAAAGTCCCACCATAAAGTCCCACCTCCCTCTTATTATTTATTTTTTTTTTATTAATGGAAATAGACAGATTTGCTTTGGGGAAAGTTTAGATAACCAAAGGAGGAGTTTTTCGAAGTATCAACATTTTCAACCCTTACCCCCAAAATGGGGTAGTTTGGGGTAAGTCAAGAATTTTAAATAGCAACTCCTATTGAGTGATACCTCATTTTAAAGGTCTTTTCAAAATAAGAATAATGGCGCAAACCAGAGGTCTCTAAGTTCATCCTACCCAACATAGCAACCAATCGAATTGTGAATTTTACGTTAATAATTATACCGGAAATGTTACGAAATGTACAACAAGCTTTTGAGTCCAGAATCTATTTCTGCCAAAAAGTAAATGGTAGCCATTTCAAGAACTTAATATGAGCTAAAAAAACAAGGTTAGGCTTTTACCATCATTTTACCAAGATAGAGCAGTTTGTAATGTAATAAAAACAACCGGAGTTTGTAGGTTAACATTCACAATTCGATTGGTTGCTATGTTGAGTAAGATGAACTTAGAGACCTCTGGTTTGCGCCATTATTCTTATTTTGAAAAGACCTTTAAAATGAGGTATCACTCAATAGGGGTTGCTATTTAAAATTCTTGTATTACCCCCCAAACTACCCCATTTTGGGGGTAAGGGTTGAAAATGTTGATACTTCAAAAAACTCTTCCTTAAACTTTCCCCAAAGCAAATCTGTCTATTTCCATTAATAAAAAAAATATTAGGGGGTGGGATTTTTAGGACACTTGGTATATAGTCTATATATAATTCTTTAAATATATATTATGTATAAAATTTACATAAAATAATTCAAAAGACAAACTAAACAATTGCGTTGTAAACAGTAATAAAAAAATACTTGGAGAATTTAATTAAGTAATAGAACGAAGTTTTTGTCGCTATTGCCAACCTAGCTTTTTCATTTAAAAAAAATCCCTATGCAGATATATTAATTCAGTAAATATATATTGTGTATAAAATGTACATAAAATAATTCAGAAGGTTATTTAAAATATTGCTTTGTAAACAGTAATAAAGAAAATATTTATTGGAGACTTTAATGAAAGGATAGGAACGAACCGAGCCTCACCTAAAAACACTTTTTTCATACAAAGTGATTGTTAACGAATATTTCTTTCTTCCTTGCATATTAAAACAGATAAAATGTTGAAAAATCCAAAAAATCAAAAAGTTGATGTGGCCATCGTGGTACTTACTTATTCCCATCATACAATGTATGCCTAAATACAATCAGATCTCCTAAATGTAATGCCTAAATCTTGGGCCTTGTAGGAAATGTTAAATTGTATTGGTAGATCACGGAGTCTTATCCAGTAGGGTAAGTTTGTTTAAAACAATTGTTACACAGGTTTTATGAACCTCGTAAGTTAATTGTCTATATCACTACTTTCTTGACGTCGGATAAGTCCTAACGGGCCCCGTAGAAGTGTATATAATAAAAAGTCTCCATTCGCTTCACTGGTGTCAGTGTCTCGGTTCTAATGGGCCTCGAAGCTGTACATATGTCGGAGCTTCCACTCGCTACGCTCATGTCGGTAACTCTGCTATCCCGGGTCTCGTAACTATACGAATATCATCCTTTCTTGGAAGGTTCTAAATTAGACTGTTGACGATATCTTCGCTATTCTTAGAGAAGTAGTGTTTGTACCATTACATGCAGAATTTAAATCGGCAATTTTTTACGTAATAAGTTGACTAACAGTATTTTTGACATTTTTATTTTGATTTTTTAAATTTTCAATACAATTCCATTTGAGCCTACTACATTCCGCCCTAACAAATTCATATTTTAAATTTTCTGGCCGCTATCGTGTTTACGTACAGACGTGCGTTTGAGATTGCCAAACTCCTATACTTTCGTATAGCCTATTGGTAATACAAAAAACAAAACTTAGAATTTTTTATAATCTACTTTGACAATGTTAATCAAATTTTACACAAATAAAGCCCAAAACGGTCCAAAGAAAATATATTATTCTGCACGCCCTCCAGAATAAAATTTCCGAAGTTACTGATGAAAAAGGAAAAATAAAACCTTGGACACTATCCATTAATTAAAAGTTCAATAATATTTCAAATGAAAAAAAATACAACCTAGACTGGGAATTGAACCCAGGAGCATTGGTTTACGCACCAATGTTTTACCACCTGAGGAATCCTTAGTCGCTTCCCAGAGTGCTTTTTGCTGCAATTTTCGTATTACCAAATTAATTTTAAAAAATTATATTCAATGTCGTTTCTTACTAGGTAATTAATATGATATCTCGAAAATTGCGGGCCCTATGCTGGGAAACGACTAAGGATAGCTCAGGTGGTAAAACATTGGCGCGTAAAGCCAAAAGACCTGGGTTCAATTCCCAGTCTAGGTAGTATATTTTTCACTTGAAATATTGTTTAAATAACAATACTAGTTGGTAAAACGTTGAATTTCCATCGGTTTTATCTACTTCGAGCAAATGTTGATCAATTTAAAATACTACCCTCATATTTTAAACCTGAAATAAGTTTACCAATACACACCGCGTGTTAACACATTAAAAACATATAATTGCTACTGAAGAAGCACCATGTCCATTTCATTACAATTATAGTTTGAAACCATAACCTCATTCACGTACGAAGAGACAAGAGTAATGAAGTAATTAATACAATTATATCTTCGCTAATTGTGTGAAATGATTTCTAGCAATGGCGCGGAGATGTTGAGGATGAGGAGAGGGGGGGGGTGCTCCTTGCAATTTGCTCAGCCTCACCGTCACGACTAAGTCAATTTGCTTTCAATTCGATTAGGCTTACGTTGAATTATGCGTCGTCGAGATGTCGAGCTCGATATTAAAGTTTACAGTCGAAATAAACTCGCTGTGAATTTATGTGTTTAATTCTCGAGACTTTATGACAGTCTGACGGGTACAATTTTGAGGTTATGTTCGTGGTAATGGAGTGTATGCTAGGAGATTATGTATAATCCTCTACTGACACTAGCATGGTTGTAATGGAACATTAGTTTTTACGGTAAATTAAATATGTGTTCAAATTTATAGATTTAGATTCTCATAAATGTATCATAAATTCATAAACAATTTTTTGTCAACTGTTTTAGGATATTAAAAACAGTTGTTTGAATTTTTTTTTACCTTTTCTATATACAGAGTGTCCAGATATTACCCAACCAAACTTAATGAACTGATTGGATAGATCAAAGTATACAAGAACTGTAATATAACATGAAGTCATATTTTGCATAGTTTTCCGGCTATCCGCCATAGCGGATATTTGTTTTTTAAACAAATAAAAACGTTATAACTTTGGAAATACAGTACATAGGATATTGAGTTCAGATTTGGTACACGCATTTTTTATGTGACGTTTTAAACGCGTACCAAAAACGAAGAATTTATTTCGTATATTTTCAAAATGGCTATCGTCTAAACAATTTTAACGTAAATATCTCAAAACCCGTTTACTTTATAAAAAAATTTTAAAACGACAAAAAAGTTCCCTTTTTAATGACAAACAAAATGATTTTTGAAGTTTTACGGTAGCTCAAAAGATGATTATCACAAAAGACTTGTTGACAAAAAAGTGAAAATATAATTTCTTGGTAATTGTCTACAACACCCCAGATTGGACTAAAACCAAAATATTTTTAATTTCCGACAATTTTTAATAGCAATAAAAATATCCATGCGTCTAATTTCAATATAGGCTTGAATTTAGTCTTAGAGAAATAAATATTTAGAGAATACGTAAACAGCCACCATTTTGTTTCTGAATAGTAGTTACCAACATTGTTGCCAACTTCTCCATAAACTTAAAACAACTTAGTTAACACAGTAATTGGTTTTTAGAGTCACAATTGAGTTTTTGATGAAATATAGATACTGGATTTAATTATTTGTTTGTTTAATATCTGAATTCAAAAGGAATTTTGATTTTATGTTAATCTTGGCTGTTATAGAAAACTACCGAGAAAGATGTTTTCTGTTTTTTATTGATAAACTCAGTTATCTTTTACGCTAAATAAAATATTTTAAAACAATTTGTCGATGTTAAAAGGGGGAAAATATTGGGTTTATTGTAATATTTTCGAGTTATTTGAAGTTAAACTTTTTAACGGTCATTTTTAACTGTACAAAATATTTTTTATTTTTGTTACACTTTAAAAAAGTTTAATAATAAATCTTTATAATTTCAACTCAATATTATCTACTTTCAAAGTTACAATGTTTTTATTTTATTTTTTATTTTATTTTCTTTATTTTTTTTCTTTCTGTCTTTTCAAGGAAGAAAAATTTGTTCTGTGAAGTATGTTGGTTTCCTTTTGAACATTGTTTTTGAGATACCTTGAACCCCAAAAAGTGGTTTTCATAATGCTGGTTGGCGATCGATGTATTTTTTAAATTTAGGGGTAGCAGCTATAAGACCAAAACTAGAATTCCAATTTTCTAAAAATCAGCTCTATGGATTTTGATTTAATTTGACTAAAATGTAGCCTCACAGAATCCAAATAATGGTTAGAGTTTCCAAAAAAACTGCCAGTACAGGATTAAATGTTTAAAAACTCCATCGTTGTCCCGTTGTTAAGAGACTTTTTTGTTTTTAAATCGGTTAAACCTATTAGAAAAAGTTCTTGATGGGTAAGCTTCTCTAGGGCCTATTTTTACTATTATTCAATCAAGAATTATATTATTTCGTTTTCTTCCCTTTTTCGTTAATTAGGACTACTTTTTTGATAATTTGTAATAATTTTAAAACAACCATTCATTTTATACAAATATATATTTTTTCATATTTCTCTTCAAAATTAAAACTTAAAAATTTAAATATTTATTTATGGGGGAGGGATGAATGTATACAGGTGTTTTGGTGCAATTTAAATTCCTCCAAGATAATTAGAGGTTTTGAATAAACCGTCTATTTCTGATGAATTATTTTAAATAGCCTTAAAAATTCACGAAAATTACTATAAAAATTTGTATAATAATGTTAGCATTAACTCCCTTTATTACAAGCGAAGCGAGTTATAAATCAAACCTGCAACAAACCGGAAGTTTACGTTTTGTGACCGGATGTATTCTGAAAGTTTGTCATTGTTGTTTGTAAGTGGGCTTTAGATAATCCAAGGACAAATTAACAGATTTGGCTACGTGGGTCCTGCTGTGTAACAAAAGAAATCTGTGATTATTATCAGACGGGAAACGGGCAATCGGAAGCACGGGGGGGGGGGGGTTCGACTTATTTAGGCTTAGATCCGTTACGTTGCAAACTTGGAAGTTGTAGTTTGTGTACTACATATTTCAAAAGATATAAATTGTATTTATTTTAAAGTAATATGTATTAGGGAAGGGTAGTACCTTTTAGCTTCTCAAATTATAGTGTTTTTTTGGTTTTGTTTAAAGGGAAATAACCTCTCTGTCATCATCCCCTTTAAGGAAGAAAAGAACATAAAATAAAGACTCTTAGCCCTCGATTACTCCAATGCTAAAAGGGGAAAAAAATTGTTTGAGTTCTGATAGGTAAATAAAAAAAGAGAGGGATCTAACCCAAGAATATATGAAAAAAAGTGTAGATCCAGCTAGGTACCTTAGGGTTGCCCCGTCTCACTAAAATTAGCTCATGAGAGGAAGTATAATGAAACAGTAATGTCGGGACGATAATTAAAATTGAAATTTTCGCGAGATTTAAAAACGATTAATCGATTTTGATCAAATTTTGGTCGTAACTGAATACAATTTTAAAATATTTAAAAATGTTATTGTAGGTCCTACCTGTAGGCCTATTTGGGGAAAAAAACAAAATTCTGATTTATCAAAATCGGCTCCAAAACTAGGGGTTGTTATCATTTGCTTTTATCAGACAAGAGGTTTTTCGTTTTTGGCACTGCACAAATGGTAGACAACAGACGGACATCATTTGAAAAAATTACGTTTTTGAGTTAAGGGAAACTCAAAATTGTTATTCCCGCAAAAAAAAATCAACAAATTTTGTCAGGTCACATATTGTTCACATTAGTGTCAAACATATTAGCAGCCTGTCACGAATTTAATTAAGTTTGAACAATAAACCGGTTTAACATCGTCTTAGTCATCATCCTGGACGAATCAATTTCCTTCAGCGCGCGAACGTCACCCAGAAATCTTCTCAGGGATATACTCGCATCGGGAATGAATTCTTTTGTTCAAAATTTTCTATAGTGAGCTATAAATTATGTGTGAGGCCTACTACTATTTAGCATTATAATTGTGCAACACCGAATGCAGCTGAAAGTAATGGCCGCCAAAACAAAATGGCGGCAACCAAGCTGTCGCCAGCTGCACCACCACGTGCTCGCCTAGGGCTGTCCAAAACACTCCTTATCGATCGGTATCATCTTCAATTTGTCGATGTTGGAAGTCTAATATTGTTCTGCGGATTTTTGTTGTGACTGTACAAGATGATGTTGAGAAGGTATATAAATTATCGTAACTTATTGTAAACAAAATGTAAAATGAGAAAATTTTAGGGGATTGTTTATAGAGAGTGTTACAAATAAACTGAGCGCACTATACAGGATCGGATTCTACTAAACTTATCTAAATAAGTGAAATATGTTGTCTCTTTTTTCGAATTTACATAGTTTAGTCGCAATCCGCCATTTTATTTATTATTTTTTTTTTTTTAAACTCATTGTAACTCCAGAACTAGATTCAGGAGTTCAAAATTTAGTATTTTTGTATTACGATTCAGAAGTTTACCAAAAAAACTTAATATTTATAATTTTTAAATTGACGGTTTTCGAGATATTCGGTGTGGAAAGTTTTTAACGGACGCCATTTTGAAAATTAATAAAAAAAACTCTTTGCGTTCAATACACTTATAAATCATAATATATTATACAAAATGCATATACCAAATTTGAACTCAATATTATTGTCTATTTCTGGACTTACAGTAAATTTTTGTAAAAAAAAATGGCGGATCACGACTAAACTAAAGAGAATTCGAAAAAATTATTGATAATTATTTATTTATTTTAATATAAAGAATCCGATCCTAAAACCTGCGCGATTTTTGTCACACCCTATAGGCTATATAAAAAAGAAGAAGAAAATTTTTTTCCTTCTATTGAACTCTTCGTCTTTTTCTAAATATATCAGGTATTGAATCTACATTCACTATTCACATTTTATATGTTATCTTTTCAACCTAGAGATTATTTGGTACATTTTCAAAATGGCAGCTGTTTAAAATTAAAACTAATATCTCCCGCCATTTCGAAAATTATTAAAATAAACTCTTTGCGTTTAATACACTTATAAATCATAATATACAAAATGCATATACCAAATTTGAACTCAATATCTTGTCTATTTCTGGACTTACAGTGAATTTTTGTAAAAAAATGATTTTAATGTAAAGAATCCGATCTTAAAACTTGCGCGATTTTTGTCACACCCTGTAGGCTATATAAAAAAGAAGAAGAATTTTTTTTTCCGTCTATTGAACTCTTCGTGTTTTTCTAAATATATCAGGTATTGAATCTACATTCACTATTCACATTTTATGTTATCTTTTCAACCTAGACATTATTTGGTACATTTTCAAAATGGTAGCTGTTTAAAATTAAAACTAATATCTAGAAAACAAAGAAAAAATCCCCTTTTTTAAATCGATAATTCTGTGTATTTGTCTCACAATAATAAATATCATGCTCTTTGTCGTAAACATAGAAAACTGTCAAGAGAAAAATGATATTTGATAGCCTGTCTTATACCTGACGTCATCGTCATTTCTACGTAGGTCTAAGCAGATAGCGGCCACAAAAATTAAGATCGGAACATGAAATTTGCTACAACAATGTCTCAGGAGAAGGGGAACATGCTTTGTAAACTGATTTTAGAACTATATATTTAATAAACAACATATAAACTTCATCTGTCGGTATTTACGTTATTTAGACTATATTTAGGCATACACATTTTTTATTCTACGTTTTACCAGTATATCAAGAAACAAAACTTTAATAGCCCTATGTTAATTTTTCAAAATGGCGGCCATTTAAAATGTTCGTTAAATTGTCACAAAAATCGTTTGATTTGCGAAAAATATACGAGACGAAATATTTTCCTCGTTTAACGACAAACAAAACAGTTTTTTTTAATTTGTCGGTAGCTCAAAGGATAATAGAGTTATTGATAAAAAACGAAAAATATAATTTCTTGGTCATAGTTTAAAACACCCAAATTAGCCTAAAACCAAAACAATTTTTAATTTGATCGTTTCCATCTTTGTAAAAACGGCACTGTTTTAGGTTTGGTGTGAAATACCGTTAGACGAAATCTTAATAATTTATTTTTCCCAATAATACAAAATGGCCGACAAATGGAAAATAAACAGTTTTCGTATAGATTTTTATACGAAGTTTTTCCTTGTATTTAGCTCTAGAATCAGTTCACAAAGTATGTACTTTATGAAACACCCTATAGAAGGTTATTTTAAACAACCATATGGCGGCCATTTTGAACTGTTGTTCATATATCGAGAATTGTTCAACTTAAACAAACTAAAATTTATACAAATTTGCAGATTTCAATTCTATATGCAATTTTAAATTCGTTCAACAGGAAAATTTGCTCTTTTAAAAATTTCAAAATTACTAAAAACATTTAACTACGACAACTTTTCAAAATCTAAATCCAATAAAGCTCAAATGTGTTTTCTGCCATACAAGATAAAGTTTCCATAGGTAAAACCAAGCACAATTATAATGTCACTCGCGTGTCTGTAGTCGCAACCAGTTTACACAGACAAGAACGATAAATCTTATATATTTCAAACATTGTATTTATATTCTTTGTATTGTCCCACAAGTAGGAAAAATATAGCGGTAACACCCTATACCATTGGGTAGTTAAGGGGAAAACAATTGAATAGAAAAATTTTATTTTTGGAAATATTATGTGTAGAGTACCAAATAAAATTGAAGTTATTCTGCAGAATATGTATGTTTATTTGACTAAGAAATTAATATGTTGTCGCCAGGACAGTTATTTTTATAAAGTCGAAGTCTTTTAAGCGGCCTAACGCCTCCATATTAATTTCTTCGTCAAATAAACGTACATATTCGTAATCAGAATAACTTTTGGTTATATTTGATACCCCACACGTAGTATCACCAAAATCATAATTTACAACTCGATAGTTTTTACCCTTAACTACCCCAAGGTCATTTTTATGTTACCGCTATATATTTCCTAAATGTGGGAGAATACAAAGAATATAAGAACAATGTTTGAAATATATAAGATTTATCGTCTTGTCTGTGTAGACTGGTTGCGAAATCATAAGGATGATGTTTAAGAAAATACTTGTGTACTATTAAGAGGGGAATCGGTCAGTTAAATCATAACCTTATAAACATTAGAGACGATCATTTTTCAACAAAAAGACATTGAAAGGACGAGACAAGACAAGAAGGGTCTCGCGACCCCATATAGGTCGTTTGTGAGATAGTCTCTCGCGTCCTACACCCGTATCTAATACTCCCAATGGAAGGACTAACACACAGAAGGCTGGAACCATGTGATTACATGATAGGACCTCATATATACGTAGTATAGAGAAAGTTATGTGATGGGTTAAAAAATCGATACAGTATTAGGTTTTTTGCAGAAATATCTGTTACGACATCTTGTGAATAATGTATGTCTGGAGTCTGTGGTACAGTTCGTAAGATTTAGCCTGACCTCTGTTACTGAGATGCGCAGTCGTCTCTGGGCCGGTTTGTGTAGTGGGGGAAACACTCGGCTCAGTCTTGCAGCGAGTTTTGTACGTGCATTTCAAAAATATTGATTCGTTGAGTTGTGATGGAAGTTCAAAACATCAGGAAGGAAGTTGGTGGTAGTCCTCCATAGACAATCTCGCGAAGTCATATAAAATGTGTATTGTATTATGAAACAATTAGCCGAGAAGGGAGGAGCTATTAATTTAACAAATATGAACTTAAATACCAAATTTAATAAAAATTTAACTTACAACTAAAATTTTTTTGTTGTCACTTTGATTTTTCTGGTTAGTAAGTTTGTAAATCTGAGCCTAAATACCAAATTTAAACAAATTTGATATTTTTCAAATTTAAATAACGATTCTCTGGTTATAAAGTTTGTCCACTTGTTTGTAAACAAAACAAGATGACAAACAGACGAAACCACGAGACGCAACATGACATACGTTGACAACAGAATGGAGCTGAGTCAATGTCTTTATCAGCAGTAGTCATTTCTCCCGTATGCAACCTCCACTAACGCCCATTATAAAAGTCCAGGCTACATCTTACTGTAAGCGTCCAAACACGAAAACTGATTATAATCAAATTTGGAATGTGGGCATAGTTTTGTCATATTTAGGACTTTTTTGTGATAATCGAATTTGAACCGTAAATTTGATTAAAATGGAAATTCTAATGACGACGATAAAGATTTAATTTGTTTTATTCTTCTTCTAATTAGCCTTGAATAGTAATGGTTTTTAGTTGCAATTTTGTACCGCGTTTCGATCATTAATCTTCATATTTTATTAAAATTTGAACGAAATCGGTATAGCCGATTTTGAAAAATTACGTCTTTAATAACGGTTCCAAAGCCGATTTTATTAAAAGGGGTGTCAGCCAAATATGAGTTGGTAAGAGATCCTTAAAGGCTCCACTGAGTAATACTTCATCATAATAATTATTTTTTGTGATTTGTTTTGTTATAGCAACTACCCTCAAATTTTAAGTCTCGAGATATGGCCCAAATATCCCCACGTATCAAATTTGCTTACATTTAGTCCATACGGGTTTGGGCTCTAAAGCACTGCACAGACGCCAGACAAAGTGACGTCATTCCAAAAGCCACCTATCCGTCGACTCAAAACTGATATATCCGCAAAAACTCTTCCTCGTATTTTGGACCTATCACATAAATTTGTATAAAACTACGTATATTGTGCATTAGTAAAGCCCCTCCTCCTTAACTTTTGTATAAAACTAAATAGAGACAAACCTTTATGGGACTGTTAACTAGATCACTTGAAGTTTCTAGTAAGATAATTTGGACTTTTGCATCTCCCTCTAAAGGAGGGAATTTTGAAGTACACAAAATTTATAAATAGGAACACGCATCTTGTGATATGTTAAATTAAAGGGCACAAAAACTAAATTAAAGTCGTTCGCCAAATATCTTTTGGACGACCCTAATTAAAATGGCGTGTCAAAATGTATTGAAGACTTTTAAATTATAAAATCGCTAAATATGTGAAATAAGAACACCAAACAGATTTAAAAAAAGTTCACTAGACTACTCTTGTAGAAGCTTTCAACGTTGAACTGTATTTTACCTGTCCCCCAAAAGTGTGGTACTTTTGAACATATTCAAAACCAAAAAAATAATAAACACGTCATGTGAACTGTCAAACTAATTTGATTTTTCAGGTAAAACTAATGGCACCAATAAATATCACTTTAAACTTTATTAAAAATGTTATTTCAAAATGTCTATGGAGTTTTCCAAAAACTGAATTGTATTTTAATAGTTAGTATGAGAATTATATTTCGTATTCAGTTGGTTTGTTGTGATTATTTAGATTAAGTGTTCAAACGAAATGTAATAGACATTTTGAAATATCATTTTTAATAAAGTTCAAAGTGAAATTTGTTGGAACGTTAGTTTTTCTTTAAAAAGCAATTTAATTTGATACATTGACGTGGGTTTTTTTTTTGTATTTTACCCGTCCCCCCAAAAGTATCACACAGCTAATTTCAAAGTTGAAAGCTTCTTAAGATTAGTCTAGCGAACATGTTTTAAAATGTTTAGTGTTCTTATTTCACATATTTAGCGATTTTATAATTAAAAAGTCTCAAATATATTTTGTGACGCCATTTTGGTTAGGGTCATCCAAAAAATATTTCGCGAACGCCATTAATTTTGCTTTTAAATTTGACAAGTCACAAGATGCGGGTTCCTAGTTGAAAATTTACAGTAAGCCTACAGCAAAATTCCCCCCTTTAGGGGGAGATGCAAAATTCCAAATTATCATATTAAAAACTGAGTAACCTAGTTAAAAGGGTTTGGCTCTATATAAGTTCATACACAAGTTAAGTTGGAAAGGAGGCTTTACTAACACACTGTATGTGAGCCAGTAATAAGTTACATTATTTTATGTATAACTGATGACTTTTTTAAAATTAATACCATAATTTTATTGTAGTTCCCAATTTATACACAGGTTTACCTCATATAGTTAGTACAATTCCGAGATAACGTAGGTATAGACATTTTCACGTAGAATTGGGCTAGATTCCTCTCTTTCATCTTCTTATCAGGTCCCTACTGACCTTGGCAGGAGTGTTTATTTGTTAATGTTTCCTTCCTTTTCTTATGAACGCGGTTATCACTTTATTAGAAGGTGAACCTTAATATTCCCGCCAAATTTTTATCTAAATCAAAAATGTACGACGGCAGAATTCAATGTCACAAAATGACAGTTACATTGTAAAACTCTGTGAAAATCAAAACAAACATTTCAGTTTGGACATCCTTGAAAAGCACCTGGTGCACTTCCGCCCAAGACGCGCATATGTTCGCTCCACGAAAACTGAGCTCTTCCTCAAAATTCCGTGCGAACCATTTAGAAGGAACAGACGTGTTTACGAAAACATCTTTTAGCACGTCGCATAACATATGAAATGTTCAACAAACAATTCTGTTTTTCATCACTTAATCTAGTTTTCACTCGCTTAGCTCGGACGTTTTATTGTTTTTAAATTGCCGGAATGACCTCTACGTGACTCGGCGGTAACATTTCAGTTTTTCAATTGAAAAAGGTCCTCACACGACATAGATTGTAGTGGAGAAAAAAAAAAAATATATATATATATATATATATATATATATAATATTGATTACAAATTAACAATTAATTGTACACAAAATTCTTAACCCTACTATATTTTCAAGGGTGCTACGCGTTCCTGCATAGTTTTGTAGGTTTATTATAAAATATATATTACTAGTTTTCCTCCATTGCGGCCTCGACCGCTATACTCTTATACTGTAATATGTAAAATATAAAACACTTTGTGAGTTTAACAAACATGAGAAATTATAAATATTGAATAGGCGAGCTCCTATCATATGAATAACTGCATGAGGAGTCATTATTCCATCAATATCAACCTCATGTTCCTCTACCATGTTGAGATAAAAAATGCCTATACGACAAAAAATACCTAAATCCTAATCGTGTTGACATACCTAAAAAAAAAAACTGAAAAATGATCATTTATTTAAAGTAAAGGTAAAATCACGAAGTAAGGTCTAATTATATTAATGTCATTATTCTGATTGTAAACAATATTAAAACACCTATATTCCAACATTAAAAACACTTATATTCCAACATTAAAAACACTTATATTCCAACATTAAAAACACTTATATTCCAACATTAAAAACCATTATATTCCAAAATTAAAAACACTTATATTCCAACATTAAAAACACTTATATTCCAACATAAAAAACACGTATATTGCAACATTAACAACACATATATTCCAACATTAAAAACACTTATATTCCAACATTAAAAACACTTGTATTCCAACATTAAAAACACCTATATTCCAATATTAAAAACAGCTATATTCTAACATTAAAAACACCTAAATTCCAACATTAAAAACACTGATATTCCAACATTGAACATTGAATATGTTGACAAAAAGAATTTTTTTAAATTTTTAACAAGTTACTTTTTGAGTACATTATGATATAAAAATCTTGCTTTTTAGCATGAGTTAATGACACTGTATAATAAGAAATAACTAGTAGACTTATCATAATGTTATCTTGACAATTAACAATTTTTTTTCGTTTTAGATTTTTTGACAACTTGATTCTTTTTTTAAGTTATAACAAAATTAAAAAATATAAATATTTTTTCTCTTGTCAAATTTATGATTTCCGAAATATTTGACTTTAAAAATTATAAACAGTCGCCATTTTGAATATTTACATAGTAAAGTTTTAAATATTGCTATACTGATTAAAAATAGCATAGACAATGCGTAAACCAAATTTAAACTCATAACATTACTACTGTAATTTCAAAAACACAAAATGTTTATCTACTTTTTTCTTATTTCCAGCTCTTTAATAAGCTCCCGAATTGTAATCACCCTGTAAATAAATTAATTTTGAAGTAAAACATCTGGTACAGTTTAAATCAATACACTGTATTAATTTTCACGTTGTATTCAAGGTGTAATAGTAATAAAACTGTATTTAACTTGTCTGGATTTATTCTAGAGCCGTATTAGTCTGCAGTAGGCAACCATTCTTACATGAAGCGTTATTTTCTACCGCACAACTTTGTTATGAAAGTTCTGCGTATGTGTACAAACAGACCAGAGACTACCTACCAATTATTTATTTATTAATAAAAAATAATATTATATTAAAAGTAAGCAAATTAAAAAATATAATGGTCGTTAATTTGTCCGTCTTTTTTGTAATTAAACCTAACCTCATTCCACACTTGTGTCTTTTTTTAAACAGCGATGTTTAAAATATATATTGTATTGTTATATTTATATTATGTTGCAAAAAAAAATTAATTGTACAACTATATTTGAATTTTAATGTACAGTAACGGATTGTCTAATGTAAATTCAATATTACACGCTTAAATAATATAACAGAAAAAATATATATAAACTAAGGTTCCACGAGGACAACTTACAAAAAACAGATATCGGAGTCTTTTAAAATGTCCTTGCAAACCTATCAATACAGCAATTTTTCTGTCCTTCCGAAAATATTTTCCGATTGGCTCTAATCCGTCCCATAAAGATAAGTTTGAAAACTACCGAATTTCGATTACAAGTTTCAACATGGTGGTAGTTTAAAATGTTATTTTTGATATATTATTTTTACTTCGCCATTATCTCTTGAACAACTCTTGTTCTCTTCTGAGCCGGACGCTATTAGAGTGTTCGAGAGCTAGGAGTCTATTTTATATCATTTCTTTAAATAAAGTTTTAGGCGTTTGATAACAAAAATTTGGAATTTTGTTGTTTTTTAAAATAGTACATATGTAAAAACAAAAATAGCGTATAACTTAATTACCGTTCAAAAGGAATTACTTCCAATAAGTAGGAATTTTTTTTAAATGCGCTACAATATGCGCGAAGAATTGGCTGTATTTAGACGCCACTACAGATGTCTAGATGGAGTTTCTGCTAAAGTCCACACATTTTACAAAGTTGTGAAGTTTAACGAGTAAACTTCAGAGAACGCACAGAGAAATTGTGTTAATCTTAATATCTTAGGAAGATAAAGGTCTAAACATTTCCTAAAAGACCATCATAGAGGGAGTAACATAAACACCCCGCATCTACTCGCAACTCCTCAAATGAACTCTAAATTAGGGTATTGTTCAAAAAAGGGGAAAAGCTTGTTCTTTTTAGTTCCCCCTTTTATACCTCCTGCGGCGCACCTTGCGTTTGTTCGACCTTGAGGGAATGTAAAATTGTAAATGATGTGGGGGAAAGAAAGAGTTGGCAAGTGGAAGAAACGTAGGGTCAACTTCCCCACACGCGAGTCATTATTTGGGGAAAAGTGTAATGACCTTGAATGTAAATGCGGTTTGTTACCTTGGAAATTGTATGATGCGCAATACAGTTTAGGGAGAAACTGGACCATGGAGTAGTTTGCAATCTTATAATTTTCTTTAATAAATATAAAGAAGACTAAATAGGCGGGAATTTGTTCGTAAACATTCAAATTGCCTATTACAGAAAACTCAAATTTTGAGATTGTCAATTTTACCTAATATATTTCTAAATAAGGGAGAAAACACTATTTTACTTTCTTTTTGTTTAAAGTTAAAAACGTCTCGGTTATTATCACCTTAAAAAAAACATAAAATAAAGACCTAGAAGGTGTCAGGGTCGGAAAAGAATAGAGTTGGACAAGAGAGATGCGATAGGAAAGATGAAAGAGAGGGATCTAACCCACACAACATGAAAAAACAAGTAGATCCTCGGGATTGTCATCTCCGTACTCTCTAGAAATGAGCCCCTGAGGGTATTTAGAGGAAATCGTAACATAAATCGAAGTTCCTCTCCTCTGTTGTTTAAAGAAGCAGAAAATCTCTCATCATTACCTTATAAAAGAAGCACATACAAATTTGACCCCAAGTCCTCGAATACTCTACCGTCAAGGTCGGAAAAGAGCAAGAGTTGGTCAAAAAAGACATCTTAGCAAGTTAAAAGAGAAGGTTGGAACCGAAAATTACACGAAAAAAAAGTGTAGATCCAAATAGATTACCTCGGGATTGCTAACCCCGTATCCGCTGAGGGTTAATTTTGAGAAAATCAGAAGTTCTAGATTGGGTTTGCTACTCTTACATTTTGAGTAAACAAACAAATGAGAAAATATTTCGAAATATGCAAAACGTTTTGCCTACACCAAATGTGAAAAAAATTCGGTTGAATAATGTAGGCTGTAGAAACGAGAGATATCATTCTAAAAAACACTGAAACCCTGAGGGTCACTATAGTGAGTAAAGGCTTAGCAATCCTAAGGGTAATTAAACACGAAACTAGCTCCGCATTAATAAAAGTTGTATAAAAATTGCACTATATTTATTACACTAGTGTACACAAAAGCATCAGCCAACATAAAGTATACGTAAGGTCTCCTGAAAACGCAATTAAGGAGTTATCGGCAATTATTATTTTAAAAAAAATTTAAATAAAAATAAAAAATAAAAAACCATAAACATAGTCTTTCGACTTTGAAAATTATCTTTCAAAAAATGAACCATAGACAGAATCTCCGAAGTATGACCTTATGACCTTAAAATCGGGTCAAGCGATATTAATCAAAGGTTAAGAAAGTTTATAACTTAAACCTATGTACCATTTAAAAGTCGCTGGTAAAAGTGCTGAACCACTACGAACTAGTGGGGGGGGGGGGTTGAACGTAATAGCGGAAAAGGTTAATTTTATTTCGTATACAATTTATGTAAAACTACTTTTTTATGTAATTTTGGTTTAGATCCCTCTATTTCATCTTTCTTCTCAGGTCTCTTTTGACCAATGCTTGTTATTTTACGATGCTGACGCTATTACAGTATTCGAGGACTATGTGTCTTTATTTTACTTTTTTTTTTAAAGGCGATGATGACCGGGAATTTTTCTGTAGTTAAACAATGGGGGGGGAGGTGTACTATATTATAATATTCACAAAATACCCTAAGGGGCTCATTTCTAGCTAGTACGGGCGTCGCAATCCCGAGGATCTACAACTTTTTCATGTTGTCATGGGTTAGATCCCTCTCTTTCATCCTTCCTATCAGATCTTTCCCTTGACCAATTCTAATTCTCTTCCGACCCTGACGGTACTAGAATCATAGAAGGCTAGTATTATTTTCTTCTTTTTTTAATAATGCGATGATGACTGAGAAGTCTTTAAACAAGGACAAAACTCTCAAAATCGTCACCAACGATTTTGATCAAATACAGCTTTGAACTTTACACCAACTAGAAGAAAGGTGTTACTAATTATAGACATATATAATGTTAAAAAATGTAGACATCTCATACACCACATGTTGGATCCGGAAGAACCATAGACTAAAATGTAATTAACTGTGCAACTGAACTAATTAAAAAAACAGACGATGAGCCATTGTAAAGCTTAAAACCGTAGAACCCCCCCCCACACTCTGACCTGTTAATGAGTGAGAGAGTGCATATGGAAAATAAAGAGAGCAAGTGAGAGAGTGAATGTGACCAGATGTCCAAAGGTTTTGCGACAGATGTTCCCGTATTTACTAACCGTTCGACAAACATCAGCTGTAAGAGGAACTTTATATCTGACAGTACATCTGATATGATGGATGTTTGTTACTGGCAAATGTTGGTTTTCATTGTTTGGCGTTATTCGACAATAGTTGGAGAAATCGTTGCGGATTCTTTACCAACCCTCGTGTTTATGATTTTCAAAAAAATATACAGTGTTAATTTCATTTATTGTATATTCAAAAACCTACAAAACACCAGTTAGGTGTTATTGGTCAAAAGACGAAACCACGAACGCAATACGAATAAGTCAAATATCTCAACATTGGGTTATTTCGATTTCATTTTGGTGAAATTTAAGAGTCAAACAGCAGGGACTATATTATAAAAAATAATATTTTAAAATATATAGGACTTTAAAAGGTTTAAATATGTTTTTTATTAAAAACTAAAAGCTAAATCACAAAACATTTTCTTTTCGTAAACCATCGAATTGTGAATTTTACGTTAATAATTAGACCGGAAATGTTACGAAATTTACAACAAGCTTTTGTATCCAGAATCTATTTCTGCCAAAAAGTAAATGGTAACCATTTCAAAAACGTAATATAAGCTAAAAAAACAAGGTTAGGCTCTTACCATGATTTTACCAACATAGTTTGTAATGTAATAAAAACAACCGGAGTTTGTAGGTTAACAATCACAATTCGATTGGTTGCTATGTTCGGTAGGATGAACTTAGAGACCTCTCTGGTTTGCACCATTATTCTTATTTTGAAAAGACCTTTAAAATAAGATATCACTCAATAGGGGTTGTTATTTCAAATTTTTGACTCACCCCCAAACTACCCCATTTTGGGGGTAAGGGTTGAAAATGTTGATACTTCAAAAAACTCCTCCTTTGGTTATCTAAACTTTCCCCAAAGCAAATCTGTCTATTTCCATTAATAAAAAAAATAATAGGGGGGGTGGGACTTTTGGGACACAGTATTATATACATCTATGAGGGCTGTTGGGCCTAGCTGATATATTAGATAACGTTGTGACATATAAAAAACTTGGGTCTAGAGTTTAGGATCAAACATATGTCAAAAAGTCCTGTAAGTCCTAGTCTGATGTAGTTCGTACTCATTTCCGTTTGAAAGCTTCTCAGTGAACTAGAAGGGTTTTTTTGAATAATGTCACTCGGTCTAAAGCCTGTAAACACTATACTACAACCCAAATCAGTGAACATAATTTATCGTAATTTGGTAGATGTTGGAACATTTTTTTTTCCTATTTTTTCGACAACTTTAAAATTGAGGGTGTAATTTCGATTGTTTCAAAATCTGCATTAATGATTTTGATCAAATTGTAGTCACTAATTAACAATTCAAAATGTATTGATCGTCATATCTCCAATTTTGTTTAGTTGATGTTTAAAGATGAAAAAACTTACAAAAAATCGAGAAAAAAAACAACATAAAATAAAAACCCCTATCTCTGGAATACTCTAATAACGTCATGATCGAAAAAGAACAAAAGTTGGTCAATAGAGACCTGATGACAAAAGACGAAAGAGGGGGATCAAACCCTAGACTACAAGAAAAATGCATAGTTGGAGTCTTTCAGGATTGCCAAGCCTAAGAGATTTTTTATTCTTGATTATTGTTTGATAAACTCTTTAGGCGCTTAAAGTTTCGAACATTTGAAGTTACTTCCTTTATTAAGAACACTCGTCTTTCATTTATAGGCACTCGTTAATATTTCCTTTATATAGGAGCGATTAAAGGAACTACGTGATAAATATGAATTACGTCTTCGATAAGAACCAATGCGAGTGTAGTAACTGTACAGCTGATTGTTCGTTAATCGCTAAACAGCTGTCATCTGCCGTGTGCTAGTACTTTACTCGTTATAAGGTCCAGTAAAATTTTTGGTTAAGAATGTAAAACATGAATTGAGAATAGCAAACAAAGTGTAAAGTTCGAGAGAAAAAAATAATGAGTAGAATACTAATTAATCATTTTACTGTAATTGTGTACCATAAAAGAAATTTAAATTTATGAACGATATTTTCTGTTGCATTTCCATCATGACAATAACGGAAAAATATGATATCGAAAAATTGAACAACCTATAAAATTTTAGATAATTGATCTTCCTCGTAAAAATTAAAAGTCTTTTCATCTCTCAGGTATCTTTTCGTTACTAATGGTGACACCTCAGAATGTGTAAATCCAGCTAGGTTCCCTCGGGAATGCCAAACCCGTCCATTTTTGAACATACTAAAGTGAAAAAGTAAAAAACAACAAACAAAAATACATGTTTAGAAATTAATCCATGAGAAAATATTTTAAACTGTTGCCCATTTATTTTACAACTACTATTAAAACAACCCCCCCCCCCCGCACTACGCTTGAACAATTCTAAATCAGGTTTCCAAAGCTTTAAGTTATAAATCAAAACTAGTGCAAGGTAGTGGCCAAGCCAGAAGAGTGTGTGAATTGCATAAGCGATGGATTAGGGGTTGGTGAGGTCAGGGTTTGAGATTGACCTTTTCGCAACATGGGAACCCAAGCCCAGCACCCAGCCTTAACAAATCTACTTTAAAAATACGTTTAACCATCTCTCCTTCTGTTGTTGACAAGAGCATCCCTTTTCGAGTGGCTTCAACATAAACAAGAGGAGTCCTTTGTGCGACCCTTGAGGTCTGCAGTATAAGTTAAATTGAAACTCAAATTGTTTGAAACTTGCAGTCACACGCCATGATATGATGTTTTTAGTATCTGTTCCAATTCAGATCTAGTCTTCATCTATTTTTTTTTTTTTTTTAATTTTAAATTAGTTACTAACCATTGCAATTTTTCGCCAAGTGTTTTAAATCAAATATATTTTTTATTTAAATTTCTAATTATATATATCAAGGTGATTTACTTATAAACTTTCAGGACGTGTTCTAAAAAATAGGTCCGAAAACGTTTAGAGTTTCGTCAATCCGCCATTTTGATTTTTACAAAAAAAAACTTAAAAAATCATTAACATATTGAGTTCAGATTTGGTACACCCATTTTATAACTTTTATTACGTTTTACAAGTGTACCAAAAACGAAGATCTTACAGGATATATTTTTTAAATGGCGGCTGTTTAAAACTGAACGCCAAATATCTCGAAAACCGTTACAAAAAACTTTACAGCAAATTTACAAGAGACAAAATAGTTTCATCTTTTACTGACAAACAAGTTGGCATTTAACTTTTTTTTTTTTTTTATACGTCAAAGGATAACTGAGTTATCGACAAAAAACTTAAAATTTCAATCCTTGGTAATTGTCTAAAACACCCGAGATTGGCCTAAAAACAAAACACTTTCAGATAATTTTATCTCCGAATATTTTTATTTTCGACCTCAAAGGAAATCTTTGTATTAGAGTGAAGATTCAAAAAATTTGAAAATGTTAAATCAAACAAAAAAAAATGTTTTAATACTAGGGATGTTTTATTTTAACTAGATTTAATTTTTAAATTATAAGTTTATCCAACATAAAGAAAATCGAGTATTTTAACATTATACAGAGTGATTCACAAACATTATGCAGAAACTTAGTAGTAAATGTAAAAATAAAGACAAAACATTCCTATAAATCTAGGTCAAGAAACACTTAGTTTCCTATCAATCCGCCATTTTGTTTTTTTTTACAAAAACATTTAACTATGGAAATAGATCCGATATAGGGTACACATACGATCAAACTTGGTAGACACATTATATGTTAAATTTTACAAGTGCACCTAAAACAATACCGTACCTTTATTATGTATTTTTTCAAAATGGCGTCCGTTTAAAATAGTTAACCTCAAATGTCTCATAAACCGAAAATGTACAAGATAGGCTACAAATATTTTTTTTTTTTTTTTTAATAACGAACAAAACAGTGTTTGAATTTTTCTGTGGCTCAAAAAATGACTGAATTATCGACAAAACACTAACATCAAGATTTCTTGGTAATTGTTTAAAACACCCACAACTTGAATTAAATTTCCTAAGAGTTTCATTTCTTTATTGGAACTCTCAATTTGGGTTCCTAGAAATTCAATACCTTAGTAATTGCTTGTTATAAATTAGCCTAAACTACTAATTAACGGTTAGGCCTACCTGATAAAGTTGTAAGTGTTGTAGACAATTACCAACAAATTATCTTTTTTAGTTTTTAATCGATAATTCAGTTATCTTTTGAGCTGCAGCAAAAAATAAAATGACAGTTTATTCGTCATTACGAAACAAAATTATTTTGTATGTAAATTGTTTTGTAAAGTTAACGATTTTCTAGATATTTGACGTTAAACGTTTAAACGGCCGCCATTTTGAAAATAATACAAAATAAAATTTTTAGTGCACTTGTAAAATTTAACATAAATAATATGCATACCAAATTTAATATCTTATTTATTTCCATAGTTGTTGTTTTTGTTTTTTTTTTTCACAAAGAAAAAATGGCAGACAGAAGGGAACTAAGCGTTTCCAGACCTATATCTATATGATATTTTTATTTTTACATAAAGAATGAGCTCCCAAAATCTGCATATCTTTGTGAATCACCCTGTATATTCAACCCGTTGACAACTTTGAAGCGGAAATGAAGCTTAGGTATATAGTGAGACTAGCTGGCACTGAGAAAAAGTTCTGAGCATTTGTTTTCATAAATCTTAACATAAACCTCAATACAAATTGTTATTAGATGATCTGAAAAATAACTTCCTTATAGTAAAATATATTGCTGAAATGTAAAAAATTGTTAATTGGAAACTAATACAAGTTCCGATTATCGGTTAATTGACAACAGCAATAAAATTTTAATTTGGTAAAATAAATAAATTGTCCCCGTTGAATTTATTTCTAAGACGAAATCCCATAGCAAACGACGTGAGGCTCAATATGTGGGTCTAACAGTTGTAGTTTGGTGGGTTCAAGTTCAGAATGCGCTAGTGTGAGGAGTCGTAGCATGCACAGAGAAATGTGAGGCTCTAATTTCTGAGCTTCAGATCATACCATGGAGATGGCTAATCTATTTTCTCCCACAAACTATAAACGATTTAGTACAAAATATTTTCGCAACCCCCCTCCACACAAACAGCAAACTTGGGAATTCTGTCAATCTATGAAAAGTTTCTTGAACTCATCCAGGCAGATTTCACTTCGAAAATACTGTGTTCCTTAAAGGTGAAAAAAATAACGATATAAAAATTGTAGCACAATCATAACACTTTCCTTATCTAGAAATACTTTCACTGTTGATAAACTGTTACAAAACATTTCCTCAAATGACAGTAAACTGACAGCTAAAGCGTACAGAAAAGTAGACATTGTGATTGATTTTCATCACTTGTCTGGGTTAAAGTTTACTTCGAAAACAACACAAAATAAATATTACACAACATGTAAAGAAATATGCTTAACAACTTACTTGAATTAAACTACAGAACACTTAAATCGCAGATACAATTTGTTGACTTTATTATTAGCATGGTTTATATTCGCAGTTGCAACAATGCTTTATTCATTAAACGTCAAATCCGCTGTTATTATTTAAACACACAGTCAGCTGTTGTAGCAACAATGTAATGATGTTTATGTATTGGCATCAAACATGTCATAATGTCTGATAGCGGCACTCAGTTATTTAACATCTTTTAAACGGACATCGATACAGTCAAGATAAAAAGTTCTAAAGAAAATTATTCTTAGTATTTTTTTTTTTAAACAGCCGTTTTTATGTTATTTTGATTTGAAAAGTTGTAATGTCTTGCAGAATTAAACAACATATTTGGTTCTTGGCTAATCTTGGCTGTTGTAGAGTAGACAATTACCAAGAATAATAAAGTTTTCCGTTTTTTATCCAAAACTTAGTTATTCTTTAAGTTAGAGAGAGAAAAAAATTGTTTGTCGTTAACAGGAAAATATTTTGTAAAACTAACGTTCGACGGTAAAAAATTTAAATGGCTGCCATTTTGAAATGACTAAAGGACATCAGTTGATTATTTTTCTCAGATTGGGTCTTTCTAACATCAAGTAAACCTAGCATGCAAAATTTCAACTCCATATAATTTACGGTAAAAAGACGTGATTTTTTTTTTAATAGCGACTAGATAGAAAACTAAACATTTTAGGAAGTATGATAAACTTTTCATTGGTTTTGATGTGAGCAATAAGTTCCTGAATTCTTGGAACTTTTTTTTTAAACACCCTGTATATAACTGCCTAAACTTGTATTGCTTGTGCCATATAAACACGGTCCTCAGTTTGTCTTATACGAAGAAAATAGAGCTTTTAATGACAGTGGACAAGGTTCGTTATTGTTCGTCACCAATTATTGCTGAAACGGAAATGTTTTGCTTCCTATTTCTTCACACGACTTTGGAGTCATTAATTTTTACATTAAATGTTGAGCTTGACTTATGAGTAAAATTATACAGTATAACAAACACAGAACACAATTCTCATAAATTACGCCTAAGTATCAGACGCGTTTCAACGACAAGATCTCCCTTCTCCGTAACTTAGTTTTAGTTTCATTGGTGTAGCTCGTGTATCACTGAGGAGGGCGACCTTGTCGTTGAAACGCGTCTGATACTTAGGCGTATTTTTCGTGAGAATTGTGTTCTGTGTTTGTTATACTGTATTAATTTTTACATTTAATTACAATTTGAACGAAATTTATAAAGCCAATTTTAGAAATTAAATATTTTAAAATAGAGTTCGTTCTATTCTAGACAGAAGGCCTATTAGACATATAAATTCAATGTCCGGGTGTTTCCGTGTTTTTTTAGATAATGACGAAGGATAATGATCCTGAATGACCACTTGAAAATTGGATGAACAGCTGAAACGGCCGTCGTAAAATCACGCCATGTATAGCCTATTGGACGATAGCCTCAGTTACATATTAATCATTAAAAAAAAAAAAACAATAATCAGTAAATGGCGGAATATAACCTTTAATAATTTATAATAGCACTAATGACCGAGTTCTTTTTACCTAGAACTCAAAAACCGGCATTTTTTGGAGAGATGGCGATCAATTCTTTGGGTCCTTTAAAGGTGAGACGATTGCAAAACCAATTTCTACGGTAATATTACGTTTAGGCCTAACCTACAGTCTACATTTAAGAATGCCTTACTGCTTTTGTAACATACACATTTAGAGGTATAGAACACTTTTACTCCGAGTCTGCCCTTGCACCATAGAGTACCCAGCTTTGAAATTAATTTACTTTACAATGCATTACCGAATTAAAGAGAATAACTTATAACACACACACACACACACACACACACACACACACACACACAACAAATTTACTATTTAAGCAGAGTTGGGTAACTTGAGAGTTACCCATTTTCAACACGTCTCGTTTAAAATTAATAAATAAGACTTCCGATTTGGGGATTGAGCTTCCGGTAACACTCAAACGCCATGGTCCCAATTAACTAAACAGCCATGGTGTAATTTAGAAATAAAAATATAGAAACAAAAAATAAACACGACACGGCCATAATACACCACGTCTGGTTCCGAGATAAGTAGCCCCTAGGTCCCGCTCAACTATCGATCCCGAGGCTACTGTGACACCGTCTCAGACGGTACACATTAATAAAATTTGATCAAAATTGTTAGAGCCGGATATAAAGATAATCGTAATTTTGTGTTTTTTAATGGCAATTACTCCCAAATTATGAATTATACAAAATGAAGATTTCATCCCGATTTATGATCGAAATATACCAACGTTAATTAAAATCGGACGACTTTTAGACTGTAGAGCATTACACATACCACAGAACCACTCTTAGGATCCTTCAATACAGATATATACCAAAAAACATAGTTTTCCTGATCTCTTTTTCCTAACTCAACTATACGGCGCGGCGTTCAGAAAATGACGTGCCAAACTTTAAGTGGTGGTTATATGGGTCAAATAAAAAAAAAAAAGCGCCTATAAACATATACCCGGAAACCCTTCGTTTACCTTTTGTCGGCCATTTTGTTTTTTAAAATTATAATTTTTAAAATTATTAAAATTTCGAGTCTAAATTTGGTATACACTTCAAGGTACATTTTTATCAGTAATCAAGAATCAAAACTGTCGAAAAGGTGATGGTTTGAAATTTTTAATATTGAATATCACTAAAACCATTAATTTCAGTTGAGTGTCTATGCTGAATCGCAGATTTATAACGCCAAAATATCCCAAAATCGATTTTTTAAATGATTAATTTCTAATTGTTAAACAAATATTTATTGTCAAAAATTTTAATTTGTTACAAAATGGCTAAAAAGCAGGATTCTCATACATTATTACATTCTATTACACCCTAAGGGGCATTAGGTTTATTGGGTTGGCAATCCTGAGAGACTCTAATCGGATCTAAGCCTTTTTCATATAGTCTTGGCTTAAATCCCTCTCTTTAATCTTTATTTTATGGTCTTTTCTTCTATTTTGTATAACTCAGAAGTTTTTTGCTTTAAAATCACAAGGACAAAATATTCTATTAGAAACTAAAAACTTCTCATGAAGAAAACTAGGGGAAAGAAATTTTCACCCTTAAAAAGTTGCCGCTGTGTTTTGATAAAAGATAAATTTTCCTTTGTCAACCAACAGCACATTTTTACATTCAATTAAATGATATTGTCCTATGTTTAAGTTTTTGCACTAAAATTTGTGCGGGTTCACAGTTTGTATGAATAGACTATACATAGTGGCAGCTGCTTGCCAGATGGCTTCTATAGTACACTCACTCTAACAGTCTAGTCGTCCCGTCTCTGGTGATGTATTCCTTCAACACTAACTTCGTGGAATCCTTGTGTGACACGAATCCTGTCTGTCTGCTCAAAAATCCAGGAAATGGATTATTATGGGAAGAATTTTGTATTATAAGATCCAATTTAGGGTATAACTTAACAAAACCAGGGTAGTAAATTATACCTAACAGGCGTAGAATTCCGTTGCAAACCGGAAGTCAAATGCGTGATTATAATCTAATGGTTTACCGTTTCAAATTTCAAACTGTTGAATGTCTGTGGTATGCAACATGTAACTTGTTGTAAGATACTGAGCGCCATCGTGGTACTTACCCGACACACATCGTACGATGTAATACAAGCAGATCCTCTAAATGTAATGTCCAAAGTTAATCTTTAGAGGGCCTCGTAATCTTTATGAGTTTAGCAAGGGTAGAATTCGCTATAGAATCGAGGTGTGCTTTTAGAATTTCTAAAATATGTTTGGGGGTTTAAGCCAACTTTTTTACAAAAATCAATATTTTTTAAATCGTATGATATTTACATCAAAAGATAGAAATTGAAAAGGAGAACAATCCTTTAAATTTTGATTTTGATTTCTATAAGCTTTTAGGAGAAATTGTTGTTTCAACTTGTAAAAAAAATGATTGTTTTTAGCATTTCTGGTTTCGCCAAAAAGTAGTCTCTCTTTAAATGGTCATACCTCGGTAACCATTGATCCGAATGATATGAAATTTTTACTGAATTAAAAGAAACGTTCATAATTTACTGTGATCGATCTCGAATTAAAAATATCGTGTGTAGTTTCCGATAAATTAATTGCTGAAAATGATCAAATTTCAATATTTGCAAAATCATAAGTTTTTTTTCAAAAAGAGTTTTTGTATTTGGTAAATTTATAATACGAGAATAATATCAATGACTACATAAATACTATAAGACACGACATAGGATAGGGAAATAGTCTACGCTTTACGGGTGCTGTTCGTCACAAGTTTGACACACAGCTATCAGAAAGCGCTAGCAGCAGGTGCTTGACTGTACGCATCCCACTTGGTTGAGACTGTACAACTGTTGACCTCTCTCTCACAAACCTTCTCACTTACTTCCGTCAGCATAGTCAGTGTTGTCAGTTCGTGCGCTGAGATAAGCGATTCTCGACCTTCCCTCGCATCTCTGGTCCTATATGTGGCATCAGTGCGTTTTCTCTTACCCGCCTGAAACATTGTTTGACCGTAGAGCCACCTAGCGCCAGTCACATCAACTTCAGATTCTCTAGCAGAGCGACCTAGCGGGTATTGGACAACTCAAGAATAAGCGTAGAATATTTAACATGGCCATGTCTTGTCTTATAGTATTTATGTAGTCATTGATAATATCTAAATTTCAACTTTAGTGCCTCGTAGTGTGTGTATATTAAAACAGTCACCACTCGCTTCGCTTAGTGTAAGTGTCTCGGATTTGCCATATCTCGTAATTATTCGAATCACATTTTCTTGGGAGGTTAGAAGTTACATTTTTGACAATTATTTCACTATTTGTCGTCGTAGAGAGGTGGGATTGGTGCCATTATTTAAATAGTGGGGCATTGAAATCTAAAATTTTTGATCTAATTTAGTAAAAGTTGAATAACACACGATATGAACAAACAACTGTTTAAAATACCCGCCATTTTTATTTAGATTAATCTGAATTTCAATGTTGTTCAATAACTTAAGTTTAATTATTAGAGTACGAGGACTCAAGATCCTTGTACGCCAACCTAAGCTTATTGTACACCCCAAAGAACTACTAGCAAGGCAAGCCAATGTCTGTACCTTCAAAGAAGTTTAGGAGTTTTCGCACAATGTGATCACTTGAAAAAACTAAAGTATTTCTTCAATGTGACTGCCCTCATTCAAAATACATGCATTACGCATTACTACAAAACACAGAAGTTTATGATATTATTACATATTATTTAGTGTGTGGATAACTCATTGTCCTTTAATCTACAGGAAAACATGGAGATAAAACTTTCCTCCATAGTAGCCATTAATTACCCATGTTTTTAGTATTTTGTCGATAAATCAATTATCTTTTAAGGTGAGGAAAGAATTAAAAAAAAAAAAAAAATTTATTTGTCGTTAAAAAAATTAATATATTTTGTCTCTTGTGAGTATTTTGTAATATTAACGAATATCAAGATATTAGACGTTAAAAAGTCTAAATATCCGCCATTTTGAAATGAGTAAAGGAATTGGATCTTCGTAATACTAACCTAACCTAACCTAACCTATTCAACCTAACCTAACTTCGCACCATACCTTAATGGTGTTGTAGGTAGTAGATTTTGTTATGCTGCAAGCTGGTTTTGAACCTAGAAAAGGCAATTTAGCGACTCTTTATGTCAAATCCTTCGCACGTTCAATAACATGGTTACTCACATGACCATGTGTATCCAGCTTCGAAGATATTTGATCAGAATTAAGAGTCTTAAGGTCAGCTTGACTGTCGGATAAAATCCCTATGCGTTGTAGGTATAACGCTTAGCACAGGCTAGAATTGCGGAGATTTCACCTTGGAAAATTGTGATGAACTTTCCTGGACTTATCTTGAGGATGTAGTGCCATCTCATCCCAGTGCTATCTCATCCAACATCCAATTTCCTAGAAAAAAGTGCCATCTCGTCCAGTGCAGTTTTACAGTTGATTAACCTAACCTAACCTAACGGCCGCTTTGATTATTTTCAGATTTTATTTGTAATTTATGTCAAATAATTCGATTAATATACAACCGGCTTCATATTCTACAAACCTTGAGGTGGAACATTAGAACAGACTGTTGTTGAACTGCGCAACCTGGAGCCTAGGTAAGGAGCACTCGCAAGAAAATTAGTTTTCTCCCTGTATTACATACAAGGCGAGTTTTAACATGATTGTACATTATTTATAGCATTTTGATATAAAACGCAAAGAGCATTTAGGGGGGGTTTAAATAGTATGAAGCTAGAAAATATGGAAGACCCGAAATTTTATAAATAATAAGAATTTTATAAAATTATAAAGGTAGGCCACTACAAACGTTCCAATAGTTTTTGTAGACCTGTCAAGTAAACAATAGCATAGGTTTTTGGACGAGATGGCACTAGTTGGCGGGTAAAGAATTAACCCCCTGCCCTACGTCCGTGGAATCTGGATGAGATGGTTCGACACCATCTTGAGAGCAGTTTTAGAAGTGTCCATACTATAGTCCCTAGTGACTGTAACGTTTACTTTACAGACAAGACGACAGACGGGCAACATGTTCAATCAGTTTTCTGAGGCCAAGAGTGTGAATATAAGTAAAAATAACCTCTTGTTAATAAAATATCATTAAAAAAATGCTTTTTTTTATTATTTAAATGCCAAAAACCTTTGAGTCATCATCATCTTATTTAAAAGAACATAAAATAAAGACCCTTAGCCCTCGAATACTCTAATAACGTCAGGGTCGGAAGGGAACAAGAGTTGGTCAAGAGAGATCTGATAATAGATATAAAAGAGAGGAATCTAACATGTTTGAAAGAAGGTGTTCATCACTAACTCCAGGTCCTTCGGGATCGCTATCCCCGAACACACCATAGTGAGCCCCAGAGTGTTCTACAAAAAATAAAAACCGATGGCAACATACAAAATTTGATAAAATCTGACAATTTGAGCCTATAGCGTTTGTTTATATTTGTACAGTGATGCAAACATAGTGTCAGTATACTCCAATAGTTAATAATAGTAGATATTTATGGTCCTGTAAGTACACGTTCCAATGAAGGCGTTCACAATAACTATACCATCAAAACAACGTAAACACGCTAATTAAATACCCAACATGTTGGAAGCCCTCAAAGAAGAACACGCAAAATCAAATACAGTAGCACCTTCTATTGAATGTAAACAGAGCAAGAGGGAGTCGAAGAAACAAGGGGGGAATAAAGACAAAAAAAAACCGGAAATGGAAACCAAAGAAAATGTAAACATAGAGAGAAGACGCGGGAGAGGGACTAAAAAGAGGGGAGGTAACCATGACCTACAACAATAGAAGGGAGGGGGATTAAGCTTTCCCTTTCATTTCAGTATGGTTTTATCTATTTGTTTCTGATAAGAAGTTTATCAGTAGCATTGCTATCTGTCATTTATACAGAGCGACACCATTTGATTTCAATCTAAATTAGTACAAGCGAACATTATGTTTTTAAATTACACGGTTTAAAATCATTGTTTCAATTAATCATTTCCACGTTATACTAATCTTTTTGTAACGTAATATTGGCGACACTGATCAAATAACAGATTTCAGATTAGCCAGTGTGATAAATAGTCAAATTGTCCGGTGTTTTATAAACCACATTATTCAATGTCGAATGGAATGAAACGGATGTTTGTATGTTAATACGTTTGTATAATAATGCTGACTGGAATAAAAAAAGCACAAACTTTCTAAGAGAGTAATAAAAAAATATAATAAGATTGAGATAACAGAATTTTGGAATTAGAATTTGAACTAGACCACAATTGGTACTTTTTTAATGCAAATAGTTAATAATGGGACATAACCTCCTAATTTTTTTTCAAACTTAGTGTAGGGGAAATAGTATAGAGGTCAATTTAGGTAGTAAACAAGTTGATGGGCGCCATCATGGTACTTACCCAGTCCCAAAGATATTCTAAATGTAATGACTAAGAGTCCATTAAATTGTAGCCTACGGGTAGATCAAGGATTCTCTCCCAGTAGGGTAAGTTTGTTTTAAATAGTTCTTCACAGGTTTTCTGTACCTCTTAATTATGACACAACTCTCACCGTCCATCGGTTAAGCTTTACGAACCTTGTAGATGTGTATATACTAAAATTACTCCATTCGCTTCGTTCGTTTCTGTGTCTCGTTGCCAACGGGCTTCAAAGCTGTGTACAGGGCAACGTAAGGTTCAGTTATAGTTAGATTAGTGTAGCTCGTATATCACTGAAGAGGACAACCTTGTCGTTGAAACGCGTCTGATACTTGGGCGTATTTTTTGTGAGAATTGTGTTCTGTTTGTTTGTTATCCTGTGTACAGGGTGTTGAAAAAAAACTTTCAAGAATTCAAGAGCTTATTCCTCACATCAAAACCAATGAAAAAAAACTTAAACATACTTCCTAAAATGGTTAGTTTTCTATCTACTAGTTATTTTGTGTAAAAAATAAATAAATAATAAAATCATATCTTTTTAACGGTAAATGATATGGAGTTGAAATTATCCATACTATTTAGTATTACGAGATCCAATTCCTTTACTCATTTCAAAATGGTGGTTATTTTAAACTTTTAAAGTCTAATATCTTGCACAAAACATATTAATTTTTTTAACGACAAACAAAGTGTGTGTTTTTTGTTCTTTTTTTACCTTAAAGGATAATTGATTTATAGACAAAATACTAAAAACATGGGTAATTAATGGCTACTATGGATGAAAGTTTTATCTCCAAATTTTCCTGTAGATTAAAGGACAATGAGCTATCGACACACTAAATAATATGTAATAATATCATAAACTTCTGTGTTCTGTAGTAATGCGTAATGCATGTATTTTTAATGAGGGCAGTCACATTGAAGAAATCCTCTATTTTTTACATACAGTTGTTATTTTCCATTAGTCTTTATATAAAATACATTTATTGAAAACAAAATTATTCATTATTTTATCCTGCCAAAATTTTATTCTAGACTAATCTTGGGTGTTGTTGACAACTACCAAAAATTTAATGTTTTCAGTTTTTTCGATAGCCTAACTCAATTATTCTTTAAGCTAGAGAAAAAATTTAAAAAAATTTTTTGTCGTTTGAAATTTTTTTGTCTCTTATAAATTAACGGATTTCGAGATATTCAACGTTAAAAACAGTAAATAATCGCCATTTTGAAATTAATTAAAAAAATCGGTTGATTATTTTTCTAAAATTGTGTATTTATGACATTAAGTACCTTAACATGGTACTTTTCAAATCCATATTATTTATCGTAAAAAGATACTTTTTTTGTTAAAAACAAAATGGCGGCTAGATAGAAAACTAAGCAATTTAGGTAGTATGTTATAAAACATCCTGAATACTCGTCCATGCCGGTTCACATTTTCTTGTGTGGTCAAAGTTCAAAATTACATTTTTGACAATAACTTCGTTTTTTGTCATCGTAGAAATGTCGAGTTGGTACCATTACATGCAGATTTATAATATGCTAGTTTTTTATTAATTTAAAATTTCTGGATGACACATTGCCGGTATATTAACTTCATAAAATAACAAATAAATAAATAATTAACCATTTATTCATTCACTTTTCACTCAAAACACACAAACACTCACATCGTGTACAATCAAAATAAACTTCGATTACAAATAGAAAGGGAAAAATTTGATTGATTAAAACACGTGTTGTTTGACCGTCAAAACCCTCTAACTAGAGCACTATCACATCAGCAAAAGGCTTACAGTGAGTGAAAGGGGTTGACCTATATGTTTCATCCCCTAAAGCTGAACGACGGGGAATTCATTGTCAGACCTCAATGTGTTTGTAACAGTCAAGGGCACCAATCAGGATGCACTAATTGATTTGTCCGATAATATGGCCTCTTTTTTTATATAAAAAGGTAAATTGACAAAAATATGTATTATTCATTAATACTTTTAAATTGTATTTATGCACTTATTATTTTTACTAACTCAATATATGAAGTATAGGGTACGTTAGGTGATAGAAAACAATTTGACTGATTTCACGTTTCTTGGAATTAGAAAAAATTATTTTCGACACGCCCTCCGTCCGTCGTTCTCATCTGAACGTAACACACGATAACAAGATAGCAACAACACTATACAGGGTGTTCCACCTAAAATGTTGCAATAGCTAACTTTTAAATTGTAAATACCATAGAGTACTTTAAATGGGGAACCTTCCTTTCTTTTCAATGATGTATAAATTCATTTTGTAAAATGTTAAAAATTGTTCCCATTTTCCAATATGGCTGCCAACTTTGAAATTTGCTATGGAACACCCTCTATTTTATGATTTTTTTTGCAGGTGTAAAACAATATTTTAAGAATGTTTTATTCTTGGGTATTTTTTAAAACCTTTAGCCGTTTAGGAATTACAGGTACGTTCAGAAAATTAAACGTTTGATATGCCTACAAATATTTGATTCCCACCTAAAACGTTACAATAGCTAACTTTTAAATTGTAAATATGATAGAGTACTTTAAATGGGAGAACTTCCTTTCTTTTCAATGATGTTTAAAAATCTATTTTGTAAAATGTTAAAAATTGTCCCCATTTTCCAATATGGTGCCCAACTTTGAAATTTGCTATCGAACATCCTGTACTTTATGCTCTTTTGAGGTGTAAAACAATATTTTAAGAATGTTTAATTCTTGGGTGTTTTTTAAAACCTTTAGCCGTTTAGGAATTACAGGTACGTTCAGAAAATTAAACGTTTGATAAGCCTACAAATATTTGATTCCCAACTAAAATGTTGCAATAGCTAACTTTTAAATTGTAAATATGATAGAGTACTTTAAATGGGAGAACTTCCTTTCTTTTCAATGATGTTTAAAAATCTATTTTGTAAAATGTTAAAAATTGCCGCCAATTTCCAATATGGCTGCCAACTTTGAAATTTGCTATTGAACACCCTGTATAATACTTTATGCTCTTTTGAGGAGTAAAACGATATTTTAAGAATGTTTTATTTTTGGGTACTTTTAAAATCTTTAGTCGTTTAGGAATATCTTTACAGGTAGCCTACGTTCAGAAAATTAAACGTTTGATAGGCCTGCAAATAATTAATTCCCACTTAAAATATTACATTAGTTAACTTTTGAACCGTTGGGGTACAAATAAGTTTTAATGGGGAACTCCCTTCATTTTGTAAGCTCTAAAATGACATGGAAATCAATTTTGAAAAAAAGTACTAAATTTCACTAAAAAAAAGGAATTTGATTTTTTTTTAAATTGGTAACCCCCAATTTTTATAATGGAATTTTATTCTTTGGTCAAATTAGAGACTTCTTTTAATTGTTACTTTCCCTTGTTGCTTTCGCGCGACATGAATTCACATAACTAAGAATCTAACAAATCTCTACTGGTTCCACATTCTTAACGTTACAGCTGTTCTGTCAGGTCAAGTTCTGTCAATAGAAAATTGTTTACAAGGGTGGTTCTTCTTCTTGAAAAGACCCAAGGAGCCTCCACTCGTTACGTTCGTGTACGTAATTCAGGCCTGCCAAATCTCGTAACCATTGTAACATCACTTTTTTTAGAGGTCCGAAATCAAAATTATATTTTTGACAATAACTTCGTAGAGATGTGGTGTTAGTACCATGACATGCAGAATTAAAAACCTGCTAATTTCTATCTAATTAAGTATGGCTGTAAGTTGAATAACACGTGATATGAACAAAAAACTGTTTAAAATAGCCGCCATTTTGAAATTTTCAATATTCTAGAACAACCCGAAGACTACTAGAGATGAAATACAGACAACGAGCGAAGCCCAAGACCAATCTTTGTGTATTACATTTAGAGGACTGCAGCTGGGTAAGTACCATGATGGCGCCAGTCTACTTGATATTTTAATGTCATCATGTTGAAGATCTTTTTCTATTCCTTTTAAGCAATACTAATAAATATTGAGCTTGACTTGTGAGATAATATTAGATAGAATAAAACTCGAACACAAAAATTAAGTTTACTTGATAGTTTAGTTATTGTAGCTCGTGTACCACTGAGGATGGCCGACTTTGTTGTGGAAACGCGTTAGATCAAGTAAAATTAATTTTTGTGTTCGAGTTTTATTCTATCTAATATTATCTCACAAGTCAAGCTCAATATTTATTTAACATTTTGTATGTCGTAAAAAAATGGAAAATATTTTGTTTCTTGTTACCAGAATTAGAATTTTCTGTTTTTAGACTATCTTGGATGTTTTGGACAATTACCAAGATTTTAAAATTTGAATTTTTGTAATTTTGTGAGATTTTGTGTTCGAGTTTTATTCTATCTAACAAATTTACTGTTTTAACAACAATTTTTTGAAACTTTAAAATGGGTCCCCATTTTGAACATGTCTATATAAAACAAATTAACCATAAATATATAAATGACTGATAGATTTGAATGAAACTTTAACATAACATGCTTCTTATAAAGATTTATGTTAATTTTCGCAAAAAAAGTACCTTAAAATTATGTTTACGGAAAAAGTGGGAGTCCTTGACAAAATTTTAAGTGCAACTTTATAATATCCCTAAGCTTGCAACCCTCCAAATAAAAAGATACTTATGCAACCCCTCATATTTTACTAGACATAAAGGTATTTAAATGTACTCTCAATGACTGACATGGCAATTCCGAGGAAGCCTAGCTGGATCTACACCTTTTTACATGAAGTTTTCAGTTAGATCCTTCTCTTTCATCTCGCCTATCGGTCTCTTCTTACAAATTTTGTTTTTTTACGATCTTTACGCTATTAGTGTTCCCGTGATGAGTCTTTAAATCATGTTCCTTTTTCCTTTTTTATAAGGCGATGATGAGAGAAAGGTAAACAACAAGGGAAAAAAAAGAAGAAATATTTTTAAAGGTATTTATGTGTTATATAATATTAATTTAGAATCAATATATAGGTTCTTTCAAAAGTAAGTTAAAACTTTAATTGACTATAGGTTATTTTTTAACAAAGAACAAAATAAAGTGCATAAATTGTTTTGGAATTAAACGGGATTTAATACATTTTTTTTAAATTAACCAAAATTCTTACTTGTTTGGGTTATTACGTCAAGTGTTGGAAGAGTAGCAGCCATTCTCTTTCTGGAAAAGCCTTTCCTCTAGCCGCTAGCCCATACTATGGGCGGCATTTCATAATGTATTCAGTGTTATTTGATCAAACATATTTCATATAAGACTTTAGCTACATCAATTTCATCTCTTACGATTGAAGGTCTTCCTGGCCTCTTGATGTCTCCAACGGACCCGGTGGTTTCAAACTTACTAACAAGCTTTTTATACGTGACTACACTCAATCCGTTGCCAGTATGAAACTTTCTTATAAACACGGTTCACATTCTTAATAACACTGAATCAATGCGATCGTGGTTGTAACGGTAAAGTTATGATTGAATAAAAAATAATTAACTGTAAACTACTACAAGTTTACCACCTACTAGATTCCTGTTTGAAATAAGTCAACAATAATTATAAAACTCGTTGCCATGGCAACAAATAAATAGCAATTAAACAGCTGATGTTTTGTCAAATCGCAATAAAGAGTTTTTCTCAAAGATTGGACAACAAATTAAATAACGAAACCACAACCATTTAAAGTTTTAACATACTTTTGAAAAACGTGGTATATTAAGAAAATGTATTCCCTTCAATTTATGTCTTTTGATAACAATCGAATTCCATCATTTTATCTCTAAATTTCGATAAGAAAATGATAAAATTACCCAAGTATAAGTTTAGTTGTGTTCCTGCCCACCCTTAACATTTCATCTAACTAGGTCAAAACATCACACCCTCTAAACACCTTAACCCCTTTTCTTTCCACAACACTTTACACTTTTACGTAAAAAGGAAAGAAACACTAAATCGTTCCGAACATGACATCATACAACCCTCTATAAATATAAATACCTTGCTTTGAGGGAAACTCACCCCCTTACCTTGACAATATAGGCCACTGAGAGAACTGTTTAGCATCCAACCCCCTGAAAATATCTCTTAATACCTTCACCCCTAGTCGACTTGTCCCTTTAAGTGCCTCTTTACACCTAACGTGATGCACCCCCTCTTCCTCAAAACAAAGCAAATCGTTGTCCTTTTAGGAGGTGGGGGTTGTTTTATAGGTCAAATGTTACATCTCTGCTTGTGCCAATCACCCTCTAATACTGTATTGTTTTAAATACTCAAACATTCTTCCATTTAAACAGGTTGTTCCAAAAGTACGAGATTTGTAGTAAAAAAAAAAGCCTGATTTATTAAATTTGATTTGAAATAGAAAATTTTCACGTAAAGATTATTGATAAAAACCATGTAATGTCAATCAAAAATACAGTAATATTAACTAAATGGTTGAAGCCTAACTGAATTTTCATTTCACTCATTACATAAAATTTCAATTCATAAATATCAATCATTACTCTTCATAGGCAATAATTAAAAAAAAACCACTAAAATATTACAAAAGTAAAAAACTTTTTTAAAACAATCCTCACTGTTTAAATTACTAAATCACCACAAATGCTCAAATTTATACAGGATTGGTGTTGTTAGACTCTTAAAAGGCTATCAAATTTGTTTATTGTCAGACCTTCATTACACTTAAAATAAGTGTCGTACATAATCCTTAAGTGGTCCTCCATGAAAGTTAATGTTTGTTACGTATTTTTTATTAAACTTTGAGTTACCTCAGGACCACTCCGGGGAGTTAGGGGTTGACATTTTTTTTTTAAAGAAGGTCCTATTTATAAAAGTTTATTTTTTTATTTCAATCCGTTAAAAAATTGTGGAAGATGTCCCATACTTTTAAAACACCCTGTATATATTTAAAGTTTTGATGTTGTTTTGTATCATCAATGGTTATACTTCATTTAATGAGAATGTGTATCGTTAAAAGCTGAAATAAAAAATACAAAAGTTGATGGGGCTATCATGGTACTTATCCAGCCCCATTCAACGTAATACAAGGAGATAGAAATTTTGATGTTTTAAAACTCAATTGTTTTTCTCTTTCACTAAAAATAAATAAATATTATTATAAAAAGCTTTTAGGAAATATCGTAAAATCAGGAGTAACATTTTAGTTAATATTTGAAGGTTGGTATGCTTTAATTTTCAAGCTTTGAATCAGAAAGACCTGACAGGAGCGATGATAGAAAGAGATCTAACCCAGAACTTTTGTCTCGTAGTCTTCAGTTAGTTCCCTAACTACAATCGTTCCTATCAGGTCTCTCTTGACCATCTCCTGTTCTATTCCGACCCTGACACTAGAAGGACTTCCATTCCTGGGCTAGAAGTCTTCAATTTATGTTCTTTCCTTAATTTTTTTATAAAGCGATGAAGAAGCGAAATGTGTTCACAGCAAGAGAGAGAGAGAAGGTTCACAGTTTGATCGTTATACAACGTTTGTAGTTGTAATGAATCTTAAGTTATTAAGAAAAATGTACGTATGCAGTAGTTCTGGATACACACAGTAAAGCAGCACTATCGACCGAGTTTATGTTTTTCAAATAATTTGTAAAAGCATTTAGACTATTCGTAACGATTGATCTCACGCCTATCAACTTTAATTGTATATTTTCAAAATGCTTTCTTCTAATTAATTTTTACAGACTCTGTGGATAACACCACCACATCTATAGCCAATGTTATCACATAACAACCTGTGCTACAAGTTATAATTAGGTCGTGAGACTCAAGAGCAATGTGATACGCGCTCAACGTCGAAATGTCGTACCGCTCGACTATAAATCCGGTTCCGGAAGGACGTCCTTACATGTTTTAAAATGTCAGATCTACGATAATATGAAACCATTGGGATGTAAGGAGTATTACCAATGACTACATAAATACTATAAGACACGACATAGCCATGTTAAATATTCTACGCTTATTCTTGAGTTGACCAATACCCGCTATGGTGTGGAGCTGTCGCTCTTTGCTAGAGAATCTGAAGTTGATGTGACTGGCGCTAGGTGGCTCTACGGTCAAACAATGTTTCAGTTGCGCACTGATGCCACATATGGGATCAGAGATGCGAGGGAAGGTCGAGAATCGCTTATCTCAGCGCACGAACTGACAACACTGACTATGCTGTGTCAACAGTTGTACAGTCTCAACCAAGTGGGATGCGTACAGTCAAGCACCTGCTGCTAGCGCTTTCTGATAGCTGTGTGTCAAACTTGTGACGAACAGCACCCGTAAAGCGTAGACTATTTCCCTACCCTATGTCGTGTCTTATAGTATTTATGTAGTCATTGGTATTACTCAATTTAAATTACTGAGAAACAATCTAACAAAGACGCAAATTACTTTTTTCTTTTTACTTTCTCACATTCTTCAGGGGCTCATTATAGCAAGTAAGGGGAACCAAAACCGAGAGACTCTCTACACCCTTTTTACATCTCTCACTTTCATCTTTCTATCGTGTCACTCTAGTTCTCCAAGTGTAGGAGCGAGTGCCAGTCAACCTAAAATTTGGCGAGGATAATGCAGATTATTTTGTCTTTGGCGGAGCGAGGGCCAGTGGAGAATATCCGTTTGTTATAAGAGGGGAGACAAGGGATTCCCAAAATAGTCGCATTTCCTATCTAAATAGAAACCCAAGCTGTAGAGACAATATACGTTATTGTTATACTGTCCGATTTTAGTATTATATATATAATGACCTAACCCGTTTGTGGTGATTCTTGTAACCATTATATTATTGTTGTCAAATTTAGTATTATTATGTATGTAATAATCTAACCTGTTTGTGGTAATTTTTGCAAGCACTAATCTAATCATATTATCTTTGTTATATTTCCGATTTTAGTATTATTATTATAATACACAACAATTTAACCTAACCTATTTATAGTGATTCTTAAAACCACTAATCTTTATTATTGTTATAGCGTAGGATTTTTAGTATTATCATCTATCTAATAACCTAACCTGGTTGTAGTGATTTTTGCAATTAGTAATCTCATCTTATTATTGTTATATTGACAGATTTTACTATTAATATATATTATTATTTATTAATATTTATTATTATATATTAATATTTATTATTATATATTATTATTATTATTATTATTATTATTATTATTTTACCTGTTTGTGGCGATTTTTGTAACCACTAATTTAATCTTATTATTGTTGTCTATTTTAATATTATTATGTATGTAATAACCTAAGCTGTTTGTGGTAATTTTTGCAACCGCTAATCTAACTTTATTATTGTTATATTGTGCGATTTAGTATTATTATGTACATAACAATCTAACGTAACATATTTCTAGTGATTCTTACAACCACTAATTTAATCTTATTATTGTTATAGCGTAGAATTTTAGTATTATCACGTATGTAACCTAACCTGTTTCTACAATTCTTGCAACCAGTAATCTGCCTTTTTTTTTACCAAAAACTCAACATCCTTCAGAGTTTCGGGTTCTGCCTATTGACTAGCCCTCGCGCCTCAATTGGATATTTCACAGGAGTTATAAAAAGGCGCTGGTCCTCGTTCCGTTCTCTTGTAACGCTGACATTAATTGAATATTCGAGAGCTGGGAGTCTTTATTTTATGTTCTATTCTTCCTTTTTGTATAAAGCGATGATGACTGAGAGGTTTTCGCTTTTAAACAACAAGGGGACAATAAGAAAATGCTATACACCAAAAAACAAAATTACAAAACTAAAATACTTCTATAACACCACTACAACAGTTATATTAATAATTGAATTCTTTAATCAGGTGTTTGAAATACCAAGCTAGCTTAACATACATCAACTCTTTGGCATTCATGTATCCTTTCACTTCACTCTCAATTGAAACAGTTTTTTGCCAAATATTTTTTTCTATCATCCACAAAGAAGCAATAAAATTCAGAATGTTCTCTTCTACCCTGGTGCATATTGAGCACCTTTTTGTATCCGATATATTAAAAAATTATGACTATTTGAATTTTTCAATATTGAATTAAAACCATTAACTTTATAAAGAATATAAACTACCGCCATTTTGTAATTTTATTAGTTAAAATTTTGATTCTTGGTATCTGGGTAAACCGCTGTATTAAAAATATGTAAACTAAATTTCGACTCGAAATGTTAATAATTTCAAAAGCTACAATTATTTTAAAAAACACAAAATGGCCGACAGATGGAAAACGAAGCGTTTCCAAACATATGTTTACAGGAACGTTTTTCTTTATTTTGATCCATAAAACCACCACTTAAAGTTTGGCACGACATTTTCAGAACACTCCGTATATTCTAATTTGTTTTATACGATAAAAATTAAAGAGTATTATCGCTTCAAAAAACGTTTAACTGTTTCTAACTTTAAAATTAAAAACCACAATTTAGTCAAATTTAAAATTAAAAAGTAACCGTAGACAAAATATAAAGTAACAATTTCAAACTTTCCAATAGTAATGTTGAACTGTATCCAAAAGACGATGATGACCGAGCTTTTTTATGACAAAGAACAAAGAAAACAAATTGATCTGTGACTATAACTCAATAACTCAAACCAAACTCTATAACAAAAGTCCAACACAAACAATGAAATAAACATGCGTCCTACAACGTCAGAGTGATGAGGTGTGAAAAGTTTCTCACGGAATGGCACAATTTATTTGAGAGCCGAGGCGGACGAGGGTCAGCACATATTGCCATAGGTAATGGTCACCCTAACTCCTAGATAGAGTTATCTCACTTCAGATAGTCGCCCAACACGCCAACATTTTCCCTCTTCAATTAATCATTCAATGGACAATAAGTGCTTAGTGTGTTTGGTATGTTACCTTGGGTATTTTGAGGTTAGAATCAGCTGACATTTCAATTAACTACGTTAGTGACATTCGTAATGTAGGTTTGCTTTTACTTAACCAGTATTCATAGAATAGTGAGACGTATTGTGAAAGTCGACATACTGAACTTCAAGTTTCATAAGCTTCAGGAAAATGAAAGTGTTTTGACATACCGTCCGTTCGTCGTCCGTACGACAGCGGGCACAAAAATTAGGATAGGAACTTGCATTTAGTATACTGTAAACCTATCGAAATGTAAAATAATTAAATTGAAAGTTTCAAAATGGCGGCTATTTTAAATAGTTTTTGTTAATCAAATTTCAACGCGCTTAACTTGCAGATTTTAATTCTGCATGTTATGGTACCAATACCACCTCTCTACGAAGACAAATAGCGAAGTTATTGTCAAAAATGTAATTTCCTTCCTGACCTCCAAAGAAAAATATTTGTTACGAGATTTGGCAAGGCCGCGTCACCGAGAAGAGCGTAGCGAGTGGAAGCTCTTTGGGTCTGTTCAAGAAGAGGACCGAACTCGTAAACAATTGACATAAATAGAACAGACTGAACCTAACCTGACAGAACAGAACAGCTGAGAAACGTTGTGTATTAAGGACACTACTTTACCAGGAACGGAAAGAATGTGGAACGAATAGATTCCTACTTATGTGAATTCATCTGGCGCCGTAGGAACAAGGATGAAAATTTGTTTGACACCATCTGGAAAGATGTCAATTTATATTGGACTCCAGAACAATGAATTGTGTATTCATATATTATGTATAAAGTTAGGAATTCTTCTGGATGCCACTGTTTGAGTGACGGTCTTCTTCTTGAAGATTCGGCTCCTTTACATTAAGTGCAGATTCGAGGAACGCCAAGGCCGAGACACTGACACGAGCGAAGCGAGCGGAAACTCTTGTAATATATAAACATTTACGAGGCCCGCTAGTACCTAGTTGACGTCAAAAAGTAGTGATGGACAATTACAAGGATCAAAAAACATGTGTAACAACTGTTTCAAACAAACTTTCCCTGTTCGTCTAACCAAACAATTTAACATTTCCTACAAGTACAAAGAAACCAACTTTTGAGCATTAGATGGTGTGGTTGTATTTATATTGTATTATCGGGCTTGGTAAGTACTATGATGGCTAATTTGAACCTTTTCGTACTCCAAGAGTTAGATTTTAATAATAAAGATGATTTACGTTTATCGTACCTAAACGACTAAAAAAGCTTAATTTACTAATATTGAGCAAAATCGGTTCAACAGTGTCTGAAAAAGTGAACACACGTACAAATATTTGTAAAACTAAAGGGAAAACAACACAGATATCGTCACGAATTTACCCCACATTGATTTTCATTCGAATTCTCTGACAAAACACGTGTGACTGGAAGCAAAGGATGCTACGTGCAATGTTAGCGAGGTTTTTTTGTTCTGAATGAGTGTGCGTGCGTGAGTGACATATGATACCCACCCAGCTGTAAGCTTTCACTTCGACCCTGCATGACACCCTACGCCTGTACCATAGTGCACTACAATATGTGCCATAATTACAATCCCCTCATATTGAGAGAACATAGATTTTCTAGATGTTAAGTTGTATCGCGCAGAATTTCAACGGATCATTTCAAATTAAATAGAAAATATGAAAATTTCCACCACTATGTACCATGTAGTAAATTCACTGATGATATGAAAGAGTACTCTCATTTGAAGACCAAATATTAAGCCCGCATTTAACTAAGAAAATTTACATTTCTTATTAGTCGACTTACTGACCAAATATTTAATATTTACTTACTGATTTTTAGTTTCTCAACCAGAAGGTGTCAAAAAACCGGATTCACGATTTTCGTGTATCAGTTCTAAAGTTCTCCAGATTAAAAAAAAAATCCGGCCTCACATTTGTGTAATTAAAATTTGAATAATACACGAGTACGCAAATTAGAGTAGTTACTTGTCAAAAATAACCTTATCCGAATATTTTTATGGGTAACAGCGAACACACAAAAGAAAAGGTACACACACAATAACACAACAACTGTTGTCGTTGGCCTCTCGTACCACACGAGGGGGGGGGGTGATTCTACTGCGGTTTACAACGCTAACCAATGAGACTGATATTAATCAAATTTGAATGTGGAAAGTTTTGGACACAAGTCTTTTTTTTTCGATAACTCAAAATTTGAAGGTACGTGTCAAAAGACAAAATTATATTCTCTGACAATCCTTTCAAACTATTTTTCAAACTTTGCTAACATTAAGCTCTTAATATTTTCATCCACCATCTCCCCAAAAACGTCGTAGAGTTGTTACAAAAGATGTAATTTCTCAAAAGTGGCTCTTCCTATTTCGTTCAAATTTGGTTGAAATGAGAAGATTACCTAAACCAGTGTGTCAAATCGTAAGTAAAAGAAATCATTTGAACACGATTACAACCAAATACAATTTACACTTAGGTTAGGTTACGATAGGGGTTGCTATTTAAAATTCTTGACTTACCCCAAACTACCCCATTTTGGGGGTAAGGGTCGAAAATTTTGATACTTCAAAAAACTCCTCCTTTGGTTATCTAAACTTTCCCCAAAGCAAATCTATCTATTTCCATTTAATAAAAATAATAATAGAGGGAGGACTTTTGGGACACATAGTATAAAGGGTACGTGAAGGACTGAAAGCAGCAAAGTTCCACAATCTATGTATGCAAAACAATATTACGTGAGTAATTTTTAATTACACCTCTGACATATTTCTGAAATGATTAGGAACTCAAATCCATAGACGGATTCACACAACGTTGAACTACAAAATTCTTCCACAGTTTGATTTAAACTTACGACGGCAACCCGCATGCAGTGTCACATCCTTTACCCCCTTCCCTTATTCTATAGAATTACCCTGACCTGACAACCTTCGGCCTGTTAAAAGGACCAATATGCTTTAGTAAAGTTTCTAACACGGTTTACAAGGGTACCGTAAAGTAATTTACGACTGTTTTTCCCCCCATTTCTTTTCTTTTTCTTAAAGGCCGATTTGTTGACCGTGAACTGGTGAGAAATTCCTAAATGTCAATTTATTTTAAAAGTAAAAAAGTAAAATATGTTAAATAAACGATTCAAAAATACTGCACTAACCTATCAATAAAAAGTTCAATCAAAATAACTCTATACAAGAGAGAGAAAAGTGGATAGACGTCATCATGGTACTCAATCAGCCCCAGTTGTGCTACAAGTTTTATGAACTTCGTAATTTGTGTATATCATTACTTTCTCGCTTCACTCGTGAGAATATCTCGGCCCTAGCGGGCATAGAAACCGTACTACGTGAAAGAGTCTCTACTCGCTACGCTCATATCGGTGACTCGACTGGTCGGATCTCGTATAATATGAATATCGTATTTCCTTAGGACGTCAGGTTTTTAAATTATATTTTTGACAATAAGTTGACTAGTGTTCATGTAGAGGTGGTGGTGTACCATTACATGTAGAATTGAAATCTCAAAACTTTCAACTAATTTTTTATTATAATTTAAATAATATATGAAACACTATCAGAGTACCCGTCCTTCGTACGGAGTTAACGTGTAGATAATTGAGTGTTAAGGGAGTTTTCAAGACCAGTGGGGCGGTGCCCTGATGGAATTTCAAAATAAAAATAGGCCCATGTGTTAACCAGGGACCCTAAGAATGTTTAAGGGAGATTTCAAGGCCAGTGGGGCGGCGCCTTGATGGAATTTCTAAATAAAAAATAGGCCTATGTGTTAACCAGGGACCCTAAGAATGTCCATGTACAATTTCAGCTCAATGGGTCCAGTAGTTTTTACGTGATTGAGTAACACACACATACAGACACCATTAGATTTTTATATAATAGTATATAGATGAAAAAAACCATTTAAAACGGGCGCCATTTAGACATTTTCAATTTGATATTTCTGTGTTTTAATAAGGTTCATAAGAACAGACTGTAGGCCTACTATTTTATAAAAAAATTTCTGTTGCTCTTTTAAGTTTTTAAACCGCGCTTACATACAAACGACAATCGATAATTGCAGCATATCGAAAATCACTTTACGGTTTCTTAGTCATGAAACGTGGAGATTATCAAACACACCTCATACTTCGTATATTGGGTAAGCAAAATACAACAAAAAAGACATTTAGTCATCGAATACTCTACTAGCGTCAGTGTCCAAAGAGAACAAAAGTTGGTCAAGTTTCACTTGATGTAATAATGAAAGAGAGTGATCTAACCCAAGATTACGTCAAGAGTTGTAAATCCAGCTAGAGTCCTTTTGGATTGCCAAGCCTGTACTCACTACAGTAACCGCTGAGTGGGTCTACTTGTTAGAGAAGGTAAGTTTGTGTAAAATAGTTCACCTTTAACAATTGTTTGTGTTTTTAATCAGTAATTACAAAAGGTACAATATTTAAACGGTGCTTAAGTAAATTCAGTTGAATTTTAATTCACCGATTCGAACCGATAATTTTGGGAAGATTGCGACCAATATGTTTTATTCGGTTCTTAGAAGCTGTATAATACCAACATTTGATCAAAATCATGAAACCCGCTTGTGAGAAAATAATACTTTCTATTTTGATCTCATGACAGGTAACCTATAATTTAGTATTTTATAAGGTGAATAACAGAATTTAAAATTACCCGCACCGTCATTTTGATACTTTACATTTGCTTTTTCTAAATTTTCATAGTTCTATATGAGCACACTAGTCTCCTATTATCTGTATACCATAACTTGGCGTCCGGATACGGACCGTCCCACCCTCGCTCCCTTCCTCACCCAGCTGTTTCCGTGATGAGTCACCTACTAGCGTTAACACTGTACTGTTTAACTTTTTTATGGGAGACACAATTTTAAATTTTTTTCAGCATAGTTAAAATGATTAGGAAAATATAAGCAAATTGATACCAAACACGACAAAAATGTATGTAAATAGTACGTAAACATGTAAATAATAAGTATATGATTATGCAAAAAAGTAGCTGTGTAAAGAGCTTTCTACTGGCGGCTTTTAAAAACGGAATAGTGTCGTGTTTGGTATCAATTTGCTTATATTTTCCTAATCATTTTAACTATGCTGAAAAAAATTTTAAATTGTGTCTGCCATAAAAAAGTTAAACAGTACAGTGTTAATGCTAGTAGGTGACTCATCACTGAAACAGGTGGGTGAGGAAGGAAGCGACGGGGAGAAGGTTCTGGCCGCTCGCAGGTAGCCAAGGGTTCAGACGCCAAGTGATAGTATACAGACTATAGGCTATACAAAATTCACGCTAACGTAAAGTACAGACGGCAACGAGGACAGACGGACGCCATGTTGAAAATATTTTTTTTCTTTTCCTGAACGAAATGTAAAGATTACGAAACTTACCCTGTACTTCATATACTGGGGTTACAAAAACCACATTTCCGTCTTAGAAACCCTCAAAAGGATATTTTTACGTAAAACTAGACTTCAATTTTTTTTCCATTTCACAACTTTATCAATGTGACCAAGTTAAATATAATACTTATGAGCCATATTTAATATCGGAAAAGAAATCAAATTGCTCTGCTTGTGCGCCCACCCAATGTTTTTACGACTTTGCAATATCAACATGATATGTAAACACAAATAGTCGTTAAGCATGCGCAGTTATATATTGGTCTCAGTATTGATAAGTATGTAAAATTTAAAATAACAATAGTCAAACGCATAACATTGTCCTTCCAACCGTAACAGGGAACCATTCTTGTTCACGCACCGTCCTTCAGGAAGTTTGGATTATCTAGATGTTGACCAGGTGTTTCCTCAGAAAACATATTTAGTTGTAATAGAATTTAATTAATTGGGTGCAGACTATTGTACGAATATTGGTAATGGCGGACGTATGAACTTTTCAGACTCAAAATGATTTTTTCAGATTTGATGGACTCTTGAAGCGTTATTTTTGAGGACATGGCTACCAATATGTTTTACTTGGATTCTTACAATACAATTGAACAAATCGATGGGACTGATTTTGTGTTTTTGTTTTACCTAGGCACAACAACCATCGAAGTGATTATTTCGTTAGGAAATAAACTTGTCCTAGGCTAACTAATGTGGACCCCCCCTCCCCTCCTAGTGTTGCCTCATTTTTGCATTTTATATATTAATAAATATTTAATAACTTGTAGTATATAAATAGAAAATTCAATATATTGCTCCCTCAATATTACAATCCTAGCTTTTCAAATACGGTTGTTTTCTTTCAGTGACAGTAATAACAAACAAAAAACAAAATAAAACATCAAACAAAACAGTTTCATGCGTTTTGTTTCAAATGTTCTTTCATTTTTAAAAACCTAATGAAAATCGGCTTGGTAGAACTCGAGCGCAGAAAGATAGTAGCCTAAGTCCAGCATAGATCAATGTGAAACAATTTGGAAAGTGTTTAAACTTAATTTTCGTCATACTGCTTTAAAAACAGCTGTTTTCAATACATGCATTGAGGTGCTAAAGTTGTTCTTTTTAGTCCTAGGACCTAAAAACATCAGCTGTGGTCGAGGTCATCAGCTGTTTTTCGTTTATACGATTTAATTAACGATTGTAAAGCATCTATAAAAACAACCGATACTTTCGATTGTAAATAATCGTTAAAACAACTGTTACCATCGATTTGAAGGTTAATAGGTTATAACATTTTAGTCTTTGTGAAATTGTTTTCTTATATTATTTGCAGTATAACGAAAAATATAGTTCATCACTTGGACCAAAAGTGCATTGGCTTGGTCAAATTTTGAACCATTTATAGGCCATAAATGCATCATACTCTGCAACTATGACACCTGAGATCAAATTCAGCACAGAGCCATCTAGAATTGACCTAGTAATGGCGCTAAGGCCGGTTTTGGGCAGGTCCTCTCTTCAGCGACACACAACAGTCAGTCTATAGCTTAAGCAGATTTTCTTTTGCCATAATGAAATATCCATATTGGAATACAAGATCAGTTAGAGTGCAATTTGATCAAAATAATAAAAGAATGGAAACTTTGTATTTTGTGCACAAACATTAAATTTTTACTTACTAAATAAAATCCGTAAAGTACGAAAAACGGTAGAATAAAACCCTACATACGCTATTTGATCAAAATAGTAAGAGCCAATTCCTTCGGAACCCTTCAATTTTTACATATTCTAGCAAGTGGGTGGTGCCATCATGGAACTAACCCAGCCCTATAACACAAGCACTAATTTACTATTATATTACTCGCTACGGGCGTGTCAATGACACGGTCATCAAATATTTACATATACATATGATGAATCCTCCACTCGCTACGCTCGTATCCGTGATTCAACCTTGGTGGATCGCAGAACTACTTATCACATGTTTTTGAGTGGTTAGGAGTCGATATTACATTTTAAGCGATAATTTCGTTATTTGTCATAGTAGAGAGGTGAAGTTGGTACAAACAGAATTAAAATCTGGAAATTTTCATCTATTTTAGTGTGTTGTTGGTTGAATAACATGATATATGAACAAAATATTGTTTTAAATTACCATCATTTTGAGTTTTTCAATTTTGTTTTCCTAAAGTTCAATATCACTACACTGTAGTGTCCTATACCAAATTTCATATTCCTATCTTCTTTTTTGTGGCTGCTATCGTATATTTACGATGGACGCACATGACGTAAATCACTTTTCAGTTTCTAGAGGCTTTTACAGTTTCTAAATATGGCTAAATACAAAATTTGGTCGAGCGGATTGCTCTAAGATGACTTCATAATAGATATTTCTATAAAAAAACTTAACATTATTTTTTTATTGACCTATTACAACATCTATTCAGTACGTATATTTTGTGAAATTGAAAACTTATAAATAGACAATAAGTAGAGTATTGTAATGAAAGTAAGGTTATGTCATAGAGGCGTGAGAAGCGGTAACCAGTGCAATCACAGAGCAGCAATCAGTCAATTGTCTTATAGTTTAATGTGTCGCTTGGATTGCATCCTCTAATCTCATCACTTTACTCTGCTTGTTGGCTTGACTTAGTCATTGTTTTATAGGCCAGTGTCAACTTAGAATTGTACTCAATCAAGGACAAACTTTAGATTTTGATGTGCTGTAGTTTCATCGGAGATTTGGTATCATTTGTGTAGATCATTATCTTTCACCCTTTCAGGTCTCTCTTTACCAACTCTTGTTCTCTTCCGTCCTGACGCTGATAGAGTTTCCGAGAGCTAGGTATCTTTATTCTATAAACTTTTCAAAAATAAAATAAAAATAAAAACTAATACACGACGTTTCGAGAGTATCAATCAACTCTCATTATCAAGTGAAAAAACATAGAACATGATAAGGACCAACATTCGCCTATTATCTTATATCAATAATGACTATGTTGGAAACGAAATCTAGTAATCTAAGAAAGGGGCTTTCGTCTAATTAAGGACGAAAGCTAGATCTGAAAGGGACGGAGCGAGTGCCATCGTCTTTTTAGACACCTGTCAAATCTCCAATTGAAGAGCGAGTGCCATGTATATTTTCTTAACAGGAGTAACAAAATAAATATGAGTCTTTGAAGACTATAGGTTTAGAAAATATAGTTTGTGTAAAACGGAGGTGGCTCAAACCAAAAAATAATTGGTACAGTAATAGGTTTGGTTGGGTTATATTATATCATATTTATACGATTCTTTAATTATGCGATACAGTAATAGTTTAAATAATACTTTCTAGTTTATTTGAATGGAGTCAACAAATATTAACCACGTTGCTATCCCGGGAATCCCTTCCCTCCCCTCAGATGACCGAAGGCACTCGCTCCGCCAAACGCAACATTACCTGGATTATCCTCGGCAAATTTTGCGATGGATGGCACTCGCTCCCACACACAGACCTGAGCTGTCAAAATAGTAAGAATGCAGTTTTTGTTTCTTGTTGCTTAGGCTTAAACACTTTCGCTCACCTTAAAAAAAGGAAGAAAATAACATTAAATAAAAACTTCCAACCCCATACATCTATTAAATTAACGTCATTTCTTTTATTTTTAGATAGGAAACTTTTTATCAATAGCCTACACTTTATAGGGATAGAAACAATTGCACGGAATGACTTTTGCCCGGAGACACTTTGCGACACCCCCAATTGTTTATCTGATCATTCCAAACGAGCCAAAGATATGGCACTTACCCCAGGAATGATTACAAAAAAAAGCAACCGCCTCCCTCCCTGTTCATCAAAAAACATATATATAACTTAAGATTGAAGACCATAAGAATAGTAATGTAGGTGTGGGTGAGGTAAGGTTATGTTATATACTTTCTAAAATTCTCAGACTGGGATACGTCCTGGAGGGCAAATGTCATTCGTCACTCCGTGCAAGTGTCACATTAAACCATACAAAGCTACTTTTACCCACCTAGTATAAGGATGGAAATGAATAATCAAAAATTTCAACCTCCTTTTTTAACTGAACTTCGTGTTTCATGGCCGCAAGAAACCGAAATAGATTTTCGACATGCCGTCCGTCCATCGTCGTTCGTATGTAAACACGTTACCGGCGACAACAATTAAAACAGGAATATGAAATTTGTTAAAGGGGATTACAATGTGCCCATATAGAACCCTTTTGAAAATCGAATTAAAGTGTCAAAATGGCGACCATTTAAAAGTTTTTTGTTTTTATCTCGTGCGTTATTCAATTTAAAACATACAAAATTAGAAACAAACTCGTAAATTTCAATTCTGCATGTAATAGTACCAACCTCACCTCTCTACGACGACAAATAGCAAAGTTATGGTCAAAATTGTAATTTCTAGCTTTGTACCCTTCAAAAAGTGTGATATTTGTGTAATTAGGAGGATCAGCAGTGCCGAGTCACCGACACGAGCGTAGCCTATTGCACATATGTACAACCATAAGGCTCATGGCGCTGGCACGAGCGAAGCAAGTGAATTCTCTTTAATATACTCACCTACGAGGCTCGTTAGAGCCTACGCGACGTCACGAAAGTAGTGATATACACAATTACGAAGTTTAGAATACTCCTGAAAACAAACTTACCCTACTGGATAAGTACCCTTGATCTACTAATACAATTTAATATATTCTACAAGGTCAGAAAACCAACTTTTATGAATTACATTTAGACGATCGGCTTAACTTGGTTCGATGGGGCTGGGTAAGCACCATGATGGTTCCATCTACTACCTTAGTTATTTTTAAGAGACTTTAAGGATATTGGAGGTTATGTTAAATACTATCTAAAATATTCATACTTGATTTCCTGGAGTATTACTAAATTCCATCACCAGGCAAATATTGTTCCGTGCAAATGTCACATTGTATAGTAGCAATAAATTGTATTCAACAATGCATACAGTTAATAATGTAATTAAAAATTGTATTTAGCATTATTCTTACGTGATTAAAACCCAAGAAGGCTGTTAAATAACGGATTTTAAAATCAGGATAAGATGGCTCTTAAAGTTGGCCGACAAACCAAAAAACACAAAGCTTCTCTCAAGGTTTAAATAAAATTAGATTCTTGGATCAAAAACAGCGCCCATTAGTGTGTAACCATTTTAATTATAATGTAAAAATAATTTTCTCCCGACCCTCTAGGCCTGGAACATGTGACAAAGACAAAGTGCAGCTGGGTCCTTCTGACCTGCCTCGCGTGACGTCACGTTCAAAAATAGACGAATAATATCCCAAGGATTCATCTGTTGTGGAGACGGTATGTTATTGAAAAGAAAAATAATTTAAACATCAGACGAACTTAGTTAAATAAATGTTCAAACGATTCTCTCACTCGAGAAACATGTAGACTTAAATACTCGGTAAAGCGGAACGCTGCCGTGTTCATCAATTTAGTCACTAGTTGCAGTAAATCAAGTTTGACTACGCAATCTCAGGACGAAACTTATCCAGCCGTCTGCAATCTTACGACTTCCTTTTCGAAATGTAAAGACAAGATGAAGGCGCCATCATAGTACTTACCCAGCCCAACATACATGTATTACAAGCAGATCTCTAAATGTACCGTAATGCTGAAAAGTTAATTTTATTGATCTTGTAGGAAATGTTAGGGTATGTTGTTAGATCAAGGGGGTATCTAACGGTCTAGTAGATGTGTATATTAAAAAGTCTCCACTCGCTTCGCTCGTGATTCTGTTCGCCCCTGGCGGACCTCGAATCAAGATCAAGAGATCTTACCCAGTAGTGTAAGTTTGATTAAAACAGTTCCTACAAAGGTTTTGTGAACTTCGATTAGTGTACGTCAACTTTCTCGACATCGGCAAGGCCCTAACGGCCTCATAGATGTGTATATTAAAAATTCTCCACTCGCTTCGCTCTTATCTGTAACTTAGCTCTGCCGAATTCTCCAACTTACACAAATGACACAATTTTCTTGGGAAACTACAGTTTTGACCTTAACTTTGCTATTTGTCATCGTAGAGAGGTGGTGTTGATACTATTACATACAGAATTGAAGTATAATTTAGTAAGTTGTAAGTTAAACAACATGTCGCCATTTTTACATTTTCTATTCGATCTTTTCTAATTTCAATAGGTGTCTATTACGAGCAGACTATAGTTTTCTAACCAAATTTCTCGTTCTAACTTTAATTTTTGTGGCAGCGAAAAACCATTCCGGTCATTAACCCTTTCAGAAAATTGAGCATGAAGATGCTCCACTTTCATACAAACAAATGATACAAACAAAAACAATAACAGGATAAATACAAATTAAGAAACAAAATTAAACGACATAATATGTTACAAGGCTGTAAAATGGCCCTGGCACGAGTTAATAATTATAAAATATGTGAAATAAAATTAAAAACAATAAAAACAAATCTTACAGGGCTGTAAAAGCCCTGCAACGAATTACGAAGAGTTAAATTTAAAAGAAATCTAAACATAATATTACAGAGTTGTAGAATTACTCTAAAATAATTGACTAGATTTTTATCAAAAATATTTAGACGACGCAATAAGGACAATACCCGATCAACGGCGGCATGTCGGAAACCAGTTGTTCGGTTTTCTGAGACCATGACAAGCTCAGAAGATCAGTTAAAAAACGTTAGTAGTGTCTTCGCGATTACCAGATTCATCCTGGTAATTTTATTATTTTAGACCTATTACGAGGGTAACCATAAGTTCAGTTCTCATCCATTGACAATACCACGTTAGTCATCAAAATAACCTTTAAAAACTATTATCATAACCCTCCCCCCTACTATACTAAAGGTTCTACACCCTCCATATCGCAGCGGTCAACCCATAGTTGTTATACCTTAGTATATGATAATCTTCTAATAGAATTATGACGTTTATATTGACATCACTACATGCACGTAAGCTCTACATATATGTTACACATCCTATGCCTGGCCAATTACTTATCCTGGGGGGAAATAGGAGGGAGGGAAAGTCTTATCCCTCTTTCTGATTAGGAAATGGATTAAACCTGCAGTGAGAGGCAATCGTAAAATGGAGTTCTTCAATCTTAGTTTAGATTTTTCAGGAATACGAATTATAAAATATTTTCTGAAATAAGTTGTCCGTCGTTGTCTGTAAGTAAGCACGATATCAACAGTAAAAATAAAGAAAGTAACATGAAATTTGGTGTAATGTGCTCGTATAGAAACGTTAAAAAAATTTTTTTTAATGGAAATTTCAAAATGGCGACCATTATAAACAGTTTTGCTCATATCTTGTGTCTTATTGAATTTAAAACATACAAAATTAGAAAAATTGTAGAATTCTGCATGTAGTGGTACCAACCTTACTTCTCTACGATGACAGAGGGCGAAGTTATTGTCAAAAATGTAATTTCGAACCTCCCGAGAAAAAGTGATATTTACGAGATCCACCAAGGACGAGTCACTGACACGAGCGTAGCGAGTGGAAGCTGTATTACATAAGTACAGCTTGAACCGAAACTCTGATACGAGCGAAGCAAGTAGACTTATAATGCACATCCTACGATGTCAAATAATGAGACACAATTAGGTTAGGTTAATAATGGACACATTTAGGTTAGTTTAGGTTAAGTTAAGTTAGGTTAATAATAGACAGAATTAGGTTAGGTTAGGTTAGGTTAATAATGGACACAATTAGGTTAGGTTAGGTTAATAATGGACACAATTAAGTTAGGTTAGGTTAATAATGGACACATTTAAGTTAGGTTAGGTTAATAATGGACACAATTAGGTTAGGTTAGGTTAGGTTAATAATGGACACAATTAGGTTAGGTTAGGTTAGTAATGGACACAATTAGGTTAGGTTAAGTTAGGTTAATAATGGACACAATTAGGTTAGGTTAGGTTAATAATGGACACAATTAGGTTAGGTTAGGTTAGTAATGGACACAATTAGGTTAGGTTAAGTTAGGTTAATAATGGGCACAATTAGGTTAGGTTAGGTTAATAATGGACACAATTAAGTTAGGTTAGGTTAATAATGGACACATTTAAGTTAGGTTAGGTTAATATGGACACAATTAGGTTAGGTTAGGTTAGGTTAATAATGGACACAATTAGGTTAGGTTAGGTTAGTAATGGACACAATTAGGTTAGGTTAGGTTAGTAATGGACACAATTAGGTTAGGTTAAGTTAGGTTAATAATGGGCACAATTAGGTTAGGTTAGGTTAGGTTAATAATGGACACAATTAGGTTAGGTTAGGTTAGTAATGGACACAATTAGGTTAGGTTAGGTTAATAACGGACACAATTAGGACGTTCAGAAAATGTTTTACGACTAAGGCGGCCTCAAAATGGAGGTTCCATGAAAAATATACGTTAAAGTGATTATAAAGGTTCTTCATACTAGATAGACTAGGACTAGATGTAAAATAGTTATGACGGCATTTTGAAACGTTTTCGACCGTTTCTTCTACTTTCAACAGTTTCAAACTATCGCTCATGGTGCGCAGTTTGGCGATCTGCATGTATTTATAAAAAAGATCAAAGTCAACAAATGTACTTCCGAAAATTTTCCCGTCTTCTCGTGTTGTCATATTACGTATTGGTCTAGTCCCGTCGGCGTATAAACACAAATGTTATAAATAACTACAGACAGCGTGGGGATAAAAAAAAAGGAGTTTTTTCACTTCTCAAGGAAACTACATGTGACCCAATGTGGGACAAAATCATAACGCTTCTCCTCAAAGTGGCAAAATGGCGTAATGTTAGTACAGCCGCCTGCCGTAATGTTTTACGAAGCGCAACCGTCGGTGGAATTATTTATGTATTTACCAGCGATTGAGGCAGGAAGTGAATGCGCCGGCTAATTTAGGCAACTTGTTGGCTTCAATTTAATTTCGGGTAGACGGACAAGTCTCCTTATTGGTTGAATGGAAACAATAACGGTGGGGGGGGTATTTCATTGTATTTGTAAGATTTAAACGTCCTTGAGTCTTGTTTGTGTGTTTGTTATTATATATACCAATGATTTTAACTTTCCTTCTGTGTTTATTGACAAAGGAAATATTGTCGCAGGTAAAACTGGAAGTTGACGGTTTCGTCGATATATAAATACAAAAAGCGCGATTCTGCATTTATTTTTCAGAAACTATTAGACTGATTTTAACAAATATAATTCAAATATATTATATATAACAAATATAATTTTATTGACGTAATTCAAAATTTGAAAATACAAAAATAAAATTTCCTGAAAATTGGTTCTTAACAATTAGGATTAAATTTTCCTTAAACCCTAAAATGACAAAATAAACTTGTTTCTAATACCCTTAAAAAATTTTATAACGAAAACATGTAGTTTTGAAAATATACATGAATGTTTATTTAATGCATTTTTATTAATGGCCTAAATATTTCCTCAAATTTAAATACAAAATTTTCCTTAAATTCTAAACAATCCCGTTTTTATTGTCTTTTCCATCAAAATGAGAGTTCGAGAATTATCGGAAAATCATAAACTTATCGTAGTACTGGAAAAAAAGAAGAGATTGGAGTGAGAGCCAGCGTCATTTTAATGATACATGTGAAATCGCCACTTGAGGAGCGAGAGCCAGCCGGTAGGTAGAAGCCAGGACTTGAGAGGAAGCTGAGTTTTTGGAAAACAAAAATGTAGATTACATTAGTGGCTGCAATAATCACCACAAACAAAAGGTTATATTATATATACAGAGTGGAAAAAAAATCTTGCAACCCCTTGGAACTTTCGCCAAACCTCATAAGGTAAGTCCTTTCACTTTTTATGAGGTAAAAACATTTTTGCCCCCCTTTAATGGGACATTAACTTTTCTTTTTTTAATAGCAACTACCATCGTGCGACATTTTATTTTGAAGGACATAAAAATAGAGAAATTTTATTACCTTGATATCTAAGATATCTCTAATCGGAATTATGGGGTTAGAAGTTAAATTTTGAGTTTTTTCATTTGCATGGGTATTAATTAAAAAAAGTTTAAAAAATACCAATTAATTTTTTTACCAGCGGACTTATTTAACTAATTGTCCTGATTTTATGTATTTTTCCTATTTTAGCAAACTGGCCCCAATTTTTGAAAGGGGAGCCAATGGGACAATCCCCGCCATCATATAACGTTATTTTAAAGGCAATTAAGAGAGGAAAGTGATGATGTATACAATAAGCCTATATAATTTCTTTTAATAAATTAGTTTTAATTTTGGTCTTACTTGTGTCTTCTTTCTTGTTGGGTTAGTTCATTTTTTCAACCAAAGTATTCATAAATACTTAATTTATACGTCATCAGTTTCCTCTTTTAATTCCCTTTAAAATGATGTCACATAATGGGGAAAAAATTCCCCCATTAGTTCCTTCCTTAAAAAATTGGACTCTGATTACTAAAATAGGAAAATTACATAAAATTCAACTTCTAGCCAAGATAATTCCTTTAAGAAATATCGTAGAGACTTTTTCAAAGCATTAAAAAAAGAGACTCAAACAGTGGCCTCCAGAAGGTTTCCTAACCTAACCTAACCAACTCTGTACATAATATATGAATACGCACTATATTGTTTTGGAGCTCAATATAAATTGATGTCCTTCCAGATGATGTTAAACTTCATCCTTGTTCCTACGGCGCTACACGAATTCACATAATTAGGAACCTAACAAATCTCTATTGGTTCCACATTCTTTCTGTTCCTGGTAAAATACTGTCCTTCATACACAAAACGTTTCAACGTTTCAGCTGTTCTGACAGGTCAGGTTCTGTCTGTTCTATTTATGTCAAAAGAATTTTTTTTTTTACGAATGGCGGTGCTCTTCTTGAAGAGACCCTATACAAATTAATGAACGACGTGGCTCACTTATAGTGCGTACATTTGCTCAGAGATACCTGATAGGATATATGTTAGAGAGGGATCTAACCCAATATTACATTAAGAAGGTGTAGATACTGCGGAATTGTCTCGCCCGTACACACTACAATGAGCCCTTGAGAAGATTTATATTTTAAGTCACCCTTCAAACAAATCAAAAATTACTATGAATATGAAAATTGTTTTGATTCTTATTAAATTCATAATTTTATTTTGTCCGTATAAAGTAGAATAAGTATTTATAAACAAGAAAGCATATTAATAAGAAATGTCTCGCCGACACGTGAGAAGAAAGTAGTGGATGAGGAGAGAGTGGAGGAGGGGGAGAGGGAGAAGACTTAGGAGGGCGGAAGTGGTCGCAGCGGACTTCCGCCCTACTGACTCAATCTCTCTGTATCTTTTACTTGCACGCCAAAACCTAGTCGTTTGTCTTTGTGGAAGCCGAAATCGTCGCGATCTTGCAATAAACTGTTTTTATCACTTTATTTTTTTGAAAGTTTTTTATTTAAACCAAAATAAGACAGTTGAATCTGATGGAAATTAACAACGAGAAAGTTAATTATTATATATTTATTTCGACGATAGACTGCGAAAAACATTACATCCAAACTTCTTCACGCACACAAAATCAAAAACAACATTCCTTGTTATATCTCCCAAAATATCCCAACTCTAGAGTGGTCTATTTAAGGTGTATTTATTTTATCCCCCCCCCCTTTCACTTACACAGTATACGTAGTTTTTTGACGGATTTTCAAGTCTCGTCACCTCAGAAAACGGACAAAGTGATTTTAACGTGGCGTCCACAAGTACGATAGCAGTCATACTTCGTCATAAAATAGTCATACGATAGTTTTTTATTCATATTTTGTTATAAAACGTTAAAAATATGCAGATTTCAATTCTACATGTAATGGTACCAACCTAACATCTCTACGATGACAAATATAGAAGTTATTGTAAAAAATGTAATTTCAAACCTAACCTCTAAAAAAAGTGTGATATTCGTAGGCCATGTCACCGACACGAGCGTAGCAAGTGATGGTTCTTTAAATATGGATAATATGGCTGGCTAGAGCTGAGACGGTGACACGAGTGAAGAAAGTGAACACCTTTAAGATATACACATCTACGAAGGCCTAGAAAGTAGTGACATACAATTACGAAATTCAGAAAACCTATATACAGTACCCTCAGACTAGGATTGTGTCTGGTGTAATGGGCGTGTCCTCCCTTCTACTCGCTTCCCTAGCCTGACTTGACGATACAATCCATTCCAAGAAAACTAGATCACAAATTACTTCTTAGCTACATTTAATTCCTAGATACAACTTCGTGACTGACATATGTAAACGTTTTATTCTTATTTACACCGATAAAAGAAACGAAAGTAGGGTACGCGTTTACAAAGAAGCATTTGAGGTCTATATTTTTATTGGGGTTGTACCGCTGAAAGTAAACGCAACAAAGTGTGGGGGCCCCTCTTTTCCTCCCCACCCCCAGACTAATTCCTACCTTGAGGATACTGTACAACTGTTTTAAACAAACATCCTGGTTGGGTACCATAATAGTTCATCAACTTGCTTTGTAAGGGGATGACGACATAGAAGGTTTTCCCTTTTTAATTAGAAGAAAAATACAAGTGTCAACATTTAGCATTGTAGTGAACACATGGATCTGCAATAGAAAAGGTTAGGAAAATCAGTTCTGCTGTTTGAGTTGTAAAGACAATATATTCGGGACCCTTAGGGGCTTATGTTAAGTACCTTTCTGTCATATATCTTTATCAAATCTTTCTAGATCAACTCTTGTTCTCTTCTGACCCTGGCGTATTCGAGGATTTCATAATCTTTGTAATATTTGTAAGAAACAGCAACAATTTTTTTCAAAGTTAAATCAACAACTCTCCTTTCAATAAACGACAATATAAGGTACTTATGAGACAACGAAAGCATTTTAAAATCATGCAACAACACATTTGGACGTTCAAAAATAAAAATAAGGTTCAATATTTTTTTTTACATTCTCGAAAATACAGAGATAGTTATGAAATAAATCAAAAAATTTATGTCGAGATTTTGTGGATACTTCTATTTTGAAGTTTCAAAAAAGTTTTTTTTTTTTTTGAAAAGGTCCATCTGTCATTGGTGTATCTGGAATCTGAACAATGGCTCTACAGCACAAAACCGAGGATCAAATTACTGTGTGGGCCTAATTATAAAGGTATTTTGGTCATACCTCGTGGCTTTCTTCGTTGAGAGTAGGTTAGGTTAGGTTAGGAGGTTGGCCCAAATTGATTTTTTTCAAAACCAGCTTTAATAATTTTGATCAAATTTGGTATGAGGGCCATTTCGTATATTTTGACCATATCGCTGGAATTTTATTCCCTTTTCGTTGGGGGTAGGTTAGGTTACGTTCGGGGGAGGGGGAAACTTACATTTCGATTTTCTCAAAATCAGCTCTATCATTTTGATCAAATTTAGTATGTAGGCCATTATATTTTGAGCATATTTGAGCACTTTTTTCTTGTCGAAGGGAATAGGTTAGGATAGAGGGAATTAAGCCAAAATTACGATGTTCTCAAAATCAGCCCTATCAATTTTGATCAAATTTAGTATGTAGGCTATTATGTTTTGAGCATATCTCTGCACTGTTTTCTTGTCGTTGGGAATAGATTAGGTTAGGTTAGGATAGAGGGAATTTTTAAGCCAAAATTATGATGTTCTCAAAATCAGCTCTATCAATTTTGATCAAATTTAGTATGTAGGCCATTATGTTTTGAGCATATCTCTGCACTGTTTTCTTGTCGTTGGGAATAGATTAGGTTAGGTTAGGATAGAGGGAATTTTTAAGCCAAAATTATGATGTTCTCAAAATCAGCTCTATCAAATTTGGTATGTGAGCGATCATATTTTGGCCATACCTCTCGGGTCTTTTTTTACTTTTCGTTGGGAGTAAGGTTAAGCTAAGTTAGGTTTTGGAGGGAAAAGTCAAAATTGCGATTTTCTGAAAACCAAACATGTGTATTTTTATCAACTTGGTATGTGTGCCATCATATATTAGATTAGATTTAGGAGAGGAAAAAAAATTAAAATTACGATTTTTTCAAATCAGCTCTAGGCTATCAATTTGAAATGTGGGCCATCATAGCTTGGCATTATTTTGGGACTTTTTACTTTTCGTGGTAGTAGGTTAGGTTAGGATAAGGGGGGGGGGGGGCAAAAATGCGATTTTTTTAAATTCAGTTCTATCTATTTTAATCAAATTTTGTATTTGGGCCACCATATTTTGGGTCATTTTTCTTATCGTGGGGAGTAGGTTAGGTTAGGAAGGGGGGGGGGGAACAAAAAATGATATTTTTTTTCAATATCAGCTCTACCAATTTTAATTAAATACAATACGGGATCTTTTTATTTTCGTAGGGAGGAGGTTAGGTTAGGATATGGGGAAAAGCCAAAATTACGATTTTCTCAAAATCGCCTCTATCAATTTTGATCACATTTTGTTTAAGGATTCAAACAAAACGTACTGTTTGCCATCTCTCTAAATCGACTCTACCTATTTCGTTTAAATTTTAATGAAAAGATTAATTAGGACGCAACCCACAAAATCACAAGTAAAAACGTTTTACACATCAGGAATAATTGTCAAAAAAAAACATTAAAAAACCTGGACCATACCAATTAAAAGCTCGATTTTAATCAAACACGATTTACACTGAAGATGCGTTTATAACACAATCTTAGTGCCTAAGAATGGATGAATGAGAAAGTTTGTGTAATATTATTATATGTTTTCGACTTTGCGATGCGAATCGCATTGCAGAGTCAGTATAACGTTGAAAATTATTAATTCAAAATTTAGCTGCTGAGAAGCAACAAAAAACGTTAAGCAATGTTTCTCAAGGACACCTTGAATATTTAAAACTGACGCAGTCAGCTGTTCATTTTCATTTAAATTAGAAAACCTCAATCTTGTTTTATATTCTCAGAGTAACTGTTGTTTTGTCGATAAAATCAATATGAGAGGGGTACAAATATCACTTTTTTAAAATCATAATTAACTGGGAATACATTAACATATTGAATTTTAAAAAAGTGTAAAAAAATCTTCTAATATATTAAATATTATAATGAGATTAATAATTTATTTTTCAAGTTATTGTGTAAAGGAGAAAAACCTCTCGTTAATCAACGTCGTATTAAAAAAAAAAAAAAAAAAAAAGATAAAATAAAATAACATAAAATAACCCCTAGCACTCGAATAGCGTCAGGGTCGGACGAGAACAAGAGTTGGTCAAGAGAGACATAATTGGAAAGATGAAAGAGAGGGATCTAACCCACGACTACGTAAAAAAAACTATAGATTTATACGACGTACATTTTCGAATTAGATGAGCCATTTGCTACTAAAATGCAGGGATATTTTACGTTCACATTTCCAAACATTTAAAGATGTTATTTAAAATTTCGAAAAAGGTAAGTGATAAATTGTTGTTTCAGGATGTTTTTGGTGAGTTTGAAATTTTTGTCCGCCATCTTGGATTCTCCATCTTGAAATGAATTTTTAATTGGAATGTAGTTTTGACTATTTCTTTGATTATTTTGACCCGCATTTTTACGTTTTGGCTCATTTGATTGACGATAACTTAAAAATTGATATAGATATTAAAAAACTAATTTGACCAACGATTTTCTCGTCAAAATTTACATTAAAATCATGTATCACACGACTACGTTCCCATTAAAAAAAAAAAAGTTCATTTAAAGATGGCGGACAAAAATTTCAAACTCACCAAAAAGTCGTTCTTTTATGTTTGTGTATAACTGCATTAATTTCTATCTCACAAGACTCGTACATTTTGAGATATTAAGCCGTTTCCAAATTTTTCAAACACCCTGTATACATAAAACAACATCAGTTTATAAAAAGTAGGATGTCCAGATGTATAAGATATAAACGGCTGGGTTGATTTTTAAATCAATCTCTCAAATTTTCTTTCTACTTTTTCATACTCTCAGGTTTTCATACAATCCCGACCGGTTCTAGTTGTATCTACACCTCTTTTTATACAGTCATGGATTAAATCAATCCCTCACTGTCATCTTTCCAATCAGGTCTCTCTTAACCAAATCTTGTTCTTTTCCGAACTGACGCTGTTAGAGTATTCTAGGGCTAAGAGTCTTTATTTTAAGCTCTTTTCTTTTATACTCACGAAGTAAGATTGTAAATAGTAAAAAAATGTTTCATATGTTTTTTCAGTGATCTTCGTGGCTTCAGGAAATCGAAAAAGTATTTTCAAAATATCGTCCGTCCGTCGTAATTGTCGAACAATAGAAAATGTCAAAATGGCGCCTATTTTAAACAGATTTTGTTTCATATTTCGAGTGTTATTCAACTTATAACACAATAATTTAATTCAATTTGCAAATGATAATTCTGCATGTAATGGTACCTCAGCTCTCTTCGACGATAACCAGTGAAATTATTGTCAAAAATGATATTTTGAACAAGAAAATGTGATATTCACATAGTTGCGTAAGCCAGATCACTAAGGCGAGCGTAGCGAGTGTACGCTCTTGAAGCCATAAAACTTGAAAAACGGAAGACGACATTTTATTTGTAAGTAAAATGCTAAATGTACAAAATAGAAACTAGTACCAATGACTACATATTTATGTATTTATGTAGTCATTGCTAGTACTAAATCGGTATAACAGTTTTGAAAAATAAATATATAGGCACTTAGGACTCCAAATATTTGCCTACAATTTCTCCAAAAATATCCATTTAGAAGGTAAAAGTTAAAAAGATTAAATGAAACACCCTGACCGTTTAAATATCTCAAAATGGTCGCAACAAATTTCGATCAAATTTAAGTGAAATGTGAATATTTATAACCCAAACTGCAAGTCAAAGAAAATAACGATATTTGAGTAATTTGGAAAAAACAAAAAAGACATTTTCTTAATCGCAATTATTTTCAGAACTTATTAAAGTATAAATTTCAGACTATGATCATGCATGAGGAAGCACTATTTCACCATTTCATCTCTATTTATAGACTAATATCCCGTGATAGTTACGACAAGTAGTTCCACCATTGCATCCCCCTGTGGTTTGTTTTTAGTAGGGACTGTACAGCTTACATAGGCTCGGCTTACCGGTTTTTCATTCTATTCAAAAGATTTTGCTCCAGAATGGAAAAGGATGACCTTTTTTATTTAACAGACAGCCGGATAGACAGTTGGGGGCACCTGGTCTATCCCCCCTCCTCGTCTCTCCTCTATGGGTTTAGCTCACTCTAGGCGACGTTGCAAAAACTAATGATGGGAATGTTTATTTTAGGTTAGAATAATTATTTACCTGACAGCTATTCAATTTCAAAATTGTAACGTTGGTGCAAATTGTTTTACAGGATTCGCTAATTGTTTATTGTTTTCTTCCCTCTTACAAACTTCTATATGTTCTAGTGCACTCGGCATACTCAACTTGTATGTTTAAACTACCCCCCCCCCCCTTCCCTTGAGCAGCAACCTCCTTCCAAATATCAAAACATTTATTTTAAAATAATAATAATGTAATGATTATTTGCAACCATATTATTTAAGATGAAATTAGAATCTTTGATACATTTAGATATTAAAAATAGAAAAAAAAAAACTTCACAAATAAAGACCATTAGCCATTTCGGCCATTAAAAATATCATAATACCATGGCCGAAAAAGAATTAAATTTGATGAAGAGAGTCTCAAAAGTAAAGATAAAAGAGAAGGATCAACCACAAGACTACATGAAAAGAGCTGATATATTGTTGTTTTTAGCTTATCATATCTCAACTTTTCTTATTTTATTACAATCCTTCTGTTTTTCTTTATTTTTCTATACTATTATTATTTGTTATGTATAGTTTTAAGTTTATAATATGTTACTGTAATATCAGATATCTTGTTTTTGTAAATGAAAAAATATTGCTTTTATTTTATTTTTTTACAGATATCTACTGATGTTTTTAGGTTTTCATTATATCTGATCATTACTTATTTTATTATAATCAATATGTTTTACTTTATTTTTCTATACTATTATTATTTGTATACGATACAGATCAAGGATAAATTAAAAATCAATTTTTGTAATCTATCAAATTCTTTTTTTTAAATAAATAAATTTGACCAACTTAATTTAGCCAAAATAACAAAAAACGAAGTACGACGTATTTTACCTCTATGGATAAATGGCGTGAAATGAAAACTAAAATTAGCAACATCTAGGGTACTTTTTTTCTGAAATATTACCAATAATATTAAACAATTTCAAAGGAATTCAAATATTTTTTAATATAAACTTATATAGTTTTTGTTCTAGGACATAAATTCAATTGCATCAACTTTTCACTATCTTCTAAACAAGTGCAAAAATGAAAACCTCTAAAAAAAATCATACAAACATATTTAAAAATACTCCCTTTAGGAAACCCATTTTTGAGCTAGAGAAATTGGGTTTTATACAAAAAAATACCTCCATTTGACTAATTATAAGTTTAAAGTGACACTATTTTCATACTTTTCAAACACCCTATATATCAATTATAAAAACAAAGGGTTTACAACAGTGACTACAAGCGTGAAAATCCTGAGGGACCCTAACTGGATCTTCATATCAATTTAGAGAACTTCTTTTTCGTCTTTCATATCAGGTCTTTTTCTTGATCAACTTTTGCTCTCTTCTGACCCTGACGTTATTAGAGTATTCGAGGGAAAGGGGTCTTTATTTTATGCTCTTTTCTTCTTTTTTATAAGACAACGGTGACAGAGAGGTTTTTTTTGTCTTTAAACAACGAGAAAAACTTATAAAAGAAAACAAAATTTCGATTTATAAATTTATATATTTTAAATAATAATAGTTTATTATAATTTTCCAGTAATACAAATCTGTAAATAAATGTACTCGTGATTGTTTGACTAGTTTGATTGTAACAAAATCAGTTTTATATTTGGAATAACGTCCTAAAATATTATTCTACACAATACTACAGGAAAACGAAAACCGGAGTAAGAAAACAGAAAAAAAACAAACAACATCATTTTCAATACATTGCAACCAATCAACTAAATGGAAAATGAAATTCGAAAAACAAAACCATCGTCCTTTAAACTGAAGGGAAATATTATTCAACGAAACAACGTTTTCTATTGACTTCGGTACGCCTGAAAAAAGCAGGGAAGAGAAGCGGTATCTTGAGATTTGAAGGCGAAGATATGACAAAGGCATTGATTCGTTTCATCTTCCATGTTTACTAAAAAGCGGTGGGTGATAGGACAAGAATTCTGTCTTCGATAATGGAGCACGAACTGTCTCACACAAACTGTAATTTTACATTTTTTTCCTTGTAGTTTAATCTCTCATTCAAGATCGCTTTATAAAAAGATGAAAAGAATACAAAATAAAGACTTTTAACACTGAATACACTAATAGCGTCAGGATCGGAAAAGAACAAAATTTGGTCAAGAGAGAAAAGATGAAAAAGAAGGATTTAACCCAAGACACGTGTAGATCCAGTTAGGTACCCTCGGGATTGGCACCCCCTTATACACTAAAGTGAACCCCAGAGGGTACATATTTTACCTACCCTTTATAGAAGTTGGGTATGGCTTATGCCTGAGCCCATTTCACGTTTCATAGCCTCAGAAAACCAAAAAGTAATTTTCGACAAACTGTCCGTCCGTCGTATGTAAACAAGACAGCGGCCACAGAAAAAAACAAGAATTTTGGTATAGGGGACTACAGTGTGCTCTTACAGGACTCATTTAAATTTAACAAATTGAATTAGCAATGTTAAAATGACATTTCGGCCTTACAGGATCTCATAACTTTACAATAATCACATTTTCTAGGGAGGTGAGGTTTTGAAATTATATTTCTGACATTAACTTCGTTGTTTGTCATCGTAGAGATGGTGTTGGTACCAATACATCCAGAATTGAAATCTGCACATTTGTACCTAACAAGTTGAATAACACTTAAGATATGAACAAAAATACATTATGAGATTTTTTTAAAATTTCAATAGAATTCTATATGAGCACACTATTGTCCGTTATAGCAAATTTCAAATCCCAATGTTGATTTTTGTAGGAAACGATTGTGCCTACATGCAAAAGCATACTGAAAATGATTTTTTATGTTTCCTTGAGACATGAAACGTGAAGATCAATAAAAAAACAGAGGTTGAAAGTAAATTTCGTATAATTGGTAAATAAAAGAAATTGGCTTCAAAATCAGTACGTCCTCCGCATCGGAAAGTAAATCGGCTGACACTTTACCTTGTACACACTTCTAAGTAAATTCCCTACTTGCTGTTTTAAGAAAACAAACAAAAGAATTCAGGTATTAGAGAAATCTTATGATATAGAGTTGATAAATCCGTTACAAACATACTGGTTGTATTATATGTTTTCTCTTTTACAAATCTGACCTTAAGCTAACTTGATTCATGGGCGTCATCACCAGTTCATTATTGGGGGGGGGACATATGCCGGGGGTCTGGTGGTATGGAAATTTTTTTAAATTAAACTTCTCAAAACATCCTTTTTATGCATTTATTTTAATATTTTGTCAGCAAATAAAGTACACTAAAACAATAAATCTAATTATTATATCTTTTTTAAGCTGAGCGGAGAAACAAACCTTCTGCGTAATGAGTCAGATCAGATTCAAGACGAGATGACGATACTCCACACCGACAAACTAACTACAAACATACTGGGATTTATTGCATACAACTATTAGAATTAACAAAATTAATTCTATTTGCGTTTGTAACAGAAATGTAATGTTAAAAACCCTAGTAAAGACAAAGCCCGATGTTTACCTTTTAAGGTTTTAAGTAAATCATTCGTTTTTAGCAAAAATATTTTTACATCTCAAATATTGGGGGGACGCGTCCCCCCCCCGTGATGACGCCCATGCTTGATATGATTACTAAGAGTGCTAAAACATTTACAAACTTTCTCACTCGACCCACTTCAAAACAAAATAACAACGAACAACAAAAAATGATAATGAAAAATCGACGCCATCTTTGAAAAAAAAATAGTTAAATGAAGATCCTGAGTTTGTTTCCTTTATCCCAAAAACATGAACTCAAAGGAAATTCTAACTTTTCCTTAAATACCTTTCTGTTTTCATCGCTTTATAAATAAAAAAAAGAACGTAAAATAGTGTCGCGAAAATACGACTCATGATTAAGCGGTCACAAAGGGCCAACAAGAGGAGAATTCTTATCTTGACTCTGTGGGTGAAGGGGTTTACGCCAACTTTATAAGGTAGGTTAGGTTAGTTTAGATTAAGTTAGGTTAGGTTCAGGCGCTTACCAGTTGTGAAGATTTCAATGAGAGCTTGTACCGTTTTAAGATTAGGGACAATCCGAAATGTTACTACTGTGAAGAGAGAGTCCGTGGAACATACAGTCTTCCACTGCACGAGGTGGCAGACTGGTGGGGAGGGAGTTGTGAGAGAATTTGGTTTTAATGTCCGATTTTAGGAACTTAATTTCAGCTTCGCTGGATAGTAGGTAGAACTGGAGTGCTGTGTCGGAGTATATCACATCCATCCTCAAGTAAAAAGAGAGAGAAGAACGTCTGATGTAGAAAGAGACTACGCTTGAAGTAATGTTTTGATAAACAGTGTCAGACATGACCTTGAAGAATGGGGGAGAGGTGGTATTAGTGGATGTGAGCTCCACACTTTTGGGAGTACCAACCCCTGGATTCGGCTGGCAGAGAGAGACAGCTATTTTTATAAAGTTTTTAAACGGCGTAATGCTAATATGATATTTTCTTCGTCAAATATAAATACATATTCGTAATCAGAATAACATCTAGGTTTATTTGATATCCCACATAATATTTATAAAATTTAAAATTTTCAACGCAATAGTTTTGCCAGAGGTCATTTTTTGTTGTCAATATATTTTACCTACATGTGGGACAATACAAAGAATATAAATGCAGAGTTTGAAATATATAGAATTCGTCGTCTCGTCCGTGTGACTTACAGACAAGCGCGTGAAATATAAAGGTTCTTGGTTTTACCTACGTATCCTAATGAATCCATCTTTTAATGCTTATTGAATTGTTTGTCTCACATCTCACAAGAAATTGCTTTTATACACAACGCATTTCTCATTTTGTGGTTAAATTGAGTTCTATGCGTCATACTGTGTATGATTTGAAATTGCAATTTAATTTTAAATCCAGATATTTTCTCAGATTTGTAGGACACGATTTGTTGAAGTTAGAGCAAAGAGCGACGTGTTTAACACTTTAAATTTGACCTAACCCCAACATAATATTTTTTTCGTTAAATAAATATACATATTCGTAATCAGAATAACTTCTATTTATATCTGATAGTCCACTCATAATATTTTAAACAAACAAATTTTCAACTAGTTAGTTTCCCCCCTTAACTAGCAGATAATTTTTTCTATATATGTAACCTAGTTACTGCTCTGGGTACAAAGAATATAAGTGCAAAGTTTGTAATAAATAGGATTTATCCTCTTGTCTGTGAAGACTAACGGAGACAGACAGACACAAACGTGAAATTTTAAGGGTCATTGATTTTACCTACGAACTCGAAAAAAAGCAATACAGTCCATTTTTAAATAATCTTTCGAGTTCTGGTCTTGATATAAAAATGAAATTTGGTAAGTGGGAACGTAACTTAAGAATTTTTCAAATTACATTTTGTGGTTGTCAATTTTTCACAATACAGGTACTAATTATTTTGATTAAACGTAGCCGTTACAGACTCGAACAAAACGTAATGATTGACTTTTCTCAATAACAGTTCAGCAAATATCGACACAAAAGTAAAAAATCAACATTAGAAATATTAAAGATGATATTTTCGACCCAAACCGATGTATAAACTCGTAAGTAAAAGAGAATTACAGTTAAAAATAGTCAGTATAAAAAACAAAAATGAATCTTAACCACCATTATTTAAAATCCGATTTTAATCTGATAATATATTAGGTTAGGTTAGTTTCTTTTACAATCGAAGCTTGCAATCCCAATGGCAGACATTATTCCCAAAACCACTATTTAAAAAGATTCTGTAGCTAAAAATAGAATGAGAACATATTTCCAAAAACCGCTTTGTTGGCGAGTTACAGCTAGGGAAAGATTTTGCCCGGATTTCTGATTTACGATTAATATGCAGTCATACTGAATTTCACAGGGCATAAATTACGACGTTAATTTGGTTCTATATGTTTTGTGATTTTAAAATAGTAAAACAATAGGTCCCATATCTCTTGTAGTTTTGAGAAAATTATTGTGTAACCCCCAAAAATGTAGTCGAAAAACAAAATATGAAACATTTATTTCTGTGAATAAAAGTCAATAAATACAATGCAAATAGGAACTTTTTTAAATAGCCTTATTTTATTCTTAAGATATATTCAAAAAGATTTGGAGATAAATATTACTGTATTTGAATTCAAAAATGTTATTTTTTTTTGTATATTCTTGGGTGTTGTAGACAATTACCGAGAAATTAAATTTTTAGTTTTCTGTCGATAACTCAGTTATCTTTTGAGCTACAGAAAAATAAATTTGCTTTTTCGCTAAAAGAGCAAAAAAAACGTCACTTTTCGAGATATTAAATATTTTAAACGTCCGCCATTTTGAAATGTACAAAATAAAATCTTGGTTTTCTGGTATACTGGTGAAAGTTTACATAGGCTAAATATTGCGAATATCAAATATTTCTCAATACATTTAAGACATGTCTTTTTTTTAAACAGAAAATGGCCGACGAAGCTTTTCCAGACCTATGTGTATATATGAATTGTTAATTTATAGAATTACTTTCCGAGAGATTGCCGTGTAGTTCTTAACCACCCTGTATAAGAAAGACAAACGCAGAAACATGAAATGCTAACATTATATACAATGTTTTTCCTTGTTGTTTAAAGGCGAAAAACCTCTCGGTCGTCTTAGCTTTATATAGAAAAGAAAGAAGAGAACTTTAAAAAGAGACACTAGTCCTTGAATACTATAATAGTGTCAGGAGGAGAAAAAGAGTCAAAAGAGAGGGATCTAACCCAAGACTACATGAAAAAAGAGGTTCTGAACAGTGAGCACCGCATCTCCAGTTAACAAAGGTCAAAAGATTTGACAAGTCTAGAGGTTATCCGCTGAGCGGCACATTTCTCTGCTACATTCTTTCGCTCACTGCACTCTTATACATGTTGCTAACTGACACTCAGTCTACAGGTTTATTACGTTTGTCAATAGTACATAAGCCAACATTCTTAAATTTATGGTAGTATTATTACACTATAAAACATGTTACAATAAATATTTTCAGAAAAAGCGTAAAAACAATATCTATTTTTTTAAATTAATATTATTATTTAAAACCTTCAAAGTAAATTTTTGAAACTCAATGCGACTAAAATATTTCAATTTCGAATCTAACCTATCATCTTAGAAATCTGTTTTAGCAGAAAAATGTGCCGCTAGCGGAAAACCCCTAGATCTACCAAACCCTAGTGACCCTAGTAACTGAAGACCACCGATGTTCATATACAAAGTGTGCAATAACTAACAGACAAACAAGTTGATAGGGGACATCATGGTACTTACCGAACCCTATTATTTAATATAATACAAGTATATTCTCTAAATATAATCCCCTTTTACAACCCTCGGTGTAGATCCAGCAAGGTCGTCGGGATTGCCACGCACGTACTAATTACAACATTTCAAATACAAACAACGCATAAAAAAAACTGTTTTACATCTTAAATTTCTTTTCTTTGACCGATTTTCTAACCTAACTTTCTCTCGCCCTCAAGGTCAACATAAACAACTATTCAATCAAAACTAACAACGTCACTTAACATTCAATTGTTTCAAACATTTCCCATCGTCACTAACCCAAGATAATTCTTTCATCGACTATATGTGACAAATTTAAAGATTAATATTTAAACAAATTAAGTCTCTTGGGTAACCGGAAGTTGAGTTTAAACAGCTTCCTGTATGCGGCACTTCCGCTCTAGTCACTTAAGCTAAGCGGCGTACTCAATAAAAACCTATGCGAATAATCAAACAGTTGCCATGTCGACAGCGTGTGGCTTACTTTCGATGAAAGTTAAAGTTTAAAATGTTTAAAAAACCGATTTTATCGTTTTGTTAAAATAACTTTATCGATAAATAAACATGTAAGTCTCTCGCTCCGCTCGTGTGGGTGGATTTTCCTTTCATATTTTGTAATCACGTCTCGGGAAAAAAATCATTTTTAAACGCTCATATACTAAATTAGGCCTACAGTAAAGAGGAAGTTTTGTGATGTGTCAAAAAACTAATTTCGATTTGTTTGCGAATATTCTTTAAAATCACTGATAGGTTCAGGTATAATTAGCAAAAAAAACTTGACCTAGGTTGAGGAGGTGTGTTTGGACTCTCCTTCGACAACACTTTGTCGCAGGAAAGTGGTTTCAAAATGTCCTTCGAGAAAATTTTGTTTACGTACAACATTTCGCCCACTAAAAATCATCCAATCGCAATAAATTAGGCACCATTGTAAAGCTAATATTCCAAACTTTCATATTCATACAACTGAAAATCAATAAAACTTGAAATAATACTGGGGGGGGGGGGAAATAACTAAAGTTAGTGTATGGCCGTTAACGCATAAACGTCAACATGTATCGTAGCAGTTCACAAATTACGTCACTTTTATCTATTTCCCTCAAGTCTGCATTTCTGATCTACCAACTCCACAATGACCCTCTTAAAGTACGCTTTTCTCTTTCGTTCTATGCCTTCCAAATATCGTCACTCTTGTAGTTTGCCGTGTACAGACATTCTGCTAGACCATGGGTGTCATCACCAGTTCATTATTGGGGGGGACATATGCCGGGGGTCTGGGGGTATGGAAATTTTTTAAAATTAAACTTCTCAAAACATTGTTTTTATGCATTTATTTATGCGTTTGTAACAGAAATGTAATGTTAAAAACCCTAGTAAAGACAATGATGTAAACCCGATGTTTACCTTTTAAGGCTTTAAGTAAATCATTCGTTTTTAGCAAAAATATTTTTATATCTCAAATATTGGTGGGGGGCGTCCCCCCCGTCCCCCCGGCGATGACGCCCATGTGCTAGACCATTACGGCGACGAAACTCAAAGTCGCGCTTTGACAAAATTTTGTCAATAACGAGACGTCAAAATATCGATTAGTAATTTTTCGAGTTTGGTAATGGTTGCAAAAAAAATTTCAGGACTTTCTTTTAGTATATAGCAGTTTAAAATTGTTGCATTAATTTTGTTTCTACTCTACCTCAAAATCGTACATCCGAAACTGAAATTCCTTCAATTTGTCAGCCATTTTGTGAGATTTTCTAATGAAAAATGTATATTTTTTGTACACTTTATTAAAAAACTTTTGTATAAATTGGCAAAAAAAGAAAAACTTTGTTTATGGTATATACATGCGTTTTTGTGCCGTTTTGGCTTCGGTTACTAAACAGTTTTTGAACAATTTAACTCAAAAATTGTTTTACGTAATATTCCAAAAATGGTTGGATGAATTGGCTATTTTTGATGAATTAAAAAAAAAAAAAAACTTGCAAAATGCACAAAAATGGCCTCCCATTCTGGGAAATTTTACACGCCAGTTCTAGGGTTATAACTATATAATTGTATTTTTTTCAAAGCTACTTGTCCATACTTAATTTTCACGTTATGATTGAACCCTTTAAATTTTTTGATTTATTTGATTTTTGGAAATGATTAGTTTAATAATTTTTATTTGATTTGTATAATGTTTTGCATCATTTATTGGTTACTTATTTTCACACACAGTATATATGAAGTTGCTTGCCGTCCTTTGTATAGTGTGGTGGTTTTATCTGATTACGTTTGTATTTACTCTTAGCTTTGACTACTCAGACCTAGTTTTAGACTCGAGTCATTATCATAGGTTATAGATTTAGTTTTAGTTAGGCTACGTTGGTGTTTTTCTCTTATATGCTCTAGACTTAACGCTTGATAACGGCAGTTGATTTATATTCACGAAACGTCGTTTATTGATTTTTATATATTAAAATGGTGGCAAAACTTTCCAACATGGCCCTAGGCTATGTTGGTGTTTTTCTCTTTTATGCTCTAAATTTAACACTTGATAACGGGAGTTGGTTTATACTCTCGAAACGTCGTTTATTAATTTTTATATACAAAAACGATGTTCCGTTAATTAAACCATTGTTCAAAAATCCAAGAACGGTAAATTGTCTATGTTGGTGTTTTTCATTTGATAGCGGAAGTTGATTTGTCCTCCTGAAACGTAGTGTATTACTTTACTTATATATACATAAATCATAACCATATTAATATGATAAATACGGTTGGGAATAAGTTTACAAACAAAAACAAAAACTAAACCTTGACCTTTATTAATAAAAACTGTATAACTTATCATATGACCGGTTCTGTACTAACTTTAAAGATATAGATGGTAACAAAATCAATCATAGACACAAAAATTACTATTCAACTTAGAAAGTTCATGCAATGTTATTACTCAGTTATTATTTTCTTTTCAGTTTTGTCGTTTAAACATTCGGTTTTAAAGATAAAAATAGTGTAAAATTTTGACATAAATTCTCACAAATAACACCTCCATTCAAACGAGTTTCAACGACAATGTGATCATCTTCAGGGATGAGCGCGCTACAATAATCAAACTACAACTATGACGTGTTTCATCAACAATGTCGCCATCTTCAGTGACACATTTGCTACAACAATTAAACTATAACTACAATTAATGCATCACTGAAGATGACGAAATTGTCGTTGAAACGCGTTTGAGTTATTAAACGTATTACTTGTAATTATTTTAAAACTTTTAAAACATCTCACAAGTGACGCTCTATAAGTATTTATTTGTAAAAATAATACTAAATCACTCTTGTGAGTCGAATAGATTTCATACGTTTGAAAACCTAATCTGTAAACGGATAAACGAACCCTCGTCGATAAATCGAAAGACTACTGATTACATTTTTATCTAACGATATATCGCTATTGTATTACTCGTAAAGTTTTTTTTTTATATTTTGTTTCGTTGTAAAATCTGAGAAACGAGCTTAGGTTACAATGTGTTTAATGAATCCTTACGATCTGTATCGTGTTGGAGGTAGAGGCAAACTTTTTGTTAGGTTAGGAAAACCGTTACGGTAATCAGCTGTTAGGTCTACTACCTGCGCGACCAGCTGTTTTGTAAAGTACAGCTGCTCCCATAGTGTACTTCTCAGCGTACATCTTCTAATGTTACTTTTATTATATCAAACTTTTCTGTTTTGGTATTTTCTCATGAGGGCATTACGTATCCCTATATGTTAACTAAAACACACTTTTCTCAAAATCTGAAATTGTTTTGGAATATTTTAAAACAAGCTTTTTTGATGTAATTCACATTTATTTGTCTACTGTTTTGTATCAGATTGGCCAACTTTAAAAAAAAAAAATTGAGCAAACACCAGAATGTGTACTATTTGTTGTGTAGGTCAATAGGTTTTTCACGTGATATATGTTAAGCTTTAGCACATGTGAAACAGCCTCCACTCGCTACGCTCGTGTCAGTGGAACCCTGCCAGATATTGTAAATTAACGAACATCATATTTTCATCTATAACTTTCATTATTTGTCATCGTAGAGGGTTGGTACCATTACAAGCAGAAATTTTTACAGAATTTAGTGGGTTATAAGTTGAATAACACACGAAATATGAACAAAAAACTGTTTAAAAAATGGCGCCATTTTGAAATTTTCACTTCTATTTTTCAGAATTTCATTAAGGTTTTATATGATTACACTATAGTCCCTAACGAGCCTCTTAGATGACGTGTAACAATTTTCTCGTATGCGAAGGAGCTACGCTACGCTCGTATTGGTGACTCGGCCCTACACGGTCTGTAAGAATATCATATTTCTTGGGAAGATCAGTGTTCAAAATTAGATTTTTAACAATAACTTCGCTATTTGTCATTGTAGAGATGTTAGGTTGGTACCATTACACGCAGAATTAAAATCTGCAAAGTTCCATCTAATTTAGAGCGTTATAAGTTGAATAACACACGAGATATGAACAGAAAACTGTTTAAAATGGCCGCCGTTTTGACATTTCGATTACATTTTTCTTAATTTCAATAAGGTTCTATATGAGCTATAATCCTCGAAACCAAATTTCATATTATCTTAATTATTGTGGCCACTATCGTGTTTAACTACAGATAATATAGACGGACGGACACTTTTCTGAGTCCATGAAACGGATCAGTCAAAATTAACCTTAAAACGAGAGACAACAAACTCGACAACAGTTGTTGAATCCGTCACATAACCTCATATCGCTACAATGTATGTGACATTTAAAAGAACATTACAAACAAATCTCAAATGCACGCAGTTTTAGATAAGACTAATTTCCATTTTTGAAAAAAATCTAATACTACCAACCAAACGATAACAAAATATAAAACCACAGCCCATTGGATCATGAAACAGATAACCAGTAATCTAATATCTTGCTGCTCGGTTCTTTGAAATGGCGCAGTGTTGCCAAATCTCACAAGGGTAGTTGTGAGACCAATGTTTTCAAATCGGATAGTAGAACTTGTTATACCCGCAGTAACGGTCCCAACTCGCAGAGCACACAAAAAATATTGTAAACACAATTAAAATAAACCTCCCATATGGCCCATTCTACTTCTGGATATAATTTTCGGAGAGTGTGTTTCTACGCTCGTTATAACCTCAAATTTTTACATCCTGCGCGTTTTTTTAAATGAGTTACGTGGACGTTAAAAAATAATTGTATTCCCCAACAGTTGGTTACTAATTAGATACGCACTGTAGGGTAATTTTTGTAATCGAAAAATATTTCAAACACTGTTTTTGATCGATCTTTTCATTTCATAACATGGAGAAATCGAAAAATTTATTTTCATTATGGAGTCCGTAATCGTAAGAACAGCTACAAGTTTAAGATGAGGAAATGGTGTTGTTAAACCTTGTTGTTAAAAGGCGAAATATCTTGCAGGCGACATCGCCTTAACATAAAATAAAGACCTTTTCAGCCCTCGAATATTCTAATAGCGTTATGAAATCTCAGATATCTAAGTAATGGAAAAAGTCTGTTACGCGGAAATAACCTTTTGAGGTACCATGAGACAGAAAGGTAAAGCTTAATTTTGGTAATCGTCAAAAATTTTGACCTCTCTTATTTGACAAATCTTCGGACTCAAGAAATATAAAAAGTGATTTTCAACATACTGTCCGTCCGTCAATCGTCGCCTGTGCGTAAACACGACAGTGGGTAAGAAAATAAAGATAATAAAATGAAACTTGCTATAGAGGACTATAGTGTGCTCATACAGAACCCAATTGCAATACACAAAATTGGATTGGGAAATGTAATTTACGGCCACTTTAAACAGTTTTCTGTTCATATCTTGTGTATTGTTTGACTTATAAGACACAACATTAGATAAAACTATGCAGATTTTAATTCTGCGTGTAATGATACCAAACCCCACCTCTCTACGATGACAAATAGCGAAGTGATAGTCCAAAATGTTATTTCGAACCCTGATCTTCTCAATAAAATGTTCGTACACTCTAGACCAGGCAAGGCCGAGTCACTGATAGGAGCGTAGTAGCCATCCTTCATACGTGACTCTTCATATAAAACTCTATTTAATTCAGAAAAATCGAGTTGAAAATGTCTAAATAGCGGCCATTTTAAACATTTTTTGTATATATCTCGTGTATTACTCAACTTACAAGACACAAAATTAAATACAAATTGAATATTTTAATTCTGCTTGTAATGATACCAACTCCACCTCCTATACAATAACAAATAGCGAAGTGATAGTCCAAAATGTTATTTCCAACTCTGATCTCCTTAGAAAATATGCGACATTCAAAAACATACGACATCTGGGAGGACTGAGACAACGACACGACTGTAATGGACAGCATCTAGGCCCGAGACACGATATTCCGGCCATATGTAAGCACGATAGCGGCCACAAAAATAAAGATAGAAATGTAAAATTTGCAACAGAGGACTATGTGTGCTCATATAAAATTGAAATTCTAAAATTTCAAACCCCATTGTAATTAAGAAAAATAGAATTGAAATTGTCAAATTGGCGGGCATTTTAAACTTTTTTGTATATATCTCGTTTGTACACTAAATGTACGTTTTCACATTAAATTAGGTAACCATTTGTAGATTTCAATTCTGCATGTAATGGTACAGGATTAGATTTCGAAATAACATTTTTTACAAAAAGTTTGCTATTTGTCATCGTAGATAGGTTAGGTTTCGAAATTACAATTTTTTACAATACGTTTGCTATGTGTCATCGTAGAGGTTAGGCTTTGAAATTACATTTTTTAACATTAAGTTTGCTATTTGTCACATTAGAGAGGTTAGGTTTCGAAATTACATTATTGACAATAAGTTTGTTATTTATCATCTAGAGAGGTTAGGTATCGAAATTACAATTTTTTACAATAAGTTTGCTATTCGTCATTGTAGAGAGGTTAGGTTTTGAAATTACATTTTTTTAACATTAAGTTTGCTATTTGTCTCATTAGAGAGGTTAGGTTTTGAAATTACATTATTGACAATAAGTTTGTTATTTATCATCTAGAGAGGTTAGGTTTCGAAATACAATTTTTACAAAAAGTTTGCTATTTGTCATCGTAGATAGGTTAGGCTTTGAAATTACAATTTTTTACAATACGTTTGCTATGTGTCATCGTAGAGGTTAGGCTTTGAAATTACATTTTTTAACATTAAGTTTGCTATTTGTCACATTAGAGAGGTTAGGTTTTGAAATTACATTATTGACAATAAGTTTGTTATTTATCATCTAGAGAGGTTAGGTTTCGAAATACAATTTTTACAAAAAGTTTGCTATTTGTCATCGTAGAGAGGTTAGGTTTTGAAATTACATCATTGACAATAAGTTTGCTATTTATCATCTAGAGAGGTTATTTTTCGAAATTACATTATTGACAATAAGTTCACATTTGTCATCTTAGAGAGATGGGGTTGGTAACATTACATGCAGATTCTGAAATTTTTTAATCTAATTTAGCATTTAATTTATCTTAATTTTTGTGACCCCTATTTTGTTTGGGTACAGAAGACAAAGACCATTGACGGACGGCGTGTCGAAAGTAATTTTTCCTTTCCCGAGGCCATGAAACATAACATAAAGACCCCTCGGTCTCGAATACTCTAATAGTGTCAGGGTTGGAAGAGAACAAAAGTTGGTTAAGAGAGACTAGATAGGACAGATGAAAGAGAGGGATCTAACCCAAGACTACATAAAACACGTGTAAATTACCGTCAAACGTGTACTCTCGTACTGAAAATCAGCCCCAAAGGGAAATAGATTAGCGGATGTTTCTTTATATTTAAAAACTTAATCCATTTTCTAATACCAACATTGTAAACGAAATAAAAAATTAAAATTTGAATATCAGCGTATGTGAAGTATATTCAAGATAAACAACTACGCGTCTATACGACGAACTACGTAGAAGCCATTCGCATGATGTCATTGTGAGCCATTATTAGGGGTAGAGGAGGGGGGGAGAGAGAGAGAGAAAAAAATAGTTTCTCGACCATGATGGCGGAATAGTCAATAACCTAGGCCAACTACTCAGAGTGACTCACTACTCGCATCCCTTGGCTAATATCGATCCGATTTTTCTTGTCGAGTCCTGCGTACTGGAAGGAAAGCTTAACCCCCTCCCCCCCACGACGCCCATATCACGGCGTTCTCACTCTCATTCATAGAGAGGGACGTCACTTTTACTACCTTACTAGAAAGAGGAAAATTACTCACAGATACGTGTTTACGTGTCTCTGTGGAACACAGATATCTTCCTTGTTCTGTGACTTTAAGCTTAAATTGCAGATGTAAACGTTGACTAACTCTATACAAATATTGCACCAACTTTCTCGCGCATTATTAAAACTGAAAATAATACGTCGTTAATACATACATAATATATTTATCCGTTTATTTATTTTTCTCAGACAGCATAGAACAGATTTTTGAATAACCGAAAATTCCAAGAGTGGTTTTAATTTGATTTTGTTTTTGTTTCAAAGTACGCTCTCAAGGTTTCAGTTATTGTGAGTGCAGTCTTGGCAATCCCGAGGTATCCAAGCTCAATCTACACCTTCTTTCGTGTAATCTTTGGTTAAATCCTCCATCTTTGCTATCAGTTCTCTCTTAACGCTGTTTTTCTCTTCCCATCCTGACACTATTAAAGTATTCGTGGGGTAAAAACAAGGATCCTTATAATTTCACGCGATTGTCTTTTAAATCGCAACCAGTCTACGCAGACAAGACGATAAATCCTATATATTTCAAATTTTGCATTTATATAAGCTTACTTTGTATTGTCCCATATATAGAAACACTAGCAGAGTACCCGTCCTTTGTACGGGGTTAACGTGTAGATAATTGAGTGTTAAGGGAGTTTTCAAGGTCTGTGAAGGATTTTCTAAATAAAAATAGGCCTATGAGTTAACTAGGGAGAATGACCATGTACAATTTCAGCTCAATGGGTCCAGTAGTTTTTACGTGATTGAGTAACACACAGACAGACACCGTTAGATTTTAATGGTTGGTATTTTCAGTGTTTTTAACGTAATTGTATTATTTTTAAGTGTTCGTTGAAACCCCTGCGTATCCTACTGTGGTCATGAAAGAGAAAGAAAAAAGACCGCTATTTAGGAAGACACTGAAAATTTTATTCCTATAAACTACTATCTAACATGAAAAAGCTTTAAATGTATAGTTTTAATTTAAAGTTATTATTAAATTTGACTTTCACTTAATTAGATTGGCAATGTTGAGAGTAATACACTAAGAATGTTGGAAGTACATGGTTTCTAATCAGTTGAAAGAAGCAACTCCATCGGTCAAAGAGAAATGCCAGCCGCCGTTTTGGTTTTAGTGATTTTTTAAATCTTTTATTTAGAGCCGATTTTTAACTAAAAACATTAACCTTTTAAGTACAGTATTTTGTATATCATAAGCATTAAACATTTGAAAAGAAGGAATGTAAGAAGCCTCAGCTCGTTTCACCTTTGTAGTTTAGAGAAAAATTTAATTTAGCTTTTTTTTAAATATGCTTAAACGCAAAAGTTTTTCAAAAGATTTCTTAGTGAGCACCTATTTATTACCTATAAGGAAGCTATATTCCAAGTTTCATAGCAATCCGTTTCATAGAAATCGTGATGAGTGAGTCAGTCAGTGAGTAGTATTTGGCTTATATATAGATATAGATATAGCTGTGACACAAAAACGACCTTGGTGGGGACAAAACATATAGAGTTGAAAATTTTGTTTGTAATAATATATGTGGGGTATCAAATAAATCTAGAAGTTATTCTGATTACGAATATATATTTTGATTTGACGGGAAAAAATAAGTTGGAGAGAGTCCAAATTTTAAGTGTCAGATATCATGTCCCCCTCCTTTAAATTGAACACGGCGTGACCTACAAGTATGATCAAAAACTATTTGGATTTGAAATTAAATTTCAGTGCAAAATCATATATAGTTTTCTGTATGACGAACACAACTTAATTTAACCACACAATGAAAAAAGCGTAGCGTATAAGTTTTAAAAGCAATTTTTATGAGATGTGTGACAATTTAATAGATTTGTATTGATTTTTCTACGGACATAGTAGGGTCCGTAGGTAAAACCAAAGACCATGATAATTTCACGCGGTTGTCTGTCCGTCTGTCTGTAAGTCACAACCCGTCTACACAGACAAGACGATAAATCCTATATATTTGAAATTTTGCATTTATATTCCTTGTATTGTCCCACATATAAGAAAAATAATATAAACGATCTTTTTAACCGTGCGTTAAACTCCATATAATATGTTATTGTTTTTATATATTATCAGTTATAACTTTAAGATAGTTCGGAGAGTTGTAATGTCTAATAATTTGTATTAACATTTTTCATGCTTTAATTTTCTAAATATTTGTTACAATCTAAGCTGCCTGTTTATAAAAAATAACTGTCCCTGTATGTCTACGTTTTGGCCTCACGCTGAACTGTTTATTTTTTATAAAGCGACGATGACAAGGAAAAAGGAATACAATTCTCCAAAATTTAAATCTCCGCCGTTACAATGTGGACCAAATGGCAAGGACCAAGGACGATGCAAGCTGTGTGTACTATTTTGTCTGCGACATGTTTGGGTAGGTCCAACATGGCGCCCTACAAACAAACATACCAGCTGGCTTTACAGTTCCCTATAAACATTACGCCTTCCTCAACTGCTCTCTACAAATAGAATTCATTCCTGAATTAAGGAAGGTAGTTTTGATTTTTCGTAGCTACTGTATTTAGGATTTATAGGGGTATATACAGGGTGTCTTTTAAAACTGGGCCACCATTTGGATCTCTGAAACTATAAGTTACAGAAACTTCAAATGAAGGAGCTTACCTATATGTCATCCGTAATAAAACAGATTTGATTTTAAAATTCAACCGCCATTTTCCGATATGGTAAAATTTAAATTATGGAAACCTACATTTGTTATGTTGAATTTTGATTATAAACGAGATTTTTAAACTAGGTTTTTTTAATATTCTTACTCGTTGACGACATATAAGTCCCGAAAAGTTCCATTTAAAATACGTACATGTGAATAAAAACCAATTTTTTAAATATTCTTGTTTTAACATAGGTAATGCATGTATTGTTTTATGAATACTGTTAAATTTAGCGTTTTATAGCAAACATTATTAATTTAACTTTTATTATCCAAACAATTAAGTAATTATTAAATCTTTACACAATGAAGACTAGTCTTGCAGCAGATGTTCAAAATGTCCACCATTGTAGAATATGCAAGCATTAGCTCTTACAAAACAATTATTGATACCTTTTTTAATGTTGTTACGATTAATTGGAAAGAAAGATCCCCTCTAATATTTTCTTTCATTCTTTGACCGTTCTTTAGAGTTCGTTTTTTAGGTGATGTATCCCCTTAAGAAGAAAATCAAAGGGAATAGGTCAGGGGACCTTGTTAGCCAAGATATTTTTCAGGAAATGTAACGTTTAAAAAGCGCACATTTACGTCATTATTATGAGTTGGTTGCTCCGTCTTGTTGGTACATTAATTTAATCATGATATTAAGTAGAAGACCTTCAATGTCATCTTCACCTTATAAAAAGGATGAAAAGATCATAAAATGAAGACTTTCAGACCTTGAATACTCTATAGCGTTAGGGTCGGAAGAGAACAAGAGTTGGTCAAGAAGACGAAATAAGAAAGATACGTGAGAGCGATCTAACCCAAGACTACATGAAAACAAGTGTAGATCCAACTAGGGTCCCTCGGAGATGTCATCTCCCGTACTGACTATAGTAAACCCAGTAAAGTTACACTGAGCGGGAATGGAAGGATCAGAAAACTGTTCACGACAGGAACTCTTCTTGTGGCTACACTGAAGGGGGAACCGAAAGGCACAGTTTAGAGGTGGTAGCAGTTAAGAAGTCAGCTGATGATACTTTTGGTTGGGTTGTGATTGTCACGTGACACGATAATGAGCGAACACTGACGGAAACGTCCGTTCCCTAGTAGAATGGTCGGCTGCAGTGGCTACACTAAGGGGGAATCGAACGGCACAGTTTGGAGGAGTAGCAGTAAAGAAGTCAGCTGATGATACTTTTGGTTGGGTTGTGATTGTCACATGACACGATAATGAGCGAACACTGACGGAAACGTCCGTTCCCTAGTAGAATGGTCGGCTGCAGTGGCTACACTAAGGGGGAACCGAATGGCACAGTTTGGAGGAGTAGCAGTTAGGAAATCAGCTGATGATACTTTTGGTTGGGTTGTGATTGTCACATGACACGATAATGAGCGAACACTGACGGAAACGTCCGTTCCCTAGTAGAATGGTCGGCTGCAGTGGCTACACTAAGGGGGAATCGAATGGCACAGTTTGGAGGAGTAGCAGTTAGGAAATCAGCTGATGATACTTTTGGTTGGGTTGTGATTGTCACGTGACACGATAATGAGCGAACACTGACGGAAACGTCCGTTCCCTAGTAGAATGGTCGGGTGTAGTGGCTACACAGCGAGAACGGAAAGGGAAAATTTTAGTGGATAGTCTCCGGAACATGTAGACAAATCCTTTCTATTCCCAAACAGTGTAGCCGCCTACACTTATTTACTCTGCATCCACCCAGAATTCTTTCCGTTACAGTATCCTCAATGCAGGAATGTGTCTCAGGTGGAGAGGAAAAGAAGAGCCCCCACACTTTGTTTGTTGCGTTTACTTTCAGCGGTACAACCCAAATAAAAAAATATAGACCTCAAATGCTTCTGTGTAAACGTGTACCCTACTTTCGTTCCTTTTATCGGTGTAAATAAGAATAAAACTTTTACAAAAGTCTGTTACGAAGTTGCAACTTTAGGAATTAAAAGTAGATAAGCAGTAATTTGTGTACCTAGTTTTCTTGGAATGGGTTGTACCGTCAAGTCAGGCTAGGGAAGCAAGTAGAAGGGAGGACACGCCCCTTACATCAGACACAATCATAGTCTGAGGCTACTGTACGTTCCCATTTAGTGTCGCCTTACTTTTAAGGAGACTCCCGATTCAATACAGGTCCCAATAGTTTTCATTGTCCTATACAACTACCACGAAGCAGCATGGCGTGGGCATGACTACTGTCCTTGTGCCAGTGATAATGCAGTTTGTTGACATTGCAGCTTATTGTTCGTCTTATCAGTCCAGTATGTATTGTAGCTAGCTACTGTCTGAGAGCTGATAACACAGTTCCGCCGGAATTCATTAGGAATATGTCGCGAGGGCAAGTGGCGAAACCAGAGTCCTACTAGGTTAGGATTGTTAGTGAACACAGTACAATGTGGACAGGTCTAATCTAAAACACGTACGAGCAAAATTGAATTGGTAATTCGGTTTTGGTTCGACGTAATTGTATTTACCGCAATTTTGGGGTTTTTATTTTACTTAAATGATTCAAAACAAACAGGAAAATCGGTAGTAAAGCCTTGATAATTCGAACTCTTGTAATCCGAGATGGACAAAATGTATAATTTATCTAAATTTAAAATAAACAATTTGATCAGGGTACTTACCCATCTCCAAAATACAATACAAGCAGATTCTTTAAATGTAATCCCCAAACGTTGGTTGCTAAGGCTTTGTAGGAAATGTTAAATTGTATTGGTAGATCAATGGGTCTTATCCAGTAGGGTAAGTTTGTTTAAAACAGTTGTTACACAGATTTTCTTAAAAAATCCTAGTATAACAGAATTTGGTTATTAGTAAGGCATTGTAATATCGCAGCTTGTAGTTAGCATAGGGTGGTGATTTTTTCCACGTCGATGGAAAATTTTGATTCGGGCTATCTACAAGGTGTACCAAAATTAAGGTTCTATATACAGTGTTTCGAAAAATATATAACGTATTTTTTCACTACTATTTTTTCATTTAAGCATCAATCCCCCCCCCCCTATTACATTAAATGTGATATACAAAGCTAAGTAAAAATTACTGACACATTGCAATATCAAAAAAATATATAACGTATTTTTTCACCACTATTTTTAAATTTAAGCATCAATCCCCCCCTTATAACATTAAATGTGATATACAAAGTTAAGTAAAAATTACTGACACATTGCAATATCAAAAAAATATATAACGTATTTTTTCACTACTATTTTTAAATTTAAGCATCAATGCTTCCCCCTTATTACATTAAATGTGATATACAAAGTTAAGTAAAAATTACTGACACATTGCAATATCAAAAAAATATATAACGTATTTTTTCACTAATATTTTTTCATTTAAGCATCACCCCCCCCCCCTATTACATTAAATGTGATATACAAAGCTAAGTAAAAATTACTGACACATTGCAATATCAAAAAAATATATAACGTATTTTTTCACTACTATTTTTAAATTTAAGCATCAATGCTTCCCCCTTATTACATTAAATGTGATATACAAAGCTAAGTAAAAATTACTGACACATTGCAATATCAAAAAAATATATAACGTATTTTTTCACTACTATTTTTTCATTTAAGCATCACCCCCCCCCCCCTAATACATTAAATGTGATATACAAAGCTAAGTAAAAATTACTGACACATTGCAATATCAAAAAAATATATAACGTATTTTTTCACTACTATTTTTAAATTTAAGCATCAATGCTTCCCCCTTATTACATTAAATGTGATATACAAAGTTAAGTAAAAATTACTGACACATTGCAATATCACAGCTTGTAGTAACGTAGGGAGGTGATGGACACATCAATGGAAAGCTCTTGATTGGGGCTATCTACAAGGTGTACCAAAATTAAAGTTCTATATACAGTGTTTCGAAAAAAATAGACGTGTTACAGCCGTTTCATAGACTGCATCTCAGAATATTTTGTATTCGAATTAGATACTAAGTTATTAGGAATCGAATTTCACAAGCTTATTTCATTATTACTCGGTTTAACATCAAAAAAATATTTATGTGATAACTTTTTGGAAAGTTGAAAATAATATATAGTCACATTATCAGATAGCATATGTAAATAGCTTCCCAAAGAGTTGTCACATGCTTCTCTTGCGTTTTGGCACAATAAAAATGAAATACGCTTTTAAAATTTGATTCCTCATAAATTAGTATTTAAGTAAAATAAAAAACACAGCTATTATAAATAATTAATGGGGACATTGTTATCCTAATATTTAAAAAAAGGGAATATCAATTTTATACTTTTTCGGTGCAGCCTGTATATAGTTTTGGCGCACCCTGTAGATAGCCTAAATCAGGATATTTGTATTGATGTGCCTATCGACTTTCTAGACAAACCAGAAGCTAAGATATTGCAATGTATGCGGGATTTTTGTTCAATCTTTAATACCATTACTTTCTAAATATCATCTACGAGTATGAGGCTTGAAGCTCTACATATTTATGAAGGAGCTTCCACTCGCTTCGCTCGTCTCAGTAACTGCGTCATTCCTGATCTCGTAGCTATACAAATATACAGTTTGGAACTCTTGGTTTAAACCTACAATTAATTTAACAAAACTTATATTATGTATCCCAAAATGTTCTTAACCACAAAAACATTAAAAACTTTGGGATAAACTATAAAATAAAGATTCAATAAAACATCAAAATTGGTTTAAACGTTTAGGCTACAAGTTCGGTGCAGATACACCCATGGTAACCCATATTGTTTTGAGTTAAATAAAATTTATTTGTTGTAAAAAAAAACACGATTCACACGCGTGTTGAACAATAATTACATTAAAAATCCCCGCTTGATGATTGTGTTAGTGTCGAACATTACAATAAATTATAAAAGAAAGTATAAAAACAACAACAGAGTAGAGTTATTTGAAAACCCGAGAATATAAATTGCTAAACCAAACGTGCTTGAAATTACAGAACTGTGGAACAAAACAACGAGAGGCGAAAAAAAAAAAGTTAGATAATTTAAAGTTAGAATCGAGTTTGGGAACGCATAGGTAGAGTGGAATATTGGTAAAAAACAGAGTCGGCAAAATGTAGAGATTAATCTGTAGCCTTGGCAAGGTGCCCGGGGGTGGGGGGTGTCATATTTCCCCGAGTTTTGGCACAGAGCCCACAGGGTGAAAACTAGTCGCCAGAGAAAGTTGACTATTGTCCTTACCTCTTCGCCTCCGCCCCGAAATACATTTCAAAGCGAATTTTAACAAATCAATGTAAAAATAGTGACACGGTGAGTGTTGAAGAATAATTGAAAATTAAATTGCTTTTTCCTTCATAACGAAATCTTTTAGTGGAAAAATTAAGGGTGAGCAGTAACACAGGGAGAAAAGAGCAGATTGATGTAGGTAACGTTAAAAGTGTTTGAAACATTCCGTGCCAACGTTTAAGATACGTTCGGCCACATTTTCAAGAAAACTCCAAATTTACAATTAGCCTCAGGTGCTCACTTACAGTGAGTACAGGCGTGGCGTTTCCGAAGGATACTAGCTGGATCTACAACTTTGTTTTCATGTAGTTTTCGATTATATCTCTTTCATCTTTTGTATAAGGTTTCTCTTAACCAACTCCTATTCTTTTAATCCCCTGACGTTACATACATAGTATTCGAGGGCTAGGGGTCTTTATTTTATGTTCTTCACACAGAATGGCAGAAAAGAACCTATCGCCCTTCCTATTTTTTAAAAATATTTAGGATATTTGAATTCTTTTTCCACCAATCACTTTAGCTGACAGGGGGAAAACATTAAAAAAGCAGTTTTATGTTATTTTTAATTGTGAGGTGGATGGGGATCAATGATTTCAAATCTCACGTCTGCCTTTTTTACGTCTCCCTGAGAGAAGAAAAATAACATAAAGAACAATAAATTCTGACCACCCAAAACACAATGGCTGCCAAAAGAGTTATTTTATAAAACGACGCATGACATAAACGTGTTTTTGCGTAATATTAAATGTTCAAATTGTTCTCCCTGTATCCCCACATAGTAGAAGTACAGCCACGTACAAACATTTTTTCAATAGTTTGGTCGCTTCATCTTCTGCATTTTGTTAATATCAGAATATCCGGATAGTACAATCACACTTAAACACAAATATCGGGATATTTAAGAGATTCCCCACAAAACAAGGGTTACCATTGATTTTACATACTTAAATAGTTTGCTTATCTCCATGGTATGGTTTGAAGCTCAGAAATTAAAGTTTCTAGTGCTGCCATCTAACGACCCACTTCAGGAATAACATGTCGTATTACATACTCCGACTCCTCCGACACTAGCGTACTCTGTACCTTAACCCTCAAACTATTCAACCCAAATATTGAGCTTCACATTATCGCCTGGATTTCTTCTTAGACATAAATTCAATGGTTTTAGCCAAACCACCCGACATCATATATATTTTTTAAGAATGTGTTTAACCAGAATATAGTTTTTCATTTGGCTAACCGAAGAAATTTTCTTATCCCAGAGCAAAACAAAATTTAAGTAGGACTATCGAATTTTCTGTTTGATTGACTAAACGTCCTCGCGTTCAGTTCTCTCCCCATCTCCTATCACGCCCCAGAAGTCCGACTACCTGGCCAATACCATATTGTAGAAACCTCCAACAGCCTCTTCGTCGGTTGTAATCTGTATAAACGTATTACACATTATCTGTAACAAATAGACCCCCCCCCCAGTTCATTCTATATTGTAATATGTGTTGATGAGTTTAATTGAAACTAGTTATAAACAAAAGCGACGCACCTAAAATACCGACTCACACCCAATGATAAATAAGGAGAAAGAGAGTTCATCCATTATCAGCAGCACCACTACCACTTTCTTAAGTGCATGTCCCTGGGAGCGCAGCCCTCAGACAAGCTGAGCATGCTCCTATGGTACTATTATTGGCTATGTCTGAATTCTCAGCTTCGCCCAAATCCCCTGAATGGTCGCGACCCCGTGATCATAAATGAGCGACCTTTCATGACCGCTACGATTTCAGATTCCCTTCATGTTTCGTTAAGGACTTGACATAACACTCCAGATCGATTGATCTTCCGTGCATATGTATATTGTAAAAACTGTTTCCTTTTTCAGTTTTGAAAATTTAAATAATTAATTTTGTTCCTGTTGTTCAACTTTTCAGTCATAATCGCCTTACACAATAAAGACTCCCTAGCCCTCGACTACTCTAATTGCGTCAGGCTCGGAAGAGATCAAGAGTTGGTTAAGAGAGATTTGAAAAGAGAGGGATCTAACTCCAACTAGTATACTTCGGTATTACCAAAACCGTACTCGCAAGAAGTGAGCCTATGAGGTGTAATGACGACTGTCGCGGTACTTTTAACTTGTATACTCTCACACCATAATTAGTTAAGATTTGTCACAATGACTTGTGTTGTTAAGCACAGTAATCATCGCTTTGTACAAGAAAAGAGTACAAACCTTGCATACTTTAATAGCGTCAGGGTCGGAAGTAAACAAGAGTTGGTTAAGAAAGACCTAATACGTAAGATAAACAGAAGAATCTAACCCAAGACTAGATGAAAATCCTGCTCGTTCCTCAGGTCCGCCACATCCGTAACTCCTAATTAGGTAGCCACCAGTGGCGGATCTATGGGGGGGCTTTCGGGCTGAAGCCCCCCCCCAAAACCTTTAAAAAATGTTTTGTAAGAAAATTTAAAGTTTGCTCAAAAGCACACAAGGCGTTTGCGGTTCCTTTACAGCGACTAGTGATGAAGACAATGACAGTGTTAGTTCTCAGACCATCACTCCAAGTCTCCAAACAAAAATTCCAACTGTGTCCCCGTCATTATTTATTCATGTCTAGCCAGTAGAACTACTCTGAAATATTAAATGTACGATGTACTTAAAAATAAATCCTTTTCACATTTTGAATCTGCCTTTTATTAACTTTAATGTATTTCATTAGTAAATTAGTAAACAAAACATCCTGAAAACCTTTAATATGAAACACACGTTTTTACTCCATAAAACAACGTTAAACTACTGTTTTGGTCGCTTCATTATATGAAAGTCCTTTCACAAAATTTTCCCCTGTTCAGCCCCCTCCAAAATAAAATACTAGATCCGCCACTGGTAGCCACTGAGGAGTATTGGAATAATTGATAATTATAATAGATCAGAGCGATAATCCCGTTGGAGGGGCTATTCAAAATGGCCGCCAAAAATGACAAAATTGCTAGAACTAGAGCGTTGTAACATCTAAGATTTTGAACGATCATATGAAACATATTCGGAGGGGGGGGGGGTTCATAATTGGTGCTTATTTACTGGTCTATAATTCTAAATTTTTCATTAAGGCAACTTCGTGATCCCCCTCCCTCCGAAGAAAATTTATATTTTAGCCTGTATATCATACCAAGTTACAAACATCAAAATACAAACCTTAAAAAAATAATGTTTTTACGTAATGGAATAATATTTAAATAAATATTAAAAATCCAATAATTATATGCACGTAGGAACTACTTTAAAACAAAATTAAAATATCAACAAAAAGAACTTTGCACGCAACAGATGTGCTAAAAAGATAAGGCCAGAATTTCTTCTAATGTTTTTTTTATATCCGCTCGATTGTCGCCTCGTATAACACATGCAGATCGCAAAGCTGACCAAAAATGAGTTTGTAGAAGCTAGAGGAACTATCTACAGCCGTGACAATGCCCTGGGATCCTAACTAGATTTAAAACTTGTTTCATATAGTCTTGGATCCCTTTTTTTATCTCTCTTGATCATCTCTTGTTCTCTTTCGACCCTGATGCTATTGGAGTATTCGAAAGTTAGAATACTCCAATTCTTTATTTATTTATTTTTTATGTAAGGCGATGATGACAGAGAGGTTAAAAAAGAGGGGGATGGGAGAAAACAGTGGCCATTTCGAAATTTTCTGAACATTATGAATAGTAAAATCTAGTTTACGTACTCATTTGACTAAATCTAAACAGAAGTAAGGTTATTATTTTACTAATATTGAGATATTATCGTTAAAATATAAATTTTTTGTTATAACTCTTTTTGTTTTAATCGTACAACACAAATTCACCTATCTTTGAATACATATTTTGAATACTTGTCAAAATAAGCCACATAGGAGGAATTGGGGTAATATAAAAAAAAATAAAAAAAAAAAAAAAAAAAAAAAAAAAAAAACGCCAATGTGGTACAACGTTCAAAGAGCCTGTTAATGTTCATGTCTGATTTAAATTTGTTATTTAAAAAAACATAATCTAGTTGCAGAACTTATAATCCAACATAGCAGATATTTTAAGTAGCCATTTTGAAATTGATGAGATAAAACTGCTATGTTTAAATGTTTGGTCTTTCAATTTTTTTTAAATGGGGTATAATGTAACAAATATTTAAATTTCTAGAAACAGATCCTATCCCCCCCCCGCTAGACAACAAAAAAACAATGTCCCCATTTGGTTAAAAAAAAACAATGAACTTGTTCATATTCAATAAGCAGATAAAATAAACACCAAGCTGGATCTACGCCTTTTTATGAAGTCTTGGGTTAGATCCCTCTCTTAATAATCCCTAAAAGGGTCTCCCTTGACCAACAGTTGTTCTCTTACGACCCTGGTGTTATTAGAGCATTCGATGACTAGGAGTTATCATGCAATTTTCTTCTTTTTTCAATAAAGCTATGATGACCCAGAGGTTGTTCTCCTTTGAGCAAGAAGAGAAAAAAAACTTGAAACCGTTTGCCTATAATATATTTGATACGGGTAGTCTGAACATCTGGTGATACAGTCGTAAAAAGAAAATAATAATACAATACTATGGAACTGCATATGATAGAAAAGTAAATAAAACAATTACTGTACATAACATGATATAATACATGATATCGGTTCTGTAGCGTTAATGGATGAATGTCATGTCAAATTTACGACCCCGTGAATAGGCGGGTATTATTACAATACGGTTTAAATGAAAATGTCGACGACAAAACTCAAAATAATTGACATTGGAGTCGGAACTTTGTCACTCAAAGTTAAGAGTTTCTTTTCGTAATTACAACATGAATATTGTAGTGGAACTACTTTTAAACCTAAAAGCTTACTTAGAACGTGTATTTATCAAAGCGGAAGTGTAGGAAGATGATCTCAGATGTCATGAGTGGAGAGTAGGTCTTTACGAGGACTTTTTCGGTAAGTTTTCACTCTAGTAAAGAGTGGAAAGAAAAGAATAATATCCGAGCAGTCTTGTCTGGAACACGGCGGCTCTGTAATCAAGGGAAAGTCTGGGTATGGAGTGTACAGTTCATATCCTAAAAATTCTCTCAGCATAACTCTAGGAATATACAGCAAAATTAACCCAAACCGAAGTCTCCACAATTCTGGCTTGTCATAACTTAGGTATAGATAAACTGAGAGGCTTGCTAAGAAAAACATGGGAATTGGGAATTGCAGAAGGTGCGTAATAAATAACTGGAGAACAGCGATTGAAAAAATTGAATGGAGGCAGAAATTGAAAAAGGGCGTGGCCCAACAATGGACCGCCATTGTGTAGTTGGATGCCTGGATAAAATGTATTTTCAAGTTGCACATTAAAATTGTGATAATTGTTGTTTGAACATATTGTAAATGATAATATGAGAGAACAAATTCTACGTGTTTTTTTAATATTCTAGTTTTAAAAAACTACAATAAATTCAAGTAGATCTGACGTAACCTAAACTATAACAATGTGAACGTTAGTAAAGAGAACTTGGTTGAGAACCACAATAACATAGAACCAAACACAAAACAATACAGACTAAACATCAAATCACTGTTAGAGAACTGTTAACTCCTCACAATTAAAGATAATGTTGATACTAACTAAATAACTACGCATGCGTATCATACAAGAAGAACCCTACCTTCTTCTCCGTGAGCTTCTCGCATCGTCTCATCTTGCAGATCTGATGACTCTTATCGTTACGACAAGGAGCACAATCACCACAGTTGTCTTTCCTCTGACAGCCAATACACTCCCCACATCGTTTACGTTTCTTCTTCACCGGTTTCTCCCCGTTATCGCAGTCATCATTGTCCATTTGCCCTTGACCGGACATACCGCCCATCTGATGACCGGATATTAACGGCGATTTAAATCCGGCCGTACTCGATATGGCAGCAACTTGACCGGAACTTTCGACACTCGAACTACCGACACCGTCACTTTCAGTAGAACTCTCTAAACTTGACGCTCTAACTTTTCGTCTTTCTTTCTTCCTCGAATCTTGAAGGCCCAACGGTGAACGGCTTTCTTCCAGTTTCATTCCGTCCGTGTCTAACATAGAATTTTGGTAGATACCAGCTTGTAACTGTGTAACGATGACGGGTTCAGTTTTAACGACCGTCAGCAACGTCGTCTGTTGAGGGTGTTGTGCTTGAGGAGCTGTTACGTAAGCGTTCCCTTGCAGGATACCCGGTCCTGGAGCGGCTAATCCTAGCTGATGATACTGGGCGTTATTTAACCCTGGAGGACTTTGAAATAGATGGATATGACGTTCGTCAAGGAACTGTTGTTGAATTGCGGGGATCTCCCGAGCTTGTACAGGAGCTGGGACTAGAGGATAACCTCTCGGGTTTACGTTAACAGTTGACAATGTATGAAAACTAGGAAGACCTGATGACGAGCTACAAGGGGATGGAGGCGCAGGTGTTAAAGTAGTTAAAGTAACACCTTCGCCATTTTGTTCCTGAGGAAATGCGTTAAACTGTGACTGGAATGATGGAAGTTTATTGGCAATCGGTGATGTAGGATAGTCGTTCATCGACTTGACTGTATCTTGCGACGTACTATCAATGGGTTTACTTTCCCAAGGACGGTATTGAGGTTGCGGTATGATCATAGGAAAACCATCACCGCGATCTAACAATCTCCCTGTTAGGCCTTCACTGTAATATTCCCAGCCAGATAGATCTAACAACCGACTTGATAATGTTTCAGCACCAAAACTGTCACCTCCCAGTCTGGAGTTGAGCCCTTCGGTGATGTCCGCAGCCGAGAACGAACTGAATGGTGGAAGACCTGAGGAAGACGATGATTTTGAATTTGGATCAGCACCGGGATCTGGTACCGTGGAGGAAGGCGTTGGGGGTTGCGAGGGAGGAAAACCACCCCCTCCGCCCCCAAACTGAGCCTCTCCACCGCCCTCACTCATCGCAGCGTCATAACGTCCACATAATTTTCTCGGCGACACTCCGCAACGACTTTCAACACAAAACTGGACACTTTGTTCGTTTTTGCAGAGTCACTGCGTCGCTTCCAGTCGCTCAGGACGTATGTTACTCCTGCAAATGGAAAAAACAAATTATTAGTTTTATTAGGAATTAAATTACAAGCAAAATAGTTTAATATCTCACTTCAAAGTTGGAAAAATTCTGACAAAATAAGCGTCATTTAATATGGCCAACAATTTTGGTGCACAAACTTTCTCATCCACACACAGAAACACACAAAAAACCGTAATCATTAGAGTTTCCAGTTGAGCGACCTTAAAGCAAGTATGCCAAGTCGCTATCCAGCTGTGTTTCATCTTCATTATTCCGAAACATATTCTTAAACATACTATTGGCTGTATGTTAACTACAACCTCTCATGGTTTCTAGTATAGATACTTTTTTTACGTTAATATTGTGTCGGTCAGATCAGGCATCGCAGTTGTTTAGTTCGCAGGGAGGAACGCTACCACGTTCCTTAATATTTGACAAAGTCAATCACTAAACAAATCTTTTGCTTGTTCGAAGTTTGTATTAAAATGAATTGAAAACATGTTTAACTATGGCATTTATCACGTGTAATTATATTAAGTTATAATGTAATGTTTGCTGTGGTCTATACATAACGTAGTGTAAAATATTTCAGTGAATGTACTTTTACAGAAGATAGAATGTGTTTATGGATTCACGCTGTCTTTATTGTTCTTTGGGGAACATACATTATTTACGATGCCGCATATAAATGTATCCAACTGTTTATCGATTATAGTCGAACTTCGATAGCTCGAACCTATTAATCGATAAACTACACACGTTCACTACGAAAAATAACTTTGTCGAATGCATACTTTCAAACTATAATTTTTGACCTTGTTACTAAATTGTTACACTTTAAAGATTTAGGGATTGAGTTTTGATTAATGTATTTTAATCATTGTTGGCAAAATGTAACTTCTAAAGATTGGATTAAACCGTATTGGTCAACAGGTTACCAAATTACGTTTTCGATTTTAAAGTTCAAAAATTGGAAATTTACCATATTATTCACCGTCTAAAAGTTCATACACCTCAAAATTGGCCTTACCAAATTGAAAATACAACAATGACAACAATCTAGGTTATTATTTTTAAAATTTACTCATACCAAATTCCTTCTTTGTTTGCCCTTGTTGCTTAAAACCAAAAACCTCTCGGACATCATCACTTTTTGTAAAAAGGAAGACATGAATACGTAATAAAGACTCCTAGCCCTTGTAAACTCTAATATCAGGGTCCTTAGAGAAAGAGAGATGGTCAAGTAAGACCTGATAGGAAAGATGAAAGGGATCAATGTAATCTTGCGTTATATCCCACTCTTTCATCTTTCCTATGAAATCTCTTTTAACCAACTGACGCTATTAGAGTATTCGAGGGCTAGAGAGTCTAATAAGGCGATGATGACTAAAAGGTTGTTTTGCTTTTTAAACAACAAAAAACAAAATAAGTTATTCCAATTTTTAAAACTTGAAACGTAAACAGCTGTTACAATATACAATAAGCTGGGCGGTCTGTTAATGTGTAACACCTTTATATACAGATTACAACCGACGAAGAGAACGTTGGAGGTATCTAGAATATGGTTCAGGTGATCGGACTTCTGGTAGGGGGCATGCCAGGAGATAGGAAAACAGATCGCTTCAGAGTCCTGAACGCAAGAATGTCTAGTCAGTCAAACAGAAAATTGTATACCCTTCCTTAGGTTTGTTTTGCTCTGAGATAAGAACATTTCTTCGGGTAGCCAAATGAAAAAAAAATCGTTAAACACATTCCTAAAAAAGGTATATGATGCCGGGTGATTTGGGTAAAACTATTGAATTTATATCTAAGAAGAAGTCCATGCGATAATTTGAGGCTCAATATGTGGGTTGAACAGTTTGAGGGTTAAGGTACAGAATGCACTAGTGTCGGAGGATGTAATACGACAACCTATTCCAGAAGTGGGCCGTCAGATGGCAGCACTAGAAACTTTAATTTCTGAGCTTCAAACAATGCCATGGAGATAAGCAATCTATTTAAGTATGTAACATCAATGGTAAAAGTTTGAAGACAATTCTTTGCTGAACTCACGTTCCTAAACTTTCTCCCTCAAGACGTGGCTATCCCCGCCTATAATGGCTGAGGTGCAGCTACCGCTCTTAACCAACTATTCTCTTTCGACCTTGACGCTATTAGAGTATTCGAGGACTGGCGTCTCCTTTTTACGAAGTATAGGGTAAGTTTGAAAATAAGAAGATTATTTCAACTGTTCTTCACGTTTCATTTCGTCAGGAAATTTAAAAAGTGAAGTCGGTATATTAAGCACGATACTGTCCACAAATAAAAAGATAGGAACATAAAATTTGGTATAGTGCCTTCATTATAAAACGCTATTTAAATTCTGAAAATGAAATGGAATGTCAAAATGGCGGCCATTCTAAACAGTTTTTTGTTCATATCTGGTGTATTATTAAACTTATAACAACACTATAATTAATCAATTTCAGATTCTACATGTAATGTCACCTCTCGCGAAGTTAGTCAAAAATGTAATTTTAAAACCTGACTTCCCAAGAAAATTTGATATTTTTTTAGTTACGATTTCTGGTAGAACCGTGTCACCGACACCACTGTAGCGAGTGGACGCTCTCTTCTATATGTATAGTTCGAGGCCCGCTAGTGCCGAGATACAAATAACGTTAATACAAAAATGACCGCCGGGGGAACTGCAGTACACCCAAAAAGGGGCTCCGGGGGAACTGCAGATACCCTTCGGGGGCTGCCCCTGACCGCCAGGGGAACTGCAGAACTCCCATTTCAAAAAATCCCCTTTAACATATCCTACAAAACCCAAGATACCAACTCTGGGGAATTAATTTAGAAGATCAGAATGTATTACTTTGTATGATAAGGCTGGGTAAGTACCACTGTCAACTTGATAGAATGTACAGAATTATTGATTCACAACATGACGTAATGTTGTACAATATTTCCTTCTGTTCAAAAACAAAGACAGCTAATTTTGAATTACCATTCATTTCTTTTGTTTACTGTAACAATTTGAATTTATAATGTGGGGGGGGGGGACAGAACCAAACGAGCTTTAGTTTATCTTTGTTTCATTGGTATGCAGTTGGAAAACAGTCCCATGCAGGATGAAAACTTCGTCCTGAAAATGTATCCTTAATAACAGAGTTAGTATGGACGGATTTATATAAAGATCTGATTTTTATTCACTTGTGTTATTGTGTTTTCCGATTTTGAAATCATAAATTTATTAAGATCGGTATTTTTTTTGGGGGGGGGGCTGTGATAACCTCCGTCAGAGGCCTCACCGACGTCGACCTGAAGGTATTTTGCCGCCCCAAGTTCCATCCTACACCCACTCTGTCATCCTTATGAAGGAACAGATGCTACCTATCGGGTTCTCTAGGATGGTTTCCATCTCCTTCCACGGAGGGCCTAGAGAGTATAGCCTGACTCGTCCTAACGCCTCACACTCTAAGAGAATGTGTTCTGCGGACTCTTCAGCCAAACCACATTTCCTGCAGCAATCCCTATCCTATGTAGGTGTTTTCTGAGGTGACAGTGGCTCATTTAAAGCCCAACCACCAAACTCATGTTTTCCCTTCTAAGAGAGATAAATTTTTCAACATGTTTCTTGCTTGGTCTAAGTAGCCTCTTTGCAAGTCTACATGTTGAATTTGTCCAGGCCTTATTCATCCCCTCCCGTATCCATGTATCAACCGTTGCTCTGGCATGTCCAGATGGCATGTTAGTCGGTACGGTATGTTAAAGAATTTCTAATACAGAAACTCTAGCTATTACTATTTTCTTGGATAGAAACTCGATCACCAGATATCATAAAATGATACTATCTCCATAGATTCCAGCCAATTGTAGGAATTTTCAACAATTTAGATTAAATAGGTCACAATTTTAGACCGATTTTGATCAATTTAATATACAGGGTGATTTTTTTTAAACTTCAAATGGGGGGGCCGTTGTTACTTTTACATATAAATTTAAATTCTGTTTTGTAAACTATGAAAAATGGCCGCCATTTTCTAACAATACCGACGTTATAATTTCTTATGGGCACCCTATTTTTAATGGTATTTTTGGATTCTATATAAAATTTTAAGACGTTTTTAATCTTGGTTATTGTTTGATAAATCTACTCGTTTAGGAGTAGGCTAAAAGCATAGAAGAAGGAATTAGAATAAGAAAGTCATAGGTATAGGCTCTAGCGTGATACAAAATATCCTTAATTTGGCTACTGGATAACAGAAAGCGCTAGTAGCCAACAGGGCTTGTGATACAGTAGCCAAGCCTTTTTGTCCTGATGCTACTAGTGCTTTCTGTTGTCCAGTAACCAGACAGACTAAGGATATTTTGTATCACGCTGTTTAACATGGGCTGTGACTTTCTTATTCTAATTCCTTCTTCTATGGTATAAGACCCTTAAAGTTTCGAACATTTGACGTTTGAAATATTTTCAAGAGATTGTATTCCATACTTCCCATTGTTGAATCAAGATAAAAAGTAAGTAGGTATAGTCTGAAATCTGTAAATACTAATGTAGGACTACACATAAAACAAATGATTTTATAAGCTTTTTAATTCCTTAATTAGTTTATTGTACACAGTAGTTTATAGCCTACTACCTTACTTAGCTTAGACTAGATTCTAGCAAGTTTTTATTTGTTACACAAATTATTTGTACTACAATAGTATTTACACATCCTAGACTATGCCTACTTATATTTCTATCTTGGTGCAACAATGGGAAGTATGGAAAATCGTCTCCTGAAAATGCTTCAAACGTTAAATGTTCGAAACTTTAAGCGCCTATTACTCCTAAACGAATAGGTTTATCAAACAATAACTAAGAATAAAATAGTCTTAATTTTGTACATTAATATGTTAATTAATTCCTGTTTGATGTACAAAAAGGGGGATCCGCATAATACAGAACACCAAAGAATCACACGCGACAAATTTAATCAAGACCAGTCCGTCTATTTGGGTTGTAAAACACTTCTCTATAATCATTCCAAAAATCACTTTATATCAAAGGGTTTCAAATGGATTAAAAATTCAGCGTCCCCCCCCACGTAATGAGACAGAAAAACCACTTATTTATAGGCCTAAACATACTGCCCAACGTTATCTTATTTTCTTTGTCAGTCGTTTGTTATCCAGCGACATTGAATTGTCACCTGTTTCCTATTTCTTTGTCCATTGTGTGCAAATTTAGTTCTAGTATCAAAAACTATCACCTGTAGGCCTACTACAAATTGGGTGCGAATTTCCATTGGAAATATAGAATTTCTGGAGGACTCTAGACTCATGACCCCCCTACAAAAATCAATCAAGTTTCATACACAAGGTTGGACAAAAGTTTGAAATATGTTTCCGAATCATCCAGCTCAGGTAGAAAGATGTTCGGCACTGTGTAGGAAGTGAAGAAACTGTTTTCAAAAATACAGCATGTTCAAAAATTGCGGCTCTTCTACTCTCTTAACTTTCTACAGCTTTATAATTTGCTCTAACATGCCCAAATTTGTTTTATGGTAAAAATTAATCAATTATAAATTTAAAAATATCTATTTTTATTTTAAAATTACTAAAAAAAAGGTTTTTCCAGGATAACTTTTTAACCGTAGATCTCGTTTAACATCCCTTAAAATCGGCAGCCAATGATACCCCTACTCGGATATAGAACAAAGACAAAATATCTAAAAAATTACAATTTATTATTATTGACGTTATAAAATAAAAGTTCTAGACAGAAAAAATTGTAAATTTTAGTCTAATTTTGAATGTATGGTAGCCTAGGTTTTTACATTACTTATATATACAGAGTGTTTCCGAATAAACATGGGGGTGTTCTCTCTTAAATAAAAAGAAGTCAAAAACAACCTATCTAGTTTTGTGTCCGTTAGTGTTTTTTAGAAAAAAATTTTTTTTTTTAAAGGCTCTACAGAATTGAACCAAATTTGGGTAAATTGTTGCTATTGTTAGTTTCAGTTGGTATGTAACTAAGTTTGATTGTAACCTAAATAGTTTAAAAATAGCGGCCATTGAAACTTTTAAATTGAAATAACTCTAAAACTATTATTTAAAAAAAATACAAGTACAACTTTTTTTAGTATATTTTATGACAAATCTATAGTTGCTTTTATTTTTAAAATTGGGTGAAAAACCCAATAAAGATTTGGAATTTCTTGTCCAGCAAAGTGTCATTTCAAAAGATGATTGATTGTTACACTGAAAAACGATGGTTTAATTGTTGATAAATTAACAGTAGACCGGTCAGCTGATCATGATGTAACAATAACAGCTGATTTGTTACTTTCTACTATCAATAAATAACTACTTCAATTCTTATACCTTACTTCATTTCATTTAATAAACAGTTAAAAGACAAATGTGAACAAAACTCCTATTAAAATTCATTCCATTAGACTTTTCTGAATAGGACAAGAATGTGGCGGCCTTGCACAGTCGGATAAAACAAAAGCAAGTATGGATTCGTCATAAAAATTACAACAAAAAAATTGTTCTTGTAATTTTCTTGTAAAATGGGTAGTTTTAGAGTTATTTCAATTAAAAATCTTCAATTGTTCGCCATTTTTAAACGATTTGGGTTACAATAATGAAATTTAACATACTAACTGAAACTAATAATAGCAACAATTCCTCCAAATTTGGTTTAATTATGTAGTTAGAGATAAGTCCCTGACTGTATTAAGTTTTTGACTTCTTTTTATCCCAGGAATAATAACACGAAGTTTGGAAACACCCTGTATAATCCAAGGCCTAATATAAAGTAGAAAATAGTGGCAGTTTGAAACTTAATTTTTTGTAACTTTATGTTTAGTTTTTTACACGAACTAATTTGTGCAGTTTTAAAAGTAGTTTTTATTAAACAAAACCATCTTTAATTTTATAAATTGATATTATATTTGTGAAAATATTTAGAAAACAAATATCTTAAGAAAGTTCTGTTTTGATAACGTTCTACAAACTTTGTAGTTTTCGTGCAGCGGTTTTGTCAATCTCTTGGTATTTGTAAAGCAAACTAGATTTCCAGGTAGTTTGTCTTTGTTACATTTGGCCCTACCTGAGTTCTTGGCCTGGGTTTCTGTCAACCGTACTTTCTAATTCTTCCAAAGTTTACAACCATGTTCAGTTCAACTATTTCTACCTTGCGTGTTACAGATACTCTCGCGTGCAGAACCATTTCATTACGTGGGTGTGATCTTAATAATTTCATAGGTGTAAACAGCTGTTTTTTAAAACCGCCCCTTCATCTAGTTATACTAAAACTATAAATGGGTTTATAATCGAGTAGGTGGCATATATTAGGGTGGGGGTGGAAGTTTGTTTCTAGATATTTTCAAATGTAAACATTTGTTTTACTTCACTTCAAAGACATTTTGGAGAACTTATTTCTCAACGTTTTGTCTTTAAAGGTTACCTAATTTTGCAAAAAAAAAAAACAACGGGAAAAATCAATTAATTGTTTTCCTGTGTATAAATGATTCTAATTGGTAATGTCACAATTTTTTTTTATACAGGATGTCCTTTATGTAAACTGGCAAACTTTAGAAAATAATTCTATGGGTCAGGATAAGGAAAAAAACATTTTTTCAATCGGCCATTTTGTAGTCTATATTTTACACCAAAAAATTATAACTTTAAAAATAGAAAAGATATAGATTTAGTATACGCATTTTATATGGTACTTTTAATAAGTGTACCGAAAATACATACTTTATTTTGTATATTTTCAAAATGGCGACCGTTTAAAATATTTACTATGAATATCCCGAAAACTATTAACTTTATAAAAAAATTCACAAGGAACAAAAATGTCTCCTTTTTAAATGACAAACAAAACGAATTTTTGAATTTTTTCTGTATTTCTGTAGGTCAAAGGATAACCGAGTAATTGACAAAAAACTGGAAACTAATAATTTCTTGGTAGTTGTCTACAACACCCAAGATTGAAAACCGAAATATTTTTTAATTTCAATATGTACTTTTATAAAACTTTTTAATCCATTGCTACAGGGTGTCCCAGAAGAAAACTGATATACTCCACTTGGACGAAAAAAATGAAAAAAGTTCATATTAACATAGGCCCGGAAACGTTTTGTTTCCAAATAATCCGCCATTTTGTATTTTAGTTTTAAAACGGATTTATTGTGTAACTATTTACAGGTGTACCTAAAAAAAATACTTCATTTTGTATAGTTTCAAAATGGCGCCAGTTTAAAATGTTTATCGTCAAATAACTTGATAACTATATTAAATGTTGAGCTTAACTTATGAGAAAAATTATACAGGATAATAAACAAACGTGAACACAATTCTCACAAAAAATACGCCTAAGTATCAGACGCGTTTCAACGACAAGGTCGTCTTCTTCAGTGATACATGAGCTACACTAATCAAACTATAACTTGGATATAACTATAACTACAACAGTTATAGTTGGATTAGTGTAGCTCGTGTATCACTGAAGAGGACGACCTTGTCGTTGAAACGCGTCTGATACTTAGACGTATTTTTTGTGAGAATTGTGTTCACGTTTGTTTATTATCCTGTATAACTTGATAACTGTTTACTTTTAAAAAAAATTACAAGAGATGAAAACTTCCTTTTTTAGAAACGTACAATATTTTTTTTATTTTTTTTATTTTTATTTAGCTTAAGGGTTAACCAAATTATGGACAAAAAAAAGAAAATTTAACTTCTTGACAGTAGTTGTCTAAAACGATCAATATTAACCTAAAACCAAAATTTGTTTTGAATTCTGATAAATAAAATTTAAAAATTAATACATTTCTATATTTCATCAAAAATTCAATTGTGGCCTTAAAAAACAATTTGGAAAATACTGTACTTTGTTAACTGAATTGTTTTAAGTTTATGGAAAAACAAAAGTTGGCAACACTAGTTGGCCCTACTAATCAGAAACAAAATTTGAATTGATATTAAATAAAAAAATTGAAAATTTGTATTTATGTAGTATTTTGTATAGTTTCAAAATGGCGTCCGCTTTCAAGTTAAATAACTCTATAAAAATTACGTTACAAAAAAATTACGAGGCAAAATATTTTCTTTTTTTAACAACAAAAAATCCAAAAATAATTGCTTGGTAGTGGTCTACAACAACCAAATTAACCTAAAACCAAAATTTGAATTCTAATAATTAAAAAAAAAAAAATCCATTCATAGATTTCATTCAAAAGACAATTGTGACTACAAAATTATTTCGAGAACATTGCACTGTTTTAGTTCAACTGTTTTAAGATTATGGAAAACCTAAAGTTGACAACAATGTAGGCCTATATTCATACAAAAAATCGAATTAAAATGATAAAACAGCTGTTCAACAATCAATTTATAAAACAGTAAGATAGTAGTTAATTCAGTATTATCATAATCTATCAGCTGGGATTTATGTGTGTGAGAGCATTTTTTATGCTATTTATTCAATATTTTAACGAAGCTATGAACCCATGTTTATCATTATTTTGGTCCAAGTATGACCTGTAAAGTATGTTGTTTCCTTCTGGGACACACTGTGTGTGTGACAGGTTTCCTCAAAATGGTGAGTTATTGAAATATTTTTAAAGTGCGCCAAAATAAACCCACATACTAAATTTCATAAAAATCTGTTCATTATTTTGTTATAGTTTGGGCTGTACTATCATAGACTTTACAGATTCGTAAAAGCAACTCCTGAACTGTAATATTGTTGTGCGGTTTTTTACACGGGTATGGATATTAATCGATATCGGTTGAGCTGATTTTAAGAAATTACGTATTTTATAGTAGCCTCATATGTTTTTTTTTTTACTAATAACTCAAGAACCGTCATTTTTATAGAGATGGCAACTAACGTTATGTTTTAAGGGTACGTTTTAGTAAAAATTTAACAAAATCGTTTATGCCGATTTTGAGAAAATCAAATTTTTGTGAATTTGATGACAGTTACCCCCAAATTTATTTAAAAAATATATAACTAGATTCCAAAATTAATTAAAATCTATCCACCCGTTTGGGTTTTAGAACAATACACATAAAAAAAAAAACACTTTTTTTGGATTCAGAGAACCTCAAAAGCATACAGATTTTTCCTGTCCAATACATAATTTCTCTATAAGTGACATACTGCCACACAATCCTTATAAAATGTACCAGCTAATTCAACCAAGTTTTCTAAAGATTTATTTAAATTGATCTATTTATCATCAAACAAATAAATTTAAAAGCAAAATCAAATCCAAACATAGTTACAACCACAGTAGCACTAAACTGAATTATATAGCCTAATTTATCTGCTTTACAAAATGATGTACTATCGGCAGCACATTAAAATCTACAGCGGTCAACAAACGTTTTATTGGCGTCATATAGTTCTAATTTGTTTATACGTTTATTTTGTTATTTACACAAACTGACTTGTTTTAACGATAAAATAAAAATTAACTGTGTTTGGGTTTTGATGACGGATCGCTTTTGGTTGATGGGTTTTCCTTTATTTTATTCGATCACACCGAACGTCGCCGTAAAACGTAGGCCTACCTATAACCTGCTTCTAATAAATTACCCACATTCCAGTTTGCGTCAACTGTCTGGCCAGTAAAAGTGAATTTTATCGTTCTATTAAAACTGTAAAATTTAGTAAAAATTTGCCGGGAATCGAATCATTATCGGTTTATGGATTTAAAGTGATAAACAGCTTTGTAAAATAAACATTGCACTAACTTTCTCCCTTATCCACCCCCAAAATCAAGTTAAAAACAACCAAAACTGTTTATCGCTGGATTATTGAATAAATAAGCGCCTAAACTTGCTTTACTTGTGCCATAACGTTCTGAGAGTAAATAGTATTTAATTAAAATCAAGCTTTTAATGACAAATGTCGAGGTACCTTTTTATTTTTTCAAATTATTTTTGAACCATATTTTACGTAAAATTATTCAAACGGGTTTGAGATATTAATCTAAGAGCGTAGGAGCGAGGGCCAGCCGATCCAAAAAGACGAGTGCAAACCAAACAATTTTGCGTTCGGCGGAGTGAGTGCCAGCGGTGGGAGCTGGTAGGCCGGGCCTTAAGGAGGTGGAGAAAAGCAATTAGTCTTAAGAGGGGAAGCAAAAGATTAACAAAATAGTCGCATTCCTGTCTAAATAGAACAATTAACCAAGCTGGGGAAAATACACATTGTTATATATTCCGGTTTAGTATTATTATTATTATTATTATATACCCTAACCTAACCTGATTGTGTTATGATTCTTGCAAATACTTATCTAATCAAACATTATTGTTAAATTCTCCGATTTTAGTATTATTACATATATAATGATCTAACCTAACCTAACCTGTTTGTGGGGATTATTTAACTACTAATCTAATATTCATTTTTCATTTACCAAAAACTCAGCTTCCTCTCAAGTTTCGGATCTACATACTGGTATCGCGCTTCAAGTAGAGATTAAAGGGACTTGTTAAAAGGCGCTGGCACTCGCTCCGCTCCTTATAATTTCCACGTTTTAAAATTTTAACGAAATCGGCAATGCAGAATTTGAGAAATTCCAACTTTTACCAGCGCTCATTGTTCGCTACACCTTTTAACAGGTAATTTCCGAACCGGAATGAATGTAAAGAAGGAGACTTTTGTTTGAATTCTAATAGATTACATTGTATTAAAATTTGAGCACAATCGTTGGAGTCCATTTGGTTTTATGGTCAAAATTGTGTGTACTGATATTAAGGTTATAAACACCAAATAAAATCAAAATCTGTTGAATATATACTTGACGACAGGGCAGATCAATATTCTTCTCCGAACCTGAAACAAATTTTGAACCTATCGCATAACGTTCCTGTATTTTATAGGAGACAAAGTAAACAATACACCTTTCGCGGACTTCTAACAACCAACATTTTCAGTCACATAACACAAATTCTTCATTAAAAGTACCCACATAAAACTCGGACATATTTAACAATTCCAACTTCCGTTTCTATATTTCCTTGTTACAAACATCTACTACTCATTTAGAATACATCAAGGCATAATAGTAAACGAAGCGTGAAAGAGAACCGTTGACTGCGTACTGCGTAATTCGAATATTCGAGACAGACGGAGCACGTGTTTACAGAAACAGTCACGCGAGCCGAGGAACCTACCACAAAGCTAGAATAATGATGTAAATAAAACAAATTCCAGCAGGATGCACGCCAGTCGAGTCAAACTACACAATTACCTCTTTGTAACTGTTAGAAAGGATCAAGAGATTTCTTTTAAGTGGGTGTTTTGATATTGCCTGATTTAACATTCTTATAACATAACAGACCTGTGTATAATAGACAAAAAACTGTGGATCTATTTTATCAGTAAAATATTCCGCGCGGAATTTAACCTCGAAATATGAGAAAAACCAGCTACAAAATCAGGGATTTTACATGATTTTTTGCCCTGATGTACATTTCGATAACATGGTTATCATCATCGGAGGGTCTTGCTTATAAACTAAATCTAACCTTACATATCTATTACTAAAATAAAATTAAACCTAAAACTATGATAACCTGAGTGTAGGCTAAAATCCCTCCCACTCCACATATCAGTTGACCAGTAAGGGCTTGGGCTGGCCCTTTGTCAAGTTACTTAATTTTAAACTTAACTTACGGAAGAGGTTTTGCTCAGTTGACCGGGAATCCATATTAAGACTCAATCTTGTTGAGCACTGTGGTGAAATTTACAATAATAATTTGAATTTGCTTGACAAAGGGCCAGCCCAAGCCCTTACTGGTCAACTGATATGTGGAGTGGGAGGGATTTTAGCCTACACTCAGGTTATCATAGTTTTAGGTTTAATTTTATTTTAGTAATAGGTATGTAAGGTTAGATTTAGTTTATAAGCAAGACCCTCCGATGATGATAACCATGTTATCGAAATGTACATCAGGGCATTAAGTGGATATAATTAATAAATAACAATCAATCAGATAATAATTGTGTTTTATTAAGTTCCAGTGATTGTGGTTAGGGGCAAATTCAAATTATTATTGTGAATTTCACCACAGTGCTCAACAAGATTGTATTTTAAAATGACTGTTGATCCAATAGCTGTAATAGCTAGGCCTAACATGATCTAATATTAACTCTATTTACCAGTTTGATAATCTATGTATATAGTTGGAAATAATTTCAATCCATACTTTCAAATTTCAAATTAATGTTTTTTTTTTAATTTGAGCTAGAACAACAAATTTTATTAAAAACGTGTAGTTTATAAAGTAATTTCACGGTATATTTGTGAGTTTTCATTTGTACTACAGAAGAGCGTTACTGGAGCTACCTACTAATACAACAGTTTAACTAATTGATAACAGCAATGCAAACATCTCCTTAGAAGACAAGTAAAGGACAGCGATTGCTTGAAATTAGTTGTTGTTTGATACTATTTTTCTCAAAATTTTGCGCAAACTAAAAAAAATTGTCTTAAAAATAATAGATTTTACAATGAGTTGAGTTCAGTAGATGAATCACGCCAGCCAAGAGGCAGGTGTAGGCCTAATCCTCCAAGTGTTCCAGTGAGTGAAAACTGAGTGAGTTAGTGAGGCGACCCTACCGCCAACCTTCTTCTTTACAAACTATAAGTTAGAAAAATTAGAAAATAATTTCCCAAAAACTATTTAAATTATACTACTGTCCAGAATTTTAGTCAAATTTGAAAAGTAGGTTACATTTCATTATTCGTTAATACGAAATGAAAAAGGGTCAGGAAATTTCAAAATGGCGGCAGTATTTCGGTAGAAGCCTTCAGGGGCTCATTTATATTTAGTACCGGCGTGGTAATCCGGAAGGACTCTAGACACCTTTTTGCATGTAATTTTAAGGTAGATTCCTCTCTTTCTACTTTCATTAAAATACTATTTTGACCAAATCTTGTTCCCTTACCTGACCCATAAGACCTACATGGATTGCTCTCTTAGTACAGTTTAGTGGTCTGTATACAGGGTGTTTCCAAAAATCGTTCCAAAATTTCAGCAGCCTAATCCTCACATCAAAACCAATTATAAAGTTTATATAAACAAATTTCCTAAAATGTTTAGTTGTCTATCTTAACAAAAACGGATATGTTTAACGTAAATGATATAGAGTTTAAATTTTGTATCCTACTTGGTGTAATAAAAAACCAATTTAAGAATAAAAAACACCAAAATGGCGACAATTTAACCTTTTTATCATCAATTATCTCAATTCCTTAATTTTACAAAATATTTACAAGATATTATATATTGTTATTTAGTGTATCGATACCTCAGTTGTCCTTAAAAGCTACAGGAAGATTTAGAAATAAAAATGTCCAGAATTCAAACAATAATTTTAGTTCTAGGCTATAGGGTAAGGTAAGGTAATTTAGCAGTATAGGTAATTTGGCAGTAGGTTTTGTTTCTTTTAATTCTATATTAACTATAAGTTATGAAGACAGTGTCAGTTTTCGGCCACGAGATCACGTAGATATATCTGTTTATATATATATATATATATATATATATATATATATATATATTCTTTTATCTTTGTGATATAGACTAAATAAACTCCAGTAAAGGAAATGTTGGTCAGTTTGGAGTTGGACGTTTTGAATGGTAGTGATAGACCTCTTGCTGTGGTTATATTTTGTTTAGTGACATTTATTAAACGTTTCGTCTGTGATTTGTGAGTAATCAATAAGGAAATTAATGTAGTTTTTAGTAGTGTTAAAAGTTTGTCGGCGTGTTTAACTGTGTTTAATAAATAAGCTTAGGTAAAGTTGACGTTTTCTTAAACAATTGAGCTTAATTTCGGGGTGTAGAAATTTGCATCACACCTCGTGTTAAGTTCGTGCACGTTTATAGTTGATTTCTGATAGTTGTGAGTTATTTTCAGATACATTTAAGTATAATATATTATTTGAAATTACATTTTTTAAATTTTAAGGTACTGCCAAATTACCTACTTAAAATTACTGTATTTTTTTAATGTTATAAACGATGGGTCCTAAGAAAAGGTAAAAGTAGCTCTGATAAAATTTATAGATGTTACGAACATTCAGATTTATTAAATGCCGCTAGAAAGGTCCTAAACGAAAACATGACCATTTATCAGGCAGTAAAGTTAACTGGAGTTCCATACAATAATATTAAAAGATTTCTAGAAAAGAATGAAGACATTCAACATTCAGCATTTGATAAACTTGTTCGACCTTTTGCTTTACCTGCTGAATTAGAACAGCAAATCTTTAAATACATTGTGGACATGCAAGAGTTAGGTTTCGGGCTAACAGTTTATCAAGTAAGAAAATTAGCTTATGATTTAGAAAAAACTGTAAACAGAGATCACTTTTTTAATCCTCAAAAACTTGTTGCTAGTATATGGTTGTGGGCTAAATTCAAAGAACGCTATGGCTTGTGTTTAGCAAGTAGACTTACGGAGAAACCAGTTTACCCCATAAATCAACCTACTTCTTCACCACAAACACCTGATAGTCCTAACCTTTTCCAGATTCCAAGTGTTCCAGAAAACACCCACTAGTCAAACTAATGTTAAGAACTACAAACGAAAACGGGACTCATCTTGAAAATGCTTAACTCCACCTTCTACGTCAACGATCCCATCATCTCCTTCAACAACTTTATCATATTCCATGTCAACTGATTTGGCAATAACAGGAACTTCAGGTGTTCAAAAATCAAGACACAACAATGTGTTTGTTCAATAAATTACAAGCAAGACGAAAAAAATAAAACTGTCAAATCGTGGGTACAGTGTTCATTTTGTCTGGTTCCGTATCATGATGATTGTCAAAAAGGGCCAACAGATGGAGAAATATACATGTGTGACAACTGTGGTCCAGAGTCAGATCAAAGTGATGGTGAAAACTATATTATACAGTAAGTTTAAGCTAATCATTACTGCCAAATTAACTTACTAGTATTGCCAAATTACATTACCTACTGCCATTTTACTTATGTATGTCAATTTTTTTTTTAAATTTAAATTTTAAATTCAAATTAGTTTTTCAGAATTATTTATTTTAATGTAAACTATGATATAATATTTGTTTTTAATTTTAGTGATGAAAGATCAAGAGATTTTCTTATTTTTTATTTTTGCACAAAATCCACTTTTTAAAATAAAATACTGCCAAATTACCTAACCTTACTCTATTGGCGCTTGTAAACAATTACCAAGAATTAATGTTTACAGTTTCTGTTGATAACTCAGTTTATCCTATAACCTACAGAATTTTTTTTTTAAATTACTTGTCGTTAAAAAAAAAGGATTATATTTTGACTCGTGAAAATATTTTGTGAAATTAACGGCTTTTGAGATATTCGACGTAACAAAGTTTGAATAGCCGCCATTTTGAAATGACTCAAGAAAATCGGTTGATTATTTTTCTCAAATTAGGTCTTTATAACACTAAGTAGCATGCAAAATTTCAACTATGAAAACACAAAATGACGTCTAGATAAAAGATTAAGCATTTAATGAAATATATTCACCTACAAATTTTTAAATAGGTTTTGATGTATGAAATAAACTCCTGAAATTTTGGAACGATTTTTGGAAACACCCTTTATATAAAGTTATCAGATCACACAAAAACCGGTAAAAGAAATATCAGCGTGTCGAATATATGTATGCTCTCAATTTTGATATGAAAACGTCAAGTGGCATAAAATTATATAATATAGACTAAGGTAAGTCGAACAGATGCTAAGAAATTGCTGAAAAATAATCTCAAATGGGAGCCATTTGTTGCTAATTTTCATATCATATGGACGAACAGTAAAACCGGAGTTGCTATGCAGGTTCTGCCATTTTCTTTTCTGATTTTGGGGTTATGTTTTAAGAACGTTGTTTTTACGACCAAGCTCTTATTTTAAAATTGTCGGACATTTTGAAATTTACAAGTAATTATTGTTTAGAAACGTATGGTCGTACGTACTTGTCATATTTCGTTAAAACTTCAATCTCCCCTTAAGAAATTTTATACCATTTTTTTCATGTAGTCAAAGGTTAAATCCTACACATTTTCTCAGGAAGTGAGGGTTTGAAATTACATTTTTAACAATAATTTCGTTATTTTGTCGTCGTAAAACAATGGGATGAGATTACGTGCAGAATTTAAATCTGTAAATTTCTATATAAATTTAACGTGAACAACGCACCAGATATTAACCTCAAAAACTGTTTAAATTGCAGCCATTTTGAAATTCAATTCGATTTGACTTAATTTCTACATGAGCATAGTATGTCTAAAATCACTTTTTACGTTTCCTGACATGAAAAGTGAAGATCAGTTAAAAAATGGAGTTCGAAATTTGTTGCTATTTCTAAAAAAAAAAGAAGAGATACCGGCCTTCGAATACTCTAATAGCGTCCAGGGTCGTCAAAGAACAAGAGTTGGTTAAGAGAGACGTCATAGGAAAGATGAAAGAGAGGGGGTTATATCTCTCTCATAATTCCTATGTCTCTTGACCAATTTTTGTTCTCAAACGACTCTGATGCTATTCGAAGACTAGTGGTTTTCATATTTTTATAAGGCGATGATGACCGAGAGGTGTTCGCTTTATCTTAAAAAGTCTAGCAATGTTATACCGCCAATATGTTGTTTCGAACTGCCAAAGATGTAAGAACTAATTATTTAATAATTACAAAATATAAAAGTTAAAATACATCAAACACTATAAACGCACACTGATTCCATAAGAAGCTGATTTAAGCATATCTGCTCTTTTGCCAAACATTGTATTAATGCCGTCTGCATAAAATAAGGTACGCTTAAGTTGGATCCAGGTAAATAAGAATTATTGAAAGTCCTCCATTTTGAAATTTACGACTTAATTTTCTTACTATATATAAAAATTATAAAGGTTACAATTTTGGTCAAATTAATTAAATTTGTTAGATTGGCTTCTCGTCTCAGTTCATAAATTCGTAAAACAGAAAAATCTGTAAATTTTCAAATGTTTTAAATAGGTTTTTTTATGGTAATTTTTAACTCTTCCGTTGTACAAATCCTACAATTATTGCTCTTTTTCTTCAACTCTATAATGCTATACTCAAATATGTTTTCTTCGATAAAAATAACAATGTTACAACAAAAAACAAAATAAATTGAACATAACCTCAAATTTGGAAACCATATATTGCTGTAGTAGCCGGAATTGTAATTGGATTTCAGTCAAATAACGCAAGTTAGGTTTCACATGATTCGTTGGACATGATAGTTACTCAAAATAAATGGTCCGGAAATTACAAAATGGCCGCTTTTCGGTAATTTCTTTTTACATACAGTAGGTTAGTCGCCTATAATAGCAATCTGCATATTTATATGAAAGATAATGTTGGCAACGAGCGGAAAATGCCCCCAAAAATTAACTTCCTCTTATGTAGGCATATTAGCTGCACGACAAGTGTTTCAAAAATATACATCAAAACTTCGAGAATTAATTTAGGACATCAAAATTAAAATTAAAATGTGCTTAAAACATACACTTAGTTTTCCATATTGTGTTCTCTTGAAAAATAATTATATCTTTCGAAATTATTAAGATTTCGAATCGAAACTTGGTATACACATTATTTATTGTCAGTTTTATCAGTATGCCACGAATCAAAACTTTATCTTATAAATTATAAAAATGGCGGGACTTAACAAGTCATAAATCACTCTCTGAAGTTCTAAGATATTTTTGAATCACCGTGGTATATTATTAACAACCTATGTGTGTCAATTGAAAATAATCAAATAGCAAATCTATTTACACATTGTAACTAAAAGCACACCCTTTATCATTTCATAAAAAAATTATTTAAACAAATTTATATTTGCAACGAATAAATTGAAATAGAACAAAAAATCTTTAGTATTTTTCAATAAATAAATGAATGTTAATTATAATTTTAAAAAACAACCAAACGAATCTGAATAGAATTATCGCTTAGATTTCCTCAAAAATGTAACCCTCGGAGTTGTTTTAGTTATGTATAGTAGTTATAAAAACGCCAAATAGTGAACTTGTAGTCTAAAGTTTATTTGGAAAAGCCGAAACTTAAACAACATAACCTCAATTTCTATCTAGGATTTAATAATTTGTTGTAAATATTTTTAAATAAGATAAGCCTAATTAAATATTGTATATTATTGTTCATTTAGACCCCTGCTGTTTATTTCAATAACACATTTTCATTTTGAATAACAAATCAAAATTTTAATTATTAGTTTTTGGAGGTTTTTCACTTAAAATTTACCATTTTTTTTAAAATATAAACATAAATTGAAAGCAGTTTTTAAGAATCGTACGATATCAAAATTTAGGACATGGTTAGACTTTCAACTTAACGTTATTTAAAAAAAAAAAGCAGCTAAATTCGATAATAAACTTAGAGGTGAAAATAATAAAAATGAGGCCTAAAGTAAAAAATATGAACAAAAATTATTAATTGTATTCTAGTAACTTTGTTCAAATAGATGTCAATGTTTTATAAATATTTCATTAAAAATTTACCTAAAGAAAAATTCTTCTTCTAAATACCATAAATATATCATTCAAAATTATATTTAGACCTCCTAAAATTTTTTTTTTTTAAGATTTAGTGGCCTTTTTGGCTAGCCTTTAGATTAAAAAGCATATATCCATAAATTGTATAGGTTTATAGATAAACTATGACAGAGGTCATTTAATTATTAAAAAATTACAGGCCTACCAATTTCTGTAGCCTATATTGAAATTAAAATTTGGGTTTTTTTAATATTTATTATTAATAACATAACTTTAAAATACTTTGAGCCTAGAAATTATTTTTAAAATATATTTTTAATCTATAAAAATCAAGAATATAACCTACAATATTAATTCCAAACCAAAAATGTTTAGCGCTACTCAATATATTTTTTTTAATTTGTTAGGTTTCTAGAGTTTTTAACAGAGTTGTGACCTAGACTTAGGTCTACTAAGGATTAGGCCTAAATAAAATGATACTTCTACAATATTACCTAGTTATAGTGGATTTATAGGCTACAAGATTAGTAAAAATTAGTTTTTTTGTCACGATTTTTTAGGTTATCCTTTATTATTAATATTTAGTTTGTACAAATCTAAATTTTTTGGATTGTTTAAATATTTATCATTAACTCAGTAGAAATAATGAATTTAATACGTTAAACTAATTTTAAATATATAATTTTAAATAAAAGCACATTTTTCTAAATAGGCCTAGCAAAATTCAAACGGAATTTGTCTTGATTCTAACTACAAATTAATAATATTCACTATCTGTCCTAATGCTTACTTATTTTAATTCAAACATGTCCATTAAATTTCACTTTTAACCACTTTTTCGACTGACCTTGACCCCAAACGATAATCCTGCGTGCTAATTTCAATACAAAACAATTTGTAGGTTATATCACTAGAATACCACTTTGTCCACTGCCACTGTGTTTGTTTATGCCATCTAGGAAGCGCGCAATTCGCACTCCATTCACTACAGGAATCGACCGCGTTTCCTCGCAAACGATGACTCACACCATGCTTTACTTTCCATTTCAACCCGACCTTCCTGTTAAATAAACAAAAACACAACGGTTCACATAAAACTTGTCACGTTATTGCACTGTGTTATAACGATGAATAGACACGATGTACGTTAATACAACTTCGAGTTTACGTTATAGCAAAAATGAAAAAATAAAAACCCACCCTATAATACTAAAGGGAAGGGTGGGGAAGTTTCAAGGTTACCACTGACTTCAAATTGAAAACAAACACTTTCTGAATGAAAAGCACTTCAATGTTATCAACAACGATTATGTACTAAATACATTAATGTAAAAACACTGTAAGAAGTAAACAATTACCTTAATTTTCGTCCTTCCTCAATCTATGTAACTTTTAAACCAGCAGCCTGCGCTGTACGCACATCTGACACAAGCTTTTTTGTTTGGATTTTTGCTAGCAGTGCGTGCTAGTTGAGCGAAACGCCACCAGAGTGTAATAGAGTAGCGGGGTGGGAGAAGGGGAGGAACGATGGCTTATTGCTGTTAGGAGGGGAGGAAAGGTTGTGCAATTTTTACAACAGATGAAAAAAAATCAACCAATCTGTAAATTACATATTTTTTATATAATCTTAATAATTATGCATTCAAATAACTAAGTTATTTATTTTTCTTGTGTTGTTTTGTAAACCCTTTAAGGTTATGTATACAAGGAACAAAGCTTGAATAAAAGAACGTTTTTGTGCCTAACTTGGATGGCTACTGTACAAATTGGATTCAAGTAGGGGCATTATAACATGAAAAAACCGTTTTATATTAAAAAGCATAACAAAAGCGTATCATAAATTAATTCAATTCCTGGGGAACAATGAATGTCGTTTGTAATAAATGGATAATGAATTCCATGAAAATTAAAAGAATAATTTACTTGCGTCTTTAGTAGGTGGAACTTTTGAGTTAAAGAAAAAGTACTTAGTTTATTTTCCTATATTTTGTGATTAGAGTCTAAAAATAAGATAGTCTCTTAGTAAAAACACATTCGTAAAATCATAATAGCCCTAATAGATTAAAACTGGTTGTTAGTAAATTTTAGCTATTGCATATACAATTTACGTTTAGAAAGTATTTTCCCGCCAATTTTGGTTTGCTGGATATAATTATATATATACAGAGCAATTCAGAAAGAAGTTTTCAGGGTGTTTTCCACTGGTAAAAATAATTTCCCGTCGATCAGCCATTACGTTTTTTTTCTGATTGGTACACTTTTTTTTAAATTACGTTTTACAAGTACTAAAAACAAAAACTTATTTTGTATATTTTCAAAATGGTGGCCGTTTTAAATATTTAATGTGAAATATCTTTAAAACCGTTAACTTTACAAAACATTTACAAAATACATATTATTTTCCCATTTTTAAGACAAACCTGATTTTTTTTTTTTATTGTAGGTTAAAGCATAATCGACTAATCAACAAAAATTAATTTTAATTTCTTTGTAATTGTCTAAAACACCCAACATTAGTCTAAAAATAAAAATTTTAGAATTCTGGTAACAAGAAACAAAATATTTTCCTTTTTTACGACATACAAAATGGTATTTTTTTCTGTAGTTTAAAGGGTAACCTATTATCAACAAAAATTAAAATTTTAATTTCTTGGTAATTGTCTAATACACCCAAAGATTACTCTAAAAACGAAAAATTTTGAATTCTGGTAAAAAGAAACAAAATATTTTCCTTTTTTACGACATATGACATACATAACCTAGTTAGTATCAACAAAAATTACAAATTAAACTTCTTGATAATTGTCTAAAGCACCCAAGATTAACATAAAAACATAACTTTTCGTGTTAAGATAATTTTATTTCCGAATGGTTTTACATTAAAACTTATGATTGAATCATTGAATCTTACAGTGAAGATTCTGAAATTTTAAAATGTGAAACAAAACCTAAAACCGTTTTAATACTAGGGAAAATAAAATTGTACTCTAATCAAGAAATTAAATTTTTCGTCATACTGCTTCAAAAACAGTTGTTTCAATACATATGCATTGAGATGCTAAAGTTGTTCTTTTTAGTCCTATAAACATCAGCTGAGGTCGAGGTCATCAGCTGTTACTTCGTTTATACGAATTAATTAACGATTGTAAAGCATCTATAAAAACAACCGATACTCTAGATTGTAAATGACCGTTAAAACAGCTGTTACTATACATTTGAAGGTATAACATTTCAGTTTTTGTGAAATTGTTTTCTTATAATTATTTGCAGTATAACGAAAAATATAGTTCATAACTTAGACCAAAAGGCGCTTTTTGATACTTGCTCATTTTCCGAACTTGCTCGTTTTCAATTAAACTTCAGCTTATATTAGTACAGTGAAATTATAATTTTAAAGTGTTGTATCAATTAAGTGCATTTTTTTTCGATTTTATGCATAAAGATGAGACGGTAACTAATTTTGTGAGTTTTTTTGTGCATGCCTTCGCGAGAAATGTGGCAAAAAACGCGTTGTTGACGTTTTTCGAGTGCATCGCTTCACTATTTATTTAATATCTCCGGCACCAGGGGTCATGGAAAAAAAAAATGGAAAATGACCATGATGAAATAGACTATCGATCCATAAGGTAGGATTACTTAAAAAATTCATCCTAACCCCAAAAAACCATTTTTCGCACTTCTTTTTTTTACTTAATTAGCGATATTTAAAGGAAAAATGGTTGAAATTTTTTCAAAATTTGGGAAAACATGTATTTTTATGTCGGTAACTCATGATATAATTTTTTTTTTTTAATTATTTTTCATTTAACAATCGGCATTTTTCGGCAAAAATTGAAGTGCCCGCCATTTTTGGTAAAAGTATGTTAAAAAAAATTCATCATCTCAAAATGTAGGGTTTGATATGTACTTTTGTCTAAGGTAACCCAAAGATTTGTTGTTGTCTTACAAAAAGTGCCCATTTTTAGGGATTAAATTTTTTTTTTTTTCAATTTTTATTTTTTGGTTTTTTTTATGTATATTGCATTATTAATGGTTAATTTTTTTTTAGAAAATGTTTTTTATTTACAGAGGGGGGACAAATTATTAGACTACAGTGCATTTTTCTAAAAAAAAAATTAAGCATTAATAATGCAATATACATTAAAAAAAACTAAAAAATAAAAATTGAAAATTTTTTTTTTTTAATCCCTAAAAATGGGCACTTTTTATAAGACAACAAACCTTTGGGTTACCTTAGACAAAAGTACATATCAAACCCTACATTTTGAGATGATGAATTTTTTTTTACTATACTTTTACCAAAAATGGCGGGCACTTCAATTTTTGCCGAAAAATGCCGATTGCGAGTGGAAAAATAATTTTAAAATATATATATATATATATCATGAGTTACCGACATAAAAATACATGTTTTCCCTAATTTTGAAAAAATTTCAACCATTTTTCCTTTAAATATCGCTAATTAAGTAAAAAAAAAAGAGTGCGAGAAATGGTTTTTTTGGGGTTAGGATGATTTTTTTAAGTAATCCTACCTTATGGATCGATAGTCTATTTCATCATGGTCATTTTCCATTTTTTTAAAAAATTTTCCAAGACCCCTGGTGCCGGAGATATTAAATAAATAGTGAAGCGTTGCACTCGAAAAACGTCAACAATGCGTTTTTTGCCACTTTTCTCGCGAAGCCATGCACAAAAAAACTCACAAAATTAGTTACCGTCTCATCTTTATGCATAAAATCGAAAAAAAATGCACTTAATTGATACAACACTTTTCACCACCATTTTCGTCTTATTTCACTGTACCATATTGAAAAGCTTCTCTTTTGGTCCTAGTGATGAAATATGTTTTATTTATTTTGCTGATAATTCGGTTATCCTTTGACCTACAGAAAAAGAAAAAAAATTAAACAGTTTTGTTTCCCTTTTAAACTGGAAAATGTAAATTTTTGTGAAATCAAATATTTCAAATAGCCAATAAATTGGAAAATATACAAAATAAAGTTTTTGTTTTTAGTACATTTCTAAATAGTATCATAAAATTACGTTTTCGAACCTATCTTTATGTAAACTTTTTTCTTTATTTATTTGTCAGTCTCCTGAAAATTTATCCGTTTTTTTTATGATCACCCTTTATATATACAGGCTGTTCAGAAAATGTCGTACCAAACTTTAAATGGTGGTTATATGAGTCAAAATATAAAACACTAAGTTTTCCATTTGTCGGCCATTTTGTGTTTTTTGAAAAATTATTATAGTTTGAAATTATTAAAATTTCAAGTTGAAATTTGGTACACATTTTTTATGCAACGGTTTACTATAGTATACTACGAATCAAAACGTTATCGCATAAACTTTCAAAATGGCTATAGTTGACATTTTTTTGTAAAGTTTATGGTTTTAGAAATTCAACATTAAAAATTTCAAACTGCCACCAAATCAACAAATTATTTATTTTACGTTTAGCTCTGTGTTGGTATATACACTTCCTAAACTGTGCCTAATTTAATTTAACTTGGGAACTTGATTCAACAATGGGAAATATGAAAAATTATAGTCATCAACGTCGATTTTTCGAAAATTTATGAATTTATAATTTCTAAGCAAGTAGGCTAGATTTATCAAAAAATTACAAAGAATAACAGAGTCTTATAATTTTGTGTAGAGTCAAAACATCATAAAATATAGGTTGTTCCAAAGAAATTTTAAATTTGACCGCTGTATTGGTTAATGGGAGACATTACATTTAAGTTTGTAAAACGAATTTTTAATTACTATAAAAAGTAATGAAGGCTCTAAATGTGAAATTTTTCGATTTACTAGATGGCAATGATGGCAAAGATAAAATGAACAACTGTAGGCTATAATAACTTTAAAGCTTGCATCGCAGCATTGTCATTTGATGACGTCATTAAGAATTGCATATTTTTAGTATTTCAAAAGTATTTTTAGTGACAGTATATTCCCCAAGTCAGGTCAGGGTCGTGAGGGAATAAATAAATACTCTTATCTGGTGGCAGGCGAAGATAAGAGCGGTCAAACGCCAGAGAGATAAGAATATACCTGTTTTAGAACTCAAGGTTATGAAAGGTTGCAATACGCTAAACGCTAAAGGAAACTTTGGAATAAACTAACGATTTGTATAGTTTTAAGTGTTTGTTTTTAATTTCCCACGTGCAAGTAGAAACTAGAAAATATTAATAACGAAAAATTTAGTTCATGGCGACAGCGGTCAGGGTTCAATAGGGTTGTTTTTATGTTTCTCCCGAACAGTCAGTTTAATTTACATGAGAAATATTTATTAACCTTTATACGTCAGCTAAATTTGAACGAAATATCCCGTCTGGGGCTCTTTTGGTAAGTACAGGCTTGGCAATCCCGAGCTATCCTAGGTGGAACTACACGTTTTTCATCTAGTCTTGTCTTAGATCCCTCTCTTTCTACTTTCCTTTCAGGTCTCTCTTGACTTATTCTTGTTCTTTTCCGTACTGACCCTATTATTACAACACTCTTACGAGAATCATTGTTTGTATTTCATAACGATTTGTGAAGTAATTTTGCTGATTTATTCCCCTTAGGTTGGTTTTAAACTGAATAATGTAAACAAAAATGTAGATCAGATTTGTAGTGTTCAAAAATCAGCACAAATAGGTTAGGTTATATTATACTAAAATTGCAGTAGTACTGTTTGATGCACAAAAAGAGAGGAGGAAACTTATAACTCACAAGTACCTAATCTTTTTAGGTCTCAGACATGACTGCAATAATGTCAACCGAAATGAAGATTCAAGAAACCCTCAGGGGCTCGCATTGCTGAGTACGGGTTTGTCAAGCCTGATTGGACTGAGTGGTATCTACACCTTTTTCGTGTAGTGTTGGGTTAGATCCTTCTCTCATCTTTCCTATTAGGTCTCTCTTGACCAACTCTTGTTCTTTTCTGATCCTGACATTATTAGAGTATTCATCGGATAGGAGTCTTTATTTAATAGTTTTTTTTTTTAAATTTAATTTTTATAAAGACTATTATGAAGAGGCGTTTTTCACCTTTTAACAACAGGATGCAATTTATAGTTGTGTAAAATCGAATTAGGCCAACGCCAGGTAGGGTTCTATTTGGTTGTTACTTTATTTTTCGCTAGCGATAAATTTGTTTACGTAAGGAAGAGAGAGCAACTTAGTTTTTTGTAAACTAAATCTATTGTAAAACTTGAACACAATTTTTCACAATTAATATGATTATTCAATAAATGTATTTATTAATAATTGTGCTAATTATCATAAACTGGATCTTCTAAATGGAGTTCGTGGTTCATTTTTATCTTAAATGACTTTCAAAGTTTCCTTAAGGAGTTATCGGTTTTCTCTCTTGCTGTTTAAAGACCAAATCGTCTCTGTGACGTCTTATAATAAAAGAAAAGAACATAAAATAAATGAAAAACTCTTAACCTTCGAATACACTAATATCGTCAGAATAGAAAAAAAAAGAGTTGGTCAATAGAGACCTGATAGGAAAGATGAGAGAGAAGGATCAAACCCAAGACGGAATGAAGAAATGTGTAGATACAGCTAACATCTCGGGATTACCATGCCCAAAAATAAAAACCCCTAGCCATTGAATTCTATAATATCGTCAAGGTCGGAAGAGAACAAGAATTGATCTAAAGAGACCTGACAGGAAAGATACTTTCTGAGATATAATTGTAAATTTCATGTGAATTTCGGAAAACATTTTGACACAATTTTTTGAATTAAGAGGTAATTAAATTTTACATTATTTTTATTTTTAAAAGGTGCTGTTTACGTTTGTTAATCAGTTCTGCCTGTTTCAACTCATTTATAATATCAGATTGATCAATATCTGATTCCAGTTCACTTATCTTCCACTTAATTCGCTGCTGCTTATCGTGAACTTAACTTCATAAGAATCAATAATTTTTTGTAACATATTAGCTACACAGTATTTAACAGTTTTCATCCCCCTTAGAATAAAAGTGATATAATCATTCATTTCCGGTTCATTCTGATTATCATGCTCATTCTGAGAGTCTCAGTTATCACTATATACATCAGAAAACCACAACTTTATTTTTCTTCCTTCATGAATTATTCAAATATGTTTGTTCACATTCAAATATGTTTGTTCACATTCAAATATGTGTCTCTTTGTGAGCTTTTTTACAATGAGACACATATTTGAATGTGCCACGAATCCATGTTTGCAGCGACAGGAGAAACAGTTCATAAGAGTCAAAACTTACAGAACAGAGATTAGCATATATTTCTGTCCATTAATATATTTATTTATTGTGAAGATTTACTGTATCATTTAGCAACATTTTTTTTGTGTGTTTTTACCTTCTTCCTTGTGATTGTTTCTCTTTCACCAGCTGTCATCTGACTGGTCTTTTTCTAAAAATTCCTGAACATCTTTTTAGCTTTCATCATTTCATTTTTCAAGTATACCTTTGGTAACACCCATATCTTAAACTTCTTGCAGATGTGAGTGAGGACAAATACTCCACAAATTTATATTACATTACAACCTTTCGGCAACAGATTCGCCAAAATGTCTTTTTTTTTTCCTTTTGTTTTGTAAAGTTTTCTTTAATTGGTTTGGAAATTACTTCAACAAACAATAGTTGTTTCCTCACTTCTTGTCTTATCTCAAGCTTGCTGCCTTTTAGCATTTTAGTTATCTTCTTTTTAGACGATTCTTCCTTATCATTTAATTCTGGAAATACGTTTTTAGTATTTGTATATTTTAGTGTAGGTTTTGTTCAATTTGTCTTGTAGCGCTTTGATTTGTTTATTCTTCATTTCTTGCCTGTTTTTACCTGATTCTTGCTGCTTACTTATAGAGGGTTGGTTATTTTTTGAAGATCGTCTGGGCTAAAAAGGAGGAGAATAATTGTTAACAAAATCAAGCTCCTGTCTCTGAATTTTCTTACGTACAAGATAATTTCTGGACCTTTTTTCCCATTCTTTGCGAATGAAACTCTGATCACGACTACACATTCTATTGTTTTTTACTCTCCCGTCAACTTTCTTTCTCGCGTAACTATCTTTGGTCTTTGTTTTTTTATATCTTGTTGAATCACTCTGCACTCCTTATCCTGACCTTTGACATATCTCTTATTTTTAGAAGATATTGATCTTCCCCTTGTAGATTTAGGCTTTCCCATATTCACAATCTGAACAAAACAAAAATAATTAAATAAAGTAAACTAAGTAGTCAGTTAAATTATCGAAGAAAGCAATTAACTCGGCAGATAATTTTTAACTTAACTCCGCAGATTTAAATTATGTTCATAATACCCAATAACAAAGAGTAGTTTTGTTATAATTAGTTATTGTTTTAATTAATTTTAAATATTGATTGAAACAACGTTTTTAAATTCAGTTTAATATGTCTGATCTTACAAGGTGTAGAACCTAGTAGATCTAGCCTACATTTTAAATACCAAATGTGATATATTATGTAAAAAAAATGTAAAATGTAAAAAACACTCTTACGAGAATCATTGTTTGTATTTCATAACGATTTGTGAAGTAATTTTGCTGATTTATTCCCCTTAGGTTGGTTTTAAACTGAATAATGTAAACAAAAATGTAGATCAGATTTGTAGTGTTCAAAAATCAGCACAAATAGGTTAGGTTATATTATACTAAAATTGCAGTAGTACTGTTTGATGCACAAAAAGAGAGGAGGAAACTTATAACTCACAAGTACCTAATCTTTTTAGGTCTCAGACATGACTGCAATAATGTCAACCGAAATGAAGATTCAAGAAACCCTCAGGGGCTCGCATTGCTGAGTACGGGTTTGTCAAGCCTGATTGGACTGAGTGGTATCTACACCTTTTTCGTGTAGTGTTGGGTTAGATCCTTCTCTCATCTTTCCTATTAGGTCTCTCTTGACCAACTCTTGTTCTTTTCTGATCCTGACATTATTAGAGTATTCATCGGATAGGAGTCTTTATTTAATAGTTTTTTTTTTTAAATTTAATTTTTATAAAGACTATTATGAAGAGGCGTTTTTCACCTTTTAACAACAGGATGCAATTTATAGTTGTGTAAAATCGAATTAGGCCAACGCCAGGTAGGGTTCTATTTGGTTGTTACTTTATTTTTCGCTAGCGATAAATTTGTTTACGTAAGGAAGAGAGAGCAACTTAGTTTTTTGTAAACTAAATCTATTGTAAAACTTGAACACAATTTTTCACAATTAATATGATTATTCAATAAATGTATTTATTAATAATTGTGCTAATTATCATAAACTGGATCTTCTAAATGGAGTTTTCTAAATGAAATACGTTTTTAGTATTTGTATATTTTAGTGTAGGTTTTGTTCAATTTGTCTTGTAGCGCTTTGATTTGTTTATTCTTCATTTCTTGCCTGTTTTTACCTGATTCTTGCTGCTTACTTATAGAGGGTTGGTTATTTTTTGAAGATCGTCTGGGCTAAAAAGGAGGAGAATAATTGTTAACAAAATCAAGCTCCTGTCTCTGAATTTTCTTACGTACAAGATAATTTCTGGACCTTTTTTCCCATTCTTTGCGAATGAAACTCTGATCACGACTACACATTCTATTGTTTTTTACTCTCCCGTCAACTTTCTTTCTCGCGTAACTATCTTTGGTCTTTGTTTTTTTATATCTTGTTGAATCACTCTGCACTCCTTATCCTGACCTTTGACATATCTCTTATTTTTAGAAGATATTGATCTTCCCCTTGTAGATTTAGGCTTTCCCATATTCACAATCTGAACAAAACAAAAATAATTAAATAAAGTAAACTAAGTAGTCAGTTAAATTATCGAAGAAAGCAATTAACTCGGCAGATAATTTTTAACTTAACTCCGCAGATTTAAATTATGTTCATAATACCCAATAACAAAGAGTAGTTTTGTTATAATTAGTTATTGTTTTAATTAATTTTAAATATTGATTGAAACAACGTTTTTAAATTCAGTTTAATATGTCTGATCTTACAAGGTGTAGAACCTAGTAGATCTAGCCTACATTTTAAATACCAAATGTGATATATTATGTAAAAAAAATGTAAAATGTAAAAAACACTCTTACGAGAATCATTGTTTGTATTTCATAACGATTTGTGAAGTAATTTTGCTGATTTATTCCCCTTAGGTTGGTTTTAAACTGAATAATGTAAACAAAAATGTAGATCAGATTTGTAGTGTTCAAAAATCAGCACAAATAGGTTAGGTTATATTATACTAAAATTGCAGTAGTACTGTTTGATGCACAAAAAGAGAGGAGGAAACTTATAACTCACAAGTACCTAATCTTTTTAGGTCTCAGACATGACTGCAATAATGTCAACCGAAATGAAGATTCAAGAAACCCTCAGGGGCTCGCATTGCTGAGTACGGGTTTGTCAAGCCTGATTGGACTGAGTGGTATCTACACCTTTTTCGTGTAGTGTTGGGTTAGATCCTTCTCTCATCTTTCCTATTAGGTCTCTCTTGACCAACTCTTGTTCTTTTCTGATCCTGACATTATTAGAGTATTCATCGGATAGGAGTCTTTATTTAATAGTTTTTTTTTTTAAATTTAATTTTTATAAAGACTATTATGAAGAGGCGTTTTTCACCTTTTAACAACAGGATGCAATTTATAGTTGTGTAAAATCGAATTAGGCCAACGCCAGGTAGGGTTCTATTTGGTTGTTACTTTATTTTTCGCTAGCGATAAATTTGTTTACGTAAGGAAGAGAGAGCAACTTAGTTTTTTGTAAACTAAATCTATTGTAAAACTTGAACACAATTTTTCACAATTAATATGATTATTCAATAAATGTATTTATTAATAATTGTGCTAATTATCATAAACTGGATCTTCTAAATGGAGTTTTCTAAATGAAATACGTTTTTAGTATTTGTATATTTTAGTGTAGGTTTTGTTCAATTTGTCTTGTAGCGCTTTGATTTGTTTATTCTTCATTTCTTGCCTGTTTTTACCTGATTCTTGCTGCTTACTTATAGAGGGTTGGTTATTTTTTGAAGATCGTCTGGGCTAAAAAGGAGGAGAATAATTGTTAACAAAATCAAGCTCCTGTCTCTGAATTTTCTTACGTACAAGATAATTTCTGGACCTTTTTTCCCATTCTTTGCGAATGAAACTCTGATCACGACTACACATTCTATTGTTTTTTACTCTCCCGTCAACTTTCTTTCTCGCGTAACTATCTTTGGTCTTTGTTTTTTTATATCTTGTTGAATCACTCTGCACTCCTTATCCTGACCTTTGACATATCTCTTATTTTTAGAAGATATTGATCTTCCCCTTGTAGATTTAGGCTTTCCCATATTCACAATCTGAACAAAACAAAAATAATTAAATAAAGTAAACTAAGTAGTCAGTTAAATTATCGAAGAAAGCAATTAACTCGGCAGATAATTTTTAACTTAACTCCGCAGATTTAAATTATGTTCATAATACCCAATAACAAAGAGTAGTTTTGTTATAATTAGTTATTGTTTTAATTAATTTTAAATATTGATTGAAACAACGTTTTTAAATTCAGTTTAATATGTCTGATCTTACAAGGTGTAGAACCTAGTAGATCTAGCCTACATTTTAAATACCAAATGTGATATATTATGTAAAAAAAATGTAAAATGTAAAAAAAAATTAGCTTCCTTAAAATTTGAAGCAAAATACCAATATAAACAAACAAAAACTTTTGTAATTTTATTTTAAAATGGTAATAACTTGTTGCAAACATTACTGCTGCCAATTCTTTAAATTTAAAACCAAACAAACAATAATATAGGGTTTCAAAGTCTATCTAGTATAGTCTACATTCTCCAAAAAAAATTACGTAGCTAATTTTATTTATTTATTTATTTTTGTTATAGTAATAATATCTTTAAATGCCTTAATTTAATATTAGCTAATATTTAAAATTTGTTTATAGTTTCATTAAAAAATATAAATTTACTTGGAGAAGACAAAAATTGTCAGTTCTATAAGCAAAGATCACTTCTATGGACAAACATCATCTTTGTGGGCAAGGGTTGTCCATAGAAGTGATGAATTGAAGGTTTCTTCATAATTAAGCTTACAACAATGAGGTTAGAAAGAATCTTAAGATTTATGAATGTATAGTGATAAAAACTACACCAATTGTTACCATAAAATTAATTAATTATTCATATAGTTACCTTTTAATGGTGTCCTCAGAGATGATGATAGTAGGTTGACGAGAAGCACACACAAATTTCAAAACAAAACTCGCAAAACCCTGTAAATGAGATAGCTACCCTCCTTTTAACCTAACAAAGAATTATGGTGTATCATGCAGTCTGGTGATTTTTATTCCAAAAAACCTTCATCAAAACAAGAGTGTCCGCAGAAGTTATGGAAATTGTGGAGACCACTTTAAGAGTTTCTTATGAAGTTTTAAATTTTTTTAAGTGAGTAAATTTTTAGTGTTATTCTTACTTAATTTTATTTAATTACTTGATTTCGTAATCTCTTTGTTTAAAATTAGTTAGCAAAACCATAATAGATGAGAACCAGCATGGAGACTCTCCACAGATGTGATTTATCAACTTCTGTGGGCAGTATTTTTTTAATGAAATAAATTTTATGAACTTTCATTATTAGGTTCTGTGTAGAACTCATTTATAACCTGGAATATAATAAAAACAATAAAAATAAATCGTTTTTATTTAGAGAAAAAATGCTGGTGACTTCAATCTGTCACTTTGTCTAGAATAACCCAGGATTCAAATTTACATGTAGTTAATTAGTACTTAATTTTAATCCAAAAAAAAAATCCGGTGACCTTGGTTTAATCCAAACGTTGACTCAAAAATTTACGGTGTTAACCCAACATCGTGAGGTATTGGAAAGCTAAAATTAGTAGCGAGCTCTGGTTAATAATGCGAACAACTGCGACGTGAATTACCAGAATGAAATGCCATCTAGCAGGCGCAAACACTTCAGTATTAAGATATGGTATTTTTTACAATCCAAAACAGTTTTATTGTAATATTGTAACAATTATTATTTGTATTAGGTGATTTATAATATGATAGAGGTAGGCCTATAAAAGTAAAAACTATAGAGGCAAAATTTATCGGATTATTACTCTCAAGGGCTTACTATAGTACAGGCTTGGCAATCCCGTGAAATACCAGCTGGATTTACACCTTTTTACTTAGTCTTGGGTTAGATCCCTCTATTTCGTCCTTCCTGAGGTTTGTCTTGACCAACTCTTGTTCTCTTCTGACCCTGAGAGCTTGAGATTTCAAAACATATCTCATAATCTTGATATTTGAAACAAATTAAATTTTAATTCATGTTAGAATAGAAGACATTTTTAATAGTTATGTAAAAAGATAAAACGTGACGCTAGGGTTCTTTATTTTATGTATGTTTCTTCCTTTTAGTTACAAAGTATACCTACGGTATGTTTGTAAATCGTAAAAAATTCGACTTATATTTTTAGGCTGATTTCACCAACACCGCCGTCCGTCCGTCTATATAGACTTGACAGCCAAGAGAACCGAGGTGAGAGGAATGCAGTTTTAAGTGTTTTAAAACAAACTTACACTACTGGATAAGACTCCTTAATCTATCGATGTAATTTAACATTTCGTACAAGATCCAAAAACTACCTATTGGGTATTACATTTAAAGGATCTGCTTGTATTAGGTTATATATTAGGCTGGGCAAGTAACACGATGGCACTCATCAACTAGTGTATAAGGTGGAGATCATCGAAAAAATTTCCCCTTAATATATATATATATATATATATATATATATACCATGTGTCCAAAAAGTCGATTATGATTAAATTCGTTAAATGTCCAGGTGGTTTTTCCCTATTTATTTGATAACTCAAAATTCAATTTTATATACCAAGTGTCCTAAAAGTCCCACTCCCCCTATTATTTTTTTAATGAATGGAAATAGACAGATTTGCTTTGGGGAAAGTTTAGATAACCAAAGGAGGAGTTTTTTGAAGTATCAAAATTTTCAACCCTTACCCCCAAAATGGGGTAGTTTGGGGGGTAATACAAGAATTTTAAATAGCAACCCCTATTGAGTGATAGCTCATTTTAAAGGTCTTTTCAAAATAAGAATAATGGCGCAAACCAGAGGTCACTAAGTTCATCTTACTCAACATAGCAACCGATCGAATTTTGAATGTTAACCTACAAACTCCGGTTGTATTTATTACATTACAAACTGCTCTATCTTGGTAAAATGATGGTAAGAGCCTAACCTTGTTTTTTTAGCTCATATTAAGTTCTTGAAATGGCTACCATTTACTTTTTGGCAGAAATAGATTCTGGACTCAAAAGCTTGTTGTACATTTCGTAACATTTCCGGTCTAATTATTAACGTAAAATTCACAATTCGATTGGTTGCTATGTTGGGTAGGATGAACTTAGAGACCTCTGGTTTGCGCCATTATTCTTATTTTGAAAAGACCTTTAAAATGAGGTATCACTCAATAGGGGTTGCTTTTTAAAATTCTTGACTTACCCCCAAACTACCCCATTTTGGGGGTAAGGGTTGAAAATGTTGATACTTCGAAAAAATCCTCCTTTGGTTATCTAAACTTTCCCCAAAGCAAATCTGTCTATTTCCATTAATAAAAAAAAATAAGAGGGGGTGGGACTTTTGGACACATGGTAGGCCTATATATACACAATAGTATTATAACAACAAACATTGTATATAATATTATACATATTTTATTGTTTGGACAGTTATATCTGCAGTTCCACTCGACCGATTGTTTTACAATTTACGCTGTACAGTCTGTAAGGTGTAGTCTGGACTTTCATAATGCGCGTTATGAGAAGTTGCAGGCGAATGGAGAAGTGATTTTATAACTACAACTGATGATAAAGACATTAACTCAGTTCCATTCCGCTGTCACCGTGTTGACGTCTCATCTTGTAGTCTGTTTGTCATCTTTGTTTTTTTTTACGAAAAATTGGACAAACTTTCTAACCAGAAAAATCGTTATATAAATTTCAAAACTCCTGCCTGTTTTCAAAAAATGATGTTTTTCAATTTTATTTAAATTTTGGCTCAGATTTAAAAACAATTAAATAAACTTGCTAACCAGAAAAATCTTATAAATTTTAAAATTGCGGCGAACTTACAAAATGTTTAGTTTTTTTAAACTTTTTATTAGATTTAATTTTTATTAAATTTGGTATTTAAGCTCATATTTCGTTAAATTAACAGCTTCTTCGTTCTCGGCTTCTCGTTTCATAAAACGATACATATTTGATATGATTTCGCGAGATTAACTATGGAGGACTTTACTCCCACCAACATTCTTACTGACGTTTTCACCTTCCATCACAATACAACAAATGTTTTTGAAATGTATAACTGCCAAAAGCACAGTACAAAACTCACTGCAAGACTGAGCTCAGTGTTTCCCCCACTACACCAACCGGCGCAGAGACGACTGCGCATCTCAATGACAGATGTAAGGCTAAATCTTACCAACTGTACTTATTTAATTAATGTATAATTGTGTATAGGTATTTAATCCAACTTCTCAAAAAACAATAATATTTTTATATATTTTCGGAGGAAGTTATATTCTAAATTTTTATTATTATTTACATCCCTAAAACTTATTTTCTAATTGGCATATAGGCATGGGAAATCTTCTTTTTTTAACTCAACGAGGCAGAAAAAAATTAAATGATGATAAATCTTAAAGCAGATTTGTCGTAAGGATTATCTAATTTTCCAAAGTACAATGTATGTAATTGAAGAATAATAATTGTAAGTTTTTTTAAATTTTCTTGGCACCTCGAACGGGTTTTACATCCTCTTTTTGTAGTTCAACGAGGCAGAAAACAATAAATAGATTGTAAATCCTAACTTGGTTTGTGCTAAGGATTATCTAATTTTCCAAAGTACAATGTATGTAATTGATGAACAATTGTAAGTTTTTTATTTTCTTAGCACCTCGGGCTGGTTTTACATCCTCTTTTTGTAGTTCAACGAGGCAGAAAACAATAAATAGATTGTAAATTCTAACCTGGTTTGTGCTAAGGATTATCTAATTTTCCAAAGTACAATGTATGTAATTGAAGAACAATTGTAAATTTTTTATTTTCTTGGCACCTCGGGCGGGTTTTACATCCTCTTTTTGTAGTTCAACGAGGCAGAAAACAATAAATAGATTGTAAATCCTAACTTGGTTTGTGCTAAGGATTATTTAATTTTCCAAAGTACAATAAACTGAAGAAATATTGTGAGTATTTAAAAAATTTTAATTGTAGAATTGCACCTCGGGCGAATTTTCCTTCTTTTTTGTTTAGTTCAACAAGGCAGATAAAAATAAATAGATTGTATATCCTAATCAGGTTTGTCCGGAGAGTTACCTATTTTTTCAAAGCTCAATGTTTATAATTAAAGAATAACGTATAAAATTAGAATAAGTTTACATGTTAGATAAAATACATGTTTATATGGAAGAAAATTTAATTTTTACGTTATAAACTTTATATATATATATATATATATATATATATATATATATATAAATATATCTAATTTATTTAATGTTTATGCTAAAGAATCAGATGTTATTAAATTTGTGAAATTGATTTTATGGTAACGAATGTTGAAATGGTTCAAACTTCAAAAAACATACAACTGATTTGTAAGCTTACTTTATTTAAAATCTTTGTTCAATCAAAATTTTTAACCCAGGTCAATAATTCAGTTGTAAATGGAAAGAACATTATATATCCTCGTGTGTTTTCCATTTTATTTATAAAATTAATAAGCTTATCCGGAATAAAATGTCTTTCACACACATACTGTACAATTATCGTTGTACATTGATACATATAGCACTTGGATCTTGTATCTTCGACTACAAGAGGCCGTGCCTTCTACTGCCACTGTAATTTTTACGACGCAATACAAGTTCCCTTTACACTAAATATATCCCCCTCCAATCTCACACAAACTCTCTTTCAATAAACTGAATTCTGATGAATCACTAGAACTTCTTTAGTTCCACTCCAGCTGAAGTGATGGAACTAAGGGAAACTTGGGGAAATAAACACAAACCAAATCTGATTGTCGTGTCGGTAGTTATCAATTAAAGCTGTAAAACTGGCGTGTAGGATTACCCATAATGGCAGGAAACTTTTGTGCATTTTAAATCTTTTTTTTTCTTTTTTTTTTTAATTCAACAAAAATAGTTGTAATATACCAACTAGTAATATACTATTTTTTTAGAAAAAATGCATAGATGCATTGTCAGAAATCAAAAAATGTTCAAGCAAAGAAAAAACACCACAAAAACACCACACAGCAAAAATTTTTCTAGATTATGCAAACGTTTGTAATGTATTGGTGTATAAAATTATATCAATTTAGACAATTTTCATTGGAAAACCTCACAAAAAGGAAAATCATGTATGAATCTCAAGCGAGCTATTTCTACACCTTATATTTTTCTAAACGCCCAAAATTAACAATGCAAAAAAAAGATTTCAATAAAATAATTGCAATTCTCTCTTCGGGATTTCGTTAAGGGATGTTGAAAGATTATCTAAGACCTTTGGTAACCTAAAAAATCATAATTTATAACTCTGTTTTTGAGAGTTGAAAATTGTTATTTTTACGTTTTAAAAAATCTAAACTCGTTTATAAGTCGAAAACGGCTCGTTCTAGAGAAAAGTTACTAAAGACCTTTTTTGTTCAGAATGATCCCAAAAACCTAAAGAAATTTTGTCCGGTGCAAAAAAATTGATTTTTGTAATTTGTTCAATAACAATTATTGTTTAACAATTACTCGAACAAAATCTCGCCTGGCACCCTTCCGGATTTGTTTTAAAGGAGTCTTTTTGAGTAAGAATTAGAAAGGGGACAAAAATCCAACGGGGGCTTTACAGCCTGGAGTATATGGTATTCGAGATATTCGGTTTACATTTTAAACATATACAAAATATTTGTTGTTTAAAGGCAAAAAAACCTCCCTGTAATTATCACGTTACAAAATAGAAAAGAAGATAAATAACCTTTAGTCCTCGAATAGTCTCAGTATCAGCTTCGAAAGAGAACAAGTGTTGGTCAAGAAAGATCCGGTAGGAAAGATGAAAGTGAGAGGATCTAACCCAAGATTATATGAAAAGGTATAGCATCAGCTAGGATTACTGATTGGTGTAATAAGTAAAAGATACATAAAAAATACGTATACCAAATTTGAATTTACATTTTTGAAGTTGAAAATATTTTAAATAAAATAATGCAAAAATATTGCATTAACTTTCTCTCGAATCCATCTACAAAATAAAAAATTAAAAAAACAAACAAATATATTAGTTACCATATAAAAATGTATTACTTAAGAATAAAAAAAAACCAACTTTAATTTCATTAAGAATGAATTTTTCACCTCAAGTGGAATAGAAGGGGAAATGGGGGAGGGGGGAATTAGTCCCCCGATCAAATTTTCGTCTTTTTTTCTACTCTTTTGCTTGTGCCATTTTATCGTCCTAAATATAAATTATATTCCACTGAAATTGAATTTTTAAACGTGTGGTCAAGATGCAGTTTCGTTTTTTATCAATTCTGAACCGTAAATTACATTTTACTTACAATTTGATAAACTGGATTGGGTCACAATTTTAACGAAACCGTATATCCGATTTGTAAAATTAAGTCTGTTGTAACAGATACGTGAACAATTCTTGAGTTTTTTTTACAGATTACTCCTGAAGTAACATTTTTGGGAAGATGGCGAATAATAAATTTTGGTGGGGGGGGGGGTTTATAACGACAATAATTTAGCAAAATTTGAACAAAACCATGGAGTCTGTTTTTAGAAAATCAAAATTTTGGTCTTACGCCAGCTGCTCCCAATTTTCAGTTTTCAAAAAATTAAAAGATAGTCATAACAAAATATGCCAATAAACTAAATTGATCTAAATCCATTTTTTTGGACTCTATAGAACTCCACAGACATCTTTCCAAGAAACATATTTTCGGAACTTAATGGTCCTCAAAATGAATATAGTCAAAAAAAATTCAACATAGGCTACTTTTTTTATTCATCACATAACTTTCTCTAAATAGGGAGAGTCTTTCTTGAACAACACTTGTTCTCTACTGACCCTGATGTTATAGTATTCGAGAGCTAGGCGTAATTATCTTTGTTACTTACCCTGTATACAAAGTAGGGTAGATTAGATTAGGTAGACTTAAGATCCTTGTACGTTAATAGAAGCTTATTGTATACCCCCAAGGACCTACTAGCAATGCAAACTGATGCTGGGCTTAGGTTAGGTTAGGTTAGGTTAGGTTAGGTTAGGTTAGGTTAGGTTAGGTAGACTTAAGATGTACGTTAATAGAAGCTTATTGTATACCCCCAAGGACCTACTAGCAATGCAAACTGATGCTGGGCTTAGGTTAGGTTAGGTTAGGTTAGGTTAGGTTAGGTTAGGTTAGGTAGACTTAAGATGTACGTTAATAGAAGCTTATTGTATACCCCCAAGGACCTACTAGCAATGCAAACTGATGCTGGGCTTAGGTTAGGTTAGGTTAGGTTAGGTTAGGTTAGGTTAGGTTAGGTAGACTTAAGATGTACGTTAATAGAAGCTTATTGTACACCCCCAAGGACCTACTAGCAATGCAAACTGATGCTGGGCTTAGGTTAGGTTAGGTTAGGTTAGGTTAGGTTAGGTTAGGTTAGGTTAGGTTAGGTTAGGTTAGGTTAGGTAGACTTAAGATGTACGTTAATAGAAGCTTATTGTATACCCCCAAGGACCTACTAGCAATGCAAACTGATGCTGGGCTTAGGTTAGGTTAGGTTAGGTTAGGTTAGGTTAGGTTAGGTTAGGTTAGGTTAGGTTAGGTTAGGTTAGGTAGACTTAAGATGTCCGTTAATAGAAGCTTATTGTATACCCCCAAGGACCTACTAGCAATGCAAACTGATGCTGGGCTTAGGTTAGGTTAGGTTAGGTTAGGTTAGGTTAGGTTAGGTTAGGTTAGGTTAGGTTAGGTTAGGTTAGGTTAGGTAGACTTAAGATGTACGTTAATAGAAGCTTATTGTATACCCCCAAGGACCTACAAGCAATGCAAACTGATGCTGGGCTTAGGTTAGGTTAGGTTAGGTTAGGTAGACTTAAGATGTACGTTAATAGAAGCTTATTGTATACCCCCAAGGACCTACTAGCAATGCAAACTGATGCTGGGCTTAGGTTAGGTTAGGTTAGGTTAGGTTAGGTTAGGTTAGGTTAGGTTAGGTAGACTTAAGATGTACGTTAATAGAAGCTTATTGTATACCCCCAAGGACCTACTAGCAATGCAAACTGATGCTGGGCTTAGGTTAGGTTAGGTTAGGTTAGGTTAGGTTAGGTTAGGTTAGGTTAGGTAGACTTAAGATGTACGTTAATAGAAGCTTATTGTATACCCCCAAGGACCTACTAGCAATGCAAACTGATGCTGGGCTTAGGAGTTTTTGCCCAATGCTAGCATCAAGATCGTCACTTAGTTGTGAAGCCCTGAATATTACTCCTAGCCTCAAACATCTCACATTCCAGGATATGTTTAGACTGTTCACATAACCTACAAAACGGGACGGCTGTTAATGCTCCGAAATGTTAGCGAATGTTTCCTGAAGTGGCAGTGTCCAGTAAATAGCGTCATAACTTGCTTCAGACAACCTCTCAACTGACAAGCTTTTTGCCGAGCTTTTGCCCACAGTAACCAGAGTTGACGATGCCTATCTTTGGACCATCTCTCAAGGCAGTAGATTATGTTTGCCACAGGTAAGAATGACAATTTAGGACCATTTTGGTTAATTCATCCGGACCATGAATAACCCCATGAAGATGCTCGATTTAGATTTACGAGGATGGTAAGCTAGTGTGGTAAAAACTTGATAGTAGCTTCATACCATCTCAGAAAAAACTTTCTCCGAGTGAAAATGCCTGGCTGCTTGACTGGAATAGAATAAAAATTGCTAATTTCAATTCCCCATGTAATAGAATGTTATATAAACCCAAACTTTCTACGATGACAAAACGCGAAGTTATTATAAAAAATAAAATTAAAAAATTCCTGACGTACAAAAAAGAAGGATATTCGCGTACAAAGGTCCGAGTCGCCGATACAAAAAGGTGAGTGATATACAATCATTTTTAGAAAATCTGTGTAAAATGTAAAATGTAAAATTATACGAGTAATTGTACCAATGTGCACAATTACTCGTATAACGAATTGGTATTTTAATATGGGAGAGCGCAGTAGTTAGAATTTTTATTTTATAATCCAATAGTTCTCTTTACAAAGATTGTCCCAACTATTTCAAAATCGTCAGATAAATCCATTTGTAGAATAAATATTCCACAAAGCAAAGGTGGAACAGTTGTTGCAGAGGTCGCTAAAAGAACAGCTGTGGCGGGACTGCCTAAATAAACACAACAGCTGACTGGATTGTATCGTCAAAATGGCGGAATACCGCTTCCTCTCCTTGACATTTCTCAGGAAATTAAATGGAGCACGAACTATCTCACACATGCAGACAAAAAACCAATATCAAAGAAGTTCGAAACTTTGTGCAGATTACTTGAAACTTACGATATTATCAAAATCTACTCCAACGATATATATTTACTCCCATTAAGGTGTACAGAGTTTCCTCCTTTACAAACACTTTTTACCACGTTTTTATTAGTTCGGTTTCCGTCATATCTGTCAGTCTGTCCGGGGGAATTTTGCAATCGAGTTTAAACTAACTTCCCGATAAGCTAGAGACCTGTAATTTTGAACATAGGTCAGAATTGGATGACAATACAATATTCAGTTGGTTTCTTGTCTCTACATTGGTTTAAACAATAGTTATTTAAACAAACAAAAATTGGCCAATGAGATATAGATTTTTTTTAACCGCGTTATCGCTTAAACGCGTTATTGCTTTTGAATGGTACCCGGAATATAATAGGTAATATTTTGAATTTCAGACGTGGGGCGCAGGAAATCGATGATAGTTAAGGAGGAGTAAATAAATGACATTACAGTGAATCTCATTTCCGATTCACTGAAATTAGCTGTGGATTCTTCCGGATTGTCTACTTGTATTATTTACTGGCTGCGCCCCACGGTTTTCTCTCCAAGTATTCCGAATATATCCATAGCCACTAATAATCCTCCCTCAAAATTGTAGAAGGGTCATGAAAAATTATTTTATACTTTTTAATCCGTTTTAAAAACGTGGTATATTAAAAAAAAAAATTATTTGATTTATTATTACATAAATTAAGTTACAAACTAATACAATAAAAAATAAATAAATAAATAAAAAAAATAGAAGTCTGTTATTCTTAATTAATTTGCCATTAAAAAATATTTTTTTGAAAAATATGGAGAAACCATCAGATAATGGATCAATCTTCGGGTCTAATTTATTAAGCGGAAAGTTCTATTTAAGTAGGAACTGGGATGGTGAACTATTCTTTTATTGAAAATAATTAAAAGCGCCATTGTCTATATAACGGTACAAGAAACAGTACAGGGTGTTTGAAAAAAGTTTACAAGAATTCAGGAGCTTCAAATATTCACATCAAACCAATGAAAACGTTTATATAAACATATTTCATGAAAAGCTTAATTCTTTATCTCGCCGACATTTTGTGTTTTTACAACAACAAAAAATCATATCTTTTTAACGGTAAATGATATGTAGTTGAAATTTTGCATGCTACTTAGTGTTATAAAAAACAAATTTGAGAAAAAATAGTCAACTGAATTTCTTTACGAGTTTCAAAATGGCGGCTATTTAAACTTTTTAACGTCGAATATCTCGAAATTCGTTAATTTTACAAAATATTTACAAGAGACAAAATATTTTTCTTTTTTAACGTCGAACAAAATATTGGTTTATTCTTTCTCTAGCTTAAAGGGTAACTGAGTTATCGAAAAAACTGAAAACATTGATTATTAATTGGCTACAACAATCAAGATTAGTCTACAGCCAAAATTAGTTTGCATTATGCAAATTTGTATCTACAAATTTTCCTGTAGCTTAAAGGACAACCGGGTTATCGACAGACTAAATAATAATATATAATAACTAATATCAAACTTCTGTCTTTTGTAGTTTTGCGTAATACATGTACTGTATTTAGAATGAGGGCCGAGGCTTTGAAGAGTTCTCGAGTGTTTTCATACAGATCTTGACCATTACTTTTTTTCTAAAATACATTTCCATTTAAAAACAAAGTGATTTATTATTTTCCATGCTCAGATTTTATTCTAGGCTAATTATGGGTGCTGTAAACGATTACCAAATTACCAAGAATTAATTTTTTCTTTCTATAACTCAATTATCCTTTAAGCTACAAAAAAAAAATAAAAATCCATTTGTTGGGCGTTAAAAAAGTAAACATATTTTGTCTCTTCTATAAACGATTTCTGAGATATTCGACGTTGAATAGTTTAAATAGCCGCCATTTTGAAATGAGTAAACGAAATCAGTCCATTATCGTTCTCAAATTATTTCTTTATAACATTAATTAGCGTACAAAATTTCAACCCCATATCATTTACCGTTAAAAAGATATAATTTTCTTTTGTTAAAAACACAAAATGGCCGCTAGAGAACTAAACGTTTTAGGAAATATGTTTACATAAACGTTTTGATTGGTTTTGATGTAACGAATTGGCTCCTGAATTCCTGAAACCTTTTTTAAACGCTCTGTACATTAGGACATTTGTAAAATGTACTAAACTCGTACCTTGTTTTTAACAACACTGAATTAAATTTGCACCGTACTAAATAGAGGACAAGAAGTATTAACATTGTTTATACTATAAGGGAAGTACTACTTATTTGTGTATCAAGTGTGTAAAGTTGGTCACTGTTGAATCGAGAGGGATTACGAAGCGTTGTGCGGCAATCTATCGAGTGCGACGAGGACAAGAAATTTTCTACACCTGCACTTAATTGAAAGAATAAAAATTACGGAACGGTAGTTGAGGTTATGTTTAGATTGCGTTGGTTGTTATGGCAACCGCTGCGACTAAAATATTGATAGCTTATTAAAGACAGTTTGGTATTTATAAAAACGAATTATCCCTACTAAGATAAACTTCTTTTGGTGCACATTACAAATCAAGAATAATTATTAAAAGATAATAAGTATTACATATTGAATATCAAGTAATAATTAATATATTATTTTATATTTTTAAACTTACCTGTGCAATCTTGTGTCAATAAGTGTTGACAGCTGTTTCGCCTATTTCTCAGTACAAAGTTAAATGAGCGAACCAGTCATTGTGTACCTGTCAAAGTTATTTTAACTAACTGTTTTAATGTGTGAATAGTGTTTTTTTAAATGTACTTTAATTTTATCTGGGTACTTTTGTAGTTTATCATGAAGTGTTTTTAAGTTCTGATGATGCCTGACAAATAGGCGAAACAGCTGTTCATAATTGTTGACACAAGATTGCTCAGAGATGTGTAAAATAACATATTATTCGGTAAAGCTACTACAATAAGCAATGATCAAGTAATTGTAAAATCATTCGCAATTTAAAATTACTAGGTTTCTACTAATAACTGATTGTCACAAGTGATTGTGAAACTTCTCTCTGAGGGAATGTTTTTTTTTGTCAACTCTAGCGTGCACAAAGCTGACAGTTTGGAAATAAGTTATTTTGCATACATGATGATGAAATAATATACTGGTGTAGGAAATATATTTAGTTTAATTTCAATTATAGAATTATAAATATACAGTGTCCCCAAAAAATGCATACATTTTGAATGGTTGTTGCTAAGAAACGAACATAGGTAGAAATGGCAAAACCAAATCAGCTGATAGTTGAAAACATCTGTTTTTCATTGATATAACCCATTGTTATCATTTCTGCTATTTATTCCGTAATAAACATGGCTGAAGTTCAGTTGCTTTTTACCAAAGTAAGTGGGTTTTGAGGTGTTATTGGAAGACGAGAATGTTAAAGAGGTTCAAAGACGTTGGGAAATAGAATTTGGAATTCCACCACCAACGAGAAAAGCAATTACAAAAAATCGTGACAGGTTTGAAGCCGATGGAACAGTGGGAAATTTAAACAAAGGACGGTCTGGATGAAGGAAAACCTTAAGGAGTGATGGAGACCTTTACACGATTCCAAAAGAAATCTCGTAGGCATTGTTTCCGTGAAACTTATATTAAAAACGACAGTATTCATATTGACAAGCTCATAAGTGGAGAACATACATCCCATCCCATGAGGTTGCATTAAATGAAGACAATCCAGACAGGCTAGTAGAGTTTTGTGATATCGGGAGAAGTTTAAAAGAAATTAAGGTTTAGAAGATTTAATTGTTTGATCAGACGAAGCCAGCTTTACTGAACAATTAATATCCACAATTGTATTTACTAGCCTAACACAAATCCACAAAAATTTACCAGGCCTAACAGTGGTGGTGTGGTCTATCTTCAAGAGGTGTTGTTGGGCCATTGTTCTTTGAGGGAACTTTCACCGGCATCTCTTACTTGCAAATGTTACAAAACAGCATCATTCCATCAACAAGATGGGGCTCCACCTCACTATCATCGTGATGTAAAGGGATTTCTTGGCAATACCTTTCCTGAAAGATGGGAAGGACGAACAGGTTATATTTTTAGTTGGTGATAATGAATATGTTTAATTGGGTGATTTTTATGTTATGCAAGTATAATCTTATAACTTTCAAATTTCGGTATCGTTAATATTCTATGATGAACTGGGTAAGTCATGATAGCGACCATCTTCATGACTACTTTAATATAACACACTTACAAGTATATAATACTTGAATTACACTCTTGTCTTATTTACGTAAATACATTAGAAAGTTATGTGCTAGCTACAAAAACTTTTTTGTTGAAAGTTTTAAAACAATTGAAGTTTCTCTTTCAAGATATTCCTTCCAAATTACAGGCTTTGTTTACAAGCTTTGAACCGCAGACGTTTTTCTATGCAAAGAAAACCACACCTTAATATTGGTTTTGTGTTTTCCTAGAAACCCGTTTGTAGAACCTGTCAGGCACACGTCAAAAGTTTAACAATTTCACAGGTAAAGAGAAAAAAAATTTTTCCAAGGTAAAGGTAAACCTACTTAGTTTTATTTACAATCTTGAATATAAAGGACCTTTAAGGATTGTTTTCAATAAATATCCAATAACAGTAAAAATTGTATTTTTCGAAAACATCTGGATTTTTAGCTGTATCTAATAGAATGTATACAATAGCCATCTTTCTAACGGTTGTAGTGATGATAAAATATGGGGCAGTGGCGTGGGCAAACAGAATCAAGCTGATTACAACAAATAGGTCATTGGAAAATTGGACCAACTGGCATGCATTTGCATCACAGAAGGATTAAGATCGTAAGCTATGGATGTCATTCTGAACCTCATACCACTCCATCTAGTTGTGGAGAAAACCACAAAAAAAGCATTCCTACGAATGTCAAAGATTGTTCTAAGGAGACCATCAGCGATGGAGGAAGGAGTAGTAAACTTCTAGGAACTTCCGAAATACTCGATGAAAGTACAGCTTTGAGAAACACTTCCTCACTGTAATGAGTTCCAAAAGTGAGTGGAATGAGCAGTCCATCATCTTGGTGACTAAGGAAACCGTTTAGTACATGGACTGAACCAAAACTGAAGAAGGAGGCGGAATATTTGGGCCAGGTACCAGGTTTTCGGGAGCGATGGGAAATTCCTCAGGATCTTTCAAGCGGAAATTTAAGCTATTGAGAGGTGTCTGCAAAGGAACCTCAACAGGTGATACAAGAGAAAAAGAATTGCAACACTGTAAGACAACAAAGCTCTCAGCTCTCTAAAAAATCAGTTCAACGTTGTTTTAGAAATGTCTACAAAACTTAATGAATTAGACAGGAGTAGTAAAGTAGCTCTCCTCTGGGTACTAGGTCATATGGGAATGAAATGCAGATTATCTTGCGATGAGGGGGGCATCCACCCCGTTCCTAGAACCAAAACCATTCTCTGGACTTGGAGAAAACTACGTCAATATGAGACTTAAAAGAGATGAAGAATCCAGTAGGTCGAAACTCAGGAAAGAAACAAAAATATTGATGCAAACTAAGGAGAGTCTTGCATTAGTTTAACAAGAATAGGTTAACACTTCTAACAGGTTACCTTACGGGGCGTAGCACACTGAGAGCATATCTCGTCAACCTTGGTCTAACGAATAACATGACCAGTAGGTACTGTATGGAGGGTGTGGAAATCCCTCACAACCTGCGAGGCCGTAGTTAAAGAACCTTGAGGTACTACGAATTAGAAGTTGAAAATCAACCCTCTCTAAAGCCCCTACAAATCATGCGGTTTATGGTGGCTGTGTGATTGGGAAGGAGTACGTAACTAAGCATCTCAGGAATAGTGAAAGGGGGGCACAACAGACCTACAGAGGTCGCAGAGCTGTAGTCATCCGTACAATACAATACAAGGGTTGTAGTGAAACTATATTTACCGTATGGATATAGAAAATCTGTTCATGGAGACTATTGCCGTATTCACTCCAGATATGTGGAGTATGTAGGCCTATATAACAAGTACAGAAAGTAATTGAGCAGGACTGGAGCAGGGAGGGCCTCGATCAAAGAGTTAATCGTTAACTTGACACCAGGTGATTCATCAGAAAGTGAAGGGGGAAGTGACAGTAAAGAAGACAACTTTGGCATCTCTTCTCTGTAGTAATGAAAACTAACAAATATAGTGTTTAAAAACTGTATAAGTACTTTTACTTATTCAAAAAGTTTTATACTCCCACAAATTAAAATCTTAGGTTTTGGGATTACTGCAATGGGGGAAAAAATCGACCACTCCATATCACCGCTGAGCCCTTCTGGGGGGGGGGGGGGTTTAAAAGATGGGGTAAAACCTTTTTTTTGTAAATATCTCATAAACTAAACAAGATATCAAATATATTAGTAATGTTTTCGTCAGACACACTGGGACAGAGGTATGAGTGCTCAAACTTGAGAACTTTTTTGCAATTGTTCGTATAAGGTATTTTTGAAAGAAAAAAACTTGAATTTTTTTGAGGTTATGCCGATATTTGTATAATAAAAAGCGTTAAATATGGGTATATAAGTGTTTGTACATGTAATACCAAGTACTTGGATATAAATTTTTACATGTATATATTTATTCACACACATATTAGGCTATACACAAACACTACAACTACAAAACTGCATTTATACATTTTGCACGTTTACATGCTATACTGCCTAATCCGTGCGTATGATGTGAATTTTTTTATTTAGATAAGCACAATATATATATATATATATATATATATATGAAAATATTTCTACGCAAATTTGCACATATATGTATGTGTATACATGTATACAACTAAACAGGAATACGTTAAAAAAACGCACGTTTTCCTGCTCTTTTATTATTGCCATTCACAAATTTTCAAGAATAACTTAACTTATAACATCATTTTCTAACGCTAAAAACAATTTTTCATTCTAGTACCAAATTATAGATATGTTTGTTATTATATAGGCGCTTTTAAATTTATGTGTTTTTCTAATTTAAAACTTCACGGCGACATGAAAGTTAATTAAATTCCTGGTACCATTTATTTTTTAACTGTTTAGGTCTATTAGTCTAAAGTTGATATGTACCGTAATCAATTATTGATATCTATGCGTTGTTTTTTCTAAATCATACCAATATTTTATATGTTCTATTAATATGTTATAATGCTAATAGGTCATTTTGTTATCCCCCCCCCCCCCGATACTGTATCGATTGAATTGCTATTTCGTACGAGGTTCCAGTTTAAAAAATGAAGGCAGGTGTAGTTTTTAGTTCGTTGCTCTTTTTTCAATACTTGCACATATTTATGTTTTTATGTATATATTTTAAGTTGGGACATGATAGATACCATTTTCGTCGTTTATGTAATTATTCAATACGGTTTTATCAATCACATGACAAATATATCGCGTTAAATAAGTCCCGAACGGCTTAATATTGGTTTAACCATTACAGATAGAGCTACAAAACTTAGCACATTGTTAATGGACACCAAAAAAAAATTGAGTACGTATTCAGTGGACCGCTATCTTTCCAGGGGGACGGCCCACAAGGAGTAAGAAGGAAATCTTAAATGAGAGCATAGATCGAGTTGTACATCGAATTAAAGGCCTTTATAAGTAGAACACAATACCGCAAAACCGACTTCAAAAGGTTATAAATTCACAGGAATATTCTTCTTGGTTAGTGTGGGTTTTATCACCAGTCCTCAATTACTATCGATCCGAAACCGAGTAGAATAGAGGTGGATACTTTATCACAGATACGAAGGCAACGAAAAGGAGGCCTAACTGAAGAAGAAAGGAGCAACGGAACCAACGCGTGACAGTAAAGAATTGTCTGTGGAAATGTATCTGAGACCAGAGTTCGCTGAAGAGAACTCTCAAAAGGGAAGCTCAAAAGGGTCACTGGTTCAACCAGATCAAAAACAACTCTCTAGGTTTGCTGCTGCACAAAGGGCACAAAACCAAAGGGTAATCTTAAGCTTCGTGGCAGGACACGGTGCTTAGAAACATCTGAACCATGGAATTACTCCAGGATAACTTGAAATGCAGACTTTGCCACCAACGCCTGGAAACTGGAGAATACATGCTTCTTAAATTTAAAGCATTAGTACGCGGAAGACTAGCGATCTTCGGCCAAAATGAAACTCAGAAAAGACAAGCGATCTAGCTTGGGAAATTTTATACCTAATCAAGAATATAGGGCCTACAACTAAGCTAGAGAAATCATGAGGTACACAAAAAGTCTTATATGCTGAGGTATATAGATGGTAAAACGCGATTGCAGAACATATATTACGCCGAGGAAGTGTTTACGGTACAAACAAAGTTGGTTAGGTTAGGTTAGGTTAGATTAGGTTAGGTTAGGTTTTTGAAACACGGTGTCCAAGGTTGATTTTCACTTTTTGACTGACAAATACTGAACTGAAAATCTTGACGATTGGTTTTGGTCCTTGATTAAAAATATTAGACCCTTTTTTTATGGTTCTCCATTAAAAAAATACACTAAATTTTTCTTTCCCATTGCTTTTCACGACTACAAGCATACGATTTATCAACAGCATGTTTACTTGATATCAAAATGTGTTTTAGTCAGTTGAACAGATTATAAACAACATTCTGTATTGTTACTGTTATTTATTTATTTTGTGATAGTTGTACATTCACTGATAGGTAGCAGCACTCACTAGTTGTTAAGTGTTGTCTTTGTCAACTATCAAAATGTGTTTTAGTCAGTTGAACAGATTATAAACAACATTCTGTATTGTTACTATTATTTATTTATGCTGTGATTGTGTACATTCACTGATAGGTAGCAGCACTCACTAGTTGTTAAGTGTTGTCTTTGTCAACTACCAAAATGTGTTTTAGTCAGTTGAACAGATTATAAACAACATTCTGTATTGGTACTGTTATTTATTTATTCTGTGATAGTTGTACATTCACTGATAGGTAGCATCAAAACCCTTTTCTCGTCACGCCATTGCAAAATGGTAGGCTACGAGTTGTTTCAAAATGGCCGAAGTGAAATTTTGAATGAATGCAGGCAAGTAAGGCCTTCACGGATAGTAAAGTTCAACTACCTTGTATGGGATTTTATTTTGATTAATAAAAAAGAAAAAACCAAAACAAAAAAAAATCGAATGCAAGATTTGGATAAAGCATAGCTAATTTTGCTGCTTGAAGCGAGTCCGTAAAATTGTACTATGTAGACTAAAGGTAATTTTCGCGGACTAGTTTTGACAGATAAATCGTGTTAGTCAATTTTTTATAAAAATCTTATATTTTTTGATGAATAATGAAAATATGAAATAACTAGTGTGCAGGGATATGTATTGGTAGTACAAGTTGTATGCAATGCATGTCTAGCACTGGTACTTCATATAAAGTGACACACGCCAAAATATAATTGAATTAAAAAATAAAACATTTTAAAAATTGATACTTTCAAAGTAAGCACAATAAAAAAAGAAGAAATTGTTGTTGATACTTTTTGGAAAAAATGAATAATGTAGAAGGTAGCTTAAATTGATAAATTTAAAAATAGTACAGTATAAAATTTTAATCAAAACGAATTTGAATAATGTGTGGTATAAATTAACTAATATATTAAAGTTATAAAGGAAAATAGAATAAAAAATAAATTTTTAATGTAATTAGACAAGTTATGATTTAGGACCTTAGTGAGAAAATGGAAAAAGATATAAAGATAAAATTCATCAATAAGGCTTAAAATCACATAACGAATAGATACTGTAAATCTCAGGTGGTCAGTTGATTAAGTAACATGTTTTGAGAAGGTGTGAAAATAAGTGGGTATAAGTGTAACAATGGAAAGTCGGACAATCTTTATGTCGCGGTTATCGGACTTATACGCGTGTTTAGAAGAAGTGTGAAGTTTCTAGACGAAAACTCAAAAGGTGTTAAAAGTAAAAATTGAAAACTACTTAAATTCTTGTAACGTGAATTACGAAAGAACGGTTGGACCGATAATCAACACTTAAAAGTTCCAGGACAAGCTCTCGCCGAGTAGAATAAAATGACTGCATCAAAAATGAGAAAACTCCCGTAGGAAAGCATTAGGAATAGTTTAAAGTAAAAACAAAAGAGATATCTTCAATAAGAAGTTCCAGGCTACAAAGAGTCAAACATTAAGAAATCAAGACTTCACAGAGGGCGGAGTTATGTTGCCAACTAACAACTTTACTATCAAAATAGAATGATTAATATAAAATTAACAAAATAAAGAATACAAAGGTGAAAATTAATGTCAATATTTCAAGGACAAATAATTAACAGCACTAGCACCCATAATTAGTTAATTAAGACCACAATAAAAATAATAAAGACAAAAAGGTATAATTCCCAGAAAGGAGAAAAATTGGTAACAGAATAAGGGAATTTTGGGCTATAAATACAGCCTCTCTGTGCCTCTCATAAGAGACTCGTGGAAAAATTCTGAAAAATAATTGTAAGGGGTTGTTACTATGCCCGAATGGACACTCTTAAAAAAAATTGTGGAAAATGCTGTAAGTGATTACTATTGTCCGATCAAGTAGAAATACTTAAATAAGTAAAAAGTAAAGTATAATAATTAGAATCGGTTAGATTAAAAAAGAAATAATTAAAAGTAAATAATTGTGGTAAAATTAAAATCTGTGCAGTGAAGTGGGCTAGTTAATGCTGGTGAAATTAAAAAGAGTGATATCCAAAAGTGGTGAAATGCTAATCCGAAAGTGAAAATAATGCTAATGGATAAAAAGCCAACGCATCTGTCAACTCTAATCAACTAACGAATCCATGGATCCAAGATAGGATAAACATCACAGACACCAGAAGCCAAATCATTCCAGGAGTGGCGAATTTTTGAAAATTCAAATTTTTTACTAAAATTCAAAATGTTATGGTTTTATAAAGTCGAAATGAAAATAAAAATCAACTGATTTTCGTGGGATAATTTTTAATTTAATTTTGTATTGTAATACTAAGATGTCTATTAAATTTCAATTATGTATGTGGATTATTCTTTTAAATTGTAATATAACTTATTCAAAAACTTATACATTTTTTATTGATGTATAAATATAATAAAGATTTGCCAATCTGCTATCAACTAAAATCATTTAAGGTTAAAATATTGTGTTTTATGTCAAAAGTGTTTATAATAAGATTGGTTGATTTTATGTTTAATTAAAAATAATAGTTAGCATATTAAATTGAAGACTTACTTTTAATTTGAAATCCACATACTTATCATTTGTTTTCAGGTTGCAACTAAGTTAAAATATAGTGTGTTACGAAAAATATTCTCAAGAACTAACTCCCGAGCGAATGAAATAATTTGAAAATTACTCGTGGTCTCCCTGAACAAAAGGGAATAATTTAAATATAACAACTGGAAGGATTTAACAAATAGGGGGGTACCAGTAGTTTGAGCAAACTCAAACTGTAGAAGGAATTGAACAATCCAGGCCAGAAAAAAAGTAGCCGAAACTACCGGTGGATTGTGCAATTCGTTTTGAATTCGCGTGAACAAATCCTGTAATAAATTACAAAGTCTGGGATTTGTGCGTGTAAAAAAGAAAAAGGGGAGGAGGGGACGTGTACAATCCAACTCAGAAAACAGAGCTGAGTTTTCATGTTGTAGTATAGATGGTAGTACAGTATAATGGATTCTGGGAAACAGAAGAATCACGGAGAACGAAATCGTAACTGAGATTAATATTTTTCATGGACGTGTGTATAGAATCATCACTGAGCATCTGAAATTTCGAAAAGTGTGCGCTCATTGGTGCAGCTCTCAATAGACTCAACAGTTCTTGGAACATTATGATAAGGAAGGCAATGAATTTTGGGACAGAATTATGTCTGGAGATGAAAGATGGGTTCATCATTACACTCCTGAAAATTCACCAGAATGAGTACATTGCTCAATCTCCTCGTCCAAAAAAGTTTCGTTAAGTTCCATAAAAAGATATGGTGTACTGCATACTGAGTCAATCCAGCAGCTTACCCCGGCGCTCAGAAAATCTATCAAAAGCTGTTGTGCTTCTGTATGATAACCCCTCATTCGGCTAGTATCACAAGAGGCCTCATAAGGCAGAAGATCAAATGGGACATCCTCCGTATATTCCAGAACTTATGCTTTATGATCATCACGTGTTCGGTCCAATGGAAGAAACTCTTGCCGAACAGCGATTTAGAAACGATGAAGTGAAAACTGCAGTAAGAGAATGGTTGCCAGAAGTGGATAAAATTTTTTTAATGAAGGAGTTGAAAAACTTGTCTCTTGATAAATGTTTGAATCGATATGGTGATTACGTAGAAAAATAGAGTTTTATTTGTATTTTCAGAATAAAGAAATTTTCTTAATTTTGACAACTTTTCATTTTTTTTTAAACTAGTGCAATTTACTTTTTGATTGCCCCTCGTATAACAGCAACAGTCATTCTTAAACTAGCTACCTTTATTGTTTATTTTGTCCCTCTTGTTGTTTAAAGGGGAAACTTTCTAAAAAGAGAAAGGAGCGTAAACTAGAGACCCCTATCTCTTGAATACTTAATGTAGATCTAGCTAGGATGGAATATCGGGCTTGCCACATCCGTAATCACGAGTGAATGATTGTAGACTAGATGAAATGCAAAACATGTTTCTTTTTAACAACTATCGAAATTAATGTTAGAAGAATGTTTATAGCATATAAAGTGGCTGAACAAGAGATGGTTCATAAAGAACAGAACATTTTTGTCAGAACTGTTCTATAAGAGAACAGTTCTTTAAACTTAACTATTACGAGTGTTTTCAATTTATACCCCCACCCCTTTTTGTTTAAAGGCGAAAATCCTTTCTGTCATCATCGCCTTATATAAAAACGAAGTAAAGAACATAAAATAAAGACTTATAGCTCTCGAATACTACGGTAGCGTCAGGGTCGGAAGAGAACAAGAGTCCTAGAGATCTAGTCAAGAGTGATCTTTAATAGGAAAAAGGGATCTAAAATAAGGTTAAATAATAAAAGGTGTATGATCCAGTTAGATTTGCAAGTACAACGACCGAACGGCTGAAGTATAGTACTTATCCTAATTGAAAAGAATAACACACTGTCCCATCAACAACAGTAACTTTGAATAAAAATACGATCATTTGGAGTGTTTGCACTTACTTTTTGTTCTTTCAGATTATTGGAACTGATTTTGGTGAACAGAAAAGGTCAGATATGTTCAGATAAAATATAATCTATTATAGTGTTCACATTCACCACAGTGCTCATTGAACATCTAAATAACCTATTGTTTATTATCTTAATAATGTGCTATATACTAGATTCAACCTGTGGTCGCTATTTCATGTATTGAGTTCATTACAGAGCTGGGAGCAACAGTTACGTCACACGGTCACAATAATCTCAACTGTTCTCTTATCTCAGCTGTTCATTTCTGCTCTTTGGTACTGCTCTTATATTCCGCCATATTAAAATCATTTTGTAATTTATATGTTCTAGTTTTTGGAAGTGTAAAACGCCAAAAGTTATATATATTGCACTTACTGTTAAAGTAAGCACAGATTGGTTTTTATGTTTATTTAAGTTGGACGACATAATTATAGTTAATAGTGTTCGTGTATCGGTTAAGTTATGCATGTTACAATTCAACAGTGATTCAGTGATTACAATCTTTTGATATTATAAAAATACCCACATTTAACAGATTTTGTTTATTATTTTGTTCAATTAAAACTTTCTGTCTTCAAATGTGGCAGCACTTATTAGTTTCAAGAAAACCATTTTAGTACCTACTTCAAATTATTTAAAAGAAAATAATATCTAACATGGAAGTTTACTCAAATTTAGTTACCATAACTTGAATCATATCCATAGCAACCAATATAAACAATATTATAATCATCTGATTACATCCAACTAATAATTCAACACAAACAGGTTAGGCCTAACTTAGACTAGTGTGAAACATTCTAAAAGTGTTTAAATTTGAATTTGACTCAACATATTTTAAACTATTCATCAATCTGATTTGTGAATGAAACCTTATAATTTCATATTTAAAAAAAATTGTTTTTATGACAAAATATTGTAATCACCACGAAATAAATAATGCCGTGTTTGTGTATGACTTGTAAATGGTGTATGTATTTGGTGCTGATATTTACCCACCAAATCTAATTAAGATTAGATTATCTACAAGTTTGAGTACATTGCATTATATTTTCATTAACAGGTATTAATTAACATGTCAGAGGATTTTGTGAATGTCAGGTTTAAAAGTCAAAGAAGTGATGTATGGAATCATTTCACAAAAAATCCTGGAACTTACTATGCCACATGCCATTATTGTCATAATAGGATGTCCTACAGGACAACAATTACAAATCTAAGAAAACATTTATCCATCAAACATCAAGATGAAACAGAAGGATTAAACAAAAATCATCAACAGGTATGAAATTAAATTAGTAATAAAATTACATTTCCAAAAAACTAATTATGTGTAAGTTATTATAAAACATTTTAAAGTATTGATGTGTAGCCTATTAAAAAAAAGGTCCATTGAAGCTCACCCTATTTTTAGTCGCTAAAAACTATGCAAATTTAAACTATTTACCTTGTTTTTTATTAATCTGGTATTTTTTAACAACGCAAAACAATTTTCAATTCTCAAAATCTAATAATATTGAAGAAATTTACAATTTTAGAAACAAGAAATTTAGGCTTTTTCGGATTATGATGAATGTGTACAATGACACCGTGACCAGTCTATGTTTATATTATATCCTGTAAGTTACGTTAGTGTAAATCATGGCCTGTAATTTAAAGCACAAGTGTCTGGGAAGGTAACTATATATAATTACCTTCCCAGACCTTGGTAAACATAGCCTAGATGTAGTCACAAACTTGACTCACATTGCCATTGTACCCATTTGTAATAACCGGAATAATCCTTAATTACTTTTATCAAAAAGTGTCAGTGTCTTCAATACTAATGGATTTTTTACACTCGAAAATTGTTTCGCGATGTTAAAAAATATCTGATTAATGACAAAGAAGGTAAATTTCCTAGTCTAAGTTTGCATGATGTTTTAGTGACTTCAAAACAGGGTGAGCTTCAATGCATAATTACCAAACAATAAAATATCAACCATTTTGTTTTAAAATGTGTTACTAACATAAATCCATTCTATATGTAAAATACCGAATTGTAACATATATAATTATGTTGTAAAAGTCTAAAGTTTTCTTAAATGCCCTCATAAATTAAATTCCTTTGAATAAAATACATTGATATGCTTCACATTTTTAAGTCATTTAAAGTTTTAATCCATTTTGACCAAACCTAGTCCCCAAATTAAAAAAAAAGAAGTTTTGTATATACAAACAAATATGTATTTGAATCAGAGTTTCAAAAATGTTTCCACGGTGGCTTAAAATCAAAACTTGTTGAAAATTCTTGTTCCACTTATAAAATACACGAACTTATAACTAACAACTTCAGGATTTTCAAATTGTATCCAAATTTCTTGCCCCCTTTCTGAAGGAAATCTTTGAATACTATATAATTGTATTTTATAAACCTATACAATTTCAATAGAATCTATCAACTCTTCGTCGAGTTATATTTAATTAAAAAGCATCCCTTGTTATTTGTAAGGGAATTTTTAAAAAAATTCCCTTTTATACTGCCAAAATTATTTTATTTTAATAAGATAAAGAATTGATTTTGTAGGTGGTTTGGAATGTACTATGGAATTGTGGTTTAAAAAGGTTCGTTCCTTTTCAAAAAGTGTATTTATTAGTTAGCCCATTTTTTTGAAATGTTCTCATTCAGAATTGAAATAAGAAATTTATAAATTAGCCTAAATGATAATTTCTGCACTTTCAACTAGTTTTGAGGTTTTCCTGGCATTCCCAAACTAAACTAAATTTTATAATAGTGCCTGTAAGTGCTTTGACCACTGCCTGGCTGTTAGTGTAGATATGAATTTGGGTTTTCTTATATACCCGCTTTAGATTCTCGTAAACACAGTCATTAATGGCCCATTACCTCGGGCTGAAAAACTACGGTATACTCTATTAAGGGAATCAAATGCTTTAACTCAAGTTTCAGCCTATACACCCCAGCACCAGTGCCTTCCTTTTGTCTTGGAACAATCAATATACCAACCCCAGGTACCCTGAATTACACGATCCTCTCGTCACTAATACCTTTAGGTCAGTTTGACTTTAAAGGATTTAAAAAATATATATCTAGTACCGTAAAATGGGATGAATAGAAACACTTTTCAACTTCAAGCCTTGATTACCAAAAAAAGCACACGTATATTATAAGTTGAAAATGGCTTTAAATGTGGGTCTTGGTTGGTTCTTCCATTATCCAAAATAGGTATAACAATGCTTTAAAATTAAAAAAAAAAAATTACCATGCAGGTAAATAGAAACATGTATTGAAATCAAGCTTAGTTTTGAATGATCTTATTCGCAAGTGAATGAAAACACATAAAGACTTTAAAAAAAAATTCCCAAGTTTAATTAAACAAAAAATTGTACAAATGCTTGAAAAAGATTAAACATTCACATCAAACAGCATCAGGTCTCTCTGATAGTCCTTTGGAGGATTTAAGCGGCTAACAACTTGATCTAAATCAATGTCTGGTACATTTGGAAGTCTATATATGAATCCTGGGTGATCTCATGATGGTTTGTGCCGATAAAAATCACCCTGAAAATTACCATTTATAATAGATTTTACTTGTCCAATAAATGGTTTCAAGTCACTAGTTGATGTTCCAGGATTGTTTTTAGCAACTGAGAAGTTGACCAACAACCAATCTCCAATTTTTATATTATTGCCGGACACGTGGAATGGGTATTTATCTGGCGTTTCTGTGGTTAAAATTCTAGAAAAATTTCCATTGCCACTTTCATGTGAAATTTTTTCTTGTGGGATGTTATCTTCACATTCCAAATATTCTGGTCCACTCTCAAGCCCACAAGATGAATCTGTATCATGGAGACTAATCTCAACCTCTTCTGATGTTGAAGAATCGTTTATTACACTTTTCCCTGAAACAACATTCATTTTCACACGCTTCGTTCTTTTTGATGGATTAGTGCCATTCCCATGTTACATTGTTTTCAGAAGTTCAGCAAAAGATTTATCAAGATTCAGGCAATCTTCTTGCTCTCTCTCAAGTGGTGATGGCAGCCTTCCTAATACCGAAGTTCGATCCAAAGTGACAATACCACATTTATGGAAGCCTGATCGGACATTATTTAATCGGACAGTCTTCTAGAATTTTCCGCCATGCCGTCTTTAGTGGATGAAGAAGGTATCATCTAACGCTTGCGTCAAATGTGTCGAATTTGCTGGCAAAAATACCAGTTGAATGTCGCTTTCCCTGCAAGATTTATAACTTCAACTATCAAGTGTGAGGAAAGATTATCCCTGATTAAAATCCCTTGTCCTGTTTGTTTTTTTTTTTCAAGTAAGTGATAGTAATGGTTTTTACCCATCTTCGAAGCAGAAACAATTGAACCACCCTGATTTTGTTTGATTGTATCCTAGCATGCTTGTAGCCTCCCTCAGTGTAGAGACTTATACAACATAAGGGGGTAAAATGGTACCATCTCCTGCAACAATGAACATCACAGAAATTGATGACTTTGTGGAGTTCATAACTCTCAGGGTAGTTACACCCTCGCCTAGCTATAATTTTTTTCATCCGGGATCATCGCTAAGGTTTGTCTCATCATAGTTAAGTATATTTTGAGAAGGCACACCCTAAAGTTCTCGCTCCAAATTATCAAAATATTCATTAATGGTCTCATATGAAATAGCAGTTCTACTCTTTTATTGAAAAATCTGAGCAGCTAAAACAAAAAAAAAAAGAAGAAGCATTATCATAAGAATAATTTATTAAATATACTTACTCGATTACATTAAAAATTTTGATGAAGATGACTTTAGTGCATCAGAAGTTTTTTATGGTTAAAAACAACACCTGTTCCTTCATCGATAAAGATGGATCAGCTGATAAATACAAACAGTGTCTGGCGATTATTATTAAATAAAATAATACCTTAAACCGAGCTAAATAAATCCATAGGACATTAACTGACTAGAGCAGTACATATTGGCAGGATATTCAAACAAAATAAATGTATTAGCAGTAAATTATTTTATCTCAAATTGAAGTTTTGTTTCTATTAATCCCACTGTTTCTATTCACCCCATTTTACTGTATCTATCTTATCGGTACTCATTCACGGGAATAAGTGGCTAATTATTCCCGTAATTCTGGAATGCCCAAGAGTGGATGTACTCCAGAAACTGCTGCACTGTAACCTGTATGCTGCCTTCGCCTTGATAAATAAATCATTAACTGGAAGGCCTAGCATGATCTCCAGTGCCACTGTTTGTGTTTTAGTCATAGCCCTGGTAACACAGACACAGATCAGCCTCTGAACCTTGGTCAGAGTTGTTTTGGGCTCTTTTGATTAGTTTTAATTCACCACACCATGGCACCATAACCTATCATCGGTCTTATAATCCCAGTGTAGGTGTATTTCATTATCGCTGGTCTTATACCCTAAGTTTTTCTTACAAATCTTCTCCCTGTCATTAATTATTTATTGGCTTTTTTCATAGTTGCTGTAAGTGTGGATTGTTATGATTTAGGATAACAAAATATTTATTATAAGTTTATAATATATTTTATTAACAATTAATAGTCAAATATTAGCACCGGTTAAATTTTCAATATCAGACGTGTGGTAGTTGTTGGGAAATCATTGAAAAAAGATATTGAAGACGATATGTGAGGGCTCTGTGGCACACTTGGCAACCGAAGGGAACCTACAGGACATGGCACAGCACTACACATTCCATATTCCACTAGGTTCCAGACAAACGGGGACCTTTAATAACAGAGATCATTGGTGACAAATCCTACCCATTCATCCTATACAAAGCCATCTCAAATACATTTTAATAAAAATAAACATTATAAGAAAAACCCATATTTATTAGGGCACCAGAGAGGGATTATCCTCAGTTATAAGATTAGGGTCAACATTAGATGTTGGGACGACGTTTTCAAAGGTTTTGGTGTTGTTAGGATTTAGAATAAGAAAATATTTTAATAACAATTATTAATAGTCAAATGTTAGCACCAGTTAAATCTTCAATAGCAGACTTGTGGTAGTTATTGGGAAATAATTGAAAAAGTGTCGCAACTGCTTAGCTTGCAGGTCATTAGCATGACATGGATAGTGAAGCTCTATATAAACTGCTAGTGACCTAGAAAGAGGAGGAGTGGCATCCATGATGTCGGCGGGGACGGGGAGACGCTGCTGGTCACCAGAGAGACGTGGTCCAGGAACGTACTTACGACAGGAACTCACTGGCAGTTTATAGAAAGATTCACGGCTTATGTTGAAAAGATGAGCAGATTCATGTGTTTAGAAAACAAGAGTTGTTATTAAATTCAATAATTTCCCATTGCTCTGGATTGAAGGTTTAAAGGTCTGATTAAGACAGATTACGTTTTACATTTTAATTTATAGGATAAAATATTAGATAGGGATATAATACATCAAGCTGACAGAATTATTTAAAGACATAACAATTATTTAAGTAATTGTAACAACTATAAGGGAATAAAGAATAAATTAATATTAACAATCTGTATCATCAAATTTGTTATTTTATTTGAACCCGTAGAAAATGAATGTAGGGAAAAAAGCTAGTATTCATAACAAATGGTGCGTCTGCCGGATTTTTAGTCTTTACTAAAACAATTTATTACCATATGAAAAGTAATTGGTTTTAAAAATTTTAATCATTAGTTTTCATTAAACTAATTGTGATTTCTTAATGCTTTTACTTAAATTTTGGTAAGTGTCTATTATGTTCAATTTATTTTACAATTTTAAGTTGTTGAATTTTTTTCCTTACTTTGTAATAACTATAGGGAACATCTCTATAAATTATATCTACATCAACCTGTAATTTTAGATAGGAAGCAGTACAGAAAGTGTAAGTTTTTTAAAATTTTTTTAAAGAAGATGCATATTACACATATGTACAGTTTTAAGTATATTGGAGGTTTGTGAACAAAAGAACTTAACATTGTTTGAGATTAAGTTTAAGTGTTTAAAGATTGACTTGAGTATCCCTGAGAAGGCAGATTTTGAATATTTGTGATACAATAAATAGTATAAAAGAAAAAAAAACAAGTATTTCACAAAAAGCTGATCTAACAATATTTAATGCAAGCTAACTAACACTTATCCAACCTTGTCTAGGTTAGTGACTTGTAAGACAGAAAGTGTTAAGTCAGCTGAGTTATATTATGTATAACTTTACATATTAGGTGTGTTAATTTGTAAAAAAAAAATAGTCATAAAGAAAGATTTATTCCAAATAAATGGCGCATCGGACATATTTTTAGTTTCTTACTAAAAATTTATTCCAATGTAAAAATTTGTTTCTTACTAAAAGTTTTTTTTTCCATTTTGTAAAATAGCTAGAGGATTTTTACTAATATTAACTAATATTTTTGCTGATTTTGAAAGTATGATGTTAAGTTTTGTTAAAGTTTTTGGTGAGTTATAAGTGAAAGTTTGTTTGTAATGCCGAAATTTTAATCATCACTAAAAGTAACTGATATTGTTTCACGTAAAAAATTTGGCACATCGGCTGTATATTTTATATAATCAGTTTTTACTATAAACTTTTTGCTGTATAGACAGAAAGAGAATAAATAGGCTAAAAGTTTAGTGTTGAATTTTATTTAAAATTTTTGGTTCCTTTATGAGAGTTAACTTGTGACTCACTATTTTAAGTTTTTTTAAATATTTTAATAGATGTTAAATATAAATGTATGCCTAAATGATTTAGTTGGTGTTAGTAGTTAATTATCTGAAAGTACTCAATTTAATTAATGGCATAATAAATATAAAATTAATTTTTGCATGGGAAGAAGTTATTTTAAAAATTAAATTTATGAAATTTAATTACAAATTATTTGCCACATATAAAAGAAATTTTTTGTTTGTTTTTTAAATTGAAAAAATTTACCAGATAATTATTATGTACAACTGAATACTCTAATTCTAATGATTAATCTTATTATTCTATTTAATGATTATTAGTATAATTATTTTATTTCATGTTCTGATGCTACTGAATGTCGTATGCCAATATTTTATGTTGCACATATATTTATTTTATGTAAACGTAGGGATCTATATAATTTACATATTATTTATTACATCTACTTGTGTAGACGGCTATTAATCTTTTCAACATATACTTTGACAGGAGACACACTTTACTTCAATTAGGGGGGAAAAAATTGTTTTCTTCAATTTCCATTGCTTCTTCTTTTCTCGAAAAATAAAACTTCACAGTTGGGGCTTACAAAATTTTGATAAAAGTAATCTGTGTATTAGATTTGATGAATTGAGTAATCAAATTTATACACAGAAAATTATCAAATAGTAAGCCTTCTTTTGTAGTTCATATTAAGTGAAAGACAATACTTTGTCATTGCGAACTAAAATTTGGGATGAATTAGGATTACAAGTACCATAACAGGTGAATTTAGAGTATCTACGTTCACACTTGCGAATGATAAAGTTAACCAAAATAACAAACCAGGATGGAGGACACAAGAAAGAAAACAACATGTCGATTTTCTCAGACAAATAAATAAACAGATTTTACATCATATGTCAAAGAACAAGTCCATGTTACAGCAAGAATGACCTTGCTGACATACAATTCCAAGATATGCAAAATATTTCACAGCCAGCTAAAAGTGAGGGAGAGATAACAATTAATAAAAAGGTTATAGGCTACAAATACATTTGAAATTTATGTTAATCAGTTTAAAATGTAATAATTATAATCTTGAAATAATTTCGTACTAAAAAAAAGTTTTAAAAGAAAAGTTGTGATTTTTTTTTTGTAAATTTTTTTAATTTGATTATTAAGAAAATAACAATTTTAATAAATTTGAAACAAATGAAGATTGTAGTGGTCAGCGGCGTTTTAACAAAAATTGTGTAATTGCTAGGATAAAATGTTATTATTACTTAAAATAGATTTTAAATTTAAAGTAATAAATGATGATATTTGGTGTTAATGAAGAAATAGGGAGTTCTGAAGTTTGAAAAAGCATTTGATGTTTAAATTCAAAGTAATTGTTGAATGAAAGAACAAGAAAAAAATTATTTGTGGTAATTATTAGTTAGGAATTAATGATGAAAGAAAGTACTGTGTTGAAATTAAGGGAAATGTTTATATGGGTTTTTTTTATAAGATGAAATGATTAGTTTGTGTTATGGAGTTTATTTATACAATGAACTAGGATGTTCTGAAAATTTTTACGACGATTTTATGTTCAACAAGTTTACAGCGAAATAATGTTCTCCGAATTTTTATGACGAATTGTAATATTGTGGGAATTTTAGGACGAATTGAAATATTCTGCGAATTTTACGACAAATTAAGGTGTTCTGCAATTTCTTATGAATAATAGTTTACGACGATGTTACAAAAAAAATTCTGCAAATAATGGTTTTACAACGAGTTGAACTGAAGGGTTTGACTCAAAAAACAACTTGACTTGATGATTTCCATAAAAGACCAAAAAAAGTAGATTCTGAGATAAAGATGCTATAGTTTGATAATTTGAGTATAATTTAGTTTAGACCACAAATATTTTTTCTCAAAAAGATGTTGCTTGCTTTGTATGTTGAAAGATTTATAAATTGTTAATGTTTTGATGAAAGGAATAAATAAATTTCGTGACCTAGCAATGAACAAAAAATAATTAAAAGTAAAATATGAAATTTAAAATTTATGTTCTTTTTAAGAGAAAGTAATTTTGAAGATCTAATTATCGATAAGTTCCCTAAATAAAAGTTATAAAATAAAAATAATACACAATAAATATATGTGCATAACTTCTGTTAAATCATAACAATCTATAGAAATATAAATCCAATTCAGAACCATGATGACATAACCTAAATACATTCTGTAAAATTTTGTTACTAAAACATAAACTCACACATGATGTCTGCTCTATTTGAGCAACAATACGGATCTGCAACAGTTATTTTTGAACAAAAATTAATCTTTGTACAAGTTTTCTAGAATAGCAAGTTGTCAAGCAGAGAAAACAATACAGTTATATTACAGTACAGAGAATACACAGTATAAGGCAGTTTCTGGACACAATTGAGGAACAACTACAGGAGCCGAGTTTCAGAAGGCCACCTCTACAAAGTGTATGAGTCACTGGAAGTCAAAACATCACAAGTGTTTATAAGAATTATAGTAGCACATATGCTACAGCAAAAAAAGACGTGTATTATAATTCATTGATGTTAGTTTTAAGCTCTATTCACTCAAATCCTAAAAACCACATTATCACAGAGAAAGATGGTCCTATCCATTCCCAAAGAGGACCTTCATCTCTACTACCATCTCCCTATTACATATATTTAATCAATCCCCAATCAGTGATCACCACAATGAAGGTTCCCTTACATTGCAAGACAGCTTCCTGGAACATTTTTGAGTATGTGGCAATTCCTCTGAGATGGGAGAACCAAACATGTACATTGTCACAAGACTACAACATAGTGGCGACAGATAGACAGTCAGTAAGTACAATGTCTGGCAAAGAGCTTAGCACACAAAATGTCTGCCAGCCAAAGAAAAGAGGCATGTGTTTCATCCGACGTCAAAGGATATTGAGGACGATATCTGAGGGCTCTGTGGAACACCTGGTAACCGAAGGGAACCTACAGGACATGGCACAGCACTACACATTACACATTCCACTGTGTTCCAGACAAACAGGGACCTTTAATAATAGATATCATGGGTGACAAATCCTACCCATTCATCCTGTACAAAGCCACCTCAAATACATTTTAATAAAAATATACAATATAAGGAAAAAAACCATATTCATTAGGGCACCAGAGAGGGATTACCCTCAGTTATAAGATTAGGGTCAACATTAGATGTCGGGACGACGTTTTCAAAGGCTTTGGTTTAGAAACAGGACTCCATGTTAATTTAATTTACTGTCAAGTACCATTCCTTGACAGAAAGTGTAATACCACTCAGATTTAGGGTAATCCTTTTTTTGTAAATAAAATCAGTGTCAATTACCCTTAAATTTTCCTTGCTACACCAGCTCTCATACCACCATCCTTTGATAAACACCACTACACCATCTGCATATCCTTGGGCATAGAAAACCCCTCCGACAAAAGAAAATCCAGAAGTAAGTCAATTACCAAGGATGGCAACAGGGAGGATAAAACGTGAGAAGTATGATCTACCTCTTCACAGAACTTCCTCCAAGACTCTCGCCTTGCCCTTTGTAAAGCTATGTTATACATGGTTAAGGCCTGTTTATACACTTCCCATCAAACATAACATTTAAACACCCTCCTACTATGAATAGTCAGTGATATATTATTTTCAATTAAGAGCAAATATTATTCTCCATATAAACAAAATCGGACTTCGCCTTAAAATGGTTTTTCTTGTTTAAAGGTGAAAACTCTTTCGGCCATCATCGCTGAATAAAGGAAGAAAAGAACATAAAATAAAGACCCTAGTTCTTGAATACTCTAATAGCGTCAGGGTCAGAAAAGAACAAGAGTTGGTCAATAAAGACCAGATAAGAAAGATGATAGAGGCTAACCTAAAACTACATGAAATAAGGTGTTGATTCAGTTAGTACTCCTCAGGATTGCCAAGCCCGTACTCACTATAATGAGCCCTGCTGGTTTTTACCTTAAAAAATTGAATGAATTCATTATAATGTTGAATATCTACATTCCAAGCAGTTGGCATCTAAATAGAAAAATACATTTTGTTAATTATTAATAGAATAATAATATTTATTTTAAATTAAAATGTTAAAATTTATTGAAATAATTCTGTACTTTAAACTGTACAGTACCGGTAGTTAATAAAACATTTTATAAACAAATAAATTAATTTTACAGACAGTTGGAATTTAATAAACAGAAAAAGATAAAACAATCTAAATAAGAAAAAGGATTACAAGAAATAGATAGAATAAAACGAACACAAGATCTCACAAAAATCATTTGTTTAAGTGAACATAATTTTTGTGAGATCTTGTGTTCGAGTTTTATTCTATCTAATATTATCTCACAAGTCAAGCTCAATATTTATTTATGTTATTACAAGAAATAATTTAGACCATCATTCATTCTTAATTGTAGAGAGTAGCACATGTAAGTTTCTCATAATTTGGTTATGTGGGTATATTTTGGCCATGGCCATATCTCGGGACTTTTTTCATTTATTTTATTTACAACTCAAATCTTTGGGGTAGCTACCATAAGAAAAAAACTACAAAAGTATGATTTTGCCAAGATAGGTTCAAAAGATTTTGATCAAATTTTTTTTCAAGTGTAGTCTCTAAGCACTCAAACAAAACATATTGGTCGCCATCTCTCCGTGACTTCTCGGTGAAAAGAAATTTATATATTAAAATTGGCTTAAATTGATTTCCTTCAAATTTTGGTGAAATATGAAGATTAATCGCCCAAACTAGTATGAAAAATCATAAGTAAACAAATATCACAGTTCACGAATAATTAGAAAAATAATGAACTTTGACCGCGGTCATTAGCTCGATTTTAATCAAATACGATTTAAGCGTAAGACATGAGAATGGCATATAAGCGAAGTAAAAAAGGCTCTTGTTTAAATAATTGTCGAAGACGACGTCCATGGTTCATTTTCACGTTTTGATTAACAACTACTGAAATGATATTTTGGGTGATGATTAGTTTTAGTTCATTTTTATTTGGTTTTGAGGATGGGAAGTGGGAAAAGTTTGTATACTATTTTTTGCCCTGTTTATTTTTCTCGCGTGATTAACTTGAAATTAATGTTTGCTTATTTTTGTCGTAAAATAATTAAAAACAATATAATTATATAAAAACAACCATTTATATATATAAATGGTTGTTATTTCATTTTGCTATCGATATTAGAAATAGTGTACATTTATTTTGCAAGATGCACATTTTTGACCAACAAAAATCATAATATTTACTGAGCTAAACAGTTAGTTATTATTGTCCCTCTGTCGCCACTTAGAATTTTGTCACTATACTGCGCTAGTGTAGCAACAGCTGTTAATAGAATTGACGTAGTGATTTTGCGTCTAGTGAGAGAGAACTGTAACGGTTTCCCCAATACACTAAACTTATTTATTATTATTATAAATAATTAATGTTTATAACCTACTCGCGGAGTATTTAATATAATTGTCTAGAAAAATTTAGGACTTAATGTTTTACAATTCAATTTATAAATTCCATGTCATAAAATTATCATCTGTTATTAGCTAAGCTAAGATTAACGTGTGAGTGGGGGAGATCGTTACAATTCACGTTTACTAGACACGAATAACTGTTTTTAGTTTTCGTTATTTTCATGGACGCCAGTTTTAACAAATTAATATTGCTACTTTTGGTTTGGTTTAATTAGTTTCTGTATTTAGTTCAGTGAATAATAAATTGTGTTTATTGGTGATCATTATGTTAACAGTTGTGTGATGAAAATATTTAGCGTATTTCATCAAATGTAGTGTCGTCATAAGCCCATAGGTTATTGTCGTTTACTGTAACGAATGCAAACAGTTAGTTATTAGAAGCTATAGTAATTAGAACATTTTATATGACAGAAATGTCTGAAATAAAAAGGAGAAGGAAAACAAGTCCCATATGGAATTATTTTTCCCCTATTGATAATCGAGATGCTTTCTGTAATGAATGTCGTCGAACAGTTTCGTATAAGTCTACAACTACCAATCTTAGAAAGCATTTAGCTTCTAAACATCCTAATATCAGTATTATAGGAGGAGAAGAAATTATTTATTCCCAAAAAATAGCAGAGGTATTAGGTTTTTATAACTGTTATATTTCTTAAATTATGTTATTGTACATATTTTTGTGGAATTTATTTATCAATGGATTGGGCTTAAAACTGATAATAAAAATAGGCCAACATTTTTCAATATAGCCTATCTATCTATTCAGTGAGTTAAGGTATTTTATTCAAACTTTTCCGTTTTTGGTTATTGCGTTTAATGCTAGTCATTTTGAAATCGACGAACGGTATTTCTTTCTTAAAAATCTTCACCCAGATTATGAGTATTTTCCAAAAAAATTATTTTTGAAGGAGACACAAAATTTGCCATTTATTCATACAGTATATTATAATATAATATACTTTTTGGAGTTACATAAATTGAATATATACAAGATTTCTTTTTAAAAATTTATATGATGATTTTTTATTTAGGAAACAACAAAATTAATTTATTATACGTAAATAGAAGAAATTAGAACAAAAATTATTAATAATATACAGAGTGGTTCTAAAAACTTTTTTTTTTTTTTTTTTTTTTTTTTTAATAACTAGTGATTGGGTACTGGATTTAAAAAAAATCGATTTAATCCTATTTATTTTAAATCCAAAATATACCTCCAAGGTTTTTACAGCCCTTAAAGTTAGAATTAAAAAATGCTAATAATTTGGAAGTAAAACATTTTTTTACAATTTATAGGTACAACTTTGCCTACATGGGGTTTTGGAAGAGAGCATGTAATTTTGGTGTGCTAGGTTTTTGCCGCTTCTATATATTTATTCTAATAAAACCATCTTATAGGTAATTCAAAAATATACAAATTAGGCTTCTTTTTCATAGGAGGTAAAAACAACATGGTTTCAAGTTTGACAGCAAAAAGCTTAGGTAGCTTTCCTTTATATAGAAAACTATTTAATATGGTGTGGATGGGGGTAATAAAATATTTAATTGTGATTTTTTTTTTGTAGGATATAAAATATGTATACAAAAAAGGAATATTAAATATTTTGATTTAGTAGTTTGTAAAATTCCTTACAAGTCACAATTAATTATTACATACAGCAACATAATCACATTCTTTGAACTAGATTATTTATTTATTTTTTTTTAAAGTATACAAAACATACAGTAGAGCTATACCTAATTTGTATTTTTTGATGCTCTAAAACAAGTAGGTTTTGTAAATTTTTATTTTTTACATAGAGACAGAGAAGAAAAAGTTGTACCAAAAATTTACACCTCCTTGACCAAACTGAAAAGAAGACCAAAATTTAAGTACAGTAGCTTTCTTAATTTCATTAGACTATAAAAAAGTGTCTGGTACAATATTTGAATTTTTTGCTACGACCTATTAAAAAAAATATTAGGCCCTAACAGTATAAAAATTTGAAGTTCCAACTTTGGGCAGCTACAGGGATAGTAAGATGATAAAAATTGTCTTTCAACATATTGTAAGCTGAAAAAATACGTTTAATTTGTTAAAAATATTTTCTAGCATAATTTTTTTTTAAAAGAGATATTTATCTGAACAGGCTTATTTCTTTTTAATGGAATGAATCTATGATCTATTTAAATGAATTGTCAGATACCCATCCAAAATATCCATCTTTTTTATCTTAAAAACAAAAATTTAATTTGATGGCTAAATGAAATATTTTGCTGTTACAACTAGGCTAATATTAGTAATATTGTAGATTTTTCCAAACTGAACCTATGATATATGTCTCAATTCTTTACGTTTAGTTGAATATTTAGTACATAGTTCATCAACTCAAAAGGAATCAAAGAATTTACAATACTTTTTATTTAAAGCAGATTTTAATTTATAATATAAATGTTCTCAAAAGTCCTAAGATTGAATTTGACATCAATGCTTACCTACTTTATTCCCAAATCTTCAAATTTTGAAATAAATTCAAAATTTTGAAATGAACAACTTGCTTGTTTGAATTTTGATGTCAATTGTTAAATATTTGATTTCCAAAACTCCAAAATTTGAAAAAAATTACAAAATGTATGAACCAAAGTTTGGAAATGAGTAAACTATGTGTTCCTCCCTCCCTCAAAAAACAAGAGATTTTTAAGAATCTGAAGTATGACAGCAATACAGTATTTGTAAGATGAGAAATAGAGGCCATACAACAGCCACAACAGATTTTTTTTTTGTACTCAAACCTACAGTACAGAAGGAGAAAGACTTGGTAAGAAAAACGAGGAAACCGTTGGTTTATCCTATAAAAAATAGAACTGAAGTAGTGACAGCCATTTTTCTATTTGGTTTACTCGACATACCCACCTTCAGGACTCACCTCTCAACTGCTTTGCATGGCCTCAAAGAGAGTGCATTCAGTTCAGACTCTATGACCCTCCAACAGAGGTAACCTTTGTGCCTCAGAGAATGCTCCAAAATTCCCTCCATTGGTCGTGACCTGCATAACACATTACCTGAGCAGTAATAACAGATTGCTCAATTTACTGTATAGAGTAACAATGGTTTGGTTTAATTTTTCCCAGTTTTGAAATTTGGTATAATTGTTACTGGATATATAGATCAACATGATAAATTCTCTGGAGGTATAACAGTATAATATGATGCTATAAATTGAAATGAATTAAGGTACACCATTCGTATACACTTCCCTCTATTTTGTAAATAGAACTTGTATTAAGAAATAATTTATTTCATAGTTAGGAACAGATTTAATAAAATAAATATCCATATTGTACAGTATGTCCCACAAGGTATTTACATTTTTAAACAACCACTAAGTACATATGCATCAACCAAATTGTAGATTTTTTTTATACACATATTGGAAACATATCCAAAAGTGTACCAACAAATTTTTACGTTGATATCTGCAATAGAAATAAAATAGCGGTTGTTGACAGCGATTTATGGTTTAAAAGATAGCAAGCAATAAAATAACTTTTTATTCTTTTATAGACTTTAATAACTTATAAATTTAATTACCACAATATAACAAATAATAAAATTTCTTTTTATGATAAAAAACATGTTTCTTAACAAACAAATAATCATTCAAATTGAAACCCGTCTACTGCCACGTACTGGTAGCATTGATGAACAAAGGCATTCCTGAAGAATTCCCTAGGGATTTTAAGCATTTCTTCTTTAATTAACCTTTTTAAATCCTCACCGGTTTCTATGACATAGGAGTACATCTTTTCTTTTAGATACCCCCACAGAAAAAAAGTCACAAACTGTTAACCCTCGATTTGCCCATGCTAATTGATTCACGTTTTTTTTCATCGGTTGAAATAATTTCAAAAATTCGCCAAAAATAGAAATTCTATCCCAATCATAAAGTGATCCATAGCTTTTTTTTAGGAAAAGGTCCAAATTATTCAAATATGTAACTAAAAATTTGATTGGTGCAAAATTGTAAAAGTTATAAGCTCAGGAAGCAAAAATATTCAAAAACGGAAATAAAATTTTCTAAATTCAGGCCTAAATAAATACTATTACATATTTTTTGTAATTTTATCCAAAATACACAAAAGTTTCATAATTTAGTTGTGAATAGGAATATGTAAAAAGTTTTACCAAATTCAAAGTAGTTTTTATGAAATAGAATTTTTTATGTCCGTACTACACAAAAGCCAATAAAATTAGACCTATTTTGAAACATCAATCTAAAATATATCCTTTACCCAAAAATGAAATTTTATATACCAAATTGTAGAGAATAACTCATAGAATAGAACTGTAAACTTGAACATATTATATAACTTTCCATTTTGTAATCAGAAATTACGAAACGAAAAAAAAAGTATAAATGATTCACGAATTTCAACAAAATATCTAAAAATAACAAATAAAACACTAAATAAACCTTTTATAAAACGAATTTCACTAAACAAACACAATAACAAACACTACACTTATTTATTTATATATTCCCTAGGGATTTTAAGCATTTCTTCTTTAATTAACCTTTTTAAATCCTCACCGGTTTCTATGACATAGGAGTACATCTTTTCTTTTAGATACCCCCACAGAAAAAAAGTCACAAACTGTTAAGTCCGGTGATCTAGATGGCCAGTCCATAAAATCGCTCCCTCTTTCAATCCAACGACCAGTTAACTGAGTGTTTAGTAGATTTTTCACTTCTCGAGCATAGTGTGGAGTGGCTCCATTCTACTGAAATATGCAAGTCTGCAATTTTTCGACGGTTAAATGCAGAATAACATGAGTGCTCAACACTTCATGATACCTAGGCCCAGTCATTTTCCTCTCAGAAATGTCGTAGGAAAGACTCCATTAGCTGACAGTGTTCCCCAAACTGTAATGCTCTTTGACCTAAATTTCTTTTCTTCTACAATATGAGGATTTGTAGTATTGTAGTAGTTAACATTGTGTCTACTTACTAAACCATTACGATAAAATGTAGACTCGTCTGAAAACAACAAATGAAGATGCATTGTCAGTCTCGTAATTTTCAATCACTTTGGAACAAAACTCCACTTTTCTGACTGAGTCGTCTTCAAGAATCCCGTGTACTCTGTGAGGTTTGTAAAACTTTATACCATATTTTTTTATTATTCGCACATCAGTGCTTAAGGATTTGTTTCGTAATGATGTGGGTTTATTAGGAGACTTTAGAATAGTAGCACACACATTTTTGGCCATTTCTAAGTCAGGTGGCTGTCTGCGTCACTTTTCTGTACACTACCAGTTTCAAGTAAGAGCTTCCTCCACTTTGCGATGGACGTGACTGAGGGAGGTTTAATCATAAGATACGTATCTTGAAATATTCTGTGTGCTTTTTTGTCATTATTAAAAGCAATAGACCAAGCACACCACAAAACCTTCTGCTCTATCATAAACAACATGGCAAAAAGCTAGAACAACCTAGGTTATGTTTGTTGCCTAAGAGAACACAATAACAGTTGACAACAATGCAATGATCTGAAATAAAAGAAACAGCTGTTTGTTTTAAAATAACCAGCTGTTTAAAGATTTTTAGCTTTTATGCTATCTTGTTCTCCAGTGGCTGGTACTGTCGTTGCAAATATCAGTGTAAAAATTTGTTGGTTCACTTTTGGATGTTTCCAATATGTATTAAAGAAATCTTACAATTTGGTAGACACATATGTAGCCTACTTGGTGGCTTTTAAAAAATGTAAATACCTTCGTAGGACACACTATATATTACTGTTTATTAAAAATGTTAAATGTTATTACATTAATGTAATAATTGTTATTATAATAACAATGTGTCTTGGAAGTCCTGCCTTTACACTCAAGGTAATACCATTATTTGGTATCACATTTGTGTTAGACAATGCATAATTTTAGTACTGTACATATTTTTTATTCATTTATGTTAACAGGAAAATGTTGGACGGAGTACATTGATTATGATGGTTATTGCATGAATGCTCTTATATATTTCGTCTTTTATTGCATTCATATAAATTTTAAAGTTAACTCTATTTGTTGGCATATAATTTGGACCAGCATTTATTTTATAAAACAATTCTATTTTGACTGATTTATAGCTGTGTTATAATTATTACGGTATAATGGTTTAACAAGTTTTTTGTAGTACTTAAATATATAGATAGTTATATTACATTTAATCTTCTACCATTCATTGCTTCTTCTCACATTTGCTTCAGTTGATATATTTCGGAGTGCAAAGGAAATTTTTATATGGGGTTTTTTTAGAAACATGTCTTCTGAAGATGTTAAGACCAACCTAGTAATGATAGTGAATATAAAAGATGTATTCTTATTTACAATTTGAAAATACTTTTTCAGGATTTCGAGCATGTGGGAGTGGAATATGAAATTGAAAGCAACACAGCAGATGACGAAGATGAACAAGAGGAAAACATAGTACACATTGTACCTAATAAACTATTGATAGCAAAAAAGACTCCTCAAAAGTCAATCAACATTAACAATGCAAAAAAAAATAATATAGCACAATCTCAAAAGAAATTAAAAGTAACTCAACCAAACAATAAAACTGAAATGATACAAGAGGCGATTAACATCTTGAGCAATGTTTCTCAAACGGAGTACATACCAGAAAATGAAGAAGATGAATTTGCTCAATTTGGTAAATATCTTATAGCACAACTTAGACAACTTCCACTCGTGAATGCACTACAATTACAAGAGAAATTTCAAAGCTTATTGACAAGAGAAAGAATAAATATTATGTTGAAATCCACACAACCCCAGTCTGGATTAAAATCCTGTGTGCAGCAGCATCAATGTTGTACACAACACCAGTGTTCTAGTCCATCAACTCAGCATCAATGTGTACAACAAAACCAATACACACCACACCGAATACAACAGAATATTCAACAGAATCAAAGTATTGAACAAACAACAATCTCTGAAAGTATAGAATCTGAAGTAGAACTAAATCAGGAAGGAGAATCTAAAGTGCCTACGCCTCCTATTAATAAAATTTTATACATACCTAATATTGAATAGATTAGTAATATAGGATCATTGTATTTCTACCTTACAAATATGATTTTAAATGTTCATTATTTGATTTTATTTTCTGTAGAATATTTTATGAAATATAAGAAAAGTTTTTTTTATATACCATACCTTTTGAATAAAGTGTTATTTACTGTATTTAATTTCAATTGTAACCAGCATTATTAAAAATAAGAAAAATGTTTAGGTAAACAGATAACGGTGATGGATTAGGGAAGAAGGGCAGAAGAGCAGTTTTAATTTTGGTTTGCAGCAGTTCAAAGGTGCACACTATATAGTAATCTCTCATATCTGTATTTATTATTTACTTATTGGATTTTAAATTTTTGTTTTGAGTATTGATTATTATTTGGGTTCTTTAGTATACATTCTAAGAACTGCTATAATATTTAATAATTTGTATTACTTATTGAGGCCATAAAATTTATTATGATATCTTCTACACATGGGACATTTATCTGTTGTTAGAACTTACTGATTGAATTAGGTACTGACTAGCGTTACTGTCCTTTGTAAGTTGGGGTGTTATTTTATAAGTTGTCGTCGTTAATTAGGTTTGTAAAATATTAAAAATCAAATTTATAAAAGAATATAAAAAACTGTCTTTTTAAAGATAGGCGTCCATTTTCTGTATGGACACCATTTTGCAACACTTAAATGACATGTGTAAGCTTTTATTAATTTGACTGAGTCTGTATGTACATTATTTTCTAATACAATTTCTTTATCTTATGTAACATTTATTTAAGAAAAAACAAGGTTCTGGCTCTAACCTGTACTTACCAAGTCGGCTACTATTGAAACGTTGGATGGATGGATGTACTCAATGAAAAATTTAGTCAAGCATGTTTGGTTTTAAAAGAAATCTTTCTTTTACTGAAATCGTAGTTTCAACAAGTTTTACAAATATCATTATCTTTATAGATTATACTTATCCTAAACAAACATGTTAAAATTCTATACAGTCCTACAAACGTTATGCAAAATCATTGTAATATTTAGTATTTTAGTACAAAGAAAATGTCTGAAACCAAATCGTTCATATCTCAGATAATTTTAAGTAATACAACTTGTTACCTTCATATATTGTTCACTTAACACGTCTAGTATGAATTTCTATGTGCAACACATCTTCTTTTATGAACAAAGTCCTCGCTTTACCGAATGTCTTTCTTCTTAAAACGCACCATGTTACTTCTGAACAATGTCCAGTCTCTGAGTCTTACTACCAAGGAATAACACCAAGCCAACTTAGTAACACAGAGCTTTTTACCTGGTTGGAGCCTTATATTTTTTATTGGTTGGAGAATGTCCCATGCTTACACCTTGTTAATATTATTTTAGTATAGGAGTAGAGTACCACTTATCATAGAACTTTAATGTTTATTTTTGTTTATTGTTTAATTTTGTCTGTCATACTTTCATTTTGTAAGGTATTAGTATTTAAGTGAGTGTGTTTTGTTATTATATGTATTACGTATTCACTTGTCTGACAGGGATGCTAGTGTAGAATTTTTAATGGGACATGATGGCTGATCACGATGGAGCTGGACCGGCTGTTGTGAGATATGATGTCGATCGGATCTTATAAAAAAAAACTGCTCTTTTTCCATATTTATTCAAAATTGCTCGCGTCAATACACAATCTCTTAGAGGTCATATTGATGAATTTCGTGAAATATTCCAGGATCAAAATTTTAACACTGTTCTTGTATCCAAAACTTGGTTTCAGCCTAAAATTATATCTGTTGACATCAGCTTATACGGATATACTCTTCGCAAAGATCGTGTTGATAGAATTGGAGGGGGAGTGGCAATCTACGTTAAATCAACCAATATTGCTAAACTTATATATAACTCTGACCAATCTGTCACGGTTAAGCCGGAATTTATGTTAGTTGAAATTAGATTGGTACTAAAGTCCAGATCGGATTATGTTATAAACCTCTAAAATTGGCTATTTGTCTGAATTTGAGAACATCCTGTTAGACCTCTTGCCGTCTTACACTTTTGTCATTGTTGCAGGTGACTTCAATATTGACATACTTGGACCTAAGACATAGAACTTGACTTTTTTAACAATTTTTTTTTGCTAGCAGTATGTCAATGTTAGAACCGTCTAGAACAACACACTATACAAGTACTCCAAAATTTCTTGATATTATTGCTATAAGTGATATATCGTGTGCTGTTCATCTGCCCCTGGACTTTCATCTCATGACCAAATTTATTGAATACAGTATACACTATAAAAGAGGAAAAGACCAAACCTAAGTTTATATCATATAGGGATTTAAAATTAATGATTTTTCATATGATGTTGCAACGACACCGTAGGACTCCATTGACAGTCTTAGTAGAGTTGACGATATTATTAAGACATTCAATAATATGATTCTTAATATCTATAACAAACGTATCTATTATCAACAAACTCGTTAACTAGGCCTCCTGCTCCTTGGATTACTAGCGAAATCAGAAAGCTCATGAATAAACGCGATTTATTCTACCGACGTGCAAAAAAATCAAATGACTGATACAAATCAGTATCATTTTTTGAAAAACAAAGTTAATTAACAAATTAGAAACTCTCATAAATTTTCATGTATTGCTATTAGATTTTCATATATTATGTTTACCGGTAATAGAAGTAAATCATCAAGTGTCTTATGGTGAGGTATTAAAAAAATAGGTTTAACGAAAGATCCTCATTTTCATGAAATATGAAATTAGCATCAACCCTTGATGGTCTCAATAATTACTTTGTAGATCAATCTTCTCATGCAAATAACGATATTGTTAAAAATCACATATTATCATTACACCAAAAATCTACATTTGTAAATAATATTTTTTAATTTTCTCATGTTTCTGATATGGATACTGTTAAAGCTATACTTAGGGTATCATCTGGAGCTATTAGTTCTATTGTATATCTATTAATTTTATTAAAGGCATTATCGTATCCATTCTACCTATTATTAACAAATTATGTAACACATAAAATGACTGGAGTCGTTCATCATTGACGACGAGTCTATCCGCTTGCTTGGAAGTTTGCTTTAATGCGTCCAATCAATAAATATGTTAATCCCTCATCCTCCAGTGATTTTAGACCCATTAACATTTTACCTGCTTTGTCTAAATACCTAGAACGTATAGTTTATCTTCAATAAACTGAATATTTGAGTAAACATAACATCCATAGTTCATTACAATCGGGCTTCCGTTCTGGTCACAGTACCACTACATCCATTTTTCATGTTACGGATGAGGTAAGGATGGCCATGGATCGTAGAGAGCTAACTATTCGCACTCTATTTGATTTTTCAAAGGTATTTGACTGTATCAATTGTTCATTATTGCTAACAAAACTAAGAAATATAGGTGTAGCGCCTTTGTGCATTGATTGGTTCCAAGTCTTATCTTTCTTCTCGAACTCAGTGTGTCTATTTGAGTGATGAATGGTGTTCATAGTGGAGTCCACAAGGTTCTGTATTGGGGCCTTTGCTATTCAGTATATATATATATATATATATATATATATATATATATATATAGATGATACATGTGCTGAGCTTAAATTAAATGTAGTAGGTACCATTTGTATGCTGATGATTTACATATATATCTGCACTTTAAAATATGTGATTGTCATAGTGCAGTCAAAATAAAAAATATTGCTCTGTGGGCTAAGAAGCATGGTTTGAAAATAAATAGTACTATAACTCAACCAATTATAATAGGTTACTCTCGATTATTTAATAAAATTGATAAGAATACTTTCCCTCAACTTCAGCTTGAAAGTGACATATTGGACTATTGCAATAGACTGAGGAACTTAGAACTGACAATTGATAATAAAATGACTTGGAACTGCTTATGTGACTGATACTTGTAACAGGGTTTTTGCTTGGTTCCATTCCTTAAATAAAATGCAAGATTTTTTACTGGTCCATATTAGGATGCTCCTAGTAAAATAGTTGATATTTCCATAGTTTGATTACTGTGACACTGTAGTCAGTGATATATCTGTGGTACTGGCTAATAAATTGTAGCGGACACAGAATTACTGTATATTTTTTATTTGAAATGTGATGTTCATATTACGCCATATTATAGATTACTTAACTTATTGAAACTTAGAGAGTTTTGTCATTTCCATATTTTGATTGTGTTATATTTGGTTTTACGCACTGGTGTGCCATCATATCTTGCAGGAAAATTTGTAGTGCCAAAAGCACTAGAAAAGGGTCTACTACGCTTACTATACAAACACACAGAACAACAATTAATAATTGTTTTACTGTGCCTGCTTGCCCATTATGGAATACCCTCCCAGAAGAAATTAAATTAATTGACAGCCGTGTCCAGTTTTTGAAGACTTATCTTTTGTCTCGGGTCGAGGTTGTGTCCTTTTCAGCTATGTGACTAAGGGTAAATATTATTATTATTAGTATTACCGGTATATTCTTATACTAATTACTTTGTGAGAGTGTGTGTGTTGAGTGTTGGTATGTAAAGCAATTAAAATCTATTTTGTTAATTTTAATTTATTTTTATATAGCCTACTTTGGTTATTGTTAATCTTTCTATCTTTTTTTATAATTTTCTTTTTAAGTACGGTATGTTCTATTTTCAGTTTATTCGTTTTGAAAATTTTCTTTTCTTTTATAATTATTGTTATTGTAAATTTTTATGTATATTTAAACTGTATTTCTGTTTGTTGGGGTTAGGTTGAAGAGAGGGCTTGATAGCCCTAACCTCGCCTTTAATAAAGACAATATTATTATTAGTTTGAAAGTACAGTAGAACCCCTCAAACTCGACCCCCTCAAACTCGACCCCCTCAAACTCGACCCCCTCAAACTCGACATTCCGTCAAACTCGACAGGGCCAGTGACCAGGAGCGTGGGATTTCCAAGGTCATTCACTGCATTGTTTTACGCCATGTGTGCCTGCCAGATGCCGGGAGGTTGAGGCTTGTCACTTTTGTTTATACAGCTGTGAGGGTTGCTCCTTTGTCTAGCCACTTTCTAATCCTACTGTATAGTAAAGGCCACAGTTAAAGATAAAAGTTTCAGGTAGACCGGGACATCGCCAATTATGTGTTGTAAAACATTTGTATTGTTGTGAACCCAAGCGCCTAACCACCCGGATGCTACCGGTCATTAGCATCGATTCCATTAAAGTAAGCGGCAAGTCTTTTGTCATAACAATTTACCGGAGCGTAGTAGAACTATGATTCAAGTTTTGTAATAAAGGTCTTAACCAGGTGAGAAAAATGACCCGACTCTTAATTACATGCGATCAGCAGTTCAATTTATAGCATTTGTATTGGACCGTGTTATTTCCAAGAATTTAATGGAATCGGTGCTAATTATCGGTGGCATCCGGGTGGTTATGCGCTTGGGTTCACAACAATACAAATGTTTTGACAACACAGGATTAGGGCTGTCCCGGTCTACCTAGACCCTTTACCTTTAACTTTGGCTTCTACTATACTGTGTTACTGTCGGGTGGTCAGTTTGGTGTTAGCGTTGACAGTGATTGTTCGTTGTGATTGTATAGTAGCCTACCGTATCGTGACAACCGTATTACTGTAGTCAGTTTTAGTGTGATTTTTAGAATGGCAGAGAATAAAAGGAAACAAGTTTCGGTGTCAATGGAAGTGAAGTTTGATGCTTTACAAAGACTTGAACGTGGTGAAAGTGCGGCTAAAGTAGCGTTAGACAGGAAAGTTGGGAGGTCAACTGTGCTTGGTTGGAAAAACAAGAAGTCGGAAATTGAAGCTTGGTGCTTAAAAAGGATGTGTACGGAATCCATTGCGGAACGAAAAATTATGAGGTGTGCTGGATATGAAAAAGTAAGTGAAGCTCTTTATCAATGGTTTCGGGTGCAGAGGGAAAAAGGTACGCCTTTGTCAGGACCTATCCTTCAAGAAAAGGCCCTTCAATTTTATGAAGAGTTAAAAGAGAAAGAGGAACCTAAATTCACAGCAAGTAACGGATGGTTGGACAGATGGAAGAAGCGGTACGGGATCAAACAACTCAGTATCTGCGGGGGAAAATTGTCTGCCAACCCTAACAATGTAAATGAGTTTAAAATCAAACTTCACGAGTATATTGACAAAGAAGGGCTCTCAGGTGATCAAATATATAACGCTGACGAGACTGGCCTTAACTTCCGATTACTTCCTACCAAAAGTTTGGCGTTAAGAAATGAAAAATCGGCTCCAGGCTATAAAAGAAGCAAAGAGCGTGTAACAATTCTTGCGTGTAGCAATGCAACAGGAGGACACAAGATTGATCTAGCCATTATAGGAAAAGCAAAAAAACCAAGAGCATTCAAAAATGTAAGGTGCAATAGCGATGGAAGATTTGATCTGCCTGTTTGGTATAAAAACCAACCTAATGCTTGGATGAGCGAGTCAATTTTCAAAGAATGGTTTTTCCAGCAGTTCGTACCAGAGGTAGAAAAGTTTTTGAAATCCAAAAATCTCCCAAGAAAAGCTGTTTTAATTTTAGATAACGCCACAACACACCCCGATATTCAATATTTGCAGGATAAAGACATAAAAGCCATGTTTCTCCCACCGAACGTGACTTCCCTCTGTCAGCCGATGGATCAAGAGGCCTTGGCAGCATTGAAGAGAAGATACAGGCATAAACTTCTGTCGTCTTTGGTGTTGTCATTGGAAGCAGGGCAGGAACTAACGGACAAATTAAAAAAGATTGATTTGCTAGACGTTGTTGGTTGGGTTGCAGAAGCATGGAATGAACTGGAGCCTATAACTCTCGTCCGATCCTGGAGGAAGCTTTTGGATCACTTGGGCAACGAATCATTTCAAGAAGAAGGACCCTCTGACAACAGTGAGTTGATTGATTTGATGAAGAAAATCCCAGGATGCGAAGAGTCGTCGAGTGATGACGCACGAGAATGGATGACACTGGATGAAGCAGGAGAGCCATTGGGTGAAGACGAAATCATTTCCGCAGTCAAAGGGAAGAACGAGGAAATGGACGACTCAGAAGACGACATCGAAACCAGCCACCAAGAAGAAAAAATGAGCCATGGTGAGGGTGTAAAATTCATGGAAGGAGCACTGCGTTACTTAGAGCAGCAAAACACAACAGGTATGGACATTCTTTTTCTTCGGCGACTTCGAGATGACGCTGCCAGACGTCGAGTCGAAAATGAAAAACAAAAATCAATCAAAAGTTTTTTCAAACAATGCTAACTTTGCTCTAATGTTTTTTTTTTTATAGAAAATTGTTTTAATCTTAAAAAATATTTAATGGACTGTGTTTTTTACTGTAGACTTAACTGTAAATTGTATTACAGCATATTAGGATAGGTCTTTTTAGTTTACTGAGCCTATTGTACAAGGCCAATATTTAAAAAATCTTATTTGACCCATCGATAAATTTCATTTTAATGTGTGATTGAACACACTATTTTTGTTGTTGTCAGGCAGGGACTTTTTTGCAATAAACGTGTAATAATTGATAATCAATAAATGTATAGTTATATAAAGTAATTTTGAGTATTTGTTGCAAACCTAACCATTAAATACCAAAGTTCCCTAAAACTCGACAACCCCCAAACTCGACAACCTTAAAGTCCACATTGTGTCGAGTTTGAGGGGTTCTACTGTATAAACATTTGCAGTATAACAAACACACAGAACACAATTCTCACAAAAAATACGCCTAAATACCAGACGCGTTTCAACGACAAGGTCGTCCTCTTCAGTGATACACGAGCTACACCAATCAAACTATAACTTTTATATATTATAACTATAACAATTTATAACAGTTAGAGTTTGATTGGTGTAGCTCGTGTATCACTGAAGAGGACGACCTTGTCGTTGAAACGCGTCTGATATTTAGGCGTATTTTTTGTGAGAATTGTGTTCTGTGTGTTTGTTATACTGTATAATTTTTCTCATAAGTAAAGCTTAACATTTAATATATAAACATTTGGGCTTCTATGTCTCCGATTAAAGATCACTCTGGCACAGAAATGTTATTTTTAAGCTAATAAAACATTTACTATTTTCTTAGAGTTTATAGTATAAAGTTTAAAGTTGCAGTATAAAAAACAACAGTAAGCTAACTCAGTTATAATAATACTCATTTCCCCTGATATCTCCCACCAAAGTGTCTGTGATTGAGAAGGATGGAGATTATTTTTATACTAAAATTAAAAAAATATACAAAGCAAAATTTTCATTTGTTTGTAAATGTGGAATTTCTTGTTTTGGTTTCCCAAAACGAGACATTGTGTGTTAAATAGGTATCTCTCAATCATAGAAAAGAAAGATCTATCTCAATTAATTAAACAGGTGAATATTTTATTGCAGTTTTTTTGATGGTATAATAGAATGAGATTTAAAGAGCTTTGTTAGACAATATTGGACTTTCACAATAATCTAGTTCTATGATCTGATATGATATAACACCAGAACAGTTGGATTTGATAAAGGATAAGACATTATTCTTTGGACAAGGTGGTGACTAGAAAGAGCCGATAGGAAATGACTAGAACCATTCTGTGGACTACTTCAAAATTAAACTCAGAAGAGGTGAAGATTCCAGTAGATCGAAACTCTGGAAAGAAACAAAAAGATTGAGGCAAGCTAAGGAGATTCTGGGAAAACCATAAGAGATCCAGATCTTACATTAGTCTATGCAAGAATAGGCTGACATCTTAAGGGGCTTCCTTACGGGGAATGACACACTTAGAGAACATCTCGGGAAGCTTGGTCTAACAGATTACATGACGTAAAGGTACTGTATGGAAAGTGAGGAAACTCCTCATTACCTACTAATAGATTCTGAGACCATAGCTATTAAGAGCAAGGACTTTGGGAAAATACAATTTAGAACTGGAAGATCTACCCTCTCTAAGTCCCATTCAAATCATGCAGTGTATGGTGGCTATGGGATAGGAAAGGAGCATGTAACTGAACAATAGTGAAAGGGGGGAATAATAAATATAATATAAAGGTCGCAGTGCTGTGGTCACTCCTATATACAATAAAAGGGCCCTTAGAGCCTTTGTTATGTGGACTTAATCACTCAAATTACAGATTAGAATAGTTTGTAATAACGATTTCAAAAATTAGTCCCAATTTGATTTGTTCCTGTCTTCTAAAAAATAACTCTGAGAATTTATCAGTCATAATGTGACAACATGTGTGACATCTTGGAAAATCCAATATCTCAAAATCGACCTGACCTATTTCAATTAAGTTTTGATTCAATGTCAATGATTATGACCCAAACCAATGTACCTAGCTGTGGTTAAAAAATCACAGATCATGAACATTTTAAAAATCCGCACTAAAGTTTATTTATTACTCTGACAATACTAAAGTTCGTTTAGGTTTTTCCATGAACAGTAATTTTTATACAATAGATTTGGTACAATAGTTTTGATCATAACACTTCATATTTTACTGAAATTGAATCTCGTCATTTTGGATTATTTTGAATATTAAACATTTTAAAATGGCATTTATGGTGCATTTCTCTGCTAACTCCTGTACAGACCTTTTTAGAAAGATCTTGTGTTTTATTTCAACTTTGTAAAAAGGCATGTAAAAATGATTTAGTATTTAGGGCATATATATGTATTTTTTATTCACCATTTTGCAGGTTAACTAGTGTTTTAATAAATGAAAAATATACAGCAATAAAACCAATGGTGTTAAAAATGTGTGAAAAGACTTGAGATATAGAATTGACCATTATTCTCCCATTGCAAAAAAAAGTAAATATTTTTGAATAAAGAAGAAATTTTGTCCGGACGGGATCACTCCCTTATTCATGGAGGGTTTGGAGGTGCTCAGGCTGGTACTCACGAGTGTGTTTCAAGCGAGCTTGGCGCTTGGCCATGTTCCAAGGAAATGGGCTGTGGCGAGATTGGTCTTCGCTCCAAAGCCTGGAAGAGCGGGATATGCTCAGCCCAAGGCATACAGACCTATTTGCCTAAACTCCTTCTTGCTAAAGGCAATGGAAAGAATACTGGATATAAATATCAGAGAAATCGTGCTAATGAGTTCAGGCCTGCACGAAAATCAATTTGCTTATAGACCAGGCAGGTCCACAGATGCAGCACTGCATCACCTAGTGAGCAGGCTAGAGGAAAGCCTGGAAGTAAAGGAAATAGCCCTGGGGCGTTTCTAGACATAGAGGGTGCCTTCAGTAACATTTCAATACAATCGATGATTAGAGCTTTGGAGGATTGTGAGGTGAACAAGACTGTTGTAGGATGTGTGTCTGCCATGCTGAACAGCAGGTTAATCCAGGCTACTCTGTACGATGAAACCATCATGGTCAAGGCTAGGTGTGGATGTACACAGGGAGGAGTCCTATCTCCCCTGTTATGGAACCTAATAGTGGATAAGATCCTGAGGCGTCTAAACGAACAAGGATTCTACTCATAGGGATACACCGTTGATGTGGCCATCGTGGTAAGAGGCAGAGACATGAGTGTCGTTTGTGAACTCATGTGGGCTGCCTTTATCTAGGTGGAAAGGTGGTGCCAGGAGGAACAGTTAGCTGTGAATCCCGGAAAAACTACTCTCATTCCCTTCACAAGAAAAAGGAATTTGGGAATGAGGTCACTCCCTAAGCTCTTTGGGCAGGAGGTAGCGTTGGAGAATCAGATGAAGTACCTAGGTATTGTGATGGATAAAAGGCTCACCTGGAACCCGTAAGTAGAACGGGTAGTAACCAGAGCCAAGAGTCTTATGTTTGCGTGTAAGAGGGCTGTTGGAAAACGATGGGGTCTGCAACTAAAGGTGGTTATGTGGATATACACCATGATTATCAGACCACTAATCACCTATGCAGCGGTGGTTTGGTGGACGAAGACGGTACAAGGTGGTGTTGGAGGTAGAATGGATGGTGTCCAAAGGGTGGCTTGTTTGGCCATCACGGGTGCCATGGGGTCTACACTAACAGTTACCTTGAATGCTCTACTGGATCTCCCTCCCTTAGGGGTCTTTATTCAGGGACAGGCCAGGATGAGTGCATATAGACTGCAGCAAACGGGTTGCTGGAGAATGAGATGGCCAGCGATTGGACACTGCAGGATCAATCAAGTGATCAACAAGGAAGTGTTAGAAATGCCCTCAGATCACATGATACCTAATGTTTCATTAGATAAACCATTCAAGACGAAAATCTTCTCTAGGGAAGAATGGGAGTCTGGAAAGAGGTTATACAACGAGCAGGATATAGTCTGGTTTACAGATGGCTTGGAAACGGAGATGGGTACGGGGGTGGTATAAATGGGATTAATCCAGAGAGCTCCACCGTACTGTGCCTAGGCAAGCATGCCACCGTTTTCTAAGCAGAAGTAGGTGCATCTCCGAATGTATCAAGGAGAATCTAAGAATGGAATACAAAGGTAAGAACATTCTGATCTTCATGGACAGTTAAGCTGCAATTAAGGCACTAAACACGACTAGAGTAAAGTCGAAGTTAGTATGGGACTGCATCTCATCATTGATAAAGTTTAGTCAGGTGAACACGGTCACTGTGGGCTGGGTTCCTGGCCATTCAAGTGTCGATGGAAATGAGAGAGCAGATGAATTAGCCAGGGTAGGTTCAGAATCCCCTTTCGTGGGCCCGGAGCCAGTGTTCAGGATCTCCTATGGACATGCCAGAGCAGCGGTTGATACATGGATATGGGAGGGGATGAATAAGGCCTGGACAAATTCCACAACAAGTAGATTTGCAAAGAGGTTACTTAGGCCAAGCAAGAAACATGCTGAAAAACTTATCTCTCTTAGAAGGGATAACATGAGTTGGGTGGTTGGGCTTTTAACGAGTCACTGTCACCTACGAAAACACCTACATAGGATAGGGATTGCTGCAGAAAATATTTGCAGGAAATGTGGTTTGGCTGAAGAGTCCGCAGAACACATTCTCTTAGAGTGCGAGGCGTTAGGACGAGCCAGGCTATACTCTCTAGGCCCTCCAGGGAAGAAGATGGAAACCTTCCTAGAGAACCCGATAGGTAGCATCTGTTCCTTAATAAGGATGACAGGTATTACTGAGTGGGTGTAGGATGGAACTTGGGGCGGCAAAGGACCTTCAGGTCGACATCGGTGAGGTCTCTGACGGAGGTTATCACAGCCCAAAACAAAAAAAAGAAGAAATTATGATACATATGTTAACAAAATTGTTTATAAAAAAATATTGATGTTTAGTTTAGAAACTAAATAATTCTAACATAAACTTTTTCCTTTGAGGGTCTTGGTTACAATATTGTAAATTGTGGAAAAGTGATTGTCTTATTTTCTGTAATGGAGGATATTGTAATAGTTTATTTTTGATTAGAAAATTCATCAAAAGAAAATTCATATTGAGTGAGCCTCGCCTCCCTCCACTCTCAACTAACACATTATCCAGAACAGATATTTGTTTAAGATTTTTTTAAATGGTTGACACTTTGTTTCTAAAATATAATTGTTTTGGATTTGTGAATAAAATTTATATTTTTCATTTGAGGTTGATATGTTTAATTCACTGATATTGTAATATAATATTTACATATATAACATAGGTAAATAATCTACTTACAGTATGTTTAGATCTTATTGGGTAATATTATTTTTATTACTTAAGAAATACATGTGAGAGAGGTTTACGTTGCACGAATCAATCATTGTATTTCATTTTTAAAATAATCAAGGTCTAATTATGGAGAAACACTCTTTTTGAAATTGTATCAAAGAAAAAGTTTAAATGGTGATAAAATATTTAAAATTTGTTGTTGGCAAGAAATTTAAGTTTATAAAATGAGGTTTCCAAATGTTTTTGAGGTTGCTGAAAATGAATTTGACATTAATATTTCTCATGTGTCAAATAGAAGGGTGAACTATACATGAAGAAGACTAGTAGTGCCAGTATAAAGAAATTAGTGACTACTTGAATATTGTTTATTATTAACTTTCGTTTATAAATAAAGTTTGGAGTCGATCTTATGGCAAAGAGAAAACACTGAATCATCAAATGAGCATCGACCATGACATTCACAACTTATTTTGGAATGTTCCTTCAATTCATGACTTCCATTTTATCACAATTTTATAAAATAAATGTAAATAGGTTACCTTCGTTTTTGTGATCATTTCTTTGACAATGCGGTTTCGATCTTACTAGATCATTTTCAAATCATCTTCTTAATGTATATCCATTCACTACACAAATCATTTTTATGAAAATACATAAAATGGACGCACACATTACACATAAATACAATACAATTTTAAGTTTGTCATAAATCAAAGATTATTGAAGTATACATTCTTAAAAATTTTCTACTGACAGAACACATTGGTCCTTTAATAGACGACACCAGGGGTGGCTTGTAAAAGTGTTGCTCACTTATACAATTAACCAAGGTGTACCTCAAGGGTCAATTTTAGATTTTGTTTTGTTTATTCTATATATTAATGACCTGCTATTACATAGATTTGTGTTGGGCTACAGCTCTCATGTATGCAGACGATACAAACCTCATTCTATCTGATCATGACTAAAACACTTTACAAATAAAATTTTTCATTACTTTAAATCAATATAATATAAATAGAGGATTATGACAAGCTCAATTTAATGCTAAACTTAGAAAAAACAAAATATATCTCATTCTCTGCTAAGAACAGAGGAAAGTGCAGTGCAATAGAAGTTTTTGCAGTAGTTCAACTAACTATAAGATATGTCCTTTGATAACTATCAACATAGAAAATTTCTATGTTTGACAATGAAGTTGCATTAAAATGGAATAACCAAATAAATGCATTGTCCACAAAATTAAATTAATCTTTATATTAAAAAAAATCATGTTGTAGCAATTTACCAATTTTTAAAATGCCGTAGGCCTACTATGGTCTATTTTATTGCAATGTCCATTATGGTGTTGCTATATGGAGAAATGCTTCAAAGGGGTAATTGTTAAAACTTTCAAAATTCAAAAGTTCGGGCTATGTTTGATAAGAAGTCAAGAAACTCTTGCCGCCCTCTTTTCAAAAAACTGGAATAAGTTTCACACAGAAACAGATCATAGTCGAATACATAGATGACAAGAAAAACTCACAGTCTAATTATACCAAAATATAGGCTTGCTCAAATTGCAAAATTACAATGAATTTCTGGGACCATCTTTCACAACTGTGTTCCACATAAAAGAAAAATAATAACAGAAGAAAAGTCCTTTGAAAAAAGAAATAACGTTACTACAATATTTAAGAGAAAACATTTTTGTATTCTATAGATGAATTTAAGGAAAAACCATCTATTGAATGACGAAAAGGTTTTGGGATGTGAAAGTTTTTGTTGTTTGTGTACCTTTTGTTTAATGTAATGTAATTTTTAAAGATCTTGACAAGGCACAATGTACCTTGAAAGACAATTTACAAAATTGTCCCCTAGCTGCTACGTAAATTAATAATGAATATGATCGGGACAATCTTGAGGCACCCTAGCTGGATCTTTTCTTGATCTTGTCTTCATGGTTTTCAGTTAAATAAAACTTTAAGTTTAATTTCATTTACTAGGTCAGAAGAGTTGTCTTCAAATGAATAATATATATAAAGAAAATTTTCTAGTACCGTACATCAGATTCCAACAGTTTTTGCTAGTTCTGAAATTTCCATGTCTTTCCAAGTAAATATGTCTTTAATTAACAAGATTAAAAGGGTGAGGGGAAGGGTGAATTTTGTCTGATCAAGTTAAAATTTTTTTTGTTGTTTGCTCCTTGAATCTTTGTTGGAAAGATCTGCCAGTTTGTCTTTTATAAAATTTTGAGCATTTGTTTATACTTTTGAATTTGTATACAAATATTTGGTTACATGTCAATTAAATTAGACATGTAACCATTGTCTTAAACTATGAATTTGATGGTTTAAAATGATTTTGGGTATGAAAATGCATCCATTTTGTGTGTTATAGGATGATTTGATGATGGATGGATATAATGTGCATTACGAAGACGATTTTAAAATTATTCATTAGAAACATAACAGATCCAAAAAGAAGAAATGTTTCTTCAAATTCATATGTATCTATTATTTATATGTGGGGTAAGGTATATGTTGTTCCCTTACAGAAATTCACTAAAGTGAGTATAGGCTTGGCAATTCTAAGAGAACCTATGTGGATTTAAAAATTTTTCATGTGGTTTTTGGGTTAGATCCCTCTCTTTCCTAACAGGTCTCTCTTGACTAACTCTTGTTCTCTTCTTAACCTGATGATATTAGAGTATTTAAGAGTCTTTATTTCATCTTTTATTTTTATCACTTTTAAACAAGTAAAGAAGAAGAAAAAAAAGTATATTGTTAGTAGGTACCATAATTTATATTTATGCACCAGTAGGCCTATCATGTTTTCAAATTGATAAACATACAGTTTTTTACAATATCTTTAAAAAGTTCATTGGAAAAATATATTGATTAGTAAATATCAAAATAACCATTATAAGGAGTTTTTTTTTTATAATGTCTCACCTAAATAATACTAAAAAAAATTCTTTAATTTACCACAATAATGAAGGCAGTCTGAAAACCTGCATACAATACTAATATGCATTTTGTACTATTAATATTAAAATAATTTGCTAAAATCCACAAATTTGATTGCATAAACTAAGAATTGACCCCCTCCCTTTGATATTCAAAGATGAAAAATCCTGCATTCATCATCGCCTAATTAAAAAAAAGGATGAAAATAACAAGATGAACAACCTGATAGGAAAAGTAATAGAGGGATCTAATTCAAGACTACAAAAAGTTGTAGATCCAGCTAGGTGCCCTTGGGTTTGCCAAGCTATAGTGAACCTGGTTAAAATAACCCCAAAATCTATTAGCCAAAATTAGAAGGATTTCACATGTATATACTATTAATGTTTGTTAATAAAAATTAAAAGGCATGCCATTCACATGTAGGCCTATATTATACTATTATTGTTTATTAAAAACATGCCAATTTCAAAATGGCGTAATTATTTAATAGTTTTTTAGAAATTAATTATATTATAGTATAATTTTGTGTATTATATGGACCCAACATTTTTTAAACTTCGAGACCTTTATTTATATTTTCCAATTTAATCCTACAATTTTAGTATTATTATTTATAAGACAAGTATTACAAGTGGTGATTCTTGTTACCACTAATCTAATCTAGATTTTAGTATACCAAAAACTCCGCGAATCGGTCAGGTTACGTTATATTATTCAAATCGACTCATGAAATTATTCAGATTAAAAACAACAAGGGTTTAAAAATTGAAATTAATAAATCTTTAGAAAAAATATTATTTTAATTAGTTAGTTTTCGATGTCTCAAAAAGGAGGAGGTCTGTATAATTCACAAGTAGCTCATTTTGTGCAGGTGATCTGCCTACTGATTGTCTAATTTGTAAATGATAAATAATGATACACAAAATATAAAAAAGACAATTGCGTTATACAACACCGAACATCCACTTATTTGTTGTATGGAATTTTATTTGATTTGGAATGAGTAAACATTAATTCTTCATGTGTTTTCTGTCTAAACTAAATGTTTTGGCTTGACTTCATAAATAAACAGCCTTTTATAAAATCTCAATTCATAACCTATAAAACGGAATTCTTGTTTCAATGCTCGATTCACTCACTTTTACAAGATCGACTTAGTTACACCTATATCGACTCTCAAATGAAGAATGAACTCTATATTGTTTTTAGGTTATAATTTAAGGTGTTTTGTTATTACTGTATAATTACATTAATACCACTGTGTGCTGGTAGTTTGCTGTATTTAGTGTTGTGTATGTTTTGCAATTGCGAAATATAATATAAATATATAACGTGCATTCTTTTAATTGATCAAACCGACAACTGTTAGGTTAAGAACAGCTCTTGAGCGAATGTAATAGGTACTAGGTAGTTCTTACATTCTTAGTTCTTGTATTCGCAATGTCTGTATCAGTATCAAAATCAAAACCAAATAAAAGGATAACTAGTGAAGTGTGGAAGTATTTTACTAAAAGCGATCGAATTGGTTATGCATTATGCAACTATTGCAGACAAACATTTTTCTATCAATCATCAACTTCAAACCTTAAAAGGCATTTTAATCTTAAACATAAAAAACGCAGAAATAATGAAATCGGCGAATCCAGCTCTGAAATTACAGAATCATTTACAGAGGTTCGTAGAATCATTATCTTTTGAAATAATTGTTTAGTTAGGTTGTGTTTTAATGACTCCAATTATGAATTAAATCATGAAACATTGTAATATGAATAAATATTCAGGAGAGTTGTCAGATCGATTTTAGTGCGAAATCTCGGCATTTCGTCTTCAAAATAATAATTTCGATCATTCCAAAGCTAGTCATTTTTTAAGTTTCCCCATTCATTATTTCTATCCGAAAACAGCGATTTAAAATTACTGCATTTTATTGATGTTTTATGGCATTTTGACACATATTTACCGTATTATGATTGTCCTGGACTTTCTGATCATCTGTAGACAACTCCTGAAGGTTTAATTAGCATTATAAGATAGGCCTCACTGCTGCTATGTGTAGGCCTAAATGGGTTTCAGGCAATTGTTAGTCCACATTCAATTGCTAACCTGTTTTGTGTGTCCTGATAAGATTATTTTGTAAATAAATAATTGTAATTTGAAAACCTAAAAAGCAAATATGTTGCATATAAAACAGGTTAGGTTTTTTAAAAATTTATCACTGTAATCTAGAATTTGTTACAATGAGAAGTAAATATTATGTGTTCCTGTCATTGCTATTTACTAGCTAAATATAGGCAATTTGTTCTTCCTACCTCCTTTTGCAACAATAATATCTTACTTTTACACACATTTCACTTTAAAATGACCGAAATCCATTATTTTTGTCAAAACAAGCTATTTAAAATGATGAGTTGCGTGCCTTTTGAGGTTAGTTCGGCTATTTATGTTACTACACATGACAACTCCTGAATCTATTTAATGTCTTATCCCTCAATGTTTATATTCATCCACGAAAATAGGTCTGTTTAAAACTATCAAACTAGATGTCAATCATGTACCTAACCAGACTTAATTAAAGAACTACAGGTCTATACATATATATTAACCTTCCGAGACCTAGTTCTTATGATTCTTTAAATCGTAGAAGTATAGTAATATGAACCTGTGAAATTGATTGTAGTGTGCATGCGCCCCACGAGTGATTTCAATATGCAAAATTTATGCAACCTAAATGCATAGCACGATTGCGTAGTTTAGAATGTCAAGAAATGCTCAATTTTGATGATTTTGAAGTGAAATAAGGTATTGTGAAACATAAAAAGTCTACGGTGTAGTAAAGGATTGATGTAATTGTTACAACAGAACACGAATTGCATAAATTTAGCATTAAAATAGCAACGACAGGAACATATTTACCTAATGAGATAACAAATAAATTGATGTTATTTTTTAATTATGAAAACAAATGGTATTTTTTTTAAATTTTATTTTTATTTTTTTTTTTATTATTTTTTTTTTTTACAAAATCTCAGTTTTATGTTGGGTGATGTGATTTTTCATCAATGGTGGAAAGGGTGTTGGCACAAATGCAATATTTAATCACTAAGATGTGAATTGTATATAATAAGGTATGTATTTAACAATTTCACAAAACAGAAGCAAATATTCAACACATATTTTCCATATTTAGTTTAAAATTATTATATAGCTGCTTTTCTGTGTGAGATAACGTTGTCAGTAAGTAGCCGTCTGGTGCCAACTGCACTATTTTTTATTAATTTTAAGCTCCAATGTTTATCAGCTCCAATTCCCTTGTGGGTTGTAATGTCTTGGCGTCATAGGGGATGTAGAAGGAGCTTATTATTAGGCCTTGTTTCTCACCCCTATACTGCTAGCTGACATGAACTGTCGTTATGTCTCTGGAACAAAAATTCATTGCAGAAAGCTATGTATCCTTGGAGTAAGGTTGGATTAATGTGTAAATGCTTGTTGTATAGAAAATAATTTACTATTATCCTTACTTTTTTTTAAACAAAAAAATGATGTTGTTTTTCAGGACTTTGATAATGTGGTCGTAGAGTGTGAAGTTGTAGAGAACTTGGAAACAAAAGAAACGTATCTACATACTCCGCTTATAAACAAAAAGTCCCCTGCAAAGTATAAAAGCAATCATAATTTTGCGAAATCTCCAACAGTAACAGTACAAAAGAAATTAAACACATATGGGTCTAATCATGATGACATCACTGAGATGGTACAAGAAGCGATTAATATTTTGAGCAATGTTGCTAGGAAAAGAAAATCGGATAATGATGGTGATGAGTTTTCTCAATTTGGTAAATATGTTTCAGACCAGTTAAGACACCTTCCAGCTTTAAACGCTTTACAGATGCAGGAAAAAATTTATTGTTTGTTAACCAGAGAAAGGATTGCCATTATGAGAAATGATACTGAGTTAAATTCAAGTGGTTTAAATTCTTTTGTAAAAAACCACTGTCCAGATGAACAAGAGGACAATCCGCAGGAATGGCCTACACCACAGGTTGAGAGACCATCTTCATTGCTGAATCAGCAAGAGCCAGAACCTTCGACTTCACCTGCTACAATAATTATACTTGACACTGAGAGTTAAGTAGTATGATTTACACAATATTGTAAATAATTTCCATTGAGATATTGGAAATCTTTATAATTTACAATAATGATTTAGTCGAAGTACATTTATCTCTCACAATCCTGATAGAATTGACTTTTTTCTCCTTATAAGATGACCTGAAAATATAGTATTTTTAAGAACAAAATTAAAACTCATACCTGATTTTTGTGTGTAATAGAAAAAACATGGTTTTGCTCTTTAATTCTAATTGTTAAAACAGCAATAAATCAAACAAATCAGAAGTATAATTCAAGAATTACTGGTGTGTCTGTAAATTTCCAGTAGAAATTAAATGGTGTGAGTGACTCATAGCAAATATTCATATACATAGACAATCAAAAATGTTTTAAATAAGGTTTCTCCTGTAGAGATTTTATTGGTTTGAATTTAACCCAAATATTCCAATGAATAATTTTTTCAGTGTTTCATTCAACAATTGGACAATTCTATTAGGAGAAGAATCATAAGTTACCCATTTCAGAACCATTTGTAGATAAGTTTATGTTTGTAAAAGTTTTCCCTATCAGTTGTGGTACGATAAATCAAAATAATATAACAATACTTCCATAAGATAATGGCTATTTTTAAGACAATTTTTTTTTTTTTTTTTAGGTATTCGAGAAAACATTTAAAAGTGATTTTTGTATATATATTTTGGTTAACTTTTGTGTAATTTCTTGAAGTAATTTTAAAGTACTATTATGATAACTGAACTTTTCAAAATCATCTAATCATATCTATTAGTACATTTCCCACTACTCATGAGTAGTGATGAGAATTCTATTTTTTAGTTTAAAAAACTTTATTTAACAGTGTTTTATTGACAAAATGTGATGTTTGAACGATAAAGAGAATTCTGAGGTATACAGGTCGATGTCTTCTCTTATTAAATCAACTAACTCCTTCGCGTAATAGCTTTTAAACAACCTAAGTTTGCTAGATAACTTTTTAGTCAAGTAATGTATTAACACATTGAAATATCTGTAGCATTTTTTTAACATTATCAACCATACTTTGCTATAAGTCAGAGTTTTACAAATATTGTCAATGCTAGTTCATCACTGTTTGAAACAGAAACCATTCATTCGAGAGGTGAGAGCACCTTGCTCTTACAAACATTTACAAGCGGTACTAGACCACTAGCCGCTTGTAAATTAAACAAAAATTAAACATACCTTGCCAGACTATTAAAATAAACACACCATAATAGAATTAAATTAACTGATAATTTTGTTATATAAAAACAAAATGACCAAAAAGATTTCTAGGTTATGTAACTTATTAAAATTTGCCATAGGGAACTATCACATTAAAAAATAATGATATAATAAAATTTAATTCAACAGTTTTCCAAACTATTAAAAATGGAAGAATCAATTACAGGCAAATCTAAATTTGAAATTAAAACAATTTATTAATACATGTAATAAAAATATTGTTTGTCAATCCTGATTTATTCTTTTTTTTTTTTTATTAGCCTACAGCATTCAGATGCACATAGAAACAATTAAGCTACAGAATCTTAAATCAAATATTACTTTTAGACAAATTTTATTTTTAAGGACACAATAACATAAAATACAATTAAAATAGTTAAAAACAGTAAAATTGTTAAATGTTTTATAATAAAAACTTACCAAGTCTAACAATCAATGAATCATACAATAAACATGGTGATCTAAAAAGCTTATATTTTAATTTAGACACTAAAATTTTTTTTAAAACATTAATTTTCATAGCTCAGAAAGTTTATGATATTTCCAAGGACTTTTTCTGAAATACATAAATTAATAATGGTTTCAATGGGTATATTTATTATCATATTAAAAATATTACAGTGAAACCTTGCTAATTGAACTGCATTGAGTAAAATTCTTTGAGGAATCGAATTTTTTCCATTTCCCATAAACATTCCTATCTTCTCCCACGTTATCTTACCTCGATAAATAAAGGCCCATGTTAGAAATTGAAGGGTTGACGAAAAATACCACAATTTTTTGGACCTCTATAAATTGGAAGTTTTGGGCTAAAAATCTTTATAAATCAAATGGAAAACCAGATAGCTCAGTTATTTGAAGCTGTTTATGTTACAATGTTTAACCCACACTTTGGGTTCTGCTATTGTTTAGTCTAGTTATCAGTCTATGTTTGGAAGTTTAACTAATAGTGCACATTTATTTACTGTACTTTTTAATGACTGTCATTAGCGTGTGTTTTAATTAGTGTTCCTTTATCTAAAGGTTTTGTGCGATAACAAATGTGTGCAAAAAACACAATCATACAAAAACAAACGGAAAGTTATAGAAACTGTTAACACCGATGATAAAAAGAAATGTGACATTGTGAAGCAGTTCGGTATATCATCCAACAATCTTTCAAGAACATTATATTTAACCCTAGAACGGTAACCTGTTTTTATACAAAGTTATTGGTAACCATGCGAAAAATTTACTCACACTTGGATATTTTAGGATAATTGAGCCTCAAGATAAATATTAATTTAAAAAATCGTATTCATTTTACATTGTTACAGTTTTAAATCCAAACAAGTGTAAATATTAGTAAATATATATTTAAAAGTCACATATTTATATAAAAAATAGTTCATATTTGGGACAATTTTCCTAAAACATCCTCCATAGTCTATATTTTTTAACAATATTTTATTTCAAAAAGTCATTTTAAGTTTTAAATTTAGCAATTGTTTGTATAAACGTATAATACACATAAAAAGTACAAACCCACACTTTTCAATGTTTTCTATTATGATAAAAAGTATCTTGAATTAAAAAAAAATACACCCAATTATTTTGTTGTTACTTTTGAGTCTATGCTTATTATAACTTAACTGATCGATAGGCCTAAGCTAAAATCAACAATTTTGATTGTGACCATGTTCATTTTTTTTCCTTGAGAAACGTTTTCATACACTCTTGGCACGACTTGACCTGATGCTCGCCACAAATTGGTTTTTTGCAGGATACACAGTAGGTAGTAGTGTGCCTTCTTTTGGTGTAGGAGCATTCACTACAATACCTTCGTGGCCCTTTCTGTTGTTGAACACCTTCTGATCTTGCTTCTTCTATGTTGAGAACAGATGCCAAACATGTCTTCAAGTGCTTAGGGATGCTGTCTTTCTGGGCTCTGAAACGTTGCCATTCTTCACACAGCTGTTTGTGTAATGTTAACATAAAGTTTTGTCGGTTGAGGACAATTATGTCATTTCGGTTTCTTCTATAGTAGTTGTGGCAGTAGATCACAAAACTGTTCACAGAAGCAATGTTCCACATGTTATAAAAAAAACACATGGTCCATCTTTTAGTCTTCCTGCAGTGGTTCATTGCGTGACACATTTGGTCGAAAGTGTCGACCGCTCCTTTGGATGAGTTATATGTCATTATAATTTCAGGCTTGAGAGTTTGACTGTTGACAGACTTATCTCCATGTAAGGTTGAAATTAAAAGGACAATTTTGTTTTTCTTTGGCATGAAAGAAACTACAGTTACATCATCATGGAACAAGAAAATAGATGAGTTAACACAGCGGTTCTGAAACTTTGTGTCTTTGAATTCAGGTGGGAAGTGAGGTTTATTTTTTCTGACAGTGCCCACCACTGTCAATTTATCTTCTTTCAGCATCTTTTCAACCAAGGGAACGCTGCAAAACAAGTTATCCATCGTAACGTTACGATTCGTTCCTTTGATTGAAGCTGTCAGTTTGCTCACAAAGTGGTCAGCTGCTGGCTCGTTTCTTGGTGTTGTTCCTTTTCCTAGATATGGCATTGCACTCACCATGTACTTGGAGTTGTTATCACACATCATCAGTACTTTCAGGCCATATTTATTCGGCTTGGATGGTATGTACATGCGAAAATTGCACTTGCCTCTGAAACCAACCAACTGTTCGTCAATCGTGACATACATACTTGGTCTGTAGTTTTTCTCACAGTTCTTCATGAGCAACTCCCATATCTCTGAATTTGGAGCAAGTCTGTTTCCAACTAACCGTTCTTGCCTGGTTTCTTTTTCATCAAAACGCACACAGTTTGTCAAAAATTGGAAACGTTTCTCTGACATTGTTGAAATGTACCGGTTTCCACAGTATGAGGGGTCAAACAGAACGTCTGTGCTAACATGATTATCTTTCAGAACTGCAGACAATACTAGTAAGCCTAAGTACGCTTTTAACTCTGGCATTGTTACATCTGCAAAAGTAAATTTACTTTTGTCTTTGTAATTTTCCCTTTGTCGCGCAATTTCACTATTAGTATGGATCAGGATTGTATTCATTATGTCTTCTGTAAAAAAAAGGTTAAAACATGATAAAGGTTCGAGCTTGTCCAGAGCCTCAGGAGTAGGTCCTGGTCTCACATTCACAATATTTTTCCTAGGTATTTTCCCTGTTTCCACCTCACTATCACATTTCCAGATATATTCATTGGCTCCTTTGTTCCATTGAACTTTGACAGATTCCCCAGGAAAATTCATAACCTTCTGTGAGCTTTGGTTAATATCGTCGATTTCATAGTCAGAACCATCATTATAACCATCATATACTCTTTTTCTCTTTAGCGAAGATTTTGCTTCAGGATTTTTTTTATCAGCCTTTTTAGTCTTCATGGACGTGCTAGGTTGAGAGTTATCCCTTTTTTCTCCTAATTTTTGAATTTGTTTATTGTCTCCACGTTTTTTTATTGTCTTCCTGAAGCCTATCAGAGATGCTCTGCTGGTCTTCCATAGGCTCCCACGTTGGGTCTTCATCACTGTCGTTTAACTCCGATTCAGAGTATTCTTCTTTTTCATAAGGAGTTTCCTCCACTTCATCAGCATCATCCTCTAGTAGGCGATTTATTTCCTCTTCGTTTTCTATGAGGTTTGGGATATCCATTTAACCTGAAACAAAGATGTACCTGCTTTGTAATTTACCAATACTCTACTCAAATAGATTCAAGAAAGCACAGGAATACTAGTAGTTCTGTGAATAGTAGACCTCGCTCGTTACTATGATCTTTATCATTAAGCTTGCATTTTAGTCAGTCGCTTCCTTCTTTAAACCAAGTACCCTGATTCCAAATTTCTTGAAAATTGGTCAAGGCGTTTGGCCGTAACTGCGAAAAAGACCCAAAACACGGCCGCCATTTAGAAACGGGAGAAAAATTAAAAAAGTCCTCACATATACATCGCTTCCCCTTTGTATCAACTACCCTGATTTAAAATTTCATGACAATCCGTCAAGGCGTTTGGCAGTAATCGTGGGACAGACAGACAGACGAAATGCCGAAAGCTTGAAGTGAAAACTAAGACCTCGCTTCGCTCGGCCAATTATTTTGTAACTTAAAATATAAGAGATAAATATGGTAAACTAATATTATTTTATTTAGGTTTAATCAATTAATATACCCAAAAACATATTTCTCTAGCCTACCACTGCTTTAACCATTATTTGTATTTTTGTTTACATCAAAAGACATAGATATATAGTGTTATAAATCTATTACACAATTTATAATATTTAAAACAATAATACACTATTGGTAATCATACGAAAATTTTACGCATAATAATGCGCAGGTTTTGGTAACCCTACGAAAATTATTTGCATACAAATAAACACTTATTGGTAACGCTACGTAATTTTTACTCACCAACTTTGGAAAGATGATTTCCTGGTGCAGAAAGGTCCACGCATGCGGTCTGGTCACTACAAAGGCTCAACACAGACTGAGTGGAGGAGGCTAGGTGGAGGGGGAACTCGATCCCCCCACTACTATTTGCGTTACAGCAGTTCTTGTTGTCATGTGAGTAAATATGTCGCAGGGTTACCGTTCTAGGGTTAAGTAATCAGCCAGCTTAATGAAAGTACAGTACAGCAGTATATAATCTAACCTGAACCTCTATAAATCGAATGCTGTGAAAGCTGTCCTTGATAAGCCAGAGGTATCAAGGAATTATTGATACTTAATAATTCGAACTTTTATCGTCCCCCCCAAGATTCGAATTAGCGAGATTACACTGTATATCATATTATATTACCATATATTAAATATAATATCTATGTAATTTCAACACAGTAGCAATAAAAATAATATAGAATTGCAAAATGTCCATTTTACACTCGTTAAAAATTAAAAAACTGCTATAAGATTCAATTTATTTGATTATACACAATTTTTAGATAGATTTTTTTAGCATATTAGATGGTATTTTGGCAAGCTACGCCTTAGTTTTGATGTAACATAAACTAAAATTAATATTACAAAATGGCCACACTACTAATTCTTGAATTATAGTCCTGTTTTAATAAATCTTACAAACTCTGGTGAAAAACGTGAAGACCACTAAAATCCAGGGTCATTGAACATAATTATAATTTTACTTATACCTAAATTGAATTAAAAGGTTTTGTTATTTTGATGTTATTTGTGTTATGAATTGTCATATAAAAATATTTCACCACTAAAAGTATGGATCCAAGATGAAATATGTAACATACAATATTACATTTATATATTGTACAAATAAAATTTTGATATGAATTTTGTTTTTATTTTTCATTTCCAACTGTAGACTGTGGCACTCTCTCGATATAATACATATTATTCAGCCTAGATCACAAAAACAATTTGATGTTTGCCCCATTTTGATTAGGATATTTTAATTTAGGCCTAATATGGGAAAAGCAACATGGCTCCTTCATAAAGGTACTAGCTGCAGTTTGGACTTGTAAATTGTAAAATAGTTGTACTGGTTCGAACCAGATACTTTTCAATATATTATTAAGTTATTTCAAAATTTTCAAATGGTAATAAAGTAAAGATGGTAAACATATGCACACAGAAAAAAAGCTTAATATTATTTTATCTACAATGAGTGTAACAGTGAGATTGAGATGTCATTTTTACACCAAACTAATTTATTCTAGTCATCATTTTGGCAAGGACTGAAATGTTTAATATACAAGGTGACCATTCTATTGTGGGCACTATTGGTATCTCGTGAACTATTGATCCTATGGAAATCTTTAATGGGGGGAATTTTGTTACATTTTCATTGAATTTTAAAAAAAAGTTTTCCAAACATTCTAAATGACGAACAATTTCCAATACGATAGATTACTTTAAAATTCTTTAAGGATTTTACACCAAATTTGAAGACTGACTTCCTGGGTATTCTTTTATAAACCCACTATTTAGAAATTAAAGATGCGCTTCAACTTTTAAAGGTTTGAAGTATGGTGCATTTTTGGGAAGCGATTTTCCATACTTCCTAAGGTTACATCATGTTTAAAATATAATTAGGCATAGTGTGGGAAGTATAAGTACCAATGAATGATTAAAATAAAAATAATTAATTTGTGGAACAGATCAACCTAATAGATTATTGTTATAGTAGATTTGAGCTAGTTTTTTCTGTTCTACAAATCAGTTATTTTAATTTTAGCCCTGCATTGGTGTTTACACTTCCTAGATCATACCCAATTATATTTTTAACTTGATAACCAAATATATTTTTAACAACAATGAGAAGTACAGAAAATTATCTCCAAACCATGTAAAAATTTCAAGTTTTCTAAAGTTCAGGCACTTATAACTCATAAACGGGTGGGTCTATCTAAAAATACAAAAGAATTAAAAAGTCTTTAAATTTGATGTCTAATCCAAAAAAAAATTAAGATTAGACATCAAAAATGTTTAATCTTAAATATATTAAATGACATATATATTATAATGTCATTTAAATGTTTAATGGGGGGGGGGGGTATTTCAGTAAGAAATTTTAGATTAGCTGCCATATTAAAAAACAGTGTGACCATTTTCAAAGTTTACAAAACATGTTTTTAAATTCCATGAAAGGTACCCCCATTTAAAGTTTTTCATAAGATCAATAGTTTACCAGTTGTCAATATTTCCAACTATAAAATTATCATCCTGCATAGTAGTTTCAATATGGCAGGTGACAATTGTGACCCTAAAAGTAGTATCACAGTCAAGAGAGTATACTCTGTTTATCATTTTATCTTTATACCATCTATCTGTAGCATTAGAAAGAAATATAAATCAGAACTTTAACAAACTATGAAGAAATACACAAAATATATAACAAATAAAGAAACAGGAAGAAAAAAAATTACTATCTCCATTATCTAGACCAGTACAAGTTAAACTAATCCATGAAATCATGTTCTGATGATGGGTAGCCCCGTTACAGCCACCATTTCCAGCAGTGGAGTAGTCAGTATGAAATAGATGGTGTACACATGGGCGTACCCAGCGAGGGGCAGGGGGGGGGAGCAGCTGCCCCCCTGGAAGCAAAAAATAAATCTTTATTATACATTTTGTTGCTGGAATTTAATACAATTCTTGAAATAACTATTTTAATAATCAATTGTATATTGAATGACCATGGCTTGCCCCCCCCCTAGTTTTGATCCTGGGTACGCCCTTGGGTGTACACCTTCCCAATGGTAGGGATTGGGGAACTCCAGGTGCTCTTGGGAAATGTACCTGTTAATACTCTCATTTCTGTGGTAGTATTAAGCCTAAAAAAGTAAAAAAATTCTCAAAAGTGATTAAATTTATTGCAATTGTTAAAATTCATGTAATCTGGTACACTTGTGATGGCCACTTTGTGATCCATTAATAGTAAATTTTATAGATAGAAATTTTAGCTATAACAATCTATTTTATGGAATCACCATAGCACATACCATTCATTGTCCACCAATCGTGCACTTTGGAATAATTTATCACCAATTTCTTCCACTATAATATATTATATAAGTTATTTTGATAAACACTCTAGAAAACAAATTTATTTCAAATTTTATCTACAGGATGCGTCACTGAAAGTTAATATCTCAAAAACGGTAAGCTTTGAAGAAAAATATTTTACACAATATAATTTTGTATTGAACGGGAAATAACGCCATTATTAATTCTTAGTTCGGTCTATGGTTTCAAGGTCAATTTAGTTTGTTTCTCTTCATTGTTTAAAAGTGAAAAACCTCTCAGTCATAATCACTTTAAAGAAGAAATGAGCATACAATGGAAACATCTAATAGCATCAGGGTCCAAAAAGAACAAGATTTGATCAAGAGAGACCATCTGGTACATATATAGAAAGGGATCTAGCCCAAGATTACACGAAGAAAGATGTAGATCCCAATAGGTTTTCTCCGGATTGCCACACTATACTCACTATAAGTAAACCTCTGAGGGTAGTTTGTTTCAAAGCAAACATAGGTACTATATATTTTGTTGCACATTCTTATTCTACGCTAAAAACGTTCATCTGAAATATTTTGAAAAATACAACCTGTGTATTCTATATTAAAACAGTCTCTACTTGTTTTGCCCATGTCAGTGTCTTGAGCCTAACAGGCCTCGAAGCTGTACATATGTGAAGGCGACTACTAGTCTACGATTGTGAGGGTGACTCTGTCTTAATGGATCTCGTAACTATAAGAATAATAGATTTTCTTGGAAGATCAGGGTTTGAAATTATATTTTTGAGAATAATTTCACTATTTGTGATATAATGAGATGGGGTTGTTACTATCATAAGCAGAATTGGAATCTGAAATTTTTTATCTAATTTAGCGCAATGAAATGTCACACAAGATATGAACTAAAAACTGTTTAAACAACACTTGGTTACCATAATCAATTAGATTTTTTTTGAATTTTAATAGGGTTCTATATGAGCACACTAGAGTCATTCTTTTAAAAACAGCCTTAGACAACTATTGTTGTCTGGATCTTTTTACTTTGTGGAGGAGTTTCTGCATTGACTCTCTGTTTTGTAGATGGGTGTGATTTCCTGCTGAGTATCCTTGTCATTTATATAATTTTTATTGTATTTATTTTTTAATGTATTCTAAAATTGTATTTAATCACTAATGATTTTATGTTTGGATTATTTTAGATATTTTATTGTTCATATTTAAAAGTAGAAAAGGATTTGAGACACTTTATAAACTAATGTTAAATTACTTTGTACCTGTACATGTTATATTGTTTTTATAATTGGATTTAAAAAAAATCAAATCTATTGATTATTATTTATAATCTTTTGTGTAATGTAATATAATGAGTTGTCTTATGCAATGTATATTGTCAGGGGGCCTAAATAAAATGAAATGAAATCCTGTATACCAAATTTTCATGGCCATTATCTTGCTTACATACAGATAACAACAAAAACAGATGAACAGCATGTTGAAAATCATTTTTTTCAGTTTTCTGCATGAAATAAAGATTAATCAAGATTCTGAAGGTCGTAATTTTTGATGATTAGCAAACTTGCCCCATACTTCTTATACTGGGTAAGACGGGGATTTTAGATACAATCACCAATTGACCCTGCTTAAGCTGGAATTATTCTATATAATGGACGTTCAAAGTCCATATAGTGTATACTCGGTTTATAAGAATTAAAAAAAAAATCATACAAGAGGACAAAATAGAGACATTGAATCTTCCTAATAGTGTGAGATTCCTACTTACAAAACACCACCTCTCTTCCTGTTAGAACCCATATCGCATACGATAAAAATTCAGGAATGGTTTCAATTTACAAAGCTGAAAATCTCTTCCCATGGACATGTTGAGAATATAAATGTGAAAAAAAGCAGAACATCATGTATCCTCGTGAAAGGGGAGGTAAAGAATGATCTTGAACAGTGATAGAGAATAATGTCCTCACTGTGTCCAATACATTTATTTTAATTATTATTTTAATATTTTACTACTTAATTGATATTATTTATTGTTGTTCAATTAGAATTTGTTATGTTTGTATTTGTTTTATTGAGTGTAGTTATATATTTCATTTGATTTATTTATTTTTTATTAGCAAAGCATTAATTTTTTGACAACAAGAGATAATACATGAGATGAAGTGTTTATTGATTATGTGTGTATAATCATAATCATCAATCTGTAACTTATTGTAGTATTGTCTATTGTATATTTTTAGTTTTGTATTAATGATTGATCACCTATTTGTAAATCTTGTTTACTGACTAGTAAAGAGTGATGATAATGTAGTAAAACAAAATATTCAAGTGATAAAAAATATAAAAAAATATTGTCCTTTTATTTATGTACAGTTAATTAATTTAAACATACCCTAATTAAATGAATATTACAATTTTATTAGTCTATAAGTTTGTTCTCACTCTTAGCAAGCTTAGAATTACAATTATTTATATATTTCATAGTACAAGAGGAAATTTATTTGAACAATCGGCTGGGTACAGTAGGATCAACCGTTCTTGGTATTTGTGTTTACGCACGGATCTGGCTTTAAGGTTATTAGTACAGCGTAGTAAAACCCGGCTGGAGGTTACCGGAAAGCTTATTCTATCAATAAACGAGGGGAGTGTACAGTACCGGCTAGACATTTTATCGTTTGACATTAATTTAATTCTGGTTCTTAAAGTAGGGCACCCACTTGTCTGTCACCATAGCATACCGGCGACATTGCTATGTATCGTTTTTAATGAACTGCAACCCACTAGACCCGTCAGTCACAGGCCTGTTTCATGTCCGTCAGTCACCATTGTTCCTGGGGGCATTTTTGACAGACGCCAGATCAGTCACATTCCATCATACATGTGTAGTTGAACTGTAACCATGTGTGGAGTCATTTCGCCAGTTTTGTAAAATGGTGCGCCTGTGTTTGATTAAATAATGAGTCTTACTGATGAAATGTTAATAGAGGAAGTTAGAGAGTATCCCTTTTTGTATAACATTAGTGAAAATAGTAATCATAACAACAGGAAAAAGAATAATGCTAGACAGTAAATATCAGAAAAGTTTGATACAACAGGTAAGTTATTTGTACTTGCTTAAAATTAGACCAAATTCTAATAATTCTATTTATTTACAGGTGCCTTATTTAATGCAATCATTTAAATATATGTTCAAAAACAATGTTTTTGTTGTTATTCCTGGGTGAAACTTGGGATTTTTGCTTTTATTTTTAAAACCATAAATGCTAAATTAACTGTTAAAGTATTTACCGAGAATAGTAATTTAAAAATTACTTGTATCATTCGTTAGATTTAGAATTTATAAAATATTTTTTGGATTAAAATCTAATTCATTTTTATTAACTTAAATTGAAATGTACTGTTATTTACAAATGCACTTTATTTTTACAAACAATACTATTGATTGTAATTGTAAATTTTTGAATAATTTTAAACCTTTTAGAATTTTTTAAATAGAAAATTTTTAAGAATTAGGTAATTTCTTAAAAGCGTTGTGCAATAGTTGGGTTTAATAGCAATTTATAAAGTGATATTAAAGTTATGTAAATTTTTGTAAAAATAAGTTAATTTGTATTATCCTCAAATATACATTAATCAGGTACTTTAAATAAGGAAACAAATATAACAAATGAAATACAGTAGACTTTATGCTAGGCCAATGTTAGGAATAGGTTAATGTTAGGTTATTTAATTAATTTATAAATTATGTTAGGAATAACTAATATTGACAAAGCTCAGAATGAACCAACTATTGTGAAAGAATTGAAAAAGTGTTGAAATGCTTGACTTGCAACAAAAGTAGAGCATCAGAAGCCACGATAGGTATATATAAGCGGTCAGCATGATTTGGAGGGAGTCTTTGGTCTTTTGGAGCTTTGGAAGATACAAGGCTGTGTCGATAGCTGTGGTGCAGGAACTCTACTCCAGGATATCTATTAGCCCAGGAAGTCTACTCTACAAAAGTAAGCAAGCATTTCTATATTTATAAAATCACCAATAAATTAATAATTTCATTTATTAAAGAGTAACAATAGTTGGAATACTTTTGGGCGAATATTTAGTTTGAATATTGTTCATTTAATTAAATTCTTATTATTGTATTGTTTATTTAAAAGTATCCTATTAAATTCTTATTTTTGTTGTATTGTATTTAAAGTACCTATTAAATAAAGTATTTGAGTATTTAAAGTATTGAATATAGTATTGAAGTATTAGAGTGTTTAAAGTGTTACACAAGTCTCATAAGCAGCAATAAAATTAATTAATATATTGAACCACTGATTTTGATTTAAACTAAGAACCCAGGCAATTTTGAGGGCCGTTCATAACACCAACATAGATTTTGTTATTATTCTAATAAAGTTCAGTGCACATAAATTAAATCTTTCTTCAACGTTTTGTTCTTCATTTACTTCCTGCATATACACGATCCTATTGGTAACGTAAACTCCCTCTTGGTGGTACAAAATATTTCGCGAACGCTTCTCTGACGATTTCAGCTGAAAAAGCCATTCTGCCATCTACATGAGGCATATCATGAAGCAGGCAATATTCTTCTGCCTCATTCTTGGTAAAGACTCTTTGATCTACAAATACAATTTAACATTTCCTCACAAGAAACCAACTTTTGGACATTACATTTCGACGATCTGTTTGTATCACATCATATGATGGGGTGCGGTAAGTACCATGATGTCGCCCATCAACTTGTTATTTATTTTATTCCTAGAGATTTCCGAAGTTATAACCTAAGTTTGTTAGAATATTGTTGGGTTTGTTCAGCAAGGAGATTTTAAATTCTCACTCAACAACTCTTATTGTTAATCAAGCAGTGACGTCATACTGAAATCTCCTTTATCCTCTGGTTTCAACAACTGTTTATATAAACATGCATGTAGCGATAAGATAAACATAGTTAGTTATAACATTATGAAACTATACTCAATTACATATGTAGTTGGCAATGTTTAGTTAGCCAGTACCACATATAATATTTGCGAATGTGGTTGAATATTTAAACCTCCCCCCCACTCCGAGGCTCACTTATAATGAGTAACTATGGATCTGACAATCCTAAGGATCTACACCTTTCTTCGTTTCATATCAAGTTTCGGACATTTTTCGTTATCTTTCATCATTATTATTTTTCTTGTTATTTCAGATTATAAGTGAAAAGGATTAAAAATTAAACCTTGTAAAATTATTATTTGTAGTCAAAATTAAGAACAACAATATTTCAAAGAAGGAAGCATAAAATTGGCTATGACAATAATATAACTTAACCTAATTCCACCTATCCTTGTCTGTGTGACAACTTCATGGTCTGTCCATTAGTGCACAACCTAAGACTATGCAAAAAACCTTTGTCTGTAAAAAAACTAATTGGTTATTTCTCTGGTATCTGATACATGCTCAAGAAGTTGTTTGTGTTAAAAGTAGGTATTAATAAAAACTCCAACAAAAACTTCTAAAATAACTCTAATCAGCTGATTTTAAACAATAATTAAAAAAAAAAAAACATAGAGGCCATAAAAGTCAAGAGTACGGTATATTGATCTTAAGAAAGAATTGTTTACAGAAATCATAATAATTGCTTTGAAATAACAGAATAATAATGGTAATAATTTTATTATTAAGTGAGATATCGGAAAAGGTCCCAGGTCTCTCTTGATCAGCTTTTATTTTCTTCGATCCTGATGCTATTTCCTTTCTTCTTTCCATTATGTATTATACAAAGTGAGTTTATTAATCGCAAATAAATCTACCACCACCGTTTTGGCTGGTCTTTACGAGTCATGCCTTCAGGAAACCGAAACACTAAGCTGCCACAAAAATTAAGATAGGAAAATAAAATTTTCTGTAGGGGATATCCTGGGCTCGAATAGAACTCTATTGAAATTAAGAAAAATCTGATTGAAAATATCAAAAAGGCGTCCATTTTACAGTTTTTTGTTCATATCTCATGTGTTATTTAACTTCTAACATAGTAAATTTAAAACAATTTCAGATTTTAAGTTTGGATGTAATGGTACCAACCCAATATGTCATAAATGTATATTTAGTTGCGAATCACTGAACTTCAAAGAAATTCGTATAGCTTTGAGAAACACCTGAGTCAAGACACTGACACGAGGGAAACTAGTGAATTCTTTTTACATATACACATTTACGAGACATGTAAGAAACTAACCAACGACAAGACAATAGTGCATCGGGCAGGACTAAGCACTGTGATGGCGCCCATGAACTACGACACGTTAAGAGACCTAACCAAAGACAAAGTAGCAGTGATATCAGACAGAGTAAGCACTGTCATGGCGTCCATGAACTACGAGACACGTTAGGACAAAACCAACGACAAGGCAGTAGTGATATCGGGCTTGGTAAGCACTATGATGGCGCACATGAACTACGGGACTCGTAAGAAACTAACCAATGACAAGGCAGTAGTGATATCGAGGAGGTAAGCACTATGATGGCGCCCATGAACTACGAGACACGTTAGGACCTAACTAACGACAAGGCAGTAGTGATATCGGGCTTGGTAAGCACTATGATGGCGCCCATGAACTACGAGACACGTTAGGACCAAACTAACGACAAGGCAGTAGTGATATCGAGGAGGTAAGCACTATGATGGCGCCCATGAACTACGAGACACGTTAGGACCAAACTAACGACAAGGGAGTAGAGATATCGGGCTTGGTAAGCACTATGATGGCGCCAATGAACTACGGGACTCGTAAGAAACTAACCAATGACAAGGCAGTAGTGTTATCGAGGAGGTAAGCACTATGATGGCGTCCATGAATTACGAGACACGTTAGGACAAAACCAACGACAAGGCAGTAGTGATATCGGGCTTGGTAAGCACTATGATGGCGCCCATGAACTACGGGACTCGTAAGAAACTAACCAATGACAAGGCAGTAGTGATATCGAGGAGGTAAGCACTATGATGGCGTCCATGAACTACGAGACACGTTAGGACAAAACCAACGACAAGGCAGTAGTGATATCGGGCTTGGTAAGCACTATGATGGCGCCCATGAACTACGGGACTCGTAAGAAACTAACCAATGACAAGGCAGTAGTGATATCGGGCTTGGTAAGCACTATGATGGCGTCCATGAACTACGAGACACGTTAGGACCTAATCAACGAGAAGGCAGTAGTGATATAGGGCTGGGTAAGCACTATGATGGCGTCCATGATCTACAAGACACGTTAGGACCTAATCAACGACAAGGCAGTAGTGATATAGGGCTGGGTAAGCACTATGATGGCGTCCATGATCTACAAGACACGTTAGGACCTAATCAACGACAAGGCAGTAGTGATATAGGGTTGGGTAAGCACTATGATGGCGTCCATGATCTACAAGACACGTTAGGACCTAATCAACGACAAGGCAGTAGTGATATAGGGCTGGGTAAGCACTATGATGGCGTCCATGATCTACAAGACACGTTAGGACCTAATCAACGACAAGGCAGTAGTGATATAGGGCTTGGTAAGCAATATGATGGCGTCCATGATCTACAAGACACGTTAGGACCTAATCAACGACAAGGCAGTAGTGATATAGGGCTGGGTAAGCACTATGATGGCGTCCATGATCTACAAGACACGTTAGGACCTAATCAACGACAAGGCAGTAGTGATATAGGGCTGGGTAAGCACTATGATGGCGTCCATGATCTACAAGACACGTTAGGACCTAATCAACGACAAGGCAGTAGTGATATAGGGCTGGGTAAGCACTGTCATGGCGTCCATGATCTACAAGACACGTTAGGACCTAATCAACGACAAGGCAGTAGTGATATAGGGCTGGGTAAGCACTGTCATGGCGTCCATGATCTACAAGACACGTTAGGACCTAATCAACGACAAGGCAGTAGTGATATAGGGCTGGGTAAGCACTGTCATAGCGTCCATGATCTACAAGACACGTTAGGACCTAATCAACGACAAGGCAGTAGTGATATAGGGCTGGGTAAGCACTGTCATGGCGTCCATGATTTACAAGACACGTTAGGACCTAATCAACGACAAGGCAGTAGTGATATAGGGCTGGGTAAGCACTATGATGGCGTCCATGATCTACAAGACACGTTAGGACCTAATCAACGACAAGGCAGTAGTGATATAGGGCTGGGTAAGCACTATGATGGCGTCCATGATCTACAAGACACGTTAGGACCTAATCAACGACAAGGCAGTAGTGATAGCGGGGAGGTAAGCACTATGATTGAGATCCCCTGCCTCCCCTCAAAACTTGTGAGGCAATGATGACTGAAAGGTCATTCGATGGAATGTTTGCCTACTAGATCAGTTAAATTAAGAAATAATTATGGTACTCAACAAATAATTAAAAGAAAATCTAACCAAAGGAGGGGGGGGGGGGGGTTGCTTCGTAAAACTTCTAAGGAAAAAGAAACAAAAACAAAATTCAATGCTAGAATGTTCATAAAATTATTCGACTCAAAAAATGACGAAAAAAAGATTTTTTAAAATAATTTTACTAAATTAAGAAAATTTTTTGTTTATTTTTTCGAAAAAATCGTATGGTCGTATGAAAAAAGTTGGGAGGGTTTTTTTATAGAGGTAGCAATCGTACTCAAATCCCAAATGAAGGCCGGGCAAATATTAAAAAAAAAAAAAAAATTACTTTGTGGAAAATAATGAGACAAAATTATTACAGTAAAAACTTTATTGCTATTGCTAAGAGTACAGTTTTTTCTGTATTAATTTTTTCTCCTTATTCTTTTCTTTAGAGTAGAAACTGTAGTAAATTTTTTAATATACGATATTCAAAATTTAAGGAGAGCTGCCAGGAGAAAAAAAATAAATAGATTTTCACAAAATCGGCTTAAACGTAAATAAAATGTCCCCAAAAATGTCGTTTCGAGAATCGATGGAAAAATAAATAAAAGTTCATAAAAAACTTATTTTTCAAAATTGATTTAGTTCAAATTTGTATCAAATGTGAAGATTAATGAACCAAATTAGTGTAGAAAATTGCATGTAAATGAAAATTACAATTTCATAAATAATTGAGAAATAATGAAAGAAAATTAATCTTTAGAGTCGAAATAAAAAGCTGGATTTATCCAAGTGCAAGAAATTAATTTATGGCACAAGAAAATAAGTTCTTAAATATATAAATATCTTTAAAAGTCTATTTTAAACTTAAGTCCCACTCCTATACAGACATTTACCGATGTCTTATTTAGATAATTTTTTGGCGAAATAAACAATCAAATTATTAATTTGAATTACAGTACGTTTTGTAGATGGAGATGTGAAAAAGTTTGTGCAATAGTTTTACGCCATTTTACTGCGTAATTGGAAAGTAATGTTAACAATAACGTTTTATCATAAAAAGGTCTAATCAACAGTTACAATCTTGTTTATTGGAACATAGAGTCCCAACGAGTATCATTTCAAATACCAGTCGCTACACAGCGCTAGTATCTGTAATCTGTATCAGCTGTTGTGACTGTAACCATGATTCACAGAAGTAAGGTACTTTGGTCTATTATTAGTTTGTAACGTTCTCAGTTATTTCGATTCTTTTCGTTGCTATTATACTCGTGAAAAAAAAAGTAGTTAACAAATAAAATATAAATATACAGTGTCACTGTTGTGTGTGAATACATTCATTAGAGTTTAGCAAGGTGAGAACGTTTTTAAGTGTAATCGTGCATTCAGTAATGGAGTAGTATTTTCAGTAACGCTAGCCTACAGGAAGTTACTAAGTACTTCGTTGGGTATTTTTGTTATCTAGCAACAATAATTTTTAAATTAAATTTAAAATGTCAACACCAAAATCACAACCTAAAAGAACAAGAACTAGCATATTGTGGAATTATTTTACTATAATTGATAAAAATTATGCTTCTTGCAATATGTGTGGTAATAAAATGTCACACTGTTCTTCAAGTTCAAATCTTAGAAAGCATTTAAAACGAAAACATGCTGGTTATTCACTCGAACCTGCAGTACCAGAACAGGTAGGCGCCTGTCATTTGAATTAAGTTATAAAACAATTTAACTTTACCATAAGATTGTTGTTAGGTTATAGTATAAAATAAATACAGAAGAAAAATTAGTTGGCTACTCATAATATCAAATGACATTATTCACAATACTTTATTTTTATTTTTAAGGTTTAGTCTATGTAGTATGTACAGGACATGAGAGAAGAGAAACTACTGAAAAAAAGTTTCTTAATTTTAATTAACAATCAGTTTATGAAATAGTAAAACAACTTGTTATAAATTTGACTGAAATCCCAAAATTCTACCATATAGAGCTATTATTACAGGTTATGCTTTTTTTATTTGTTTTGTTTTGGTTCTAACTTTTTTATGTTTTATTGGAAAATATGTTTAGGTCTTGTTAGATTTTAAAGCTGGGCATAATGAGCAATTGTATGATGTTTTAGATCTATAGTAGGTAAAAAGTTGGTAATTGTTTACATAGAAAGTCACTTCTTTTTGTTTGTAATTTTTTTAACATATTCTACATATCTTATTTGTTAATAATAAAATATGTTTTCAACGCGAAGCTAATTTTTTCACCAAAAAGTCGCAATTTCAAAACTACAGAATTCAACGCATTTATGTCACCGAAGTCAAGCAATATCTCCATGTTACTTACTTACTTATGTTACATGTAAGAGCTGTTAGTACTTGGATGGCTGACCACTTGCGAAATAACGCACAATTTCTTTTTTTTACAAATTTACATGTAGGTCAGGTAAGGAGAGGTATGTTTTTACATTTTAATTATCTAACCTTTTTGTGTAGCAAACTTTTATATTTAAACTAACTCTCTATTTACTATGAAACAATCAGAGACAAGTTTATATTTACAATACTTTATTAATTTAATCATACACAATATTGGATTTACAAATTATTTGAGATACCTTTATTCTCTGGATTTCTATGGGTCAAGTTTTATTTCAATATACTTGCATATTTTTGGTTGGATTATTACATTCATCATGTTTAAAAATACTAACTTATCTAAAAAAAAACTTACAAAATTTCAATTAATATTTCTTCTAAATTTTGAGTCTCAATTATTTACTTTCTTAATGAAATTTTAAATTTAGGTTACTTAACAATTTGGTTCAAGTCAATTTTCAACACACAAAATATCCAGCAAATCTCCTGCTTATGTTTTCCAACAATTATCAATTCTCTGTGCACAAATTATTTATTTACTTCTAATTTGCATCACAAAAAAACGTAAATTTTAACTTTCTTCTAGAGCATAAAAAGAAAAAGCTATACTAAGCGTCAGAGCAAAATTCTTCTTCCTCCTCTTATTTCTCTGGTATTTCATCTTGTTTACAAAATTTTATGAGATTATTATATTTTAAAACTGCCTAAATTTATGTATGTTATTTTTAAGATTTATTTTAATTTTGTAAATATTTTAAAACAATCTTAATTTTACTTAACATACTTTTTTAACCCGTTTTTTTATATTATTCAAATAGCTTTGAGTTAACGCCAACGATATACCGTACCGGTATTTGATTTACTTTCAGAACATCTGTTTTTAAATAATTCACTTAGTTCTGAGTTCTGATTGGCTAACCCTGCAACTAACATAGATGGATGTCGCTCGCTATTCTATTTACAACTTTGACTTTATTTATTCAACAGTATTTAAATATTTCTTTTTATTATCTGTTTATGAACTTCCAATAATTAAATGCTTATTTACGATATAGCCTATCGTATTGAAGTGTGCGTGTGTGTGTATGTGTGTGTGTGTGTGTGTGTGTGTATGTATGTGTGTAAATCAGGCGTATATATTACGTTTTTGAATCTAATGTGGCCTAAACTTGGTAATTATCATTATAAAATGTTTACAAAATTTTTACTTCTACTAAATTAATTTATTCACTATTTATATTATTTTTTAATGTATTTTGGTTGTACGAGTTCTCTATTCGAAGTATACATTCAATATCCCTAAACCTAAATGATAATAATACATTTTTTGTTTGTTATGTTTGCTAAGTAAATGAATATGAACAACAATAATGCAAATAAACAAAACATATTAAACAACAATTTCTACAGCATCTTAATATCATTCTATTTTGGGTCAGAAATTTGTTACACTACACTTACACTTACACTTCTTAAGACTAAATAATGTTTTCATTGCGCAGGTCACTCTTTTCAACAGAAAAATCACGATTTCAAAACCATGAAATCGACGGGTGGTTATAAATTATAATTATAGGTTATCCATAATGGCTAATGTTCACATTCATGTCTCATCTGTTACTAAAGAAATGTCAATTTATAGGTTATCCATAATGGCTAATGTTCACATTCACGTCTCATCTGTTACTAAAGAAATGTCAATGTTTATAAAAATATCTTTTTTTATTGTGGAGGTCACACTTTAAAAAAAAAAAAAAAGGGTGCGTAGAGACTACGCGCGTTAGAAGTGAATACTTATTTAAACCCTGTTTTTACCATATTAGCTTATTGATTATCTCGAGGTTAAGTAGTCTAATATATATTTTGAAATGTAAATTTAATTATTCAAATTTATTTATTATTTTTAAAATTTAATAACATTATATATTCGTAATTTTGTAATTTTATTTTTATTTGTAAACAGTAATAATATTTAAATAGGGAATAATTAAATTTTAGTTCTTAAAATTTTAACAATGCACTTTTCAAAATAGCAAATTTTTTAATTCATTAAAAAAATTATCGAAATAATCTTTGTTGTCAAGACGAATGGTATTTATAAATATAACAAACAATATTTATTAACTCTGCAATGTGTATTTTGTTCAAACATCAAATGAAATTCATATATTATAAACTTTATTAAAAAACTAATTTACCAAATAACCTAACTCACCAAATTAATGCATAACAGCAAACCAATATATTGTCCTCTACGTAAGTTCCAGTTGAATTAAATTTTACATAGAAAAATAATCAGCTGTTTTATTAAATCAGCTGATTTAGCCTAATAAAAATTTTAGTTTTATTTGTCTTGAAACACTTTAGCAGTCAACTTTTAAACTAGTTATTAAGTTCACTAACCGAGTGAGATGATAAAGAAAAGCTCTCGTGTGTTCTAGTAAATTACCAACATTTGTTGGTCTAAACATTTTTTACCGAAATCTCGTAAAATATCCTTTAACGTATAGGCCTAAAATATGATTTAAAAAACCTCTTGTATGTTCTAGTAAACTACCAAGATCCGTTTAATATTTTTTTTACCGATGTCTCGTAAAATATCCTTCAACGGGTAATAAATATAATATGATAAAGATAAGCTCTTGTGTATTCTAGTAAATTACCAAATAAAAAAAAAAATTAATTTAATGAGTAACAGCAAACCAGTATGTCCTCTACATAAGTCCAGCTGAATTAAATTTTACATAGAAAAATAATCAGCTGTTTTAATTGGATATCTCTGATGTTTACTTTATTTAAGCCTCAGCTGCTAGATATCGTGACGATTTTCCCTTTCACTAGTGACGTCATTTTCGTGACGATTTTTCCTTTCACCCGTGACGTCATTTTCGTGACGGATTTTTCCCGTCACCACATCGATTTAACAGCACCCAAAAATTGCCTACCAGGCGTAAAGAAATATTCACTTCAATAAGACAAGATCGGAATAATAAAGGCGCCAATTTATTTAGTCATTTTGAAAATTTTAATTTATTTTATAATTTTATTATGAACTCCAAATTTTAAATGAAAATTAGTGACTATGAATAATTATAAATATCCATTTATCATTAGGGTTTTCTTCTTTTTTTTTTGTATTAGTGCAATGAATATAATATATTTTTTTAAATTATATATTTCTTTAGTAGTAGATCACGATAGTTGTGGCCACAACAAAGAACAATTATTTTAATTTTTTTAAAATTAAGTGACTGAATTAATATTAGTTCTATGGACGTGGTTTTCTTTTAAATATAAACAAAATGATGAACAAATAGTGTTCAAATATTTAAATAACCTAAAATTACTTGTGCGTGATCTCTCTAATCGAATAGTAATCTAACAAATAGGTAATAACGCAGTGGTAAAAAGTATTCACTATTTAGATAAAGTATTCGTGAGTACTGCTTCGAATAGAAATTGATTCCGTATGTGCATAAGTTGTAGGAGTGTATCAGCTTGCCTGAAAAAGTATTCATTAAAAATATTCGAATACTTTTCATACCATTCGAATAAAAGTCAACTATTCGAATATATGAATACTTTTCTATTCGAATAACTCATCACCATGTGAACATATGCTATTATGTCTAACCTATAAATATTCGGATTTGATAGTTTTTAGATTGTGATTTTTCTTTATTCTTAAGAAGTAAAGTATGTAAGTTAGTATACAATTAAAAAAAAAAAAAAAAACTCCGAAATTTATAAGTTATCTCTAAGTAAACATTCACCTTTGATTTTTGTTTGTTTTGTTTAAAGGCAACAAACCTGACATTCTCATATTTGTATATTTTATTTATAATAAAATCATTATACTGTACTACTTTATTAAAAATAAAATCTTCATTATAATACAAGGGAAACTCATGTATTTTTTTTTTACTAATGACTTTGCTACCAGAAATATGGAAAACTCATCAAAATTGACATTTTCTGTTTATGTTTTTTAAACAGATTTATAATTTTGGCAATGGATAAAATATGATTTGGTAGACACATTTTGTATGTAACCTTTTACCAGTACACTAAAACAACCGAGACTTTATTTTGTATATGTATAATTTTATTTTGTATAAATGTATAATTTTATTTTGGCTGTTTACAATTTTGAATGTCGAGTACGGTATCTAGAAAAACTGTTGGTTTTACAAACAAATTATGAAACAACATTTTTTGCCTTTACTAATGAACATGATAATATCAATTTATTTATAAATAGGTCAACGGATATGAAAGTTATTGATACAAAAATATTTCTTGGTAATTTACTACAATAGCTAGTAAATCCTTGAGTGAATTAGGAACAGTTTGTAATTAGAATGAAGATTCCGAAAAAAAAAAACCCATTTATTATAAAGGTAATTTTTTGAATCATGCAAATTTTTTCTATAAACTATTCACCCAATACATACTCCTGTTTTATTAATAAGGTGTAAAATTAATTCATCCAATAATAGTAAGGAATAACTGATATTTTGGTCAATTACCAAGAAATTTTTTTTTTTACCGATAACTTGGTTATCCTTTGACCTACTATAAAAAAATAATTATGCCATCATGTTAACCACTAAACAAACAATCAGTTTTTTGGATTTCTATTGTAAATCCAACGCTCTGAGATATTCAACATCAACAATTTTAAACAGCTCCCATTTTGAAAATGTATGAAACATAGTATAGGTTTTATGTACAAAACATGTATTCATTTTATAATACAAAACGTGTATTCCAAATCTGGACTCAATATTTCATTAATTTTCAAAATTATATATTTCTTTAGAAAAAACACAAACAGAACGACATATGAAAATGGAAGCGTTTTCGGACATAATTTTTCCTTATTTTAGTGTCACGAACCTATCTGATATATTGTCTGTAGATTATCACTAATTTCGTATAATTGCTGTAAGTTGACTTAGACCATTATATGAGAGCATCTGGACATCCTCTAATGTTCTTATCAATTTGGTCCAAGATATTAAAAATTTTAAATATCACCAACTACAAACTTAAAAAGCGGGAAGATAATATTTGGCTATACAACTGTTGTTTATACAAATAATGTCATCGATCTATGTTACTTTATGAAGTGTCATCACATGATATGATAACTAAAGATTATTTCCTACAGTAACTTGAAAATGCTATATGCACTTTTTAAATTATAAAGAGAAACAGTTACATTTATTAAAGCATAAGTTATTAAAGTCTACTTACCAATATTTCACAATTATGCCTGGTTTGTAAGAAACAAAATTGAATTTATTTTGCTCTAAAAATGAATAATGTTAGATCAATGCTTAGGTATTATTTCTTTTAAGTATTGTTTCCTCTAATTACCAAAAGAAATGTTTCATTTTTCAGAATATGGAATTTGTAAATGTAGATTATGAAGGGGAAGTAGAGAGTATTGTAGAAGAGGAAGTACAGACTGAACAAGTATCAAATCCTATTAAGAAAATACCCAAGTACCTAAACGTGAACAACATAATAAAACCTTCTTTGCCATCATTGACAAAGGTAGTAAAACCGAAAAACAACAATAATACTGAAATGATACAAGAAGCTATTACTATTTTGAGTAACGTCGCACAGACGACAAATAATACACCAGATAACGACGATGATGAATTTGGACAATTTGGTAAATATGTTGCAGTTCAACTAAGACAACTTCCAATTTTAAATGCTTTAGAGATTCAGGAGAAATTTTATAGCTTGTTAACCAGAGAAAGAATTTCAGTTATGAAAAATGCTACCGAGTTGCATTCATATGGTATTAAGTCTTACTTACAACAATGTCCAGAGCACTGTACCCACCAACAACAAAACAAACAGCATCAACAATCAGAGCAACATCAATATGATCGACAAAAAAAACCTATCGTGCTACAAATTGAAAGTTCTTGTTCGTTAAATGAAAATCATCAGAGAGACACAGAAAACTATGATGAAAATCATCAGACAGACATAAAAACTTATAATGAAAATCATCAGACAGGAACCTTTTCAAACTCTACAACCTTGGGTTTTCATAATCAGAATTTACCAACATAATATAAGCATATATAATTTTTTCCAGTGATTTAGAATAGTTATTTTTTTTGTTGATCTTTGTGTTTTTACAACAAAGTAAAAAAACAAATGAACATTATTGTACAGAATTTAGTAATTTTTGATATAACTAAAAATATCAATTACAGAACTTTTATTAATTGCACATGCAGTAGAACTAATACATAACCATACAGTCAATCTATATTTTATGGATTCTTATTTGTAGTTTATTCCTTTATTTTGTTGTCATTTAATAATTAATGTGTTACGATATAAAAAAAACTAAGTTATTTGTTTTATATACATTTTTTAATTGTAAACCCTTTTTGTACCATACTTTTATATTTAACTGACGCTTTATTTACTGTGAAACAGAGACAAGTTTATATTTACAATATTTTTTAATTTAATCATACACAATATTAAATGTACGTATTATTTGAGATCTCTTTCTTCTTGGGATTTCTATGGATCAAGTTTTATTTTAATATACTTGCATATTTTTGGTTGGATTACATGCACCATGTTAAAAAATAACAACTTATCTACAAAAAAATCTGTTAAAATTAAAACAAAATTATATTGTCTTTATTTAGTTCCAATTTCGTTGTGCTATATACAGGGTTATCATAAAATAATGGTGGGGTTTTGAACATAATTTAAACGAAAACAGAATTACTTGTAGCTGTTGTTTATTTATCTAAATCATCATCTGAAACAGTTTTCCGTTGTGTATATAAGTAAATGAATATGAACAACAATATGCAAATAAACAAAACATATTAAAGAACTAATTCAACACTGCATCTTAATATCTATTTTGGGTCAGAAATTTGTTACAACACTGGAGATTCATGGTGGAAATAAAGTCCCATAACCTCATATTGACACTTTAAGCGAAACATGGATTTTACTAACATTATGTGAAACACAATGCCTCAGACACCTCGAAGTTATGTTACATTGTATTTCCCTACAGAATGTATTTATTAAAAAAGTGCATATAAATATAAAATAATGAAACATTTTTTTTTACATTTTATAAGATTCAATTACACACTTTTAAACCATCAACTTTAAAATAAAGAGATACACCATATCGTTCAAAGCAACACTAGACACATTCCTGCTCCATTCAAGACAAATGGTCTGGTGCATTTTATGCAGTTTTCCTATATTTGTTCCATGGACATTTGCTGCAGTTCTTCCTGTTTGGTAGTTTATCGTCTGGTACACCCTCCAGCCACTACTGCATTTCTTCACCAAGTGCCTTTATTATATCTTTTTTTATGTCATGTGGGATATTTGGGTTGTTAAGCCACCACCTCAAATATGAATATATGGCACATTTCATATCCATCAAGTCGACACCACACTTGGTCTCATTATAAAAACAAATGATATCTGGTTTGTTCTTTCTTCATTTATTTCTTCTTCTAGTTGACAACAACACCATTGTCCTGTTTTTCTGTTGAACATATGACATAAGTGTGAACTGGTTGTTGTGTGTTCTTAATGTTCTGACGACCTCCAAGGAATGAAACTATTCTGATGATGGAATATAAATCTCGAAACATGTAATAATGGTTTTATAAAAACCATTAAAATAAGTCACAAGATGGAAAATAAGGTTAGTATTTTAGTATTTCATTAAAACATATAGTAGGAGGTAATGACTGTTTTGTAGAACATTTCGTGGAATCGTATAGGGAAGTGAATATATATAAGGATGAAGGTTAATTAGTTTTATGTTGAAAATTATTCATTTCACATATACACAAATGATGGAAATTATACGAATACCAATATTATTAATTAATGTTTTGTTTACAGCTTATGTATTTACGACTTTGTATGTCTTATTAACATGTTCACTGCTATTCCTAAATATAATCAATTGAAATAACATGCTCAGGAGCTAAATATATTTTTGTCAAAAACTTACCGTGCTATACTGCACAAACCGGAACTATGGTTTCAGTCTTATTAAATGTCACATGAACTAAAAATACACAGTTTATAGATAATATATGTTTATACAAAATATTTACACTATTTACAGCCCTACCAACCACCCATTTTATTCCTTTTTACAACTTCTTGTGATAATTGTCATAGCATCCTACTGGACAGAATGCTGTGTTCCCAGGGCAGGCAGAACAGACATAAATGGTCCTCTTCTGTTCTCCTTTTTCAGAACAAACTTTGCACCTTTTTCTAGCTCTGACACCACTTGCATTTCTAGCATCATGTTTTGAGTTTGTGTAGCAAGTTCCTTGGCGTGTCCTTAAAGGAAGATCAGGTTTCGGTGGTAGCAATGCTCCAATAAGTTCAATACGAAACTCATATTCTTTCTTGATTGTGCATGATGTACAGTGCCAATGAGTTTATGACCGTCATTTGAAGCATATGTACAAATATCTTTTTATACCACCTGATGCTCTGATGCTCACAGGGATAATATGACAGCATCTGGTCGCCACGATCAACTCCCTTCATGTGAGCATTATACTGAACAATGGGAAGGGGTTTTCCCTTTTCCTGGTTTCGCTTATTTATGACGGTCACCATGTCGTTCTCAAATTCTGAAGATATGTAAAACATATCTTTTATCTCTCCAACGTCCTACCATCACGCCTTCGGAGTACTCAGCCTTCGTTTCCCCTTTCGCCAGGTTAGCTTTGGTCACTTTAGACAGGTTGTTTTTCCTGTCAGATCGCAGAGTGCCAGTAATATATGTGTTGTGGGCCAACAGTTTATTGGTCAGGGCAAAGCTGTTATAGAAATTATCCATGTAAATGGAATGCCCTTTATAGAGGAGACCACTCAACAAGTGCATAACAACTTTGGACGTATGGTCCTTCCCTCCAAGGACATCGTTCTTTCCACCGTAGACTGCAAATCGTAGACACAAGCCCTCAGGTTCACTCAAAGTGTAGAGCTTGATTCCATATTTATGCTGCTTACCTTTGATATACTGCCGAAACTGAAGGTGGCCTCTCTATAAAACCATAGCTTCGTTGAAAGAAAGCTCCTTTGCAGGTCATCTTAGAGTTGAAGTAATCAACTAAAAACGATATTTTTTGGATGCGGTCATTCGGATCAGCTGTAGGAGCATTAGGTTTTGAGAAATGAAGGCATCTCATGATGAGTAAAAATCGATCACGGCTCATATACTGCCTTAATATAGGTATGTTATAGAGTCTGTCTGTTTTCCAGTAGTCCTGGTATCTATTTAGTTTTATAGAGCCCATATGTAACAGTAGACCCAAAAAGATTTTAAGTTCTGGCACAATAAGGTCTTGAAACTTAGTAAATCTAGAACCTGGTTGAGTTGAAGGGCCACAAAACAGCTCCAATGCATACGCATTAGTAAAATCGCAGATACCTTTTAAGAAAATATCATCCAATAAAAGACGAAACCAGTCAGAAGGCTTGTTATTCCCTGGAATGAGTTTAAAAAGTGTGTTATTCCCAGTAAAGGGAATACGTTTTAGGCCAGATGTAGAAGTAGACCAGATAGGATTTAGATCTGTGTCTTCATATTCGCTTTCTTCACTACTCTTACTTTACAATAACACGTCCACTTTCACCAAGAGCTGAGCTCACACTAAAGCCTTAACCATAGCAATACACAGCGGTATGATTTCGAACAGGCCGCTTGGGGCATGGGACATGCGTGGTACGATTTCATACCGGCCGCACTGAACGTGTTAAGCTTTTATAGTATCTGGCAATCTGATGAGTTTGAAAAATTGGGTTAAATTGGACTGAACAGCACTAAGAAAGATAGTTTAGTGTTTGAGTTCTGTATAACACTAAGAATATAATATAAGATGGTAATATGGAAGAGAAAAGTCCCCAAGAACTACAACATGAACACCTATAGTCAGGGACGTATCTAGCTGCTCTTGGTGAAATAACCTGTTCCCTCCACACTTTCCTAGGAAAAAAATCACAATAAGTTACTTATGTTGTTCAATGACACTTATATAGCTTAGCGGAATAACAAATGAAACAGCTAAGTATTTTTCTAAAACTGAATACAAATATCCCTTTTATTTTATAATAATATAGGCCTTATTTTGCTAACAAAACTTCTACTTAATTGATGTAAGAGTAGGCTAAAGAAAAACATTATGAGAGTAAAAGAGACAAAGTATTGTTACATTTATTAAATTAAAATATAGAATATTAAAAAACTTTAATCAGTAGTATTACCTGAATCGAGTTAAGGTTTTGGAAAGAATATTTCATTGTGGAAAGATCTCCAGATGACTGAGTCTAATTAAAGTCTTATAATTACCTGTAAAAATCCATCATGTGATCTACTTATTGTGTTAGAAACACTACTGCCATTTCAGATGTCTCAAGCATTCATCATCGTGTGATACCACTCACATCAGATGTTACGACAACCTCTGTGAGTGATATCACATCCAATGATGGATACGTGAGGCATCTGAAACCACAGTAGGGTTTCTGATACAATAGTGTTTCATCCGATGGACTTTTACATGTCATCTAAATTGTTCTTTGATTGACAAACTGCATTGATGTACAAACAACAACATTCACCTCAAACCTATTTTACGCCCTCTGAACACCTACGGCCTTGGCATGGGTCTCTTTTGCCAACCCATAGATATGTCTCAGCCAGAAAAAACTATGATGGTGAAGTTCAAAAAGATTTTCAGGTCTGACCCAATAGCATATCCAAAAGAAAAAATCTGGAGTGGGGGAGAACTCCTAAATAAAGAAAAATGTTCCTATTAACATATGTCCAAGAATGCTTCATTTTCTATCTGTTTGTCTTTTTTCTAAAATAAGATTATAATTTTAGAATATTAATATACAATTTTACAGATTTTTTTTTTAATACTACTAGTTTACAGAGTTATCATAAACTCTTTCAAAATGATATTCATTACAAATTTTTAATGCCAAATATCTCAAAATCTATTGATTTTACAAAATATTTAGCTTTTTAACACGTTCGCTACCACAATGTTAAAAAAAAATCGTAACCACAGACTGCCGCCGCAATTTTGCTGCGGTTGTGTCCTACTCCTAGTCCAACGCCGCAGATCTGCGGCGGCTGGGCCCATTAAAATAGACTGCCGCCACAGATCTGCGGCGTTGATTTCTTGATACTAAATGAGAAATTTCTGCGCAACAGTCTATTTTGAAGGTTAGATCGTTTAGGCACGGTCTACAGGATAGTCCGCCACATATATGCGGCGCTTAGTCTGTAGCTAGGACTATCGCTGACGTCACTGGACATACTAATTTTGAACAAATTTTATTCGTGGTCTGTGGCGACGGTCACAACCATTAGGACCAGTCTACAGGGAAGTTCATGAATTTTTTCGTGGGCTGTGGGAGTGACCCGGCTGCCGCATATATGCGGCAGCTGGTAGCGAACGTGTTAATCCTGAACAAGATGATATTCTGATTTAATTTGTATTAAAGCATATAGGGTAGTGTTAGGACTATCAAAATTAGTATTTAATACTTCTTAGTATTCAAATAAGTATTCATTAAAAACTATTCGAATAGTTTTATGTACAGTAAGACAAGATCAGAATAAATAAAGGTGCCAATTTTATTTATTTAATCATTTTGAAAACTTAATTTATTTTATAATTTTACTAAGAACTTCAAGTTTTAAATGAAATTTAGTTACTATGAATTATTATGCATTTTATTATATGCATTATATTATTATGCATTTATACTATGAATTTTATCCATTTATTATTAGGGTTTTCTTCTTTTTTTTTGTATTAGTGCAATGAATATAATATATTTTTTAAATTATATATTTCTTTAGTAATAGACCAGGAATTTTGTGGCCACAACAAGAAAAAATTTTTAAGTGACTGAATTATATTAGTTTTTTAAATATAAAGGAAATGATGAACGAATAATGTTCAAATATTCAAATAACCTAAAATTACTTGTGCGTGATCTCTCTATCGAATAGTTAATAACGCAGTGGTAAAAAGTATTCACTATTTAGATTAAGTATTTGTGAGTACCGCTACGAATAGAAATTGATTCTGTATGTGCATAAGTTGTAGGAGTGTAGCAGCAAGGCAGAAAAAAAGTATTCATTAGAAAGTATTCAAATACTTTTCTTACTATTCAAATAAAAGTGAACTATTCGAATATATGAATACTTTTCTATTCGAATAACCCATCACTAATATAACTTAAAAATACATTTCTTATTGGAATTAAAAATTTGCAATATAGGGTATCATAAATCTATCACAAACTACTAACTACATGTACTTATCTTTATCATATTAATAAGTCACATCTATATATTTACTTCATAGTTTAAGTACTAAATTATAAATAAATAAATCACCAACAGTTATTAACTAGATTAATAAAATGCTATTTAATATTCAATTGAGAAATATGATGTTCAAACATTGGTTTTCCCTCCATAATACATATTCAAAATAAACATGCTATTGTTCCAAGCCAGGCAGAGTCTATAGAGTATACCAGAGAAAATCATTAATATATACTAATAATTTAGATTTTAGATACGTATTTTGTAAACTAGTATTAAAGAAGAGCAAACAGTTATGTAAAGCGGACAATAATCATTTAGACTAACTTTAATTCAGTAGTTTGTCTACGTTTTTATATATTAACACATTATAGATAGTATAGTGTGTTTAGGCTTGTTCGTATAAACTATATGAATCGTAATGTATATGGCAGTTGACATTCTGGCATTTACGACCAACGTTAACCGGAAAACGAACACGTCGACAAAAACAGCTGTAGTCGTTGCTGTTGTTTCGTTTTACAGTTAATAGTTCCTAGTCTCACTACGGTTGTTTGAGGTTAATACGTAGAGAAAGTTCAAGTCAGTAGACATTAGTGTCATTCTTCTTTCTTGGTAAGTTTTACTCTTAATTTATATTTAAGAGTAAGTATTTAAGTTATTGTAAGGCTATCATTTTAATTAGTCTAGTCTTAATGTTATGTTTGGACAGGGCTACATAACAAAATATGTTTACAGCAGTTAATCTATTTCGGTAAATATGTAGGCCTATTGTTTAGCAACAATTAATACTAAGAAATAATGTGTTTTTCAAGCAATTGAGATAAATGGCTAAATCTTAAATTGTTTTCCCAGTATACAAATTTCGATAATAATTGTAGCCCCTATGTTAATGATGCATTTCTTTCCCAACATATAGGCTATAATGAAAATGCCACTTCAGGTTGATTTAGGTCATGAGTTTATATAATCTCAATTGGGTTTCACCCTATTTTGTAAACTATTTTTTTCTTCTAAAGAAGCTTTGGTAAATTATACATTCTAGTCTGATTTTTAGTTAAGAAAATTATCATTAGGTAGATTAGAAAGCATCATTACCGAAGCATTTAAACTTACTACTATTGTGTTTATCCTTTATTTAGAAACTTTTACGCAAAATTTTACATCAGCTCCACAAATAAACACAGCCTAATTTAAAACCAACATATAAAATTAATGATGCTATAATCTAATATAATATTTACTTCATCAATATTAGAAACATTTCTGACAATTTTTGGATATCCTTATGATTCTTCAGATATTATTAAGCCTTAAAATATACCACAACCCAATATTCAAGCAAGGTTAGCGCCCATGAATGCAAAAATACAAACAGATGCTTAGATAATTCCATAGTTTATGAAACTTTAGATAAAATGTTGACCGATGATTCTTGCATATGTTTATAAAAAACAAAGTGTATAAATGTAATCAGTGATATCTTATGTTGTGTCACCAAAGAAATCGAAAACATGTTTTACTCAGCATAAAAAATAAATATGCATATAGTTGTGAACTGTTACTTGTTTGTTTTGACTTTACACTGTTACACAGATGCAGTTTATATTGTGTTTTGTTTTTAAGGTAGGTAGTAAACAATTTTATGATTTTTCGCCACTAAATTCAACGGGCATGTACACTCCATATTTACCAAAAAAGAACATTGTGAATATATAATTTATTGTTTTACTTTAAATGAATGGTAGCTCGTATGTTACCTTATACTTATGCCTAAAGGGTTAAGACACAAGTTAATCTTCATAAGAGATCAAGTCTTTAAAATAACTAGAACTAATATTATTATAAGTGAAATTTATTTCATTTGGCCGTGTAGTTTATTTTTTCCTGTAGAGAAATTTGGTTGGGTCTGTTTAATATTAAAAGCAATTATAGTGTCTGATGAAAAATAAAATCAATGCACAACTTAAGTTATATGACTCAAGTCATAATAGAAATAGGAGAATTTTTAAACATACACTGGGAAGGCCTTTTAGTTAGTAAGTGAATTTGGGGTCCGAGGCTATACAGCCTCTTGTCACTGCGACCCAAATGGATCTTTTGTGACTACTCTACTAATTATTGGGAAGGCCTTGTACAACAAACATTTTGTGTGTAGGACAGATTAGGGTGGCTTGGTTTTATTTATTAAAACTACCAGGGTTTGATTTTATGTTATGATTGTACTATTTCTATATCTTAGCGCCACATCTATAGCTTGGCACCACATCATTAAAATATTGACCAGTGTATTTTGTTTTTATAGAATAAGTTGTGTAACTTTAATTATATTTTAGTGAATAAAAACACTATAAAAGTAGCTTCTTTAATATGAATTTTTAATTATGTTGAAGGTAAGATTAATTTAGATTTGATCTAATTCCTATTGGCAGAAAAATATGTAGCTTTGTAGGCTACCATTTAGAGTGTGAATGGTGAAAAAGTAGAAAAAAAATCTCGGTGTGATAGTATATAGGCCTACTTCATTTGCAATAAAATTGACCATTATAAGCTCTATCATATTTTGCTCCATTTCCGAGGTATAATTTTGTTTTTGTTTTTTAAGAAAAGTGACTTCAGTTAAAAATTATGTTTTCTGGCAAGCAAATAAAGTGACCTCATTTCCAAAAACTACATAAAATTTCCTTTGCGACCACTTTGAGGGTTTTAATGGGAAAAAAAAATTGTAAAATAGGTTTATAATCTGACTATGAGTTGTTAAAAATAGGCTAATATATATTTTTATATCTTATATGTTTTAGCAATGGATCAGATCACAAAGTTTATTGAACCTGGACGTCAGTTTGCCAAGGATTCTCTGAGGCTAGTTAAAAGATGTACCAAACCAGATAGGAAAGGTACAGTCATTGCATTGATATTCTAAAACATTAAAACATCGAAACATCAGCAATAACATTTTTATTAATAACATTTGAGACATGGGGTTCTTAGTGCTCTAAAGAAGAATAGCTGAATAGACAAATATTTTCCTTGATACCTTGGTTAGTCTTGGTACAATGATGTCCATTTTTATGCTCGATCGTCAATTTGATTTTTGAGGCAGGAGAATGTTGTAAATCAGCTGTTGTTATTCAGTTTGTTTAATTGTTATATTTATAAAATAGTAAGGAAACAGCTTGGTTACTTTTGAAATAATTTTTGCAGGTGGAATGCTATGTATATAAAATATACAATGCTATTTTAACTAAACATGTTTATTATTTTTTTTTTAACAAAAGGACACATCCTTTTATAATTTTTCACCTTTCTTTAAATATTCTGAACAAATTTTATTGCAAGTTTTATTATAATGTTACTTTAAAATGAATGGTTAGTTTAGTCTATAGGCCTTACCATTAAAAAATAAATACTCCTCCCTCCTCTCACTTATTGAAAATGGAATGGTAGGTTAGGAAGTGACACATCATAAGACTTTGAACGTCACACTCGTAAAATTATGGACACTTGATTACGAGCTAGTCAAACTTATGAGGAAGTCAAACTTAAGTTTTCATAATGGAATCATTATGAAATGCATGAATTGAAAATAAAATTAGGAATAGCAGAACATTGTATTCAATATAAATTATTGCATAAGTTTGCATTATTTTAAAATAATTAACCTCAATTTATTTTCTTCATTAATTTTGTTTCCTTTCACAGAATTTCAAAAAATTGCTGTGGCCACTGCTATTGGTTTCTGTATCATGGGATTTATTGGCTTCTTTGTTAAGTTAATTCACATACCTATCAACAACATTATTGTGTAAGTATTTATGTTATCTATTTTCAAACACTGTTTATTTATTTAGTATTTTTTATTTATCACTTAAATTTTATGTTGTATAATAAATACTATGAATATGGTCTATGAAATTATGATTAATATACATTTTAAATTGATTGATTATGTGCAATTCAAAATATTGCTTCAAGGCACAGACCAAAATAATAAAGGAAACAATGATACAATAAATGTTATTAATTGTAAACAAAGAAAAACTAACTCTCCAGAGGATGGTTTATTCTAACAATCTAAACTTCTTACCTGTAAGATCTATACAATCAAAGATTATGATGGTTTTTGTCATGTAAACCACATGTGCCGATGTTAAGATCTTCGACCTCATCTCTAATTTTATTAATCTCTTTGTTAAATTTTTATTATTTGTTACCATTGTGTTCTCACAAATAGCCAGGGGAAATATCTAGTCAGAGCTCCACATATCCAGGTAAGAGAACATTAAAACTGGAGGTTGATTATTATCCAAAAAAGTAGTATAGAGTTAGCATATTAAAAGGTAAGTTTCACCTTATTCTCGGAGCCGTAAGCATATGCTGTTCCCCCATTTATCTTGGGATGATTAGCGTCCTACCCTTCTGCCGGATTTGCCAGTCTGTACGTATCCCCCAACTTACCCTATTCTCGGAAAAACAGAGGACATAGGGAGGCCACTGTACGGAATCTTCACAGGTCAAAATTTTAAATAGGATTAATATTGTTATAAATAGAAATGCTCATGTTTTACTTTTTTTAATAGTAGTAAGTGTTAAAATTTGTATTGTATTGATGTAAAATAAATGGAAGTAAAACACCTCGGTCTTATCGGACTGAGAGGAAAAAACAATAAAAAATAATGCAACAATTGAAATAGTACTTATACATTTTCCTAGATCATACTACTTACATTTTAGAAGATATTCTTACTAAATATGAGTTTTCGGCACGATCAGGTTGAAGTAAGGGGTGGTATCTAACATGTTAAAATATAGGATTGAAGTCTTTATATACAACGGACTATTTTTTGATATATTTCTAAAAGAATGATCTATTATTTATGTGTTATTCCAACACTTCCACCCACGCAAGATTAAATCTCATTGTATGAAATAAAATGTATCTGAGAGCAGACGAAATTGATTTTTTGCACCTTGTAAAATTGTGCTGTACGAATACCAAATCTCATATTTTTTGTAATGTTAAATTAAAAATATTTAACTATTTGAAATAAAATCTACACAAATAAACATACCGGGTACATTAAATTGTGGCAAACTAAACAAACATAATTTTTAAATAAGTAAATGTAAAAATTTTTACCAGATGCAAAAGAATCACTTTATACTATTCTGGGTGAAGGTACATTTGAATATTTTAAACACAAGTCTTCAGGCTAAATATTTGGACACAGAAAAGAAAACATATAGCAATGTTGAGTCTTCAACAAGACTTTAAATGTTATTGTTCAAAACTTTGATGAAAAGTGTATTTTATTAAAAATCCAATGTTTGAATAATATAAATTTTTAAAATATTGTTGTATGTTTCAGGGGTTCGTAAGAAGCTGCATTCAACAAGCTCTCCATTTAAGTTCTAAAAATCTTATCTCGCACTGAGATACAATATGTTTAGGTGTATACAGATAAATTATTTATACTTGCTAAGAATGTTTTGTTTATTAAATTTTCAGTAATAAAACTTTATTTGTTTGATTTTTTCGACCTTTTTACTTGTATGTTTTGTGAAAAGGAATGTACAGAACATTGAATAGGAAGATAGGCCTTAACTCTCTTGCGAGTGAGGTCCTTCTGGAACGATCCCGCGTACATTCATCACAGAGTGGCCATTTTCTATCGCTAGTCAGAATTGAAGGTGCTCTGGTAGGATCGTTTTGGAACGATCCTACAATATGTGTTGTAATTTAACTGTCATGTATGTTTAACAATTTGATTTAATTTGGTTATCAAGTAATTATTATTACAAATACTGTGGAACATGTTTATATGTTTATTAGAAATATATCTAGAAGGCATGATTTTTTTTAAAAACAAATTTAATAAAGAATTGCAAAGATTAAAAAAACTTATAAAAATTAAAATGTATAAGAAATATTAATATTTACGAAATTTTAAAAGTTGTTTAGTTTATGCTACTCTTCAAAAAATGGATAAACACACAAACTTAAAAGGCACGTGGAACACTCCCAGATTGTTAGTTTTAGTTTTTGTTCTTTTTTAGTAGTATTGCTACAGACAAAACAATTTTTCTGACCTTTTCCGTTCCTTGCTTCACTCACTGAAATTGGCCTAATAAAATGTCCATTAGATCCAGATAAGTTGAGTGGACTGTTGTGACTCGCACACTGCAACGAGCTCACCCTTTTACTCACTTACTCTTATTTTTTATTATGGGATTACAGCTCGATTGAAGGATGAATCTCACTGGCTTTTTTGGAGCAAGATTTATTCTTAGTTTAATTTTAAGTTAAGTTTAACTTCCTTTTGTTTAATTTCTGACTAGCTTTACTTTCTCTTTCAATTAGACCTCTTTCTCGAGGTGTCTATTTAAAAAAGCTGTTTGCAAAATCTATATAAACAATGTGAAATATGAGCTCTAATATTTCTATACAATATTAATTACACAACCTGAAAAGCACATAGGATTTATATGTTATTAAAATAAAACACTTACACAGAAATTAAAATATATTGAAATTTAATTCATTAAATTAAAAAATTATTCAATTAAATCTTTTTTAAAGTACAAATTAAAAACATATTGAATGTTATTTAAATTAAAATTAAAATCTTTATAGTATACATGTAACTATTATTAATTTTATGAAAAAGGGAGAGAACTGTTGCATTAAAAGTTTATCTAGTTAAGTTGGGCGCCATTTTGTAATATATTAATTACAAAAAATAAATAAATAAAATAAAAATTTTAAATTCTAATAGTAAATATTAATATCTCTTGGGTCGTGAATTCTTTAGAACAAGTATACTGATGAACAGAACACTAGATAAAAATATAGAAGCCTTTTTTTATTCTGAAATGCACATAAATTTTATTTAAACAAATTATTAAAACATGTAAACATTTATTACTTGTTAATACATCCTATGTATGTATTTTATTTAAAAAAATCCTTAAAAAGAAAATTTAATTTTAATCAATTTGTTAAATTTAAATTTTGGTTGCAACCGAATTATTGAAATTGAATTTAATAATATTTTATAGAAAAGAATTTAATAATATTTTATAGAAAATTAATATACTTTATTCTTAAATTAATATGCAGGAATATTCAACAAAAAATTTAAATCAAAAAGAAAATCTCTTATATGTTTTAAGATCTAAACATTACTTTCAAAACAACATATTATGTCTTTTATAATAAGTCATCTATCAAAATTACAAGTACAAAATTAAAATACTCATAAAATTTGTAAGTCATTGAACAATCACATTTTATTGTATATAAATAGTAGTTTATACGTGCTTTACCAAACACGTGTATTAGTTTGAAACAAACTGTTTATTTAAAATCACTTCTCTTCCTCGTTCCAACTGCATGGCGTCGTTTCATCACAATCACTCCAATCGTTATTCAAATTTAATTTTATAAGTTCATGTTTTTCTCTGGTGAGAACACACCCATTGTTCACATTATAAGAAGTATAATTAAATGTTCAAATTGTTTTTATTTTACATAAAACGCCCAAAAAACTCAGTCTTTGCATCCGTACTTTCCGGGTTACATCATACCGTTGCTGAATTTACAAAATTAATAGAACGAATACTTTTCACTTTTAAACGTTCATTTTGATTCAAACGTAATTGAATCATAACATTACATGTTAAAACAGTTCATTTTTATTAAAGAAAAACACTTTCTATTAATACTTTGCTTTTGTCCAAATTGGACACGAATATCTGAGAGACGTGCTCTCGCCTTGGAATTTCTTTCCAGACTAAACTATCTATCAGTTGGCAGTTGTTCCCAAGTCTTTTGTTTGCATTGCACTTTTTTAATTATAAAACTTATAATCATTCTAATATAATACATAGACAAAATTTCTCTGATCATTTACCATTATTTATTTTATTTAAACTTTATTGAATTTATTCGAAAAAACAAAATACCTTTCCTGCTTGAATCCTGCAATTCTATCTTAGATCAAAGTATATCCCATTCTGTTTAAGATCAAAGAACTAAAAATGTACACTATTACATATATTATCAATCAAACTAATATCTGAACAATATGAATCAAGTAAATTGAAAACAAAACAATTACAAAAACTATTATTTTTAATCTTTCAAAATATACTTAAAACTACGTTGAAATAAAAATGCACAAGAAATTCAATTAATCATACACAAACATAAATTCAATCAAAGACAAATGAAAACTTATATAATATAAATAGCAAGTTTATTTTATTTATTTCAATTAAAAAATAGAATAGATTTATTAGGTAGAAATTTATTTAAAGCTTTATCAATTATTGTTTACTTGTATCTTCTATTAATAATTAAACAAGCACAAATTAAAACTAGAATTCGAAGTTTTGTGTATTATTTCAATATTAACTAAATACATCCTATTCAATTGACCATGAGTAGCAGATATTTAAGAAAAGACAATTGAATTTAAAATATTTTAAAACTCTCCCAATTTATTTTATGTTTTTAAAGTTTATGATTTAATGATTTGGCGAATATTTTTAAAATTCAAAATAGGGTACCTTGGTACGATTAAAGATGGCTTCGGTTCCTGTTCAGTAGTAGGGCTGTGTCAGTCCTGTTCCCCAATGATTTCAAGTTGGTCAAGGCAGGTAAACGATCTCCAAAGTCGGAGTAGTGTCAGTTGAATATTTTCTTTATGCCTCGTTATATCGTCCGTCTAGCGTAGGAACTCCCAACTCAGTCCGAAGTGGTATCTTGTGATGAATTTTGTGCTTTTCGAAGTTTCTTGAATCAAATCAGCAATAGTTCAGTGCAAAGTTTCAAATGTTCATTTCCTTTAGTATTTCGTGTTCTCCAACCCTAAGACTGTCCTATTTTTTCACAAACCTATAACATGTCTTCTTATAAAGTCAAAAATATATATTTTTTTCTTCTAAGTTCAAGTTTCTAAGATGAAAATTTTCTAAGTCCTAATGTCTGGAGCGTAGTTGTCACATATCTAACTTGGTCCGCTGTAGAATCCAGATACTGGTATAAAAACTTATCTATAAAATCTTCCAGTTTTTACGTTCTTTGGATATTTTGAGACTTCCCAAACCGGGTATTTTTGGTATTATCCCAAACCGTCTCGACACAACACTTGAAGGCTTACTTTTATCAGCTGTTGTATGGAACTCAAAGAGTTGTCTGATAAGATTCATCCTGAATTCCATCAACGGAATTGCCTTTTTGTTTATTTTTATTTATACATTCGCAGAGCATTCAATATACTAATATCAAGTAGACGAAGAAACAATTTTTAATACCGTTTGGTGGTTTTTCTAGTACTTTTATTGAAAGCTAACATCATGTCGTCATAGTCAATTGCTCCCATATGTTGGTTATAATCCAGGACACATTTCGGTTTTACTCTACCTGATTTTGAATATTTCATTTCGTGATTATGTATCATAGACAACATATTTATATTTACTGGACAGCGGTCATATCAGTTATTGCCTCTGACTACTACATCACCCGACTTCATTTTTTTAAATAGTAAAATATAAAATGCTCTCTCTCTCTCTCTCTCTCTCTCTCTCTCTCTCTCTCTCTATATATATATATATATATATATATATATATAATATATATATATAATATGTACAACACTAACCAAAAGAGTAAAATAACAACAATAAAAAAACAGAAATAAGCTGCAATATTCCTACAAAAATGAACTAATTTGCTTCACAACCACTGTATAACTAATGAATGCAATGGCTGAAAACCGGTGAACAAAGTATTTCTATTACTATTTCCGCCAGTAGACTATACGAACAAAACACATTAGCCATTCATACACCAGAATCAAATAGCGCCTGCAAAAAACATGATGTAACTACCCTGTCATCTCTAATAGGCAGAGACATCTCAGTCGTTCCAGAATGATGCCACTCCTAGCACACATATATAGCACTATCAAAAGGGTTAAGAGAAAGAACCTAGAAGACCATTGTCGATAAAAGAAGGCATGAAGGCATTGTCGATAGTATAAACCATGAACTGACTACTATATTTTCCATTGTGTCAAGTTTCTGTGTGGTTTTGTAGACTCATTTAAAAAAATGTTATTATATATCACTGTGATTAGAAAACTGCATAGAGTAAAATAAAGTATTTGTTTAGAACATTCGTACATATACATTTTTGCTTTGTTTGGAAAGTTTTAAAAATAAAAATTTTGGGTATCTTACAAGTGATAAATATAAAATTATCTAAAATACAAAATATATAAAATTAGCAAATTTTATCCAGTTTTAAAATACATTTAGAAATTTAATTTGAATTAAAGGGAAATTATAATGGCTTTTATGTTGGGTATTTCTAGTCGATTATGTGAAATTTACATATTTCAGCCAAATAAAGTTCTAAAATAAATTAAGTATGAGCATAAAGTTATAAGATTATATGCAATTTTATTCAAGAAAATGTATACAGAAATTCCTATTGCCATCTTCCAAACTGTTTTGTTTTACTATTAAAAGTCGTATCGAGTAAATATCCTGTGGATCTATCATAAATCTTAAAAAAATTTATACCAAAATGAGTATGACTTTTATGTCATATAATTTATGCTAATGTTTCTTCGTGCTTATCATACTCCCATCTATGTTTAGATAAGGGAGAAAATAATTTTTAAATAAATCTGTCAGTGGGTCATGCAGTTTTCCGATTTTTGGGCAGGAGTCATACCACATAATGTCGTACACACACTATACAGTTATTAGAATATATTATAAAAATTAGCATATCAGATGAAAGATTGTGGTCTATGCTTTCAATCTGTGAAGAGTTAAAGATGGTATAACCAACATTAGACATAATACAAGCATAGAGAGTGATCATTTGGTGTCACACAACAAAACCAATGCTATTCATAAAATTATAGATTGACAGTTAGTTGTAGGGTTACTAACTTTTATATTTTGCTGTTATTTATAAAAATTAAAATACTATGTCAAAATCAGCAAGATTAATAATATAATTATATGGTAACTGGTTTAATTGTACAAGTGAATTGAATTCATGTTCCATCTGTTTATGGGGAAATTTTTACATTATTATAAACTATAAGTTAAAATTTTTATCACCCATAAGTTTATTGTTTGTGATTGTGCTATTAATTAAGAAGGAAAGGATCAATGTAAGATCTTGTGGTTGGCAAATCTCTCAGTAACCCTACAAAGAACTACCTCCCAACTGGAATGATAAGATTTTTAGAGAGCTGTCAGTATTAACAACTTTATATTTACTAATATGTAAATATGATTTGACTTCATTTCTCATGTATACCATACCACTAATCTTGTAACAAAATTATATGATTGACACGAGCCTTTGATAAGTTGCTAAAAACAGATTCAGTCGGACATTTCTCATCAATGAAATTCATAACTGTATTTAAAAGAGAAAGATTGGCAGAAGAAGTTGTTAAATAATTCCCAAAATTACCTCTATTTTGTTTTTTGTACACAAAATGTAACACTTATTTGCAATTGATTTTCCAGGGTAAATGACAAGGCCAGGAGCAAAGGCTAGAAATGGTTGAAATGCTTGGGTGCTATTTTTACATTATTTTATTTAGTAACAACAGTTCACCAAGGCAATTCTGAGATCTCATGTAAAACCCAAAAAGAATATTTTTGTCATCAATGAATGAGAGGTTTTGACCCTTTTAGGACATAACTCTTCAAGATATTATATTTTGTAAAAAAAGAGTTATAGTTTTTATTAAAATTATCCAAAGATATTTCAGAAAAACTTTTTGAACTTAATGTTCTTTCCAAGAAGTAAAAAATACTGAAATTTCTCTCATTACAAGTTTTTTTATTGTTGGTAGGTTGTTGAAAATTATTTATCAATTTATTCGATTTTTAAGAGTTCTAGAAATTCAAATATTTCTTTCTGACAATCCTAGTTCTGAAGAAATTATTGAAGACGGTATGGTTTCTATTGGTAATATTTATTTATTTGTCACATTGTTTGTTCTTGTGTATCCACTTTTCTACAATGAAGTGCCCATTGGAATAGTACTTATTTACATAACTTAAGTCTATTATATACTAAACACAAAATGTTATCAACTAAAGGATTGCCAGAATATGTTCCCTAGATAACTATTAAAGCACATTTAAAATCGGAACCCATATAAGATAGTAGTGAAAACCAGTAATATGGTATTAGAGCCCAACAATGAGCAAAGAGTTTAGTAATAAACATACTGGAAGCAGAAAGTAATCCATACATATATACGTCCATTAACACGTTCGCTACCAGCTGCCGCATATATGCGACAGCCGGGTCACTCCCACAGCCCACGAAAAAATTCATGAACTTCCCTGTAGACTGGTCCTAATGGTTGTGACCGTCGCCACAGACCACGAATAAAATTTGTTCAAAATTAGTATGTCCAGTGACGTCAGCGATAGTCCTAGCTACAGACTAAGCGCCGTATATATGTGGCGGACTATCCTGTAGACCGTGCCTAAACGATCTAACCTTCAAAATAGACTGTTGCGAAGAAATTTTTCATTTAGTATCAAGAAATCAACGCCGCAGATCTGCGGCGGCAGTCTATTTTAATGAGCCCAGCCGCCGCAGATCTGCGGCGTTGGGCTAGGAGTAGGACACGCCCGCAGCATAATTGCGGCGGCAGTCTGTGGTTACGATTTTTTTTTAACATTGTGGTAGCGAACGTGTTAATATGAAAATTATACAGTGAATTCCCCGCAGTGGGAGGAGGGTGCAGACTAGCTGCACCTAATAAGAGGGGTTGGCATCCCTTGCAGTCCCCAGTCAAACACTTACAACATATAGACTATCATCCATATAAATATACACCCATTTCACCTATATACATTTTCTTACCTTCATCTTTACTTAGGGTTTTATCGCAGGGAGATGTAGACTATTTGCACCTATTGAGAGGGGTTTAGCGTCCCTTGCGGAACCAGAGTTATACAGAGGTGCTACAATAAAACATCTTCTCCAAATATACAACACTCATACATATCTTACAGTAATTCGTAGAGGGTGTTATACTACTCGATTCACGGGGATACATAAACATTCATATATAGGGATTAGTTTTTTGACTGTGCAGAGCCGTAGCTCGTCTGGGAGTGTTTACCAGACCAAAGTGTGACAACCTTTGAATATGGTTAGCTGAAGTTTGCTTGCTCCGTCGATGAAATATGCACGCTTTCTGTTCAGTAGCCAGCCACTTCGGTCCTTAGTCAGGTCCACGCGATGTGGGAGGTGTCGGATCCTCCCTCTCCAGTTGCGGGTCTAGACTATAATTCCCATCCAGTCTGGTTAAAGAGGATACTCTGGGCCCCAGAGTTCCGAGGTTTGGAAATGATCGAAAGTGATCCCATTGCCAGAGTCCCATATGCAAGGCCTCCACATTTAAAAAAGTCAACTTGGGTTATGAAAAATGACAATTATCGGCATTGTCCAAAGAATCTGTGTTTGTCGAAACAAAAAAAGCTAATTTGGACGTAAGGCTGTTCCCAGATTCCTTATTGTTCGAAAAACCGAGGAGGCAGATCTGCCTAAGATCTCACCCCTTTTGATTAATAAAGCTGTAACTACTGCTACAGAGAATGTCCATTCCATTAGGTCACTCTCTGTTGAAAATGAAGTCCTTTTTTGAGGTTGTTAACATGTTTGTTGAACTTCATAACGGCTTAAATTCCTCTAGAAGTGTTATTTCTTGCCGTGACCTCTTGAATGAGGGGTGGAAATAATGAAAGACCTTGCTGAACAGCATGTTATCAATGTGGAACAAATTTTCCGTACAGAGAATGGTGAGAAAAACTAACTGTCTCTCTCATTTTAACTTTTGTTACCTAAATTTTCCTGAGCAAGTGTTTGCTGAATTCTACAGTCTAACTGTTAGACTGTACATTCCAAGGCGTTGTTTCCGATGCCAAGGATTTGGACATGTTACCAACACTTGCTCTAAACAGGAAATTTGTTGAGAGTGTGGTGTAAAAGGCCACAAAACATAAAAGTGAAGGGTGTAATAATGAGGCAAAGTGTACAAATTGTTTTTCAAAATACCGTTTCAACTGGTTTCCGTCACTATCTTTTGTGTTTCAATTCCAAAAGTGTTTTACAGTCTATCCGGGATGTATATTCTAAGGATCTCTTGGTTGAAGATAGTGTTCAATACACAGACTTCAGCTACGGGACGTTGGAGTATCATTTTGCTAGGCACCTGGGCATTGCGGAATTTTGGGAAACACAAAATCTGATGAAGCGGCAAAGGAAGCTACAAGTCGGATACCGGTCACACAGCGAGTTATGGTTTCTGACTTTGTATCAACAGTTAAAATTATTTTGCATAAAAAATGGGAAGAAGAGTGGAGAAATACAGAGTCCAATAAGCTGAGGGAAGTAACAGGTACTGTTTGTCCGTGGAATTAATCCATCCATGCCAGTCGTCGAGAGGAAGTGGTGGTTCGTATCGGTTATTCCATGATCATTCATGGATTACTGATAGAATGGGGGAATCTGCCACAATGCCCATTTTGTCAAGGTGTGGTACCAATTAAGCACATCCTCATTGAGTGTATTATGTTAAGAGGTGTGGGACGAACTTTTGCCCTAGCAAAACATCTGGCGATGTTGGGGGATAATGCTCAGATCCTTGATCGAGTATTGTCCTTTTTGTGTCGTCTGAAAATTTTTGATAAAATTAAAACCAATTTTTCTTTTTGATTATTGCAGAGACTCTTCACAGCTGTGTAATATTTTGTGTTATATAATTAAATTATATTTATGTTCTTGTTAAAATTCTATCTTTCATAACTCGTTGCAGAGCTCTTTACAGCCCTTTAATATTGGTTTTAATTGTTATTACAGTAATTATAATTTATTGTAGTTTATAATTGGTTACTTGTTTGCAAGGCCATTTTACAGCTTTGTAATATATTATGTTGTTGTTCATTTTAGTTTTTTATCTAGTTTTTGTTTCGTTATTATTTTTAATGTTTTTTCTAAGTTTATAAGGTAAAGCGTCTTTTTGCCCAATTTTAGAAGGCGATAATGACCGAAATGGTTTTTCGCCTTAAAACAAACAAAAATACACAGTCAATTTAGTGTATATATATCAACAAATTAGAAAGTTCAAAATGTCAAGTCAAATATGACGGTCTAAAATTCCTAACTTATAAAATTTCTCCCCTTCACTTTCTATATTATAAACGACAATGTAGCGGAACAATCTGTATATTAAATGAATGTTGGCTGATTGGAGACATGCTAGGAACCTAAAACCCCAAGAAAATTAAAAAAATATAAATAATGGGTCCAATATGACAGTTTGTAAAAGGCTACAAAAGTGACGGTTATAATATAAATGTAAATTGTGCCAATTGTGAAGAAAATAATATATTTTGCTCATTCCCCAACATTTATAAGAAGGAAATGTTATTTTTAGAAATAACAATTAAGGAATAAAACTTTCTTATCTAGGAGCTAAAAAAGAATACGGTATGTAAAAACTGCTCCAACTCAGCTGACATAAAGTTTTGTAACTTGATAACATTGAAATTAGTAAATTTTACACTTATTTATTTGTTTTTAAGTTAGATAATACCAATTTAGGGAAGTGTATATAAATAAAAGTTTAATCAAGTTTTTAAAATAAAAAAGAGCTGTTAGAAATCTGGCAGAATTAAAAAGAACCAATATGTACAGAAATGTGCTTAAAAATTTATCAATTTTGACTTTACCTGGCATTTATATTTTTGAAACAATAGATGTACAGCAGACCTTCATTCCTAAGAAAAAAGAAACTGATATATATATATATATATATATATATATATATATATATATATATATACAGGGTGTCCCGTAAGTATTGACCAAAACTTCACGAGGTTATACTATAGGTAAAAACAAACAATTTTCACTATATAATGTATAGTCCTATCTTGCTTAGTTTTCTGTCTATCTGTCTGTATGTGTTTTTTAGAAACAAATTTCTATCTTAAAAATGGTTTGAGATATCAAGTTGAAACTTTTTACATTTAATGACCTTATTAGTGTGCATCTTAGATAAAAGTTTCAAAATAATATCATTTACAGAAACAAAATGGCGGTCATTTAAAATGTTCAAATCCTAATAACTTTAAAACGAGTGATGTTACAAAAAAAAGACAAGATGCATAAAAAATAGCCCCTTTTAATACAAACATTTTGGTACCTGGTTTATTCATCTAAGATAAGTAGTAACAGAAATAAGTAAGATTTCCCAAGTAAAGGTATGTGTTTTATTCATAATTGCAATGTATTTTCAAAATCAAATCACACACAACATTATAACATCTTACTTATTTCTGTTACTACTTATCTTAGATCAATAAACCAGGTACCAAAATGCTTGTATTAAAAGGGGCTATTTTTTATGTATCTTGTCTATTTTTTGTAACACCACTCGTTTTAAAGTTATTAGGATTTGAACATTTTAAATGACTGCCATTTTGTTTCTGTAAATGATATTATTTTCAAACTTTTATCTAAGATGCACACTAATAAGGTCATTAAATGTAAAAAGTTTCAACTTGATATCTCAAACCATTTTTAAGATAGAAATTTTTTTCTAAAAAACACATACAGACAGATAGACAGAAAACTAAGCAAGATAGGACTATACATTATATGGTGAAAATTGTTTGTTTTTACCTATAGTATAACCTCGTGAAGTTTTGGTCAATACTTACGGGACACCCTATATATATATATATATATATATATATATATATATACATATATACACACACACACACACACACACACAGCTTGACTCTTATAAGGTCAAATTATTTAAAGCCATACCAAGTTACCGGTATATAAGGTCAAAATTTATAAAGGGGTAATGGGTAGAGACCAGAAAATAAAATTAGAAATTAACATTGACAAATTTGAAATTCTCTTAAAATTATACTACAAAGAAAAATCATTTAATTTTATTAAAGAATTGTAAAATGACAAAGATGAATCCTCAGTTTACTATTTATTTTATCTGTATCATTGTAATTGAAAATATTTATATTCTTATATTATTTTAATAACTGCTCTTGTGTATCCAACATTTACCGAGACATAGTAGCTTTTATCTATCTTTTGGAAGAAGTAAAATGTATTTGATTTGTTCCATATAATTCTACCAAGCCATCTGTATATATTTCTACACGATTTTTGTACTTGGTGAGCAACATTTCCAATGTGCTCAAATTGTTTTCCAGTGGACTCTAGCCTACCATGGGATAGTTAGTAGATTAAATGAGATAGCAAAACAGGGTGCAAATTTTGGACCTGTTCTGCTTTCTTAACACTCATTGAATACGTTCAAAATGACAACAACCAACAGGGCATGAAAACAGAATGGTTTGAGAACTGAAGTGATGAGCAGACAGATGTTTGGAATTCAGAAATTTTCCAAAGCTGTTTCCAGGAGATAAAGATCCTGGACACATCTTCCTGGAATGTTCATCTCCAAACCGTGCAAGAAAAACATTGAAAACTATAGTTAATGGAAAGGAAAATCATAAATACATATTGAGCCACAAGAAAATCTGGTCACTGGCGGTATTATATATGGAAATCGGACCATTGGAATCACTTGATACTGGACGCCCGTTTTAAGAAGTAAGTTCTTCTGTCTACAGTTAAGTTTTATCTTAATTTATAACTATTTGACAAATTCCTTATAGTTCATGTAGAAAAAAAACTTCCTTCCTTCTGATCCTGCTTATGTGCATAGGCCTATGTAAAGATACCCATCATACAAAGATTACAGAGTATGGACAGTTCAGACCTGGTGTAGTTTGAAAAGACTGAGATAGATTTGCGAAGAAGTGTATGCTTTAATATATATAGAGAGAGGACACTCGGTGGTCTAGCTGCTCAGCGTTACCTATCACAAAGTAACATATTTACTAAGGAGCTATGTTGTAACTTATTGTGATGAAATTATAATAATCCAAATAAATTCGTGTGAAATGAAAGGAACACATAGGTTATGAATATATCAGCTACTAATTTGTACAAATATTTATTTTCTGTCTTTTGAATCATCATGGATAGGCGGAGAAGAAGGTTTCACATCTGGTCTTGTGGAATCAACCATTGTGCTAGCTTGGAAGTTGGTTCCACTGTGAAATTTTAGCTCTTTACTGTGCCTCCATTTCATTCTGCGATTTTGAAACCATACTTTGACCTAAACATAAAACAAATCAATGTACAAGAGAACAAGCTAATGTGAAATAATACAATGAGAAAACAACTTGATGGGTTACATCGTGGTACTAACCCAGCCCCATCATACAATAATACAAGGAGATAGATCTTCTAAATGTTATAAAGTTGGTTTCTTGGAAATGTTAACTTGTATTGGTAGGCAACGGTCTTGCTCTTACCCAGTAGGGGAACTTTGTTTAAAACAGTTTGTTACACAGGTTTTCTGAACCTCTTAATTGAGTATATCATTACTTTTCATGACATTGGATAGGCCTTAACGGGTCTCATAGAAGTGTATATATTAAAAAATCGCCACTCGCTTCACTCGTGTTATCACTCGCTATCTTGGCCCTGTTTGGCCTTAAAGCTGTACATATGTAAAGGAGCTTCCACATGCTACGCTTGTGTCTGCGACTCGGCCCTGCCAGACTTCATAACTACACGAATATCACAGTTTCTTAAGAGGTCAGGGATCAAAATTATGCTTTTGATTATAACGATACTATTTGTCATTATATAGTGGTGAGGTTGATACTATTAAATATAGAATTGAAATTTCCAAATTTTATACAATTTAGTTATGTGTTATAACTTAAATAATGCATAAGATTTGAATGCCAAAATTATTTAAAATAGCTGCTAATTTGTCATTTTCAATGGACTTTTCTTAATAATAATAGGGTTCTTCTATATGAACACACTAAGGCCACTTATACCAAATTACATCTTCACATTAATTTTTGTGTTTGCTTTTGTGATTTTGTAAAGACGACAACAATAACTACAGACAGCCTGAATGCGAAAATCACTTTTTAGGTTTCCTGAGGCCATGAAATGTGAAGATTAGTTAAAACACAGAGGTTGAAATTTTTGATGATTACCAAACTTACTCCTGTTCTTTGTATACTGGGTAGGTAACAAACATGCAGGTTAATTTTAAAATTTATGCAGGTTAAAAATTATTTATTTTTATTGAAATTTATTTAATTTAAATGGTAAGTATAAAGAAAAGTAAGTTATAGAATTTTCAAAATTTTGAACTAGCTTATTTAGTTATTAGTTAAAGAAATAATGCTTACATTCTCTACTCTCAAAAGAATGTATTTTGACATTTTTGCTGTTCTATCTGTTTTGGAAAGATAGAACTATCTATCAGTTGTTCTGAGTCTAAAAAAAAGTGTCTTCCAAAAAGTATGTCTATCTGCAATGATATCTAAATAATTTTTTGACTAATTTTGATCAACACTGATATGAAGGGGGTTTTTGACTCCTAATTATTAAGCAAGTAATATATAATTGCTGTATCTCGAAACAGGGGCTGCAAACTCTGGGAGGTCAGCTAAAATATTACCAAGTTTAGTGTGTCAGTGCGATCAGAAAATAAAATTGGTGTTGGGTCCTAGACTGATATTTAAAAATAATTCTATATAAACATTTTTGTTCTAAATAAATCCGAATTATTAATCGTAATTGAAGAAATAACCAAATATATTAATTATACTAAATCACTGATAATGTAAAAATACATTATTTACTAAATAAATTGCCCTATAACTTATTGATTTTTATGCTAATTTTAATTTCTTATAGGATGTACATAATTTATATCTTGTTGGTTAATGGTAAAAAAAGTTTCGGTCATCATCACCTTATAAAATAAGAAGAAAAAAACATAAAATAAAGATATCTAACAGGATCAGGGTTGAAAGAGAACGAGAATTGGTCAAGACAGACCTGATAGGACCTGATAGACCTGATAGGATAAGATGAAGGAGAAGGATCTACATGAAAAAAGGTAGATACAGCTAGGTATCTCTGGATCGACTAACCATTACTTACTAAAGTGAGCCCCTGATTAATTTTAATATATTCTTCAACCAATATGCATTGTCTAAACTTTTGCTAACATATATTGGATGAACTCCAATTCCTAGATATGTCTTCATCTCATAAAGAAGTTGTTTTATATAACCTAAGTAACATCCCCTTCCCCCTGCTATTTATAGGCTTTAAAGTAAAATTTAACATACAATAAAAAGGACAATACAGGGTGTTTCAAAAAGAGCTTTACAACTTTGTAAATTCATATAAATTTATTCAGACTACTTACAGAGCAGCTTTTGGTATCATTTTGTAGCAAAATAGATCAAGTTTTGACTGGCAAAGTGAATAGTATTAAATAGCACCATCCCAAGCACTGGCGACAGTTGTAACAAAAATTACTGCATTCACTACTCCAGAGTATGCTCGCTGTGCGTTTTGGTTTGAAAAATAGAAATCTGTATACAATTGTATAATGAAATTTTTGTATCAAGTATGACTAAGATCCTCCCAGTAGGTCTACCATTTATGAGTGGTGTAAGTGTTTTGTTGAAACCAGATGTTCAGTAAGTCCCTGTTTGTCTGACAATGTCATAGAGCAAGTGAGCCAAAGCTTTGTTAACAGTCCTACAAAATCAACCCACCGTGTTTATTGCAAATTGGACTTCCATGTGTAGCTGTTTGGTGTGTGTTGAGAAAATGTTTTCATCTTAATCCATACAGATTAACCTTGGTGCAAAAATTAAGACAATGATAGGGATGCTCATCAGAAGTTTTGTGTAAAAATATTACATTGATTGGATGAAGACTAAGATTTCATTGCATACATAATCTTCAGTGATGAGTCGACTTTCCATGTAATGGTAAAGTGAATATACACAATTGTCAGATATGGGGCAGTGAAAATCCACGACAATCCTTGAAACATGTTCGTGATAGCTCAATGTCTTTTAACTTTGAGCAAGACCAAAGTTTAGGGTTCTTTCTTTTTTCAAGAGAAAACCATCCACGTAATAATAGCATACCTAGATATGATGGAAAACTAATCCAACAGATTGAAAAGGATGACTAAGAAAGCTGAATAAACTTCCAGTCACACTACCTCACCTAGGTCCTCAATAATCGGTTTCCGGATCTGACACCTCTCAATTTTTACTTCCAGGGATTTGTCAAGGATTAAGTTTATAAACCACCCTTACCAGCTTATCTCGCGGAGCTCAGCGCAAGAATCTACTCAGCAGTTGAAAAAGTTCATAGGATGTCTATAAAATGAACAAAAGAAGTCACCTTGAATCTAACTATAAAGTAAAAATCTTGATAAATTTTGGTACAAAATGACACCAAAACCAACTTATTAAGCAGTCTGAATAAATTATATGAATTCACAAAGTCCTTTTTGAACCACCCTTATTATAATTAATGAGCAAATAAATAACCAGTCTGATATAATGTTTAATAATCTAACGCTATTAGATAAAGCTTTATGGAAACGGCGAACTATGAAAATTAACTAATAGTATAGCAGCAAGGTGTCAAGAACAGAGCGGAGCCTATATGTAACTGAAATGGGAGGTTACACAGGTTATATAATAAGAATCTTTAAGGGATGAAGCAGTAGGTAACAGCTTCTGTAAATGGAGTTCATCTGAAACGTGTCAACAGAAGTTGAGACAATGTTTTCATTTATGCTTTAAGCTGTTGACATTATAATACATTAAAACGTATAAATAAAAAAGTATAAAATACTTTAAAATATAGTAAACAAAATTCTAGGAGTGGTAGAAGAATGTGTTCAAATTAATTTATTTATTAGTAATGTAGATTTGATATTTGGAAGGTAAAACCAAAGACCTTTATAATTTAACGCGTGTGTGTTTGCCATCTGTCTGTAAGTTGCAACCATTCTACAAAGACAAGACAATAAATCCCATATATTTCAAACTTTCCATTTGTATTGTCCCACATTTAGGAAAAATATAGTAGTAACAAAAAAGACCTAAGGGGTAGTTAAGCGGCAAAAACTATAGAGTTATTTATATATATTTTAATATTGTTGTGGGGTATCAAATAAAACTAGTTATTCTTGTTATGATTTAACAAACAAATTAATATGTTGGGGCTAGGCTAAATTTAAAGTGTCAGATATCATGTCCCCCCTCTCTAACATGACCTATAAAACTAAAAACAAAAAATTGGTTCTGAAATTAAATTACAGTGCAAAATCATATCTTACACTTTACTTTAGGATGAATACCACTTAATTTAACCACATAATCAGAAATATATATCATATAATATAGTTAATTACCTTAGAGGTTGTCCTCAGTCCGTATAATAGTTTGGCTACAGCGCTGTTTCGCCGAACACTGTCGGCTTCGTCAGGCCCGCACTAACACATAAACACGTAACACAACACAACACTAACACATATAAAATCGGAGTATGACTTGTCATACATAAATAATAAAATTGTTTGTGGCCACATTATAAGGTCTTACTTGTCCAGCTGTAGGTATGGTGCTGGATCTATATAGCAGTTATCAGTATGATACTGATAATTAAGTTTAGTTGAAATGAAATGTAGACATTTTTGCTATGTTTATTTAATTTAATAAACATGTCTACATAGATCCAGTACCATACCTACAGCTGGACAAGTAAGACCTTATAATGTGGCCACAAACAATTTTATTATTTATGTACGAGTCATACTCCGATTTTATATGTGTTATTGTTATGTTGTGTTACGTGTATATGTGTTAGTGCGGGCCTGACAAAGCCGACAGTGTTCGGCGAAACAGCGCTGTAGCCAAACTATTATACGGACTGAGGACAACCTCTAAGGTAATTAACTATATTATATATTAAACAGTCCAAGGCAACACATTATACTTTATAAAAAAAAAAAAAATATCATATAAATTTCTAAAATCAGTTTTTGTGATATGAGAGACAAATATTTCAATAACCATTAAAAGATGGATTCCATTTGCATGGATTTCTCTTTATTAGGGTCCGTGGGTAAAACCGAGAACTATTATAATGTCATGCATGTCTGTTTGTAAAATTTAAATTGCCGCTTAAAAGAATTCAATTTTATAAATATAACTATCCCTATAACCTTACAAACTCTAAGTTGTGTAGTTTTAGCACACGCTTGACACTTTAATTTAAAGTTAGAATTTTTTAATGATTCGGTTATAATTTATTGTGTACATATTTCATATCGCTTCCATTCTGCACCAAATGTAATCAGTTTTTTTTATTTGTTGCAACAAAAAAACTGTTACTAAGCTTTTTTTATTTTAGTGACATATTCTGTTATTTATTGTTGTAGAAGATCAAGTTTCAACTATATTATATAAAATTAATAAACAAAACACAAATAATAAATAATCAGTAGGCCTACTTGAAATTTTATATTTGGATTTACGAGAATTTCATATCTGGTTGAAAAGGTGAAATGTAAGTTTTATTTTAAAGAAAGCGTACCTCACTTGTAGTTGATATATGAAAGTTTTGGTGAAAGGGGTATAAATTTAGACTAATTAATGGTTAAGGGAGATATGAGATTATCACACATTATTTAAAAAAGTCGGTTTTTCAAATGATTAAACCCCTCGGTGGTTCACTTATAGTGAGTACAAATGTAACAATTCCAAAGGTGCCTAGGTGGATCTACACCTATGTTTTATGTAGTCTTGGGTTAGATCTCTTTCTTTCATCTTTCCCATCAGGTCTATTTTACCAATTCTTGTTCTCTTATGACTCTGATGCTATTAGAGTATTCAAATACTAAGGGTTCTTTTCTTCCTTTTTTTATAAGGTGATGATGGCCGAGACGTTTTCACCTTGAAACAAGAAAAAAAGAAGAAGAAGAAAATCTAATGATTTAATATTTTTAGTTTAGTGATGGATCTTACATAATGATTAGGTTTCTCAAAATTGCTTAAGTGGTGATGAAGAGGGGGTTAAAATAGAGTTAGATTTCAACTGTATCTATGAACACCTTTTTTAATGGTTAAATTCTTATGAAATTGATAATGTTTATGTATTTGGGAGTGCTGATTTCAAATTTGCTTTCAGTTTGTATGTAATTGTTCTTCTTTCCCCCCCCCAAATTATGAAAAAGCAATTTATTAATTAAATTTTGTGAAACTAATAATATAATGTTTATAAGGAACAGAGTTTGAAATTAACTTTGGCTATATTTTACATACAGTAATTAGAAAGTTATGTTTAGATACCTATGTAACATATTGCCTAGAGCCTACCTGAGCATCTGTGAGTCCTAACGTTGCTGCCAACTGCCGTCTGTCAGGTTTAGTTATGTATTTTTGTATCTGGAATCGTTTCTCAAGTCCTTTTCGTTGTAAATTTGAAAAGACAGCTCGAGACCATGAGCGTTTCCTTTTATTCAGTGATCCATTTTGTGTTAGAGATCCTCTATCAGGGACATCACTTTCCAGTATTACTGTAAAGTAAAGAATATTAACAAATTAGTTTACTGATGATAAACAGTTTATAAAATAAATAATTATAATTTTTAATCCTTAGAGTTCTTAAAATAATTTTAAAATGTAGACTAAAACAGTTTAGAAAAAAGTCTGAATACGCAAAAGGAGATGATGTTTAGGTCGATAGGCTTCCCCATATGTGGTAAGGCGAGAGGTACCGCAGACTGAAGGAGACTAAGTTGTGTTTGATAACTCATAAACTGAGAATCATTTGAGAAATGGCGACCTATATGTTTGTTTCAGTCCTTAAGGGTTACATTTGAGTAATTTTATCAAACTGGTTGGAGTCGAATTTGAGAACATTGAAATTTTGTGTTTTATATTATGTGAGCTACCCACAAATTTTGAGTTATTAAAAAATGAAAAGATATGACCAAAATATGCTCATATACCAAAAATAATTGAAATGGATCCAACGTTTGGTCTGTGAAGCACTGCATATTAACAGACATAAATCCTAAAACCAATTTTTTGAACTCTGGGGACGTCAAAGAAATCTGACAGCTTTTTTGACCCATAACATTGCATTCTTTATAAAAACATTGCATATCTGAGAAAGTAAAAAACTATATATTTTTACATTTATTAATAAATTGTCACTAAATCTTATTCAAGGCCAGAAAGCCTTTTGCTGTCTACCTCAGTCACAAGTAGTGGATTGAGGTGTGTCCATGTTGAGAATGTTGTAAATAAAATAATACTGATGCTTGTCATGAAAAATTTTGTAATATATTACGTTTGTGTTTACATTATTTATGTACTTTGTGATGTGTGGCATTTGGTTGTACGTTCAAGTGTCTATTATATTTTAATTGTAGATTAGTTAGTTGTATGTTAGTCATACAGTATTTATTGTCTACAACAAGAGTAAATAATTGAAGTCGTATTTAATTTTTTAATGTGCGGCAAATTGTGGTATCATTGAGTGTTAAATGTTTGTTAGTTTCAAAACCACATCACAATCATTATTGGGGGGGGGGGGGGGGGGAGGTTCAATAATATATTACTTTGTTGGGTTTCTGGACATACTGTAAGTGGAAAGGAGTAGGGGATATGCTGCCCAACAAAGTATCAGTGATAAATTTAAAGGGCTCTAGCCGTTCTATGGCACATCTAAGAGGCTGACTATGCAGACCATTAGCACTTGGGCTCAGAAAGAGTGCCCACTTGAGGAAATAAATGTAGAAGATTGGCATATTTCCTGGGAGCCACTCTGCAAGAAATGTGGTGAGAAAGAGAAAACTGCTGAGGACCTGATTTTTGAATATGAATTACTTGATCATGAAAGGACTGAGACCTTTGGGTCATTGACAAAAGAAGAGATAATTCTTCAAGATAACCTAAGTCTATAAGGTTCATAGAGCTTCAGGGAGATGTCTAGGGGTATAAATTATCTTTTTGTCATACTGCTTCAAAAAGAGCTGTTTTCAATACATGGATTGAATTGCTAAAGTTGTTCTTTTTAGTCCTAGGACCTAAAAACATCAGCTGAGGTCAAGGTCATCAGCTGTTACTTCGTTTATATGAATTAAATAACGATTGTAAAGCATTTATAAAAACAACCGATACTCTCACAGATTTTGTGAAATTGTTTTTTTATATTATTTGCAGTATAACGAAAAATATAGTTCATCACTAGGACCAAAAGAAGCTTTTCGATCCTTGCTCATTTTCCGGCCTCAGCTCCGCCTCGGCCATTAAACTTGAACTTGTATTGAAAAGCTTCACTTTTGGTCTTAGTGATGAAATATACTATATCATACTAGCACAATAAATCCTTGTGGCTGAAGGATCAGACCACCCAGAAGAGAAGAAATTTATAAAGCAAAGAAGTTGTACTTGTATTGTAATGATTGTTTCTTATAAACACAAACAAATCATTAAAATATAATCTGAAAATTTGAAAAATCAATAATATTCACTTGTTTACTAAAGTTTATCTAGGAAAATATCAATTATGACTGTTCATTATATTATTACACATTTTTATGAATTAGTTATTTTCTTTCTTGCTTCAATATTAATCTAATCATAACAGAATTAAGAAACCAAAAGGAGTCTTTGCACAATTACAATTCCACCACATATGGTGTTCATCTGCAATCCAGAGAAAGATAAACTTAAAGATTTTTAATACTAATGTCAAGATCAAATTATTATACACATACGAAACCTGAAAAATTACCACCAAGATCATGTGCAAACTACAAATCTTCATAAATAAATCTCTATGAAATATTATAGGAATGTGGTGTCCAAAAGTAACTTTCCAATGAAAACCTTTTGTGGATAATGAATGAGCAGCCAGATTAAAAGAAGAAAATGGCACTGGATTGGCTATACGCTCAGACAGCCACAGGGTAGTATTGCTAGTAAATCGGTGAGAGATGGAATCTCCAAGGATAGAAACAAGGATAAAAAAGAGGAAGGCCAAGAAATATCATGTTGAATGCCTGTTGAAAGGGAATTGGAAGTGGCCAGTAGGATGTGGACAGAGGCAGGTATCTGGAGGAAATTTGTGGAGGCCCTACACTCATACGGGAGCTAAAGGATTAAATCATTGTCATCATCATCAATCTAATCATAGAAACAGTATTCTGACAATATACCAGGGTTACTGAGAGTGATTATTTGGATAGGGCGATTTGCGACTAATCTGCGTTTAGTCACATAGACACCTCAACAGTGCCGTACTTGTAACACAATAAGCATGGCCAGGTCCTAAAGGAACAATGAAATATTTTATTGCAATGTGGCATTAATTGTACTGTGAAGTTACTTAGTTGGAATTTAAATAGGTTTAATATCAATTGTAAACTGTATGCTATAGTTTTATATTAGTCTTAAATTGTGATATTTAACAAATTGGGAGTTTCTTTGGAATATAGTTGCTAACTACCATGTGTTTTAACACTGTTGATAAAAAAAAGTGTTGATAAAATGTTTGTAAACTTCATAAATTCAAATAGACTGAAACAATGTGTTTATCTGAGACTAATTAACTACGCCATTAACAAGGCAAAGAGCTGTCATTGATTTATCATTTAACAGAATAAATAAAGATTTTGGTTCTCAGCCAAGGCTTGTGTTGTGTGAATGGAATATGTGAAGATTTTGTAGGTAAGATTGTGTAGATTATAACAATATGAAATTGTTAATCTATTTATAGTGAATTACCATAGCCACATAAAATAAATAGTGAAAAAACATTGCACAAACTTTCTCACACACCTATTGATAATCAAACTACTAACCAAACAAAATTATTTATCGCCAACAAAGATCAACTATTTTAGATTTTGTAGATTATTTTAAACCATATCTATATAATATTTAAATAAAGTCTAAATTAGATTCACTTGTGACATAAAGTAGTGTTTAGAATTACCCAGGCAACATTCAACTGTTTCACCTGAGTTTCACCTTTTTCGGTAACCTCATTGGCTACGCCAGTCCGCCCGCTGATTGATTGATCTCAATTTCCTACAAGTGATTCATGACGCATTTGATGGTTGCAAGCTCACCAGTTTCCTAATTTTTTACATCTTGTCACAACAATAGTTTAAAGTCAAGTTTAAAAAACAGCAGTTAAAGTTATTTTACTTTTTTTCAGAAGTTATTCTTTAATCATAATTTTAAAACCTAACATTGAATCCTGGTATTTAGCTTACCAGGTTTCCATTCTTGGACAACAAACACTTTCTACAGAAGATAATTAATTGAGCTATTTTTAATCTTACATCTACTTTGTTTACTAAAGGCAGTTGGGATAGTCAACGAACAATTTATTAGAGATTTTTCCGCTTTCGTAAAACCGAGTCTACCACTTCTTGCCTAAACTGCCCTACTTTTGTAATAATAGTACAAATTATTACAATGTTGCTCTTCTTTAAATGGATAGTTTATCACTTTTACATGTCAGCCACAAGGACTTATTGTAGACCCAAATGAAAATATGAAAATAAATACTGATACTCCTAGAACTTCCATAGGAAGACCTATACACTTTAAATCTTCCTGACAAGAATGTCTTGAGGGATTATCTATCCCTTTGTTAAAAGGCTCGCCGTTTTTTCCCCGATCAAGGCATTTGAATTCAAAGACGAGGTGCTCTACTGTTTTCTCAGGTAGAGTACTGTTTTCTCAGTAGGTCACTGTTAAGGATTTGATATTTATTAGTATTTAAATTGAGGTTCATGATATACGTAATAGATGAATGATTCAGTTCATTATGTTTTAATATAATTAATCCAATCTCTGTTTTTCACAATCTAATAGGTTTTTAATATAATGGTGGTGTAATTACTTAAATTAATACAATAGTTTTAATATCTTTAATCCAGAGGGAAAATAATATTGTGACAAGAAAGTTAGTTAAATTAATCTCTCTTCATATAGGCTTATCTATACAAAGTTAATACAAGATCAGAGCTGTTACATCCTCCGTTACTGGAGCTTAACCATCCCCTGACTCTAGTCCTCTGTAATCCTTGGTTGCCTGGACTATTAATCTGAAGAACTCAATAACGTAGATGGTACCCACCCTGGCAACATTTGACTGCCTCACCTTCTTTCGGCAGCCTCACTGTCTATGTCCAGTCTACCCGCTGATCGATTGACCTCGATTTTCTCCAAGCCTTATCATATTTCTTAAAAAAAAAGTATTTTAAAGCAATTTCCCAGAGTTTTTTCACATTTTTTAAAAAAGACAAATTTAAAAGTATTTTACTGTATTATATGGGTAGGATTTTTGAATCAACTTTATACATTTGTTTTACTGATTAGCTGTGATATGAAGTTGAGATTTAACCTATTAAATAAAATAAATCATGATCTTATTTAGCAGTTTTAATTTGACTTTAGCGTTATATTTACTAAAAATGGATGCACAGAGTATCTGCACAGTACAGCTGGTATAATTTTTTCCCTGTAGCTTAAAGGCGAAAACATCTCTGTCACCCATAGTCTAATAAAAAAAAGGAGAACATAAAATAATGATTCCTAGCTCTCGAATACTCTAATAGTATCAGGGTAAAAAAAAGAGTTGATCAAGACAGCCGTGATGGAAAAGATGAAAGAGATGGATCTAACCCAAAACTACATAAGAAAGAGTAGATCCAGCTAAAACCCCTCGTGATTGCTAAGCCTGTACTAATTACATGTGTGGTGAATTTCGGTTGTTGAGAGAAAACTTGCCATTTAAAATCCTGGGGTATGGTTTAACGGGAAACGTGGTTGCCCTGACTATTTGAGATGATAAATCACTTATCCCCACTTGACCAACAACGACTTTAGGTAACCAGCTTTTTATGAATTAATTTGGAGGACTTACGTTCTAAATATAAAAGTAACTGTATACAAAGCGAATGTATTAAAGGTAGTCTACGGCGCATAACCTATTACAACGCACCTCTCGAAATATAAATATAACTCCCGGTGTCGGACATATTCAATGGCTTTTCCGAGTACCCAGGGAACGTCGTCACCTGAAAATTAGCCCGAGATAATAATTTACTGTCGATTTCCTGACACACAACAGCTGAGAAAACACATGCTACACGTTGCGTTGTTAAAAAAACAGGTTGGCAGCAACGAGATTTCTCTTGTTATAAATTGCTGAATTGCAACCACGGTTGGCAATCTAGGTTGCTCTCAGACCTGGACTGCAACCAAGTGGATCCAAACCGGTAACCTTGACTCCAAAACGTTACATATGTGAGCCCTTTAGGATATCTTTTAACATATCTTGTTTAGAGTTTTGAATAGTTTTTAGGTGTTTAAATGTAAACAGAGCTCTCAGACTTACAGTTAGTATAAGGCCTGATGGGTTTCGGTGTATGAAGAACTGTAGAGTTGGAATAGTATGGTCGGTAGAATTCCGACGAACCACTCAGTCGACAGCATCGCAACAAAGAACTGACACATTCAGAGCACGGAGGAAGTGATGGTACTTTGTCTGAAAATAACAAACAAATTAAATTAATTTAATATTATTGTATAGAGCATAGCAGATCTAGCATTAACTATGAACATGCATTGTCGGAGGTAAAGAGAAGTCACAACATTGGACAGAGAAAGGACTGGAGTAGTGTTACTTGTACCTTTAACATTTGTGTTAATCAGTTGTACGACCCTTGATTTCATTAATTTACAATTAAAAATATTTTATTTTCCTTATGCAGATAACATTGTGTCTTAGATGATAAAAAACAACTAAATTAATGATAATTTGTCTTAATTAAGTACGACGTAAGTTTCAGTTCCGTTTCTATTTCTTGCCAAGGCAGCGCTGAGATAGCAGTTTTGCGCATGCGCGGTAGTTGCTCTCAATCAAGGAAAAGGAGATGACTCCATTTTGACATAGCTGTTTTTGACACCACTATGACAACTGTCTACAAAATGATGGGAGAAATGTAGAAACATAGTTTAAGGTTTGTAAATTTTTTGCAATAAATAGTTTTTCTGTATCTGTACTAGTTTTGTTTCTATTACCAAGCGGAACTTACTTTCTGGACATGCCTAGTAGAACGTGCAATAATTTTATTGCATAGTGATGTATTGTGATTACAAGTAACACGTGCCAAATTAAAAAAAACAATACATGGTGAAAAAGTGTTGCACAAACTCACCCATCGTCAAAAACAAATAAAAATCAACCTAACCTAATTATTAATAAAAAGTCATTTCAGTACAGTAGTTGAAAAATCAAAAATGAAAGTGTTTAAAAAAATATTTAAATAGGCCAGGAGGGGGTATTGTTTAGGTTGAGAAAATTAATCTGTAAAAGTAAGTACAACAAAGACTGTAACCTCTCAATCAGACGTAAGATTTACTCAGTGTCAATGTTTTTAGAACCTTCCACAGCCTTCTGTTTATGTAAAACACTGCCTTCCCTTTGATGTTCTCCTTCTTCTTCGTAGCTATTAATTGTTAGTCTTTACAAATAGTGCGCATTTAAAACGAGAAACAGTTTTCAAATATTTTATAAACTTTGTGTATTTATTATTCTGTATTGAAGGGAACGGTCTTATCCATTCATTCGTGCCGAGTTAAGATCAGGTTATACAGTATCAGAAAATCTGTGATTGTAGGATGATAGAAATACTCGAAAGAAATGGTTTCGTTTTGCTTCTTTCTTTTTTTTTTTCTTACCTGCTTATAAAATCCAAACTTGATCGAACGAAGCGACCATTGGTATTTAATTTGTATATTTGATTGTTACACAGTTACGGCCAAAAGCGTCTTCCTTTTGAAAATCTATATTTTCATCACGAACTTTATTGAACACACGAGTCATTCCAGTTAACAATTTTAACAGTTTAGGGAACAAAACGTGTGTGGCACTGTGTAGTCTAAAACAGTAAGGGCTCACAACAGGAGGCATTTCAACATCAGCTCCAAATGAAGCGATGACCAGTGCGTTGTTGTAGCTCCTGATGTTTTCCAAATAATGTCGTGAAAGTGGTGTATCACTTGTAATTAGATTTTGTAAGTATGAAGAATATCTATCCTTACGCTCCTTATGTGACAACAGAGTGTAGTTCTGCCAATCTCACAATGAAACGTCAGAGCACTGCAATATCTACATTCACCAGAAAGATCACCTTCATCAAAATGATGATGGTTAATATCAAATGAAAGTGTAATTTTAATATAAAGTCGAAGTCTAAGTTTCTTGTTGGCATCAAAAAGTTGAACCTGTTGATTCAGTGCCCTTCGATTTCTGTCATTGGGCATTCTCCTCGACCAGTAAGTGTTTGACGGTTTCCACGTGGTTTGTCCCACATTAACAATAAGCCATATAAACTGTTAACGTTTGGGAGATGTAAGAATAAATCACAAATAAAGTAACGCTATACAGTATGTACAATTAAGTCGTTAACTTTTGTGAGATAAGAGAAATTCAGACACAATTGTAACACATTAACAATAAGCCATATAAACTGTTTAGTTTTGCGATATGTAAACAATCAACACAACGTTGATAAAATAAACACTACCAAAGTTAACCTAAAAATAATTTAAAACGATTGTTATAAAATCCTCAATCAAAACAACAAAATAAAACTTATTTGAGAATTTAAACTGTTTAATTTTGCTAGATGTAAGTAATCAATCAACACAACGAGAATCTGCATACATAATGTAAGGACACAAGTGAATAAAAAATGATTTAAAACAGCTGTTATAAATTCTCAAGCAAAACAACAAAATAAAACTTATTTGAGAATTTAAACTGTTTAATTTTGCTAGATGTAAGTAATCAATCAACACAACGTGGGTCTGCATACATAATGTAAGGACACAAGTGAATAAAAAATGATTTAAAACAGCTGTTATAAATTCTCAAGCAAAACAACAAAATAAAACTTATTTGAGAATTTAAACTGTTTAATTTTGCTAGATGTAAGTAATCAATCAACACAACGTGGGTCTGCATGCATAATGTAAGGACACAAGTGAATAAAAAATGATTTAAAACAGCTGTTATAAATTCTCAAACAAAACAACAAAATAAAACTTATTTGAGAATTTAAACTGTTTAATTTTGCTAGATGTAAGTAATCAATCAACACAACGAGAATCTGCATACATAATGTAAGGACACAAGTGAATAAAAAATGATTTAAAACAGCTGTTATAAATTCTCAAACAAAACAACAAAATAAAACTTATTTGAGAATTTAAACTGTTTAATTTTGCTAGATGTAAGTAATCAATCAACACAACGTGGGACTGCATACATAATGTAAGGACACAAGTGAATAAAAAATGATTTAAAACAGCTGTTATAAATTCTCAAACAAAACAACAAAATAAAACTTATTTGAGAATTTAAACTGTTTTATTTTGCTAGATGTAAGTAATCAATCAACACAACGTGGGTCTGCATACATAATGTAAGGACACAAGTGAATAAAAAATGATTTAAAACAGCTGTTATAAATTCTCAAGCAAAACAACAAAATAAAACTTATTTGAGAATTTAAACTGTTTAATTTTGCTAGATGTAAGTAATCAATCAACACAACGTGGGTCTGCATACATAATGTAAGGACACAAGTGAATAAAAAATGATTTAAAACAGCTGTTATAAATTCTCAAACAAAACAACAAAATAAAACTTATTTGAGAATTTAAACTGTTTAATTTTGCTAGATGTAAGTAATCAATCAACACAACGTGGGTCTGCATACATAATGTAAGGACACAAGTGAATAAAAAATGATTTAAAACAGCTGTTATAAATTCTCAAGCAAAACAACAAAATAAAACTTATTTGAGAATTTAAACTGTTTAATTTTGCTAGATGTAAGTAATCAATCAACACAACGTGGGTCTGCATACATAATGTAAGGACACAAGTGAATAAAAAATGATTTAAAACAGCTGTTATAAATTCTCAAGCAAAACAACAAAATAAAACTTATTTGAGAATTTAAACTGTTTAATTTTGCTAGATGTAAGTAATCAATCAACACAACGTGGGTCTGCATACATAATGTAAGGACACAAGTGAATAAAAAATGATTTAAAACAGCTGTTATAAATTCTCAAGCAAAACAACAAAATAAAACTTATTTGAGAATTTAAACTGTTTAATTTTGCTAGATGTAAGTAATCAATCAACACAACGTGGGTCTGCATACATAATGTAAGGACACAAGTGAATAAAAAATGATTTAAAACAGCTGTTATAAATTCTCAAACAAAACAACAAAATAAAACTTATTTGAGAATTTAAACTGTTTAATTTTGCTAGATGTAAGTAATCAATCAACACAACGTGGGTCTGCATACATAATGTAAGGACACAAGTGAATAAAAAATGATTTAAAGCAGCTGTTATAAATTCTCAAACAAAACAACAAAATAAAACTTATTTGAGAATTTAAACTGTTTTATTTTGCTAGATGTAAGTAATCAATCAACACAATGTGGGTCTGCATACATAATGTAAGGACACAAGTGAATAAAAAATGATTTAAAACAGCTGTTATAAATTCTCAAGCAAAACAACAAAATTAAACTTATTTGAGAATTTAAACTGTTTAATTTTGCTAGATGTAAGTAATCAATCAACACAACGTGGGTCTGCATACATAATGTAAGGACACAAGTGAATAAAAAATGATTTAAAACAGCTGTTATAAATTCTCAAACAAAACAACAAAATAAAACTTATTTGAGAATTTAAACTGTTTAATTTTGCTAGATGTAAGTAATCAATCAACACAACGTGGGTCTGCATGCATAATGTAAGGACACAAGTGAATAAAAAATGATTTAAAACAGCTGTTATAAATTCTCAAACAAAACAACAAAATAAAACTTATTTGAGAATTTAAACTGTTTAATTTTGCTAGATGTAAGTAATCAATCAACACAACGTGGGTCTGCATACATAATGTAAGGACACAAGTGAATAAAAAATGATTTAAAACAGCTGTTATAAATTCTCAAACAAAACAACAAAATAAAACTTATTTGAGAATTTAAACTGTTTAATTTTGCTAGATGTAAGTAATCTATCAACACAACGTGGGTCTGCATACATAATGTAAGGACACAAGTGAATAAAAAAATGATTTAAAACAGCTGTTATAAATTCCCAAGCAAAACAACAAAATAAAACTTATTTGAGAATTTAAACTGTTTAATTTTGCTAGATGTAAGTAATCAATCAACACAACGTGGGTCTGCATACATAATGTAAGGACACAAGTGAATAAAAAATGATTTAAAACAGCCGTTATAAATTCTCAAGCAAAACAACAAAATAAAACTTATTTGAGAATTTAAACTGTTTAATTTTGCTAGATGTAAGTAATCTATCAACACAACGTGGGTCTGCATACATAATGTAAGGACACAAGTGAATAAAAAAATGATTTAAAACAGCTGTTATAAATTCCCAAGCAAAACAACAAAATAAAACTTATTTGAGAATTTAAACTGTTTAATTTTGCTAGATGTAAGTAATCTATCAACACAACGTGGGTCTGCATACATAATGTAAGGACACAAGTGAATAAAAAAATGATTTAAAACAGCTGTTATAAATTCTCAAACAAAACAACAAAATAAAACTTATTTGAGAATTTAAACTGTTTAATTTTGCTAGATGTAAGTAATCTATCAACACAACGTGGGTCTGCATACATAATGTAAGGACACAAGTGAATAAAAAAATGATTTAAAACAGCCGTTATAAATTCTCAAGCAAAACAACAAAATAAAACTTATTTGAGAATTTAAACTGTTTAATTTTGCTAGATGTAAGTAATCTATCAACACAACGTGGGTCTGCATACATAATGTAAGGACACAAGTGAATAAAAAAATGATTTAAAACAGCTGTTATAAATTCCCAAGCAAAACAACAAAATAAAACTTATTTGAGAATTTAAACTGTTTAATTTTGCTAGATGTAAGTAATCAATCAACACAACGTGGGTCTGCATACATAATGTAAGGACACAAGTGAATAAAAAATGATTTAAAACAGCTGTTATAAATTCTCAAACAAAACAACAAAATAAAACTTATTTGAGAATTTAAACTGTTTAATTTTGCTAGATGTAAGTAATCAATCAACACAACGTGGGTCTGCATACATAATGTAAGGACACAAGTGAATAAAAAATGATTTAAAACAGCTGTTATAAATTCTCAAACAAAACAACAAAATAAAACTTATTTGAGAATTTAAACTGTTTAATTTTGCTAGATGTAAGTAATCAATCAACACAACGTGGGTCTGCATACATAATGTAAGGACACAAGTGAATAAAAAATGATTTAAAACAGCTGTTATAAATTCTCAAACAAAACAACAAAATAAAACTTATTTGAGAATTTAAACTGTTTAATTTTGCTAGATGTAAGTAATCAATCAACACAACGTGGGTCTGCATACATAATGTAAGGACACAAGTGAATAAAAAATGATTTAAAACAGCTGTTATAAATTCTCAAGCAAAACAACAAAATAAAACTTATTTGAGAATTTAAACTGTTTAATTTTGCTAGATGTAAGTAATCAATCAACACAACGTGGGTCTGCATACATAATGTAAGGACACAAGTGAATAAAAAATGATTTAAAACAGCCGTTATAAATTCTCAAGCAAAACAACAAAATAAAACTTATTTGAGAATTTAAACTGTTTAATTTTGCTAGATGTAAGTAATCTATCAACACAACGTGGGTCTGCATACATAATGTAAGGACACAAGTGAATAAAAAAATGATTTAAAACAGCTGTTATAAATTCCCAAGCAAAACAACAAAATAAAACTTATTTGAGAATTTAAACTGTTTAATTTTGCTAGATGTAAGTAATCTATCAACACAACGTGGGTCTGCATACATAATGTAAGGACACAAGTGAATAAAAAAATGATTTAAAACAGCTGTTATAAATTCTCAAACAAAACAACAAAATAAAACTTATTTGAGAATTTAAACTGTTTAATTTTGCTAGATGTAAGTAATCTATCAACACAACGTGGGTCTGCATACATAATGTAAGGACACAAGTGAATAAAAAAATGATTTAAAACAGCCGTTATAAATTCTCAAGCAAAACAACAAAATAAAACTTATTTGAGAATTTAAACTGTTTAATTTTGCTAGATGTAAGTAATCTATCAACACAACGTGGGTCTGCATACATAATGTAAGGACACAAGTGAATAAAAAAATGATTTAAAACAGCTGTTATAAATTCCCAAGCAAAACAACAAAATAAAACTTATTTGAGAATTTAAACTGTTTAATTTTGCTAGATGTAAGTAATCAATCAACACAACGTGGGTCTGCATACATAATGTAAGGACACAAGTGAATAAAAAATGATTTAAAACAGCTGTTATAAATTCTCAAACAAAACAACAAAATAAAACTTATTTGAGAATTTAAACTGTTTAATTTTGCTAGATGTAAGTAATCTATCAACACAACGTGGGTCTGCATACATAATGTAAGGACACAAGTGAATAAAAAAATGATTTAAAACAGCTGTTATAAATTCTCAAGCAAAACAACAAAATAAAACTTATTTGAGAATTTAAACTGTTTAATTTTGCTAGATGTAAGTAATCTATCAACACAACGTGGGTCTGCATACATAATGTAAGGACACAAGTGAATAAAAAAATGATTTAAAACAGCTGTTATAAATTCCCAAGCAAAACAACAAAATAAAACTTATTTGAGAATTTAAACTGTTTAATTTTGCTAGATGTAAGTAATCAATCAACACAACGTGGGTCTGCATACATAATGTAAGGACACAAGTGAATAAAAAATGATTTAAAACAGCTGTTATAAATTCTCAAACAAAACAACAAAATAAAACTTATTTGAGAATTTAAACTGTTTAATTTTGCTAGATGTAAGTAATCTATCAACACAACGTGGGTCTGCATACATAATGTAAGGACACAAGTGAATAAAAAAATGATTTAAAACAGCTGTTATAAATTCCCAAGCAAAACAACAAAATAAAACTTATTTGAGAATTTAAACTGTTTAATTTTGCTAGATGTAAGTAATCAATCAACACAACGTGGGTCTGCATACATAATGTAAGGACACAAGTGAATAAAAAATGATTTAAAACAGCTGTTATAAATTCTCAAACAAAACAACAAAATAAAACTTATTTGAGAATTTAAACTGTTTAATTTTGCTAGATGTAAGTAATCTATCAACACAACGTGGGTCTGCATACATAATGTAAGGACACAAGTGAATAAAAAAATGATTTAAAACAGCTGTTATAAATTCCCAAGCAAAACAACAAAATAAAACTTATTTGAGAATTTAAACTGTTTAATTTTGCTAGATGTAAGTAATCTATCAACACAACGTGGGTCTGCATACATAATGTAAGGACACAAGTGAATAAAAAAATGATTTAAAACAGCTGTTATAAATTCTCAAACAAAACAACAAAATAAAACTTATTTGAGAATTTAAACTGTTTAATTTTGCTAGATGTAAGTAATCTATCAACACAACGTGGGTCTGCATACATAATGTAAGGACACAAGTGAATAAAAAAATGATTTAAAACAGCCGTTATAAATTCTCAAGCAAAACAACAAAATAAAACTTATTTGAGAATTTAAACTGTTTAATTTTGCTAGATGTAAGTAATCTATCAACACAACGTGGGTCTGCATACATAATGTAAGGACACAAGTGAATAAAAAAATGATTTAAAACAGCTGTTATAAATTCCCAAGCAAAACAACAAAATAAAACTTATTTGAGAATTTAAACTGTTTAATTTTGCTAGATGTAAGTAATCAATCAACACAACGTGGGTCTGCATACATAATGTAAGGACACAAGTGAATAAAAAATGATTTAAAACAGCTGTTATAAATTCTCAAACAAAACAACAAAATAAAACTTATTTGAGAATTTAAACTGTTTAATTTTGCTAGATGTAAGTAATCTATCAACACAACGTGGGTCTGCATACATAATGTAAGGACACAAGTGAATAAAAAAATGATTTAAAACAGCTGTTATAAATTCTCAAACAAAACAACAAAATAAAACTTATTTGAGAATTTAAACTGTTTAATTTTGCTAGATGTAAGTAATCTATCAACACAACGTGGGTCTGCATACATAATGTAAGGACACAAGTGAATAAAAAAATGATTTAAAACAGCTGTTATAAATTCCCAAGCAAAACAACAAAATAAAACTTATTTGAGAATTTAAACTGTTTAATTTTGCTAGATGTAAGTAATCAATCAACACAACGTGGGTCTGCATACATAATGTAAGGACACAAGTGAATAAAAAATGATTTAAAACAGCTGTTATAAATTCTCAAGCAAAACAACAAAATAAAACTTATTTGAGAATTTAATCTGTTTAATTTTGCTAGATGTAAGTAATCAATCAACACAACGTGGGACTGCATACATAATGTAAGGACACAAGTGAATAAAAAATGATTTAAAACAGCTGTTATAAATTCTCAAACAAAACAACAAAATAAAACTTATTTGAGAATTTAAACTGTTTTATTTTGCTAGATGTAAGTAATCAATCAACACAATGTGGGTCTGCATACATAATGTAAGGACACAAGTGAATAAAAAAATGATTTAAAACAGCTGTTATAAATTCTCAAACAAAACAACAAAATAAAACTTATTTGAGAATTTAAACTGTTTAATTTTGCTAGATGTAAGTAATCAATCAACACAACGTGGGTCTGCATACATAATGTAAGGACACAAGTGAATAAAAAATGATTTAAAACAGCTGTTATAAATTCTCAAACAAAACAACAAAATAAAACTTATTTGAGAATTTAAACTGTTTAATTTTGCTAGATGTAAGTAATCAATCAACACAACGTGGGTCTGCATACATAATGTAAGGACACAAGTGAATAAAAAATGATTTAAAACAGCTGTTATAAATTCTCAAACAAAACAACAAAATAAAACTTATTTGAGAATTTAAACTGTTTAATTTTGCTAGATGTAAGTAATCAATCAACACAACGTGGGTCTGCATACATAATGTAAGGACACAAGTGAATAAAAAATGATTTAAAACAGCTGTTATAAATTCTCAAACAAAACAACAAAATAAAACTTATTTGAGAATTTAAACTGTTTAATTTTGCTAGATGTAAGTAATCAATCAACACAACGTGGGTCTGCATACATAATGTAAGGACACAAGTGAATAAAAAATGATTTAAAACAGCTGTTATAAATTCTCAAACAAAACAACAAAATAAAACTTATTTGAGAATTTAAACTGTTTAATTTTGCTAGATGTAAGTAATCAATCAACACAACGTGGGTCTGCATACATAATGTAAGGACACAAGTGAATAAAAAATGATTTAAAACAGCTGTTATAAATTCTCAAACAAAACAACAAAATAAAACTTATTTGAGAATTTAAACTGTTTAATTTTGCTAGATGTAAGTAATCAATCAACACAACGTGGGTCTGCATACATAATGTAAGGACACAAGTGAATAAAAAATGATTTAAAACAGCTGTTATAAATTCTCAAACAAAACAACAAAATAAAACTTATTTGAGAATTTAAACTGTTTAATTTTGCTAGATGTAAGTAATCAATCAACACAACGTGGGTCTGCATACATAATGTAAGGACACAAGTGAATAAAAAATGATTTAAAACAGCTGTTATAAATTCTCAAACAAAACAACAAAATAAAACTTATTTGAGAATTTAAACTGTTTTATTTTGCTAGATGTAAGTAATCAATCAACACAACGTGGGTCTGCATACATAATGTAAGGACACAAGTGAATAAAAAATGATTTAAAACAGCTGTTATAAATTCTCAAGCAAAACAACAAAATAAAACTTATTTGAGAATTTAAACTGTTTAATTTTGCTAGATGTAAGTAATCAATCAACACAACGTGGGTCTGCATACATAATGTAAGGACACAAGTGAATAAAAAATGATTTAAAACAGCTGTTATAAATTCTCAAACAAAACAACAAAATAAAACTTATTTGAGAATTTAAACTGTTTTATTTTGCTAGATGTAAGTAATCAATCAACACAACGTGGGTCTGCATACATAATGTAAGGACACAAGTGAATAAAAAATGATTTAAAACAGCTGTTATAAATTCTCAAACAAAACAACAAAATAAAACTTATTTGAGAATTTAAACTGTTTAATTTTGCTAGATGTAAGTAATCAATCAACACAACGTGGGTCTGCATACATAATGTAAGGACACAAGTGAATAAAAAATGATTTAAAACAGCTGTTATAAATTCTCAAGCAAAACAACAAAATAAAACTTATTTGAGAATTTAAACTGTTTAATTTTGCTAGATGTAAGTAATCAATCAACACAACGTGGGTCTGCATACATAATGTAAGGACACAAGTGAATAAAAAATGATTTAAAACAGCTGTTATAAATTCTCAAGCAAAACAACAAAATAAAACTTATTTGAGAATTTAAACTGTTTAATTTTGCTAGATGTAAGTAATCAATCAACACAACGTGGGTCTGCATACATAATGTAAGGACACAAGTGAATAAAAAATGATTTAAAACAGCTGTTATAAATTCTCAAGCAAAACAACAAAATAAAACTTATTTGAGAATTTAAACTGTTTAATTTTGCTAGATGTAAGTAATCAATCAACACAACGTGGGTCTGCATACATAATGTAAGGACACAAGTGAATAAAAAATGATTTAAAACAGCTGTTATAAATTCTCAAACAAAACAACAAAATAAAACTTATTTGAGAATTTAAACTGTTTAATTTTGCTAGATGTAAGTAATCAATCAACACAACGTGGGTCTGCATACATAATGTAAGGACACAAGTGAATAAAAAATGATTTAAAGCAGCTGTTATAAATTCTCAAACAAAACAACAAAATAAAACTTATTTGAGAATTTAAACTGTTTTATTTTGCTAGATGTAAGTAATCAATCAACACAATGTGGGTCTGCATACATAATGTAAGGACACAAGTGAATAAAAAATGATTTAAAACAGCTGTTATAAATTCTCAAGCAAAACAACAAAATTAAACTTATTTGAGAATTTAAACTGTTTAATTTTGCTAGATGTAAGTAATCAATCAACACAACGTGGGTCTGCATACATAATGTAAGGACACAAGTGAATAAAAAATGATTTAAAACAGCTGTTATAAATTCTCAAACAAAACAACAAAATAAAACTTATTTGAGAATTTAAACTGATTAATTTTGCTAGATGTAAGTAATCAATCAACACAACGTGGGTCTGCATGCATAATGTAAGGACACAAGTGAATAAAAAATGATTTAAAACAGCTGTTATAAATTCTCAAACAAAACAACAAAATAAAACTTATTTGAGAATTTAAACTGTTTAATTTTGCTAGATGTAAGTAATCAATCAACACAACGTGGGTCTGCATACATAATGTAAGGACACAAGTGAATAAAAAATGATTTAAAACAGCTGTTATAAATTCTCAAACAAAACAACAAAATAAAACTTATTTGAGAATTTAAACTGTTTAATTTTGCTAGATGTAAGTAATCTATCAACACAACGTGGGTCTGCATACATAATGTAAGGACACAAGTGAATAAAAAAATGATTTAAAACAGCTGTTATAAATTCCCAAGCAAAACAACAAAATAAAACTTATTTGAGAATTTAAACTGTTTAATTTTGCTAGATGTAAGTAATCAATCAACACAACGTGGGTCTGCATACATAATGTAAGGACACAAGTGAATAAAAAATGATTTAAAACAGCCGTTATAAATTCTCAAGCAAAACAACAAAATAAAACTTATTTGAGAATTTAAACTGTTTAATTTTGCTAGATGTAAGTAATCTATCAACACAACGTGGGTCTGCATACATAATGTAAGGACACAAGTGAATAAAAAAATGATTTAAAACAGCTGTTATAAATTCCCAAGCAAAACAACAAAATAAAACTTATTTGAGAATTTAAACTGTTTAATTTTGCTAGATGTAAGTAATCTATCAACACAACGTGGGTCTGCATACATAATGTAAGGACACAAGTGAATAAAAAAATGATTTAAAACAGCTGTTATAAATTCTCAAACAAAACAACAAAATAAAACTTATTTGAGAATTTAAACTGTTTAATTTTGCTAGATGTAAGTAATCTATCAACACAACGTGGGTCTGCATACATAATGTAAGGACACAAGTGAATAAAAAATGATTTAAAACAGCTGTTATAAATTCTCAAACAAAACAACAAAATAAAACTTATTTGAGAATTTAAACTGCTTAATTTTGCTAGATGTAAGTAATCAATCAACACAACGTGGGTCTGCATACATAATGTAAGGACACAAGTGAATAAAAAATGATTTAAAACAGCTGTTATAAATTCTCAAACAAAACAACAAAATAAAACTTATTTGAGAATTTAAACTGTTTAATTTTGCTAGATGTAAGTAATCAATCAACACAACGTGGGTCTGCATACATAATGTAAGGACACAAGTGAATAAAAAATGATTTAAAACAGCTGTTATAAATTCTCAAACAAAACAACAAAATAAAACTTATTTGAGAATTTAAACTGTTTAATTTTGCTAGATGTAAGTAATCAATCAACACAACGTGGGTCTGCATACATAATGTAAGGACACAAGTGAATAAAAAATGATTTAAAACAGCTGTTATAAATTCTCAAACAAAACAACAAAATAAAACTTATTTGAGAATTTAAACTGTTTAATTTTGCTAGATGTAAGTAATCAATCAACACAACGTGGGTCTGCATACATAATGTAAGGACACAAGTGAATAAAAAATGATTTAAAACAGCTGTTATAAATTCTCAAACAAAACAACAAAATAAAACTTATTTGAGAATTTAAACTGTTTAATTTTGCTAGATGTAAGTAATCAATCAACACAACGTGGGTCTGCATACATAATGTAAGGACACAAGTGAATAAAAAATGATTTAAAACAGCTGTTATAAATTCTCAAGCAAAACAACAAAATAAAACTTATTTGAGAATTTAAACTGTTTAATTTTGCTAGATGTAAGTAATCAATCAACACAACGTGGGTCTGCATACATAATGTAAGGACACAAGTGAATAAAAAATGATTTAAAACAGCCGTTATAAATTCTCAAGCAAAACAACAAAATAAAACTTATTTGAGAATTTAGACTGTATAATTTTGCTAGATGTAAGTAATCAATCAACACAACGTGGGTCTGCATGCATAATGTAAGGACACAAGTGAATAAAAAATGATTTAAAACAGCTGTTATAAATTCTCAAACAAAACAACAAAATAAAACTTATTTGAGAATTTAAACTGTTTAATTTTGCTAGATGTAAGTAATCAATCAACACAACGTGGGTCTGCATACATAATGTAAGGACACAAGTGAATAAAAAATGATTTAAAACAGCTGTTATAAATTCTCAAACAAAACAACAAAATAAAACTTATTTGAGAATTTAAACTGTTTAATTTTGCTAGATGTAAGTAATCTATCAACACAACGTGGGTCTGCATACATAATGTAAGGACACAAGTGAATAAAAAAATGATTTAAAACAGCTGTTATAAATTCCCAAGCAAAACAACAAAATAAAACTTATTTGAGAATTTAAACTGTTTAATTTTGCTAGATGTAAGTAATCAATCAACACAACGTGGGTCTGCATACATAATGTAAGGACACAAGTGAATAAAAAATGATTTAAAACAGCCGTTATAAATTCTCAAGCAAAACAACAAAATAAAACTTATTTGAGAATTTAAACTGTTTAATTTTGCTAGATGTAAGTAATCTATCAACACAACGTGGGTCTGCATACATAATGTAAGGACACAAGTGAATAAAAAAATGATTTAAAACAGCTGTTATAAATTCCCAAGCAAAACAACAAAATAAAACTTATTTGAGAATTTAAACTGTTTAATTTTGCTAGATGTAAGTAATCTATCAACACAACGTGGGTCTGCATACATAATGTAAGGACACAAGTGAATAAAAAAATGATTTAAAACAGCTGTTATAAATTCTCAAACAAAACAACAAAATAAAACTTATTTGAGAATTTAAACTGTTTAATTTTGCTAGATGTAAGTAATCTATCAACACAACGTGGGTCTGCATACATAATGTAAGGACACAAGTGAATAAAAAAATGATTTAAAACAGCCGTTATAAATTCTCAAGCAAAACAACAAAATAAAACTTATTTGAGAATTTAAACTGTTTAATTTTGCTAGATGTAAGTAATCTATCAACACAACGTGGGTCTGCATACATAATGTAAGGACACAAGTGAATAAAAAAATGATTTAAAACAGCTGTTATAAATTCCCAAGCAAAACAACAAAATAAAACTTATTTGAGAATTTAAACTGTTTAATTTTGCTAGATGTAAGTAATCAATCAACACAACGTGGGTCTGCATACATAATGTAAGGACACAAGTGAATAAAAAATGATTTAAAACAGCTGTTATAAATTCTCAAACAAAACAACAAAATAAAACTTATTTGAGAATTTAAACTGTTTAATTTTGCTAGATGTAAGTAATCTATCAACACAACGTGGGTCTGCATACATAATGTAAGGACACAAGTGAATAAAAAAATGATTTAAAACAGCTGTTATAAATTCTCAAACAAAACAACAAAATAAAACTTATTTGAGAATTTAAACTGTTTAATTTTGCTAGATGTAAGTAATCTATCAACACAACGTGGGTCTGCATACATAATGTAAGGACACAAGTGAATAAAAAAATGATTTAAAACAGCTGTTATAAATTCCCAAGCAAAACAACAAAATAAAACTTATTTGAGAATTTAAACTGTTTAATTTTGCTAGATGTAAGTAATCAATCAACACAACGTGGGTCTGCATACATAATGTAAGGACACAAGTGAATAAAAAATGATTTAAAACAGCTGTTATAAATTCTCAAGCAAAACAACAAAATAAAACTTATTTGAGAATTTAATCTGTTTAATTTTGCTAGATGTAAGTAATCAATCAACACAACGTGGGACTGCATACATAATGTAAGGACACAAGTGAATAAAAAATGATTTAAAACAGCTGTTATAAATTCTCAAACAAAACAACAAAATAAAACTTATTTGAGAATTTAAACTGTTTTATTTTGCTAGATGTAAGTAATCAATCAACACAATGTGGGTCTGCATACATAATGTAAGGACACAAGTGAATAAAAAAATGATTTAAAACAGCTGTTATAAATTCTCAAACAAAACAACAAAATAAAACTTATTTGAGAATTTAAACTGTTTAATTTTGCTAGATGTAAGTAATCAATCAACACAACGTGGGTCTGCATACATAATGTAAGGACACAAGTGAATAAAAAATGATTTAAAACAGCTGTTATAAATTCTCAAACAAAACAACAAAATAAAACTTATTTGAGAATTTAAACTGTTTAATTTTGCTAGATGTAAGTAATCAATCAACACAACGTGGGTCTGCATACATAATGTAAGGACACAAGTGAATAAAAAATGATTTAAAACAGCTGTTATAAATTCTCAAACAAAACAACAAAATAAAACTTATTTGAGAATTTAAACTGCTTAATTTTGCTAGATGTAAGTAATCAATCAACACAACGTGGGTCTGCATACATAATGTAAGGACACAAGTGAATAAAAAATGATTTAAAACAGCTGTTATAAATTCTCAAACAAAACAACAAAATAAAACTTATTTGAGAATTTAAACTGTTTAATTTTGCTAGATGTAAGTAATCAATCAACACAACGTGGGTCTGCATACATAATGTAAGGACACAAGTGAATAAAAAATGATTTAAAACAGCTGTTATAAATTCTCAAACAAAACAACAAAATAAAACTTATTTGAGAATTTAAACTGTTTAATTTTGCTAGATGTAAGTAATCAATCAACACAACGTGGGTCTGCATACATAATGTAAGGACACAAGTGAATAAAAAATGATTTAAAACAGCTGTTATAAATTCTCAAACAAAACAACAAAATAAAACTTATTTGAGAATTTAAACTGTTTAATTTTGCTAGATGTAAGTAATCAATCAACACAACGTGGGTCTGCATACATAATGTAAGGACACAAGTGAATAAAAAATGATTTAAAACAGCTGTTATAAATTCTCAAACAAAACAACAAAATAAAACTTATTTGAGAATTTAAACTGTTTAATTTTGCTAGATGTAAGTAATCAATCAACACAACGTGGGTCTGCATACATAATGTAAGGACACAAGTGAATAAAAAATGATTTAAAACAGCTGTTATAAATTCTCAAACAAAACAACAAAATAAAACTTATTTGAGAATTTAAACTGTTTTATTTTGCTAGATGTAAGTAATCAATCAACACAACGTGGGTCTGCATACATAATGTAAGGACACAAGTGAATAAAAAATGATTTAAAACAGCTGTTATAAATTCTCAAGCAAAACAACAAAATAAAACTTATTTGAGAATTTAAACTGTTTAATTTTGCTAGATGTAAGTAATCAATCAACACAACGTGGGTCTGCATACATAATGTAAGGACACAAGTGAATAAAAAATGATTTAAAACAGCCGTTATAAATTCTCAAGCAAAACAACAAAATAAAACTTATTTGAGAATTTAGACTGTATAATTTTGCTAGATGTAAGTAATCAATCAACACAACGTGGGTCTGCATACATAATGTAAGGACACAAGTGAATAAAAAATGATTTAAAACAGCTGTTATAAATTCTGAAGCAAAACAACAAAATAAAACTTATTTGAAAATTTAAACTGTTTAATTTTGCTAGATGTAAGTAATCAATCAACACAACGTGGGTCTGCATACATAATGTAAGGACACAAGTGAATAAAAAATGATTTAAAACAGCTGTTATAAATTCTCAAACAAAACAACAAAATAAAACTTATTTGAGAATTTAAACTGTTTAATTTTGCTAGATGTAAGTAATCAATCAACACAACGTGGGTCTGCATATATAATGTAAGGACACAAGTGAATAAAAAAGTGATTTAAAACAGCTGTTATAAATTCTCAAACAAAACAACAAAATAAAACTTATTTGAGAATTTAAACTGTTTAATTTTGCTAGATGTAAGTAATCAATCAACACAACGTGGGTCTGCATACATAATGTAAGGACACAAGTGAATAAAAAAATGATTTAAAACAGCTGTTATAAATTCTCAAACAAAATAACAAAATAAAACTTATTTGAGAATTTAAACTGTTTAATTTTGCTAGATGTAAGTAATCAATCAACACAACGTGGGTCTGCATACATAAAGTAAGGACACAAGTGAATAAAAAAATGATTTAAAACAGCTGTTATAAATTCTCAAACAAAATAACAAAATAAAACTTATTTGAGAATTTAAACTGTTAAATTTTTCTAGATGTAAGTAATCAATCAACACAACGTGGGTCTGCATACATAATGTAAGGACACAAGTGAATAAAAAAATGATTTAAAACAGCTGTTATAAATTCTCAAACAAAATAACAAAATAAAACTTATTTGAGAATTTAAACTGTTAAATTTTTCTAGATGTAAGTAATCAATCTACACAACGTGGGTCTGCATACATAAAGTAAGGACACAAGTGAATAAAAAAATGATTTAAAACAGCTGTTATAAATTCTCAAACAAAACAACAAAATAAAACTTATTTGAGAATTTAAACTGTTTAATTTTTCTAGATGTAAGTAATCAATCAACACAACGTGGGTCTGCATACATAAAGTAAGGACACAAGTGAATAAAAAAATGATTTAAAACAGCTGTTATAAATTCTCAAACAAAATAACAAAATAAAACTTATTTGAGAATTTAAACTGTTAAATGTTTCTAGATGTAAGTAATCAATCAACACAACGTGGGTCTGCATACATAATGTAAGGACACAAGTGAATAAAAAATGATTTAAAACAGCTGTTATAAATTCCCAAGCAAAACAACAAAATAAAACTTATTTGAGAATTTAAACTGTTTAATTTTTCTAGATGTAAGTAATCAATCAACACAATGTGGGTCTGCATACATAATGTAAGGACACAAGTGAATAAAAAATGATTTAAAACAGCTGTTATAAATTCTCAAACAAAACAACAAAATAAAACTTATTTGAGAATTTAAACTGTTTAATTTTGCTAGATGTAAGTAATCAATCAACACAACGTGGGTCTGCATACATAATGTAAGGACACAAGTGAATAAAAAATGATTTAAAACAGCTGTTATAAATTCTCAAACAAAACAACAAAATAAAACTTATTTGAGAATTTAAACTGTTTAATTTTGCTAGATGTAAGTAATCAATCAACACAACGTGGGTCTGCATACATAAAGTAAGGACACAAGTGAATAAAAAAATGATTTAAAACAGCTGTTATAAATTCTCAAACAAAACAACAAAATAAAACTTATTTGAGAATTTAAACTGTTTAATTTTGCTAGATGTAAGTAATCAATCAACACAACGTGGGTCTGCATACATAATGTAAGGACACAAGTGAATAAAAAATGATTTAAAACAGCTGTTATAAATTCTCAAACAAAACAACAAAATAAAACTTATTTGAGAATTTAAACTGTTTAATTTTGCTAGATGTAAGTAATCAATCAACACAACGTGGGTCTGCATACATAATGTAAGGACACAAGTGAATAAAAAATGATTTAAAACAGCTGTTATAAATTCTCAAACAAAACAACAAAATAAAACTTATTTGAGAATTTAAACTGTTTAATTTTGCTAGATGTAAGTAATCAATCAACACAACGTGGGTCTGCATACATAATGTAAGGACACAAGTGAATAAAAAATGATTTAAAACAGCTGTTATAAATTCTCAAACAAAACAACAAAATAAAACTTATTTGAGAATTTAAACTGTTTAATTTTGCTAGATGTAAGTAATCAATCAACACAACGTGGGTCTGCATACATAATGTAAGGACACAAGTGAATAAAAAATGATTTAAAACAGCTGTTATAAATTCTCAAACAAAACAACAAAATAAAACTTATTTGAGAATTTAAACTGTTTAATTTTGCTAGATGTAAGTAATCAATCAACACAACGTGGGTCTGCATACATAATGTAAGGACACAAGTGAATAAAAAATGATTTAAAACAGCTGTTATAAATTCTCAAACAAAACAACAAAATAAAACTTATTTGAGAATTTAAACTGTTTAATTTTGCTAGATGTAAGTAATCAATCAACACAACGTGGGTCTGCATACATAATGTAAGGACACAAGTGAATAAAAAATGATTTAAAACAGCTGTTATAAATTCTCAAACAAAACAACAAAATAAAACTTATTTGAGAATTTAAACTGTTTAATTTTGCTAGATGTAAGTAATCAATCAACACAACGTGGGTCTGCATACATAAAGTAAGGACACAAGTGAATAAAAAATGATTTAAAACAGCTGTTATAAATTCCCAAGCAAAACAACAAAATAAAACTTATTTGAGAATTTAAACTGTTTTATTTTGCTAGATGTAAGTAATCAATCAACACAACGTGGGTCTGCATACATAATGTAAGGACACAAGTGAATAAAAAAATGATTTAAAACAGCTGTTATAAATTCTCAAGCAAAACAACAAAATAAAACTTATTTGAGAATTTAAACTGTTTAATTTTGCTAGATGTAAGTAATCAATCAACACAACGTGGGTCTGCATACATAATGTAAGGACACAAGTGAATAAAAAAATGATTTAAAACAGCTGTTATAAATTCTCAAGCAAAACAACAAAATAAAACTTATTTGAGAATTTAAACTGTTTAATTTTTCTAGATGTAAGTAATCAATCAACACAACGTGGGTCTGCATACATAATGTAAGGACACAAGTGAATAAAAAATGATTTAAAACAGCTGTTATAAATTCCCAAGCAAAACAACAAAATAAAACTTATTTGAGAATTTAAACTGTTTAATTTTTCTAGATGTAAGTAATCAATCAACACAACGTGGGTCTGCATACATAATGTAAGGACACAAGTGAATAAAAAATGATTTAAAACAGCTGTTATAAATTCCCAAGCAAAACAACAAAATAAAACTTATTTGAGAATTTAAACTGTTTTATTTTGCTAGATGTAAGTAATCAATCAACACAACGTGGGTCTGCATACATAATGTAAGGACACAAGTGAATAAAAAAATGATTTAAAACAGCTGTTATAAATTCTCAAGCAAAACAACAAAATAAAACTTATTTGAGAATTTAAACTGTTTAATTTTGCTAGATGTAAGTAATCAATCAACACAACGTGGGTCTGCATACATAATGTAAGGACACAAGTGAATAAAAAAATGATTTAAAACAGCTGTTATAAATTCTCAAGCAAAACAACAAAATAAAACTTATTTGAGAATTTAAACTGTTTAATTTTGCTAGATGTAAGTAATCAATCAAAACACAACGAGAATCTGCATACATAAAGTAAGCACTATATAAGTGAATAAAAAAAAAAAAAAAAAAAATTAAAACAGCTGTTATAAATTCTCAAACAAAAAACAGATTAAAAAGTGTTTGAGAATTATTACTTTTTCAAATTATTTTTGTTGTAAAATTTGTTATTCATCCATAACAGTGATGTTATGAAAATGATAAATTTATTATCGAATACGTGTTTCTAAAATAAATGACTCACTTTCGACAAATTTGTAAGTAACACGATTTAATTTGACACCTCAGTCATTAAAATCGGGCCTATAGTAAAGAAATACGCGACTGACGCAGAAATTCCTTAGCGAATTAAATATAAGATTATCAGACAAATTCGTAGACACATAGGGCCCTATTGCTTGTAAAATGAGGCTGCTGCATTACACGCTCTTTGTGGTGACGCTTCTTTTTAAAGTGGCACTTTATGAGGTCTCTCACCACAAGTGATTCATATAACTAGAAGCTTCAGATAGCCAGGAGAAAAGACACTTTTTACGAATGCTCAAACTTCTAGGTGTCAGTTTATCCTTGTTACAACGATTACCATATATTAACAAAATTGTTTATTGAAAACAAAACTTTATATTATATTTTATAAAATAAGATATAAATTCTTTATTTGGAGGGGGGAAGGGATTCTTATTTCTGGAGTTTTAAAATGAAAAAAAAAAAAAAAAAAAAAAAACTGTTATTTGATGTACATACTATCCAAAGGGTTGTGACTAGCAAAAAAACATTTAAATTCTGGATTAATTAACCTTTTGATAAGTAATGAACCTTCATTAGGTTCTAGATTTAGTTTTAGTTTCCAATATGGCTACTAGGCTGTGTTGGAGGTTTTTACGTTTAGGTCTAGGTTTATCTTTTAAAACGAGAGTTGATTTATACTCTCGAAACGTCGTGTATTAGTTTTTATGTAAACACATGATGTCAAATTTCTTGATTCAAAATTGAAAATCCATCAATATAAAATAACTTTAAAATCAGAAAATCAATTGATGTCTATATTTAACCGACACTATGGCCAATAATAATTATTAACGTGTTTCTAATAAATGTGAAAACCTCTCGGTCATCATCACCTTTAAAAAAAAAGAAGAAAGAATATAAAATAAAGACCCCTAGCATCGAATACTCTAATAGCGTCAGGGTCGGAAAAGAACAAAACTTGGTCAAACGATAACTGATAGGAAAGATGAAAGAGAGGTATCTAACTCAAGATTACATGATAAAATGTGTAGTTCCAGCTTGGGAACTCGGGATTGTAGAACCCGTACTCACTATAGTGAGCCAGTGAGGATAGTCTTCTGGAATCGCCAGCACTAATGAATATGGAGTAATTTGTCAACATATGATTCACTGTTTTGAATTTAGTAGGAATATTGGTTCTGTAAACTAATTTAAGAATTGTCTGACATATTCTTTTTTTTTATTGAATATTTTTCCTTGTCCTGTAAAACGGAGTAAAACATACGAAACACAAATTTAGTTGATTAACCTAACCTCAAAATTTGTTATCAATTTTATTGTTATCAGCTGTTAGTAAGTTGGTTGCTACGGTAACGAATGTTAAGAAACAGACAGCTGGTTTGTAAGTTTCTATAGGTTTAGGTAAAAACACACACGTACTCAAAGAGCGCCTGCGCAGTACGGCACTCGACTCGACAAGGCGTTTTCTTTCGACATTTCAACAGGGTTGCTGCTGAGTCCTATCCAACAATTTATATTTCTTATATTTTGCATTCAGACGTATAATCTGAGCTCAACAAACGAGCTATGAGAGACTGGATAAAATAAAGGAAAATATTGAATAATTAAGTAAACATAATTTATTCTTTAAAACTAAACTATATTGTTTCATTACTATATTATAGGGCTAACACTGAATTTTAAATTTTGAAATTCATTTATTTGTATGCCTATATATTATTGTTTTATTACCTGCAGACATGGATAGTAATATAAATAAATATTGAGCTTCACTTGTGAGATATTAGTTAGACTAAAACTCGAAAGCAAGATCTCACAAAAATTACGTTTACTTAATCAAACGCGTTTCAACGACAAAGTCGCCATCCTCAGTGATACATGAGTTACAAAAACTAACTCATGTTAACAATAGTTATAGTTTAGTTATTGTAGCTCATGTATAACTGAGGATGGCGACTTTGTCGTTGAAACGTGTTTGATTAAATAAACGTAATTTTTGTAAAATCTTGTGTTAGAGTGAGTAGTAATATAATGTATTAATATGTTTTTAAGGTCCTTAGTTAAAAATAAGGTCCCATATAATTTCGTTTATTTTACGAAAAAAGAAAAATAAATGTTGGCTCTCGATCGAATTTTAAGTGTCACCCCCCCCCCTTAACTTAAACACGGCGTGGCCTACTAAAATATTATTTCGTTTTGAAATTAAATTGCATTGCGAAATCATATATTATAGTTTTTTGTATGATGAATACAACTTAATTTAACCACACAATAAGAAATGTATGGCGTATAAGTTTTAAAAGTTGATAATTTAACTGCCGTTTAAAATACTAAAATAATAGTGTTTAAAATACTAGAGAGGGGACAGCGGGGTGATGAGGCAGTGGTCTTGTGTCATCGTTGCCATAGAAACAAGGGTACTGTCAAGGCCAAAAACATTACTAACTGCGTACATAAACTTAAAAGATCAGTCTCGCAGCGCATATTTTCTTGCTCATATAGTAATCAATTTTTATGATAGGTACCAAACAGTTTCATAACAGGCCGCTAATAAGCCCTACACAGTGTCAGTGTAATTAGGTACATGTTTTTAGAATAGTCTGTAGTACGAGTGCATGCTCGCATCAGCTAATAGTGGACGCATTCTTTCCGCTACACCACTTCGACTTTATAAAAATAAATGTTTCTATATACCTATGACCTTAAGTCATGTAGTTTTAGCACACGCTTGACACTTTTATTTTAAACTAATTGATTGTATTAAATAAATCAAAAAGGTTTCATATCACCTTGTAAGTTAAAGAATTTCTTATTGGAATTTGCACAGTTGAGAGTAGAGTTGAAGTGACATCGTAGCGCGACGTCGTGTCGACGAGACTTCGGTGACCGCCTCGATTTTCGTAGTCGAGTAATACATTGTCGACTTCACACAAACCGCTCATGTGTTTAGCCTTAGTGTATTTAATATTTTTGACAATTATAATTCTTGACTCAGGTTAAAAATTAAAAATCCGTTACGAAATTCAGTGTTCTTTACATTTCAATTTTAACGCTTTGTCAAGGTGTTCAGTTCGTTTCACTCCAACAAATGTAAAACTCTTCACATTCTGATGTCACCGTTTCCCACTAGTTCTGTCTTTAACCTACAAATTTACTGATTTCAGAATTAACTGTTGTTTGTCTATTAACTGGATTCACATTGTTAGTGTCAGTTGTGTTTGGAAGACAATGGATATGATCAAAGCTTACAGGTGATCAAAGCTCACCTTGGCCGTCAATAATGTGATAAATTACTCCGTCAGAGATATTTAACAGCAGGGTAAAGTCGACTGCTTTGATTCTGTTTGTTTTGACTGGTATGTTTACATCTTGTGCGACCTCACGCTGAGTTCCAGGAAGCCACAAAGCGAGGGGATGGTGCGCTACTGTCTTTAGTTCACAAGTGATTTATCCACTTCGGTTATAGATTGATAACAATAATAGTACAATAATAGGTTACAATAATAGTAACAAGTTGATGGTACTTACCCAGCCCGAATGTACAATTTAATAGAAGCAAATATAATGCCCAAAAGTTAAATTGTATTCATAGATTAAGAGGTTTTATCCAGTAGTTTGTTTAAAACAGTTGTTACACAGGTTTTCTGATCCTCGTAATTGTTTATATTAGTCGGCTAGGCCTTAACGAGTCTATTAAAAAGCATCCACTCGCCTCGCTCGTGTCTTGTACATATAATGTGAAGAAGTATTAACTCGCTACGTTCGTGTTGGTGAATTACATTTTTTTGGGAAGTCTGGATACGAAATTACGTTTCTGTAATGAGTTTTAGTCATCGCAGAGAGGTGGGGTTTGTATCATTAGGCCTACATGCAGAATTGAAATCTGCAAATGGGTATCTAATGTAATGTTTAATAAGTTGAATAACACACGAGATATAAACAAAAAATTGTTTAAAATAGCCGCCATTTTAAAATAGATTTTTTTTAAAATTTTTCAATAGGGTTCTATATGAGTGCACTATATAGTCCTCTACACCAAATTACATTTTCCGGTAATGTATAAAAGCTCATGAACAGACGACAATGACGACGGACAGATGGTACGTCGAAAATAATTTTTTCGGTTGCCTGAAACCATGAAACGTGAAGATCATTTGAAAAATGGAGGTAGATTTTTTTTTGCAATTACCAAACTTACCCTATAATTTGTATGCTGAAATGAAACTTGCCACACAGCTGATTAAACGAACTAGTTATTAGTGTATTAAGTTTACTTTGTTGAGAGAAAAAGTTGACAGTTTCTCAAGGGCGACAAAAATACTTTACATCTGTAATACACACAAAATCTTTCCTACAGTTACACATTTAATTAGAGTACTTCTAATATTTAACATAAATATTATGATTAATTTTATTTTGCGGTTATGCAACAATTAGAATTTCGAACACTTAATTTAACGATCAGCTGATTATTTTAGTTTTTCTCGGGTTTGTCAACAGGGTGAGTATGTAAAAGTGAACTTTACGCATTACTGTAGGTAAATGTCTTTTGCCTCAGTTGTTGACAAAGTGGCATTTTGTTCATTTAAAATTAGTTTGCAAAACAGCTGATTTCTCAACAGTTTCACTTTTCCCACTACTTTGCACACTACTTTGCTCACTCCGAATGGCAACCGAATAAAACGAAATTTAAGTTAAGTTTATTTGAATTGATTTATAATATACAGGAAATGTCCCGTACGTATGTTAGATTAATTCTTACATGTAAAATAACATAAATAAACAATAAAACAACGTTTTAAAGTTGAAAAAGGAAGTAATTATTCATGAAGATGATTGACAGTGTATGTACACGGAGAGTATTTTTCGTTTGTCGAGTTTTGAAGTTGGCAATCCCGTTTCCTCAAGAATACACCTAAGTTATTGGTAATATTCATAAATAACCTCAGTTTTGACTTGAGAACTTCTACTCAGTGGTGATGTGTTGTTTAAAACTACTGCTAGCTATATTTTGTGTAGTTAGTTTTAAAATATGGACAGTTCAGAGGATGAAAACCTGTCAAATACCCCGCCTAAATTAGCGGAAAAAGCTAACAACGTTGTACTAAATCTCCTTCCAGTCAAAATCAAGGAAAAAGTACGACCGCCAGTATGAACTGTTTTTATTGCCAAAATAACAACTGTAGACAAAGTATAATGTGCAATTCGTGAGCAAAGTGTCTTTTTAAACTCGATAAAATTGACGCACTCGGCAAGCCTCGTGTGTCAACATTTTTCTCTCGTTTAAAAATGTGCCACTTTGCTCACTAGTTGCACAAATAACTATTCTTACACCAGCTGTGCAAAGTAGCCTATTGTTTCAGTGTGTCTAATATTTCCAAGCTGTCTTAACTCAATGTTGATGGACGAAAATATTCCCACAGAAGCCCGTTTACAATCACTTGTGACAATCAATTATTAGTAATTTTAGATCTCGAATGAGGTTAACAATTAATTACTGGATGTTCAATGTGTAAGAGTTATTATCTTTTAATAATTATTCTTGACTTTTAATGTGCGCCAAATTTAGTTTATCTTAGTAGGGATATTTGTTTTTATAAATACCAAACTGTCTTCAATAGGCTGTCAATATTTTAGTCGTATCTGTTGCTATAGCAACCAAGATGACAATGTATTCGAAACATAACCTAAATGTTTAGTGAATAATCACATTTTAGTGAATAAAGGATCATTGTCAATAGAAGCTTCGCGCGGTGAGGCAATTTTCACATGCGACAATCACCAATTTCTTGCTACACAAACAGCTGTTCATTAAAAAAAAAAAAAATTCCTGCTTGGTAATGTTCTATATTTGCGATTTTTTCAAATTGATTTGGGTAATTAATTGTTAAATTTCACAAAAAGTTAAAATCAGTGAAGTCGAATTTGTGAACTTACGTTTTGAATCTTCACTGCCGATTGTTTTGTTTTTTTACCTATAACACACAAAGTGTTATTTTTGGAGAGAAGACTAACAAATATGTATAGGTTTCTTAAGCTAAATTTTTGTTAAAATGCTAAATTTCATCAAAATCGTTGTAGCCAATTTTGAGAATTTCTAATTGTTTATTGTTTTCTTTTCTAAATGTCGAGTTATTAAAAAAGTCTCGAGTTATGGCTAACATATATCCACACGTTAAATTTAGAGAGATTGGTTTACTCGTTTGGGTGTATGTGTTTAAAATATAACGTCTCTAATTATTTACCTAAATTTGAGTAGATTAAAATACGAAATAAATTAAATCTTCCATTTCAAGGTGGAGCTACATTACTACTAAAAAAACGATATTGGGTGCAAATCTCTACATTACGTCCATGTGAGAAAGAAAGTAAAAATACATTGGCAACGCGTCTGCAGAATACCACCAGGACTGAATCACACAGTCAATAAACACATTTCCCTAATTTTGTTTTGTAAATTGACATTCATAGAACAACAACGCGAGGTTTGTTCAACACACAATAACATATATAGAGTTATACGTTTAGTGAACTAAGACAAGGCTATCCAGGATAACGTTTACCATTTTAATTTAACATGCATTAAGCACACAACCTGCATCAAATCTATAAAAAAAACTCTGGGATATTCAAAACAGTTGGCAATACATTGTTGCGGTTACTATGGTGATATTTGTTATTTATGTGTTTACTTACCTTTGTTTTGGTGGAAAAATTTTACCATTTTTGTTGAATAGTAGTCTTTTTGTTTCATAAATTATACGTAAATCTATAGAGGAAAATTGGGATAATCAAAATAAATCATTTAAATTAAATGTTGGAAAGTCAAACACAACTACACACTGCTTCAGTGTTCAGATGTCTGAAAGGTGTGTTGGTGTCGATATTATTGACCTGGATGATCTTCATAGGCCTATAGGCCTACTGCATCTTTTAAAAAACCTCAAATATAAGGAGAACAAAGGTTGGGCGAACTTGGCGGCCACAAATATATTCTAATAATGCAATCTTCAAAGATTATCAGAGCCACTGAATCACCGTATGTGTTCCAAGTTGCACCATCATCCTGTAAATAGCCTTGTGTTAGATCAGTGCCTACAAACTGTTTTACAATTCCATGAAGATCCGTCCATAAACCTCACAGGAAATATTTTCATAAAAGAAAATTGTTCCAACAATCCGCATGGGAGATATCACGCACCAAACACTGATTTTGTCTGAATGCAGGGGATGTTCATACTGGGCTTTCGGTCACCCAGTACTTGGAATCACACATCCAGAAAAGTTAAACCACACCCCATCCGTAAACCAGATGATGGAAACAATTTCCGGCATCAACCTGTGATGAATGTGGAACAATCAACCAAAATCTTTTGCCTCCTTTAGTTGTTTCATCTACTTTGTAGTTGCTTCATGTATTTTGGTCTGTCCTATAAGATAATTGCTGCTTTGACTTAAACGGTGCAGTTGAAAATTGTTAGGATTTAGATGGCAGAAGACAAAATATTCAATGTCCATTCAATAGACACCAGAACATAAGCAATCATTACGATAGAGTACAGTTAGGAATTGCTTAGCTTCTAACATGTCACAATTGACTGAGGAGTAAGTAAGTTTTTGGTGGAGAGGAAATGCGTTCAATCGATCGACGCCGATGGAGGGATTGGACCGAGGCGGAAAGACTGCCGGATGGGAAAATGTAACCAGGGTATTGTGACGAATCAAACTTATTAGTGAAGATGACCAATTATAGAGGATCACGATAACGCAGATAATAGAAGGTGTAAAGAAATTTAGTAAATCTTTGAAATACATTTTAAATTCATAAATTTCTTATAATTATGGTGGTTCTGGATTGAAGGTTGATAGATATTTCATTGATAGATTAGCTTAAGATTACATGTATCTATGAATGTCAAAATATTAAGAGAAAACGTGTAAAACGAGTATTAGAATCAATGTTTTCCTTGAATAGACTTAGAATATTTCTCTACTGCCTTCTAATAACTTAACCTTAAAAACTAAATCCTAACAGAACGTAATAGACGTTTTCGAATATCAACAACAAGAGTTTGCAGTTTTCCATTTTTCACTTTCACTTGAGAGTTGTTTGTAGCGTGATCGATAAAATTTTTGGCTTGGAATGTTCCAAACTCAACCCGAAAAATTCTTTGGACAACAACCAACGACTTTGTAATCCAGAAGGTTGTCAAAATAAAACATGTGCTTTAAGAGTAAACTGCCACTAACCACCGGTACAAAGACAAGTAAACAAACACATATCACTATATCAACCGAAACAATTACCAACTGTTTCGAATCTCCTAGAGTTTGTTTATAGATTTGAAGCAGTTTTATTTCATTTGTGTGTTTGATGAATGTTTAATGTTAAATTAAAAAGGTGAATGGTTTTCCTGGAGCTCCCTGTATATAGGTGTATTTATGATATGGATTTTCTAAGAGTTTTCTCACGGAAACGGCAGTATTCCTACAGGGAACGAAGGTTTTCTTCCTGGAAAAAACTATTTCCTGGAAACGGTAATTGTCCTCACGAAAATGACGTTTTCCTCCTGAAAATGAGGGTTTTCTCCTGGAAAAAAATTTCTTCATGGAAGCGACGCGTTTTCCTGGAAAAGGATATTTCCCCCTGTAAACGATATTTTTCCTCTTGTAAATGGAGATTTTCTCCTGGAAACGAGGGTGTTCCACCTGGAAACGGAGATTTTACTCATATAAAAGGTGGTTTTCCTCCTGGAAACAGAGATATCCCCCTTGGAAACGATGTTTTTCCTCTTGTAAATGGAGATTTTTTCATGGAAACGACGGTTGTCACCTGAAAACGGTGATTTTACTTCTGGAGACGAAGTTTTCTCCTGAAAACAGCGATTGTTACGGCTATGAAATTTCCCACCGATCCTACTCAAAATAAATATCAATATTTTTTAATGAATTACAACTCATATGGATTCTACATTTGAAATTTAAAAGTTCAACCCCCTGGCGCCATTTCCTAGAGGGGTGAAAAGGTAACGAATACTAAAAAAAGTAGATTTCTTCAAACTTATACAGTTACCAACTTTGTAGATATTAGCTCAAGATTTTTCTGACATGCTTTATATCGAGTGTAGTAAGTCTGAAATAACTTTATTGTAAAAAAAAACTTAATGTTTTAAAACCTGATAATTTGTGTTCACTCCTTAAGGACACATTTTGTTAGGGTCACCGTTTACATCGACCATTTCGAATTCGCCATCTTGAATTGAACTATTAAGCTGCAAAGATACCCTGTGACATGTTTCTAGATTGGTTAGTAATTTGGAAAATGATCGTAATCAGACTCTAAATATCTTTATCGCATTTATATTTTTTTCCAGGTTGTTTTAATGATTTGAATGGGAAACAAACTGACACCTTATTAAATAGATAAAACTTAATCTAAAGATTACTTCCAAAAATATGTTAGTGATTGATAAAAAAAATTGAAAAGTTGCACTGCAGTTGTACCCAACCCAACCTAACCTAACATATACTTGGTTAGTAAAATTACTAAGCTTTTTTATCGTATTCGTTTTTAAAGGTTAATAATGTTTAACACTCTAACAAACAAATGATTTTCAGTGCAAAGTCTCTTAAATACAAACACACATTCTCTTCTTTGTTTTTTTTAAGGGGGAACAATTCTCGTGTTATAAAAAAATAAGAAATGAGAATAAAATGAAAACCTGTAGTCATCGATACTCTATAGTGTCAGAGTCGGAAGAGAACAAAAGTTGCTCAAGAGAAAACTGATTAAAAAATAAAATAGAGGGTTCTAACCTAAGACTACATGGAAAAGTTGTAGATACAACTAGAGTCCTTCGGGGAAGCTGCGATTGGTAGCAAACTCCGGTTGAGAATATGAAAAAATGGGAATTCAATGTGCTAATCCTCACATTAACCAATTAAAAAGCCGTCTAATAGGCCTAATTACTTCAAGAGTATTAAGCCACTGAATTTACCCTCAGACTAGGAGTGTGTCTGTTGTAATGGGCGTGTCCTCCCTTCTACTTGTTTCCTTAGCCTGACTTGACGGTAAAACCTATTCCAAGACAAAAAGATCTTACAACTGGGGATCAAAAGAGATCTGATAGGACAAATGAAAAAGATGGATCTAACCTAAGACTATATCCTAAAAATATGTAAATCCAGCTCTGACCTTCGGGTTTGTCATACCCATAGTAACTACAAGTGAGCCTCTAAGGAGCACTATTTTTTTCCTTATCCAGTGTACGGAGAATAGGGTAAGTTTTGTAATTGCAAATATTATTGACTTCATTTTTGGTCTGATTCATGGCCTCAGGGCACTGAAAAAATGATTTTCGACATTCAGTTTGTACGTAAGTACGATAATCACAAAAATTAAAACACAGACATGAAATTTGGTATTGGAGACTATAATATTTTCATATAGAACCACATTGAAATACAGAAAAGTCAAAATGGCGGTCTTTTAAAACAGTTTTTTGTTCATAGATCTTGTGTTATTCAATGTATATTAGATAAAATTTGCAGATATTACAACCTTCCTAGCAACTGATAAGGATAATATAACCTAACCTAACCTAACCTTTTATCTTTCACGAACGGGAGTGGCTGTGGTGATTTTTAACTCAACGAGCATTATTTCTCTTTGGAAAAATGGTTAGGGCGGAACAGCCTATACAAAGCCCGTTCTGAAAAAAAAAAAAAAAAAAAAAAAAACAGAAACAGAAGAGACCAGATGTGTTTTTCAGTGTTTGGTTTTTCCGTAGTTTCGTTGTTTCATCCGTAAATGGTCAGCTAACCTCGTTTAAGGAAGGTCTGGTAACACCGAGGTGCCTTAATTAAAAAGCGCGCAGGCGAATTTAGTGTAAAAATACTTAATTACGTGTATAGGGCCAAACATGGCTTCCACCACGTAAACGCGTTAGACCGCCAATTGTTCATAAATTATTAAATTATTCCCTTCTCCTATAGCTCATGTTAGCAAGGTTCCCCAAGCAACGGGTGATAAGTATCGGTCAGATACCTCACCTCACATCTTTACCGAGGGCGAAGCCTGTTACCCATCCATATGGGATAGGGTGGTCCATCCTCCGGTTTTTAGGGCCAACAGCTTGAGGTACAATCCTGAACGACCTCCAATTGTCCCTAAATTATTAAAGATAATATGCAATGATGCAACTTGTATTTTATATATTTTAATGGGTCTGTTCAAGGAGGACCACCACTCGTAAACAATGTTCTATTGACATAAATAAAACAGACAGAACCTAACCTGACAGAACAGCTGAAACGTTGTCGGCTTGTATTGAGGACCAGGTACAGAAAGAATGTGGAACCAGTAGAGGTTTGTTAGATTCCTACGTAAGTGAATTCATGTAGCAAATATGAAGATCTGTTTGACACCATATGTGTAAGGACGTTAATTTTATATTGGGCTCCAGAACAATATAGTGTGTATTCATAAATTATGTATAAAGTTGGTTAGGTTAGGTTAGGTTAGTAAACCTTCGGGTTTGAATGGCAGACATTTTTTTGAACAGACACAAAATATGTAATTTTGAAGTCTGACTTCCATAAAAAAAATATTCAGCAGAGTTGAGATACTGACACGACCGAAGCGAAGCTACATTATGGCGGCGTCAAGAAAGTAGTGATATACATTCTTAACAACTGTTATAAACACACTACCCTACACAATGTACACTGGATAAGACCTCTTGATCTACCAATACAATTTAACATTTCCTACAGGATCAAGATACCAACTTTTGGGAATTACATTTAGATAGACGCTTGTATTACATATTATGATGGACCCGTATAAACACGATGATGGGGTCCTGTACAACTGTCAATCTTCTATTACTGTTCAATGAATTGTACAATGACATGGTACGCAAACATTTTACAACAAATTAAACCACGTGTCTTGGGCTAAAGGTACAAAATATGAATAAATCATAATATTAAAATCGTATACAGGCATTTATATTTCCCAAGAAGACATGAAATGTAGTAATAAAATACAAAACATTTTTATGAGCAATGTTTATTTATTTGATTGTAATGTTGTAATGAGTTATAAAATCACCGTTGTAAGTATTTAGAGAAAAGGATGTCTGCATAAATCAGACGGGGAAACTGCGAGATTCCAGTCTTAAAACTTGTTTGTTTATTTGTTGATTAATGATGACACATTCTCGTTTTATTCTCTTTGAATTGAAATAACCTCAAACAATGTGTAATAGTATCTTTTAATATTTGGCAACATTGCGGTCTTGTTGCCAACATTATGAAGAATAAAATAATTTTTCTTCTTCTTCTCTCATAAACTAAATGTAAATATGTTTTCTTTTTACGACAACGGTTTCGAACCTACTGGATCATTTTCAAGTCATCTAAATGGTTATGAATTCACTACATAATGTCACATTAAAAAATATATATAATACACACTAAAAATCGATATAACGTCATTATTTATAGATTATTGGAGGAGAGTCGAAGAAAGAAAAAATAACCAAAAAAGTTATTTTCGATAACCCGTCGGTCTGTCGTCCTTGTCTTCTGTACGTAAGTACGATAGCGTGAGAAAAATAAATATAGGAACTTTGGTAAAGGGGACTATAGTATGCTCTTAAGAATCCACAAATTGCATTGAAAATAACAAAATGGCGGCCATATTTAACAGTTTTTTTATAAATATTTCTTTTTTTATTCAACTTATAACACACTAAATTACATATAAATTTGCAGATTTCAAATCCGCATGTACTGTATCAACCCCGCTGCTCTACGAAGACAAATATATTGTTTAAAATGTAATTTCAAAACATAACCTCTAAAAAAAATGTAATATTTGTATATTTACGAGATTCAAGGTCGAATCACCGACACGAGCGGAGCGAGTAGAGGCTTCTTTATAATATATATATGTTATATATACTTTATAATATATATACTTTACATATATTATATGTACAGTATCGAGGCCCCCTAAGGCCGAGATTAGCGAACTTTGATCTACCAATACAATTTAACATTTTACTCAAGGCCCCTAAAAACCTACTTTTGGACATTACAATGTATTTTAGGGCTGGGTAAGTATTATAATTGCATTCATCAACTTGTTTACATTTAGTAAAGAGTGCAAGAATATTGGACAAACTTTCTCAGACATCAAATTATAACCTAAATTAATATTAGTTGCCAATTCCACAGAATTTTCACTATTCCTATTTTAACCCGTTTTAGCCCAAATTAATTTTTTTTTCGAAAATTATTTTTTTTACAGTTTTTTTTGTTGTTTGGTGGACAAATATAAAGAATAATACAAAATTTTTGAAAAAAAAATACTTTAGGGGCTTAAAAATTGATGTTGCCGTATGGCAACGCTAGGCTAATATACTACCTTTGAAGAGATCATGTGTATAGTAAGAGGAAATTGTGTATAATGAACGCTAAACAGGTTTATCTATAAACACACATGTATTGAAACAGTACATTAACCTTACAATATTTTATAGTAAATAACAAAATACAATGCTTTGAAAAAAAATTCATAAATCATTTTCTTTAGTGAGTGACAGAGTGAAAATCTGAAAAACACGGAATGCACATTCCCAAATTACACTTTTGGCACATTGTGCGTACAATAGAAGAACAGCCTTCTCCTGCGCATCGCTTTTTCTTCTTATCAGGGACACCGATTACAAGATGGTCGGTTCTATCATAGCGAATATCATCTGAAACACGGTTGGAACTAATAGATCTCTTGGAAGAGAGTGGCCTTCCAGGACCCTTACCTGGAGTCCCATATTTCCTTATGTAGTATGTGGCGAGTTCTCTCTTGAATTCAAGTTGAGGTTGGTTATCACCACTGTATCTACGAATTTGCCATGCGTTGTTGGTGCAGACATCAACCAACCATGTAAGTATTGGCCAGTACCATTTCTTGCTTCTCGTTGATATTCGGTATCTGTTTATGTTCTCGTCCATTTTGTCGACGCCCCCCATAAATTTATTGTACTGACTGAATACTGCCGGTCGCTCTACAAGTATATGTTTCTTTTGTGATTGAGAATACCGTCTCACTTTAGCAATCGGTTCCACCCCATGACAGTTTGAAGCAACACTCACCACTCCATTATCCACCCATTTACATACGATTATTCCATCTTCCTTACATATAGCTGATTCGAAATAACCTCTTGGTTTTTTCTTCATCTCAGATTTTGCTAAAATAGGACAGTCCTTCCGTAGACGATCTTCTCTGATGGTCCCAATTCCACTATAAGAAATTTCTCGAAGATATTTCAATAGATATACATTGGTGAATAGATTGTCAAAATATATTCTGTATGGAGAATCTTGTTTGTCTTCAGGTAATTCATCCAAAAGCTTCACTAAGGGTGCCGCAGATTTTCCAAATAATTCCTCGTTGACAGAGGGTACACCCAAAGATTTACCTTGATAAACATCAAATGCTACCAAATAACCAGAAACAGTGTTGAGGCACCAGACTTTGAAACCAAACCTAATAGGTTTGCCTCGAATGTGCTGTTTGCAACCGTGACGGCCAAAATATTCAACCATGCTTTCATCGTATGAAAGGTTTTCCTCTGGTTGAAAGTGTTCTAAGCATTTCTCCTTGATTTTGTTTAGCATTGGTCTAAGTTTCCACATCTTGTCATTCATAACTAAGTTATTGTTATCAACACAATGTAGGGATCTTATGATTTGTTGAAATCTATTTCTTCTCATAGCATTAATTACAAAGTCTAGGCCCATGTCTGAATTTGAATCCCAGTAAAACCGTGTTCCTGGTAATGTATGGTATCCGGTTAGAATCAAAATGCCAAAAAAACACTTCAACTCATCTTTAGAAATATGTGGATTCTCGCCATTTTTTACTAAGGCATATCGTTCGGTTTCACAAACCAATATATCAAATAGCTCATCATCAAAGAAGAGTTCGAACAGCTCAGATGCTGAAAAATCTCGATATTTGGAGAAGTTGGAATTGGGAAATATTTTATTGCTTGGTTCTATGTCACCTTCTACCCAAGTTTTGATAACTGGCGTCTTTTTCTTGTTTGCAACTACCTCTGCACGCTTCTCAGAAATCAAATCTTGTATTATATTATCTTTGTTTATTCTTATCGAGGTCAAAGGTGTATTTACATGTAAGCCGACATCATAGATACCTTGATCTGTGCTATCATTAGTGGGTAAAGTCCCTGGAGGCACAATACGCTCGTCACTTCTACCTGCAGTTCTAAAGCCAGGAGCCACAGTATTAGAAGACAAATCCCGCATTTCTTGATCGGCACTGCTAAGTTCAGATGAAGGTCTAGGCGCAATGGTTTCATTAGGCCTAGTTGCAGGTAAACTACTTATGACGGTGTTGTCAGGCATTCGTATTTCAGCACTAGCCATTAGTTGCCTCCCCGAAAGATTGTCAAGTAGGCCACCTTCATCTTCTCCCGCTGAATCCTCGTCAGTAAGCACGGAAGGGTCAGGAGGTGCGATAAATAAATCAAAATTGTTAGGCATGTCTTCATCTTGACCAACGAGTAGCTCTACAGCCTCTTGCAATGTTAACCCTATCCTGAAATATAGAAAAGCAAGTGTTAACCACCAAACGTGTTATGTAAACGCTTGGTAGTATATTAGCCTAGTGTTGCCATTTGGCAACAGCAAACATTACAAGGGTATAGCACACGTGAAAATAAAAGTGGCTCAGGGAGGAATATGTTATTATGTTTTTACACTATTTAGTAGTAAATTTATCATATAAATAGAAATGAAAAGCAATAAATAAAATAGAAAATTACTTACTCAAACTGGTACGTCATCGTATTTTGTAACAAAATCACATACGAATGTTTCAGTGTGCACCACTAACAGGCAAACATAAACTATCTCCTAACAACGTCACTTCTCAACTCTCACATGTGTCAAGAAATAGTCAAGCAGGTTAGCCAACCCAAATCAACCCAAAACAAAAATTTACCCGCGATCAAATAAATAATGTTTTGTGTTGCCATATGGCAACGCTAGGCTAAAACGGGTTAAAACAATTTGATAATTATGGATTGTTCAGTTTATCAGTCAAACTTGTATAGATATGTGACTGTTTTGCTTTCATGAATAACAACAGGATTTAAAAATAATAATTACAAATTCCTCTACGCCTGACAATTTTCCGGTTAATTCGCCGTAAGACGGTACTACAATATCACTTTACACTTTATATTTCGGTTTATTTCAATCTTTTTTCAAAAGTACTATATAATAAAGTAAAATAACAATTTGAGTTTTCTAAAATGATAGTTTATAAAGTTATTTTCTGTTTAGATAAGTTTCTTTCTGTAACTGCGAAACTTTAAGCATAATCCATTTAGTATAACAACAATATATAACAATGCAGATTTAGGTGTAAAGAGGCGTTACTTTATTAAAATTAATCATACGTTTTTACGCGTATATAATAACCAAATATTGCTCAAGCTATATCAATCTAATCTGCCTACTGTACGTAATAACGAGGTCATCATGGCATTATACAATGTAATACAAGCAGATCCTCCAAATGTAATGCTCTAAAGTTGGTTACTTGTGTTTCATAAGAAATGTTAAACACCCAGGAATAAAACAAAATACTAAATTCATCAAAGTATTTATAAAAAATATTATAGTTTAATGTTTATTATTTGAAAAGTCTTAATAAAATTGGCTGGCATGGAAGTATTTGGAAATATCGCCTTCTATGATGAATTTAAACATTTAGACCAATAAATACACATTAATACATCTGTTTGAGTACTTAAAGGTTACGTTTTATTTGTTAAGGCTACATCTGACTTATTATTGCCACATTTTACATGCTAATGCTACTTGTTATTTGTTAAGATTTTACATTTTACTCGTTAAGGCTACATTTTACTCGTTATGGCTACAGTTGACTTATTAAGACAATATATATTTTACTTGGTGAGGTTACATTTAATTTGTTAAGGATTCAATTTAATTGATAAACTACGTTTTACTTGTTAAGGCAAAATTTGACTTCTTGCGCACATATTTTACTTGTTAAGGCTATATTTTACTAATTAAAGTTGCATGTTTTTGATACATTTTACTTGTTAAGGCTACATTTGACTTGCTATGCCAACATTATATTTGTTAAGGTTATATTTTACTTTTTATGTACATTTAACTTGCTACAGCTATATTTTACTTATCAAGGGTACATTTTTATTGTTAATGATACATTTTTATTGTTAATGCTACATTTTTATTGTTAATGCAAGATTTGATTTCTTGCGGATATATTTTACTTGTTAAGCCTACATTTTTTTGGTAAGGGTACATTTTACTTGTTAATGCTACCTTTTACTTGTAAGGGTACTTACATTTTACTTGTTATGCCAACATTATTCTTGTTAAGGCTATATTTTACTTTTTATGTACATTTTACTTGCGAAAGCTATATTTTAGTTGTGAAGGCTACATTTTAATTGTTAATGTTACATTTAATTGTAATTACTATATTTTACTTAATAAGGCTACATTTTACGTTTAAATTTTACTGATTACCAGTACATTTGACTTATTAAGGCTCCATTTTAATTGTTAAAGAATCGTTTTACTTGTGGAGATTTTATTTTTTAGGCTACATTTTACTTTTTAAGGCTACATTTTACTTGTTAAGGCTATATTTTACTTTTAAGGATATATTTTACTCCGTAAGGCTACATTTGACTTGTTAAGGCTATATTTTACTTGTTAAGGTTATATTTCATTTGTTATGGCTACGTTTTAACTGTTAAAGCTACATTTTTATTTGTCAAAGCTACATTTTACATTGTTACGTCTATAATTTACTTGTTAAGGCTACATTTTACATTGTTGAGGCTATATTTTACTTGTTAAGGCTACATTTTGCTATTAAGTCTACATTATTTTTGTTGAAGCTACATTTTACTAGTAAAGGTTACATTTCATCAACATGTGATTCAATTTTAACTACCGGCAGCATCCTAATCTATATAACTCAAATTCAACACTAAAGGTTACCATTTTAAATCTAATGTTATTCATTGTATAAAAGAAAAGAAAAATGAAGAAGAAAAATTTATAATATAATCTTAAAAACAGATCTTACTTTAAAATAAACTCATTATTCCCATTGAGATAATCCTATTTTAAAAGATTTTAAGAATTAGTCAAATAAATAAATTTTAATTCCTCCCTCCTACCATAAACGAATTATGTTATTAATTTAGTTCTAGTCAATAATTAAATATTTTTTCTGTTTCTTTAGGCCCTATAATAGTTGTTAACTGCTCCACTTTTCTTGTACAAACTCTATTAATACGTTTAAAACACAAAGGTACCACAATGGCAATATGCCTATTGTTTAAAATCCAAAAGGGATATATCAACTTAGTTATTTATTTTCTTGTTTTTTAATGTAGAAGAAGCTTTCGGCCATCATCGCCTTATAAAAAAAGAGCATACAATAAAAAAAACCCTAACTCTCGAATACTCTAATAAATAGTGTCAAGGTCTAAAGAGAACAAAAATTGGTGGAGACCAGATAGGAAAGATGTGAGACCCGAACACAAGACATCAGAAAATGTGTAGATCCAGCTAGGCTTCTCGGGTTTGTCACACTTGTACTCACTCACTATGAGTATAGTATCAGTTTTAAACAACATAACTTGTAAATGTTTTAAACGGAAATATAAGCACTACATTTGCACCTTTCTCGAACATAATAAACCTTATTGTATTATAAATTGCACTAATCCATAGTTTATTCCATTAGTTTTTGTAGGAATGTAATGTAGGGACAATTACATTTAGTTCTCTATGTAATTAATTTACATGCTCATTCCATTACATTCTTTCATTAAATAGATTTTTTAATTACTTGTCATTATTGACACTTTATATTTTTGAAATTGTGTGATGATCAAAAATATTGTTTATACATAAAAAAGTATTGTTTAAAAATCAATTTTTTAAAGGGAAAGTAAAGGAATTATTACAACTGCCTGCACCATCACAATTTACAAGATTCACATTCAACACTAAAGGATGCCATTTTAAAACTAATATAAAATTATCAATTCATTCTATAAACTAAACTGAAAAATAACAATAATAATAAATCACAATATAAACTTTAAAATAACTTTAAATAGACATCTTACTCAGTTCATAGCTTCCCATTGAGAACAATCATATTCTTAAATTTTTTTAGAATTAAGAAAAATTCTAATATTGTACCCCTTCCCCTTAAATATGCACCCTCCACTCTCCAACATATTAAACCATACTGTATTCTAGATTACACTAATGCATAATAAATTTGTTATATTAATTTTTGTCGATACATATAAAATAAATTTTTTAAAGCTCAAAATCATTTAGTTCCCATTTTAATTTATTTAAATGCTGTACAATTTTATTCCTTCATCCAATAAGATTACTAAATACTGATATTTTTGACCAGTTTTATTTAAAAAAAATCAAAGGTGTTTAAAGAAAAGAGATTTTTTGAAGCATCCTAAATTTATATGACTTACATCCAACATTGAAAGATGACAATTGATATAATAACTACTAAATATTGACCCCCTCCTCAACAGTTCAAACTTATTGTATTCTAGATTGCATAATACAATTATTTCATTAGTTTTGGTGCGCACAGATAATAAAGTATAATTTAAACACAATTTAATTTAAATTCTCGTTTCAGTATCATTTTATTATCCAGTAATATTCCAAAATACTTAATATTAATGACAAGCTTTATATTTAACACAAACAACAAAATTATTATTGTTTGGGCCCATTATAAATGAATAAGTTTTTTTTTTACAAATTAAGTTTTTAAAATAAAGAAAAAAGAGAAGTCATCAGCATCATAATTTATATGATTCAAATCCAATACTTAAACATGCCATTTTAAATTAATTTAAAATTTTATACATTCAGTACAAAAGAAAATGGGAAAGAAGAAGAAAAAGAAAATCACAATATATACTTTAAAACCTTAAATACACATCTTACTTTAAAATCAATTCATAGGTTACCATTGAAAACAATTATAATTTTAATTTTTTTGAGAATTAAGACAAATTCTTACATTTTACCCCCTCCTACTATTGAAAACGAATTAAAAAAATATCGAATTCTGTAATATCATTTTAGTCAATAAACAAACTATGTTTCTGCTTGAATAAGATTGTTTTCTATGCAAATTATTTTTTGTAAAGTTTTATTAATAATTTAAAACATTATCTCAGTGTTCAGTACTCATCAGTTTTAGACTTAAATTACATATTTCAAACCGTAATAGTTGGTTAAATAATCACTAAATATGGACCCCTCCTCAACAATTGAAACCAGATTATATTCTAGATTGGATAATAAAATTGTTTCATTAGTTTTAGTGGGTTCAAAGATTAAAGAAAATATAATTTAGGCACAATTTAAATTAAATTTCTTTTGAAATGAATTTAAACGCTCATTCAGTATCATTCTATCATCCAATACGATATCCAGATACTTAAAATTATTGAAAAGTTTTATTTTTAACACAAACAACAAAATTATTGTTTTAGCGCTTTATAAATAAACAAGTTTTATTTTTTACAATTTAAGTTTTTAAAGTAAAGAAAAGAGATGTCATCAGCATCATAATTTTTATGATTCGAATCCAATACTTAAAAAAAAGCCTTTCTAAATTAATTTAAAATTATACTATCAGTATAAAAGAAGAAGATTTGGTTTTAGTCTATTATCAGGTTATTTTTCTGCTTTAATCTTTTCGTTTCTATGAAAATTATTTTTTGAAATTTTAAACACTTTAAAAAATTACCTCATTGTCAGTACTCATCATTTTTAGAGATAAACTACATTTTTAACAGTAATAAATTGGGATTAATAGCTATTAAATACTAATCCCTCCCCAACATAACAAACCATATTGTATTGCAGATTCAATAATAAAATTGTTTCATTAGTTTTGGTGGTCACAGAGATCAAAAGAAGAATTTCATTTAGTTCTCTGCAATTTATTTACATGCTCCTTCAATTTCCACCCAATAAAATTAATAAATACTTGATATTATTTTGTTTTTAACAAAAATATTAGAACACAATATAAATAGTCTTTTAATACTATGGTTAAAATGTTTTTAATAAGTTTCCTTCTTCTTGTTGAAATTAGTCATTAAAGTTATTTGATAATGAAGGATTGTTCATATTATTAATATGGTTTAATTAGATATTTGCCGTATATAAAAACTAATATACGAAGTTTCGCAAATATAAATCAACTCTTGTTATTAAGTTTAAAACTTCAAAGAATAAAAGAGAAAAACATAGTCTAGTTTTTCTTTCTCTTGTATGTTAAAAGTTACTTGCGAAACAAAGTTTTTAGTTTTTATATACAGAAAATAATGGCAAATATCCGATTAAACCATAACTAATAAAGGCTAAATATTTATACAAAACTAACCTGATATTTTTTTATTCGGAGCTATATCGTCCGACAGAATTCTATCAACACCAAATTTTAACGACCTAGAACTCGGTGCTTCATTACTGGGTGGCCGTTGTATATACACTGTGGGGGATTTCAACCCCAAATCTTCACTCACCACTTCAGCACACCTTAAATTGTTCTCAAAACTATAAGTCCTTTGCGGTTTTGGAATCCTAACGAAGGCGGGTTCCGAAACAAGTCGTGTTGCTGTTAAATTAACAATATTGGGCGATCCCATGATGAACACCATTAAAATACGATCACTGAGTCACAATCACGGATTTCACTTTCACAGTCATGTGATCAGTACCAGAGTTCCAACTGATCTGATCTCGCGTAACTATCCTCTTGTTTTGGTTCAGTCGCGAAGGGGGCGTGGTTAATACTCTTAAGAAACCAATGGAAATCATCACTTATGTCGTTCTAATTGATAAAGGCGTGGCTTAGAACGATTATAGCTATATATAGCTTACTAGCAGTAATAAAGTAAACTAGTATGTAAATTGACTTTCTATACTGATTATATTTTACACACAACTTATGATCACAGAAAGTTGATACTATCGAACAGTAGTGTTATTCCTTTCTGATTAAAGACTGATAGTTTTATTTTATTTTTTTACTTGACTGATAATTTATTTCTTTGACAACTTTGTTCAGGAGTATTGGTTTTCACAAGTTCTAATAAGGATATGTTGTTGCAAGGATAAAGTCTGTGTTAATGAGGTTATGCTTTGTTGATGATTATTAATGGTTTTTCTTTGTTGATTGCTTTTTTTACCGTACTTTTTATAAATTGAATTCGGGTATTGATAACAGAAAAAACAATGAAAATAGAAGAAAATAACGGTGCAATAATAACGCCTGACTTTCTTACTTATCCATATACTTTTAAAATAAAAATAGAACTTCTAAAATAAAAATATAACTTCTAACATTAAAATAATATTCTGCAAGTTTTCACCAAGATTTTCCTTTATTGCTGTAATGTATTTCATATGAAATCAAAATTGCTATAGAAGAAGAGTTCCACTATATTTATAATGTTGTGTATTAGAAAAAAAAACGAAATATGTATATTTCGATAATGTATATAAATATGCCTCTCGTTCATTGATATCAATTTTTCAAGAAGACAGTCGGATTTATTTGAATTTATTGTGATAATTATTCCAAAAAAATTCTTGCAATTCGATATACTTCTTTGGATGTTTTAATCAAAACACATTTAATCAAAAATTGAACAAAATTGGTCATTCCGATTTTTGTTTTTACATACGTATATCTCTCAAACCAGTATTTTTGGAAATAATCCAATACACATGTTTTGTTTGTAGCTTTAGAAATTTTAACAAAATTTGATCAAAATTGGTCGAGCTGATTTTGAGAAAGGTGAAATAGATCTTTTACGTTAAGGTTTTAAATTTTCTGTTACTAACTATGTTAACAAATCAATTGAGGAAATATTGATGAACATTGAAAAAAGCATACAATACTTAAAACATTCTGGCAAAAGCAGCATTAGGAACGCCTGTGAAATTAAAGTACAGTAAAATTTTAATTTTAATAATAATACTAAGAACAATAATTTTGCTTTTGCGAAAAAAGATTTGGATCCAATTAAAGGTCTGAGAAAAGAAATGGTAATCCTGGCTGCGACAGATTATTTTAGTAGAATAACAGAAATGTTAGAAGGACCTTATAAGAAGTCATTAAAGAATTCCTTGAACAAATACATTAATGTAGGCTAAGAAAAGATGTGGTTAAAATTGTAGTTTAGTTATTCCTATAAAAGGAATTTTCAAAGCTACATTTCCAATCGAGTATTGCCGAGATTGTATTGTTTACCTTAAAATACACAAAGAAGATAAATCGATGAGACCCATTGTTTTGGGAGTTAACTCACTGCCATAAGTTCTTTTGAAATGGTTAGCATCGGAGTTTATATCATTAAAACACACATTCGAATTTTTCAATTAAAATTAACTTACAATTTACGGAAAAAATTAATGATGTGAAACTCTAATATGAGGAATATACGAGAGAATTTCTGACAAGAATTAATGTAGAACCTCAGAAAATTGATGAATATGTAAAATTAACAGAAGTTTGCATGAAAAAAATATTAAAAAATTAACAAAGGTATTTTCAACAGCTTGATGGTACAGCTATGGGAAAAGCTGATTTTTTTTCGTGAGCAAATTTGAGGAAGAGTTGAAAAATAATCTCAAGTACTTTCTTAGAATATGGTTGAGGTATGTGGATGACTAATTCGCCAATTTTTATCCCAACCAATGTAGTATGGAGGAATTTCTATATCAAATTATTAGTAAACACAGTTCTATCAAATTCATTATAGGACTACATTTCTTCGAGATATCTCAGAAACCAGTTTATCGGAAGATGGCAATCGATACATTTTGTTTGGATCCTTAGATTCTAAATTGAAACAAAATTTTATCAAAATCGGTCCAGCCGATTTTAAGTAAATCGTATTTTTTCTTATCGCTAAAATTTTGAGTTATCAAAACAATGTCCAAGATATGGCAAAAATACCCATACAATCCAAATCTGATTAAAATTGGACCATGCGTTTGGGCTGTAGAGACAGACAGATATTTTTGCAAAAGTTACTTTTTTGGGCTTAGAGAGCTTTTAAACGGATATATTTGCGAAACTAAACTTAGATTTTTAGACACATCACATCACCTTATGTATAAATGAGTAAAATGAAAGGAAACAGATTTTCCAACGTAAAATCTTTATTTGTGGAAGAGAACGTTTCAACGACTGCGCTATCATCTTCAGTTGTTAAAAGATCACGAAACGTTCAATGGTTTTACGTAGAAAATTCCCAGATTTCTTTCATTTGATGATTACGGTTTCCACAAGTGTTTCTCGTTTCAAAAAATTAAACATATACTCAAAAATTAACTTTGTAAATTTACATTAACATATTTTTAATAAATTATTAATTAGCCTATATAAAGAGTGTTTCCAAACTACGTTAAAAAACTTCAGAATGTGGTTTCTTGGGTTAAAATAAGCAAAACGTTGCTATGAATACACGACCTAAAATGTTTAGTTATCCAACTCTCCGCCATTTTGTGTTTCTTTTTTTTTCCGTTCTGGGCTGTGAAAGCCTCCTTCAGAGGCCTCACCGGCGTCGACCTGCAGAAGTAAATTGGATACCAAGTCCAAATTAGGTACACATATTTTTAATCTACCAAAATTATTGTACCAAAAATCAGTACTTCGTTTTGAATGTTTTCAAAATGGCGATGGTTTAAATCTTTTAGTAAAGTTAATGGTTTTTGTAATACCATTAAGTAAAAAGTTTTAAGCCGTCGTCATTTTAAAATCTTACAAAACCAAATCCTGGTTTTTTTACATTGAAAAAAAATATATTTGCAAAATTTGGACACGTATTTAATTATTTCCAAAAATATACAGTTTTGATAAAAAAACACAAAACAGACGGAAACTAGGGATTTTAGGACATACAGTGTACGTTCATTAAAACACAATTATCTATGTTTTGGGGTAACACAAGTAGGTTCTATTTTTTTTACAAGATTGACGTATTGTATTTATTGTTAGTCGATTTAAATGGCTATGAGAGAATCATAGACTGGAGTGAGGTTTATAAATCAATTTTAGAAACTATAAAGTATAATTCAAAAAGCCAATAAGCATTGGAGGTGTCAAAACATGTAACAATTATTATCACAATTTGTGATGAGATAAGAGCGTGGAAACTCAGATACATTTATTTGTAAAAACTCTCTTAGTATTTATTTTCTGAAATTCTAAACGTTTATTTGTTATTATTAAGTATTTATTTAGTTTAGTTGTTAAGTGGATAAATGTTTCGTAACTAGATACAATATCAGTTACTAATCCGTATTAAATACTCGAATTTTTATTAGGAACCTATTAAATTGTGTGATTTGGATTCTTGTTATACCGGGTATTAATCGAAGAGACAGCTATTTTTAATTAAAATGCCAGACATATGAAACATTCTACAAACTTGAGACTCCAGTTATGTTACATAGGTAACTAAAAAAAGTACCCTAGAGTTTTTTTATGGTAAATCAAAACAAAATGCCGGAAAAAAAGAACATTAATCTACTGGATCCTCCCTCAATGTAATGTAATTAAAATGTGCATTGCCATCTGTTGAATTTCGATCAGCTGTTGTTTTGTTAACACACAACAATGAAACAAAATCATTGAATAATCATATCTAACTTCAAAATAATGAATTTTTCAATTGAACAAAAAGTGAAATGTTGTTCTTGCTTTTGAAAAATAAATATAAAGAGTTTTTTTTTTTTTTTTAAGAATTCACCAAAATGTGGTTCCACCATCGAGAAATTAAATTCATAAATGGAAAACAAAACAAAGAAATACAATAGATTATCTAACACAGAAAATGAAGACCTTGAAAGTGTTACTTTACTGAAATCTTCAAACAGGCTTAATTCACCTAGAAAAGTTTCATCTGCTACTGGGATAGCAAAGTCGTCAGGTATGTCTAGAAAAACAAAATCAATTTTTATAAAAGACATTTAGTTCACGGACTGCTGGAAGTTGACCCGGACAGACGAGTGGAATTTTGTTAGAAGGTAATTGAAAAGCTTGAGTGGTATGAAAGAATTGTAATCTCAGATGAAGCTACATTAGTAAACAAACATAATTGTAATTATTATAACACACAAAATCCACATATCTTACACGAAGAGGGCTTCAAATCAAAGGATACAACTGTTTGTGCTGCCGTCACCAATGCTGGTGTTTTATCGTATGACATATCCCATCAGACAATGACTGGAGAGAGATACGCATCAATATTAACTGACATAGTTCCTCATCTTACTCAGCCGGAGATGAGGGACGTTTCCAACAAGATGGAGCTCCTCCCCATTATGCTAATGTGGCAAAATCACTTTTAGGTTGAGATCTTTCCAACCGTTGGATAGGTGGTGGCAGCAACTTCAAGGCCTCCAAGATTCCCAGACTTGACTGTTCGCGAAATTTTCCTCTGGGTTTTTTGAAAAAGTTTATTTTCACCCTATAGGAACAAGTAATGAATTAATGAGGCTGACTGAAGTGGAATTACTGTTGATACCTCGGTAATTTTTCAAAAGCGTTTATGACTCTTTTTTGTTTCTATGCTATCAGTGATTAGCTATTGATGACATCAATTCGAATAATGGTCAAATTTGGATCATAAATAATTACTGTTATTTTTCATTACTTAAGTTTTACAGATTTTCATTTATCTTAAATCAACAATTTGTAATAGTTATGTAAATAAAATCATTTTGATGAAAACTTATTATTATTTTGTTATTCCGCCATTTTGTTTTGATTGACCGTAATAAAATGAAACCCGATGGTACTTTTTTTAGATATTTATGTAACATAACCGTAAAGCGTCAAGTTTGTAGAGTGTTACATATGTCCGGTATAATAAACACAAAATATCTACCTATTCCTGGGATAGGCCTATTCCGTATTTAAAACCTATATTATATCAAAATGGTTGTTTGAAACTGGTAGGCTGAGAGTGTTGTGTCCTGCTGTTGGTGAGGTGTTCCTTCCACAGTCGGGTCTTTATTGGTTGTCTTTATTTTATTTCTTTCTTTATGTTTGCATCAGAAAGTTAATGAATATGATTTTTTTAAAATCACGGTTTATACCCACACACAAGTTTTCCTCACGTGGTTTCGATTATTGTATTGTTTTTATTATTTTGTTTGTATAACAACGGTGGTTGAAGGGTTGGATAAAACCCCTCGATACACTAATAATATTTAACTACAAGGCCCACGATAACAAACTTACATTTAGAGGATCTTCTTGTATTAGTTAGGATCGGGTAAGTACCATGATGGTACCCATGAATTTGTTTTATAAGGTCATTATGATCGAGACATTTGTCGCCTTAAAATAACAACAACAAAATAATGGGGATAAGTTAAATTTTCGTTTGAAAATCACGGTTTGCTTATAGCCTAGTTATGACACGAGTGTCTTCTCAAATACATCTTTTTTGTCTTTGACAGGAAATTCTTTTGAAATTCTTTCAATAAAATGCTTTGTCAATAAATATTAATAATAATAATTGATGCTGAATTACTCTAATCGGATCGATGCACATTCCATTGTGCCAGTGTTTCCTTAAGGGATCGTTATAGATACAAATTTCTAAATTTCAAAATCGCCAAAGACGGGGAATATAACTAAAAAGACTTGAGACTAAAGCCGTATTGCTTCGTGTGTCTATGCCAACGGGAACTTAAATAATTGTTTATAAACATTTGATCCGCCCTCCATATGGTGAAATGTACACAACCAACAACCAAATACTGACTGGGGGGGGGGGGTAATGGATGTTCTTGGGAAACGTATCATAAGTTAAAGCCAATATTTTGTATCGGGGTATTTTTTATTCCAGCATATCCAACTATTTAATTTAAATAATTAATATTATAAATTTACAATATTCAGCAAATAATTAACTATTCAATAATCAAAATAAAACTTGAACAGCATCACAAATAATACGTTTATTAAATCAAACGCGTTTCAACGACAACGTTACCATCTTCAGTGAAACGTATTTGTAAAAAATTGTGTACGAGTTTTATTTTAATTTTAAAACACAATAAAGTTCAACGATTATTTATAATCTATTAATTAACAATTAATTAAATAATCATCAACTGTATAAAAACACTATATAATGTAATATCTACATTTATTTTTTCTTGTTGTTTAAAGGAAAAACCTCTCGGTCTTCAACACTTTACAAAAAATGGAAAAATTACATAAAATAAAGACTCCTAGCCAGGGTGTATAAATATTTAATAGCGCCAGGGTCGGAAGAGAACAAGAGTTGGTCAAGAGAGGTAATGTGACAAAAAGAGGGATGGATCCCATGAATAGATGAAAAAAGGTGTAGATCCAGCTAGAATCGCTCAGAATTGCATAATCGGCACTCACTAATGAGCCCCTGAGGGATACAAGTAGAAAAATAGGAATACAAATTTCAGTCCAGTAAAAATAACGAAAAAATTTTCTAAATAAGGAAAAAAGTTTGCGAGTCAAAAAGTTATGAGATGTTGGTTTAAAATACATTCTTAAAAAAAAATTGAGTTTTGAGTTTTTGAAAAATCGCTTTTTAAGGAGAAGGTGTGAAAGGATTATCTCTTACCGTATGAATTTCCCCCAAAAAAAACAACCAATTATAAACAACTTTTAAATAACATAAAATTTCCTACATTTTTTTAAAAAAAATATTTGTCGTGTAATGGCGGCGCTGAAATCAACCGGTTTTGCGCAGGCGTATTTAAACGTTTTAATTGTTCATAACTCAAGAACTATTCGTTGTATCGAAAACCATACCAGTATTGTATTTTCTTATGGGACTTTTAAAGACATTGCAACTTAGGCTAGGCTATGAAATTAGGGCCAGGCTCAAACTAGCTTCGTAGATGTACATTACCGGCAATGTGTTAAATCATGCATTGTATACAATATCTAGGCATTATATAAATTGCATAAAGTTGGCAGGCAAAGTATGAAATCAAACTGTCGAGTGATTCAATACAATGTTGAATCCCCTGCACTTCAGGCAGAGTTTGAAATTCCGATTTTACTGGCTTTCAGGTTAAGTTAGGTTATGTTGGGTTCAGTAAATATTTAATTACATACGTTTCATATTTTCTTCATTTTTTATTGTAAATAAATAATTTTTGGAACAAAGCTGTTCATTTAATACTTTACGTGAATAACCGTAGTGATTTTACAAAATACCTAGGCAAAGTGAGTAAAGATGTAACAAAAATACTTTATTTCATACTTTGGAAAAAAGTTAAACAATGTATAGAACGCCTAGGTATTCTACAGAATGCCTGGATTTTATACATTTCCCGGTAACATATATAAGTCTTTACTCACTACGCTCGTGTCATTGTCTAAGCTCTGGAGGGCCTAGAAGGTCTACATGTGTGAAGAACCTCCACTCGCTACGCTCATGTTGGTAATTTGATCCTGCCGAATCTCTAAACTATACGAAAATCACATTTTTTCCTGAGGTTAGGTTTCGAAATTACAATTTTGACAATAAAGTCGCTCTTTGTCATTTTAGAGCGGTTGGGTTGGTACTATTGAAATCTCCAAATTTGTATGTAATTTAGTGTATTATAAGTTGAGTAACAGAGGATATATGAACAAAATACTGTTTAAATAAGCTGGATTTACACATGTTTAAATAGATTTATCTGAATATCAAAAAGGTTATATATATAAGCACACTACAGTGCCTTATATCAAAGTCTGGTATCGTACTTACTTATAGATGACAACAATGACGGTTGGACGGCATGTTGAAATTCACTTTGTCGTTTTTCTGAGACCAAGAAACGTGAAGACAGAAAACGGATGTCACCATTCTCGTTTATATACTTCGTTTACTGTGTAAATGAAACTATCAACAAATTTCACGAGAGGTTAGTAAGAGGGCTTTATCTACATCCGCTATTTCAATAAATAACCACTAAATATGTCAAACATCAGACATAATTAGATTTCTTCATTTTTTACGAATTATACTTCAAAACCAAAATCTCGTGGTTGATGGTATTAAAATCAAGTTTCCAAACAACACAATACAGACCGGAAATTTTATGGAATAACTTTACCAATTTGAGTAAATGTAAAATCATAAAATATGGGAAAAAATATTTGACGCGAAGACAAAAACATAAACAGAACCTCGAGTAATATTCTATTTTACAGGCTTTTAAACTGTCATATATAAATGTCTAAATGCTTGACCCCTGAACTTTCTTTTAACCTTATCACTGCGAGTATTCAAAAACGAATAAAACAATTTTACCACTTCAACAGAATGTCTACAAAATGTCCTCTTTGTTTACGATCCTACTTGTTCTTAACTCACTTCAACAGAATCCAAAATTGTTATTAATTGTCCAAGTCGGTATTTGTGGGAGATTTAATTGCGTATAAATTTTGTGCAATGTCGTTGCTTTAAGTCAGGTGACATTTACCTCCGTATAACTTGTTTATTGTTCAAATACTTTTATACTTTTTCTCACATATACGTAGCATATATATATTTTTGTGATTGTTAAAAGAAATATTAAATTATTGAGTTTCTCTTGAAAATGTCAATTTAAATGGCCAGTGATTAAAAAAAGTTTTACTTTTGCACATACAAAGTAGGGTAAGTTTGGCAATACAAAAAATCTTTACACCTTAGGAAACCAAAAAGTGATTTTCCAAATGCCGTCCGTCCGTCGTCGTTGTCGTCTCTAACGTAGCATAATAGTGGCTTTAAAAATTAAGATCGGGACATGAAATTTAGTATAGAGGACTATTGTGTTCTCATATAGAAATTCAAAAAAAATCTAATTGAAAATGGACCCATTTTTAACTTTTTTGTTTATATATATCGTATTCTTTTACACTAAATTAGATACAAATTCACAGATTTTAAGTCTGCATGTAATGGTACCAACCCTACGAAGACAAAATAGTGAAGTTATTGTTAAAAATGTTATTATGAACTCCGAACTTACAAAAAAATGTGATGTTCGTATATTTACAAGATCCGGCAGGCACCGACACGAGCGCAGCGAGTGGAGATTCTTTTAAATAATTTATAGTTTTGAAGCTCGCTTAGGTTGTGTAAGGATTCGAGGGAATAGAGTTGAGACGTTTTAATGTACAAGGTTAACAGAAAGTTTGGATTATAATTTTTATATCGGCTCCTAGATGACACCGAAGGTTGAAAAAACGCCGTTTGAAAGTTCTGGTCTAGGACTAATTACAGGGTGTTCCAAAACTATATATACAGAGTGTTCCAAAATTTATAAAATGTAATTTCGAAACCTAACCTTCCAAGAAAATGTTACATTCGTAGATCCGGCAGAGCCGAGGTACTGACGAGCGAAGCACGTAGAGATTCCACGACGTATGTAAAATTTCGAGGCATACAAGGGCCGAGATACTAACACGAGCTAAGCGAATGGAGACTTTTTAATATAAAGGGTTTGGTAAAAGTCCAGTATATACATTGCAATATCTCAGCTTCTAATTGGAGTAGGAAGGTTGTAGACACATCAGTGAAAAACTATTTTTTGGGGCTATCTATAGGATGTGCCGTAATTCAGGTTCCATATATATAGGATGTTCCGAAGAATTATAAAACTTATTTTTATCTTAATTATTTTTTATGTAAGTTCATGAATAAGTAAATATTGAGCTTGACTTGTGAGATAATATTATGTAGAATGTTTACATTTGCTAAATATACACAATTACGAGGTTCAAAAAACCTGTGTAACAACTGTGTTAAACAGACTTACCCTAATTGGGTAAGACCACTTGGTCTAATAATACGATTTAACATTTCCTACAAGGTCCAAGAAACCAACATTTGTGCTTTACATTTAGATCTGTTTTTATTAAATTATAAGATAGGACTGGGTAAGTTCCATCATGTTGTTTCACTTTTGGCTTTGGCATATTGGGTTTGGCTATAAATCTTCATATTTTACAAAAAAATGTCATTTTAAAAAGTTTTAAACGATGCATGTATTTTATCTTTCAAAGACGAAATTACATAATTTAAAGATACTGCATTTTAGATCGTTGTTAGTTAAATTGTTTTGAGAACTTCAAATGTTTTACTAAATATTTGCATGTCTCTCTTACATAGGTGCAAACATCTATGGGTCTTAATCTTCTGCACTACTCTTCAAGCCCCTGTGCTTCTCTAAACCAATTTTCACGTATCCTAATTTTTCTTTACTTGAGCTTCTTCACACAGATTGTGTTATTAATTTTTAATTTTCACAAAATTTTAACGAATTCTGACTATCCGAACTTTAACGATAACGCGTCCAAATCAGTAATTTTTAGAAGATGACGTCTAATTAGTGTTGTTTGGATCCATGGTCGTTAAATTCTAATAAAACATGTTCAACATTATTAGAGGCGATTTTGAGAAAATCATCATTTTGAATTTTGCTCATGGCGGTAGCAGTAAATTTTGAGTGATCGAAAAACTCAATTAGATATGATCAAAATTTCATCAAAATTGGTCCACTCGTTTTGTCGCGGGAGAGCATAGAACCCGACATACAGTCAGATGACTGGCAGAGATTAATTAGGGCTTAGAGGACTTCAAAAATATATCTCTAGAAAATCTATAAAGATTTTTTACCCATCACATATTTTCTTCTGTACTACCTTTAACATACATGAATGATGTAGACTAGTTTTTCTTTTAAGCCAAAAAACCACACGGTTATTATAGCCATATTAAAAGGGAAGAAAAGGAAAAAAATATATATGTAGCTCTCCTATAGTGTCAAAATTGGAAGAAAAGAAGTTGCTCAAGAGAGACCTGATAGAAAAGCTGAAAGATAGAGAGATCTAACCCAAGACTACGTGAAGGATCCAAATAGGATGCTTCGTAATTCCCAAGCCCGTACTCACTACAAGTGAGGCCCCGAGGGTCGAAGGAAGTAAAAATCGGGAACATAAAAAGGTTTTGTTATCTAAGTGACGTATCTAATTCGAAACCTTTTATTAAGTATAACTGCAATTTTATATAAAAATAATTACAGACTAAGATGAAATTTGATAATAATATAACACAAAAAATAACAGATAAGGCAATGATGAACAAGCGTTCAACATAAAAAAAATAATTAAAACACCAGCTTTAAAGAACACAAATATTGTGAGTTTCATAAGACTAATTCTAAGAAAAAGAAATAATTAAAAAAATAATAAACACTAATAATAACAATAACAATGTAATAAAACTAATTAATGCAAGATGTTTACTTTCTACTAAAAAAAGAGAAGAAGGATTATAAAATTTAAATATATAAGAAAAAAAGTAATTTATTTAAAAAAAAAATCTCTATTCAAGAATAATATAAATTGGAATTAATAAATTGAGAAAAACAATAGAAAAAAATATTTTATACAAAATATTAAAATTTATATGCTTTTGTGGTAAATAATAATAGAAAATATACTTATGTTTGCAAAAACGGTGGAGTTAAACCATATTTTATTAAAGGAAATGTAAAAAAAAATATTTCATATCACCAAAGATATAGATATTTTAAACAAAGAAGGATTTGTCTTAATTCCAAACAACTATTAGAAAAAAAATATTATCAAACAGATAAACTATTGATAGAAATTAAATGCAATGGAACAGATAATTTTAATGGTCTTTTCTATAAAAAATACATTTAGAGATTTTAATTAAAGAAAATTTAGAATACAGAATTAAGAAAAAAAAAGAAATATAAATATGGGAGATATATTGGATATATACAAATAAAATAATATAAAACATTAGAGGAATAAAATAATGAAAAACATTCGTAACTTTTCTCAAAAATATGGAAGGAAAGAACGATACATATAAAAATTTGAAATTATAGCAGACAGCTATTGTTCAAATTATTGGTTGGAAAGGGAAATCAAAGATAAACAAATAATTAAAATTCGTATTATATAGGGTGTCCCGTAAGTAAGCTGCCAAACTTTAGAAAATGATTTTATGGGTTAGGATAAAGAAAAAATTAAAACTAAAATATTCCCTGAAAATATCTAGTTTTTCATATATACCAAAACCACAATAAAACTCAAAAAATTATAGCTTAGGAAATAGAAAATCTATTGAGATTTAGTATACGAATTTTGTATGTTAGGTTTTTATAAGGGTACCGAAAATAATGATTTAATTTTGTATGTTTTCAAAATCGCAGCCGTGTAAAAAATATTTATTATTGAATATCTCGAAAACCATTAACTTTGGAAGAAATTCACAAGAGACAAAAAATGTCCTTTTTTAACGAGAAACAAATTATTTTTGTAATTTTTCTGTAAGATAAAGTATAACCGAGTTATGGACAAAAAACAAGAAACTAATATTTTCTTGGTAGTTGTCTACAACATTCAAGATTGATATAGAACCAAAATAATTTTTAATACTTATATTTTAAATTTTAAAACTCATTTCTCTGAATAGCATACAAATTTAAATGTGACCATTAATATTTCAAAATGGCGCTTATTAAATTTTTTCGTTATAAAGATCTTGTGCATTTACAAAAATAAAACAAATGTAAATAATTGTATTTATTAAACAAATTACTGACACTTCAAACTTTATTGTCTCGGAAATTAAATTTAAAACAAACACGTTTTGGAGTGAGGATGAGGTTTGGTCTCAAATTTATAAATAGTTTAATAAAAGCTTAAATTTGAACGAAATTTAAATTACAGGGTCTTTCAAAAGTAAGTTATAACTTTAATGGATCATAGTTTATATGTTTTTTACCATAGATCAAAATAAAGTACTGTAAATAAATTCACAAGCGTAAAGGACCTATAGGCCTAATTCACAAGCGTGTCCGTCTATAAGTCACAACCCGTCTACACAGACAAGACGGTAAATCATATATATTTCAAACTTTTCGTTTATATTCTGTGTATTGTCCTACATATAAAAAAAATATAGCGGTAATATAAAATGGTTTAGGGGGTAGTTGAGGGGCAAAAACTACCAAATTGATTTTTTTTTAAAAGTATTATCTGTGGAGTATCAAGTAAAACTAGAAGTTATTCTGATTACGAATATGTAAGTTTATTTGACTAAAAACTTACGTTGACGATAGGCCAAATTTAAAGCGTCACCCCCCCCCCCCTAACGTAAACACGGTGTGCCATACTAATCAGAAAAAAATAATACTATTTCGTTTTGAAATTTAATTGCAGTACGAAATATTATATTATATTTCTGTATGATGAATACAACTTAGTTTAACCACGCAATGAGAAATACGTAGCGTACAACTTTTAAAAGCAGTTTTTGTGAGATGTAAGAAAAACAATTCAATATTCATTAAAACATGGATTGAACTGGAAAGAACATGTCAAAAAGAAAAAGGTTGAATTAAACATGCAATTTAGGAAAATGAACGGGTTAATAGGGAAAAACTCAGATTTAGACTTACACAACAAACTGCTTCTATACAAGCAAATACTGAAGCCAGTATGGACCTATGGAATCCAGCTGTGGGGCTGTACAAAAAAACAGATATAAAAGTAATTCAAACTTTCCAGAACAAAGTCCTGCGAAGTATTGTAAAGGCTCCGTGGTTCGTTCGCAATGACAGTCTCCATAGTGACCTTAGGATAAACACTGTCTCAGAGGAAATCAAAAGATTTGCAGAGAAACACAAGCAAAGACTTCTACAGTACGAGAAAAAGGAAATAGCTTGCTTGTTAGACAACTCTGGCGAGACCCGTCGCTTGAAAAGGACGAAGCCTTTAGAACTTTGCAACGAGAAAGTGTAACAAATCACACATGAACTGAGTTCATCAGGTGTCCATCGGTGGGTGTAACTTCAATAAACAGTGACATTAGTATTACATGTATATTGCTAGATAGGCTCTATTGCCTAGTTGTAATTCTGTAATAAAAAATCATTAAAAACGAATTGCATTTTCGAATTGCATCTCTTTAATAGATTTCTCTTAAAAATTTCACATGGGTGTCTGTACAGTTAAAAGAAATCGACTTTATAAAAGTAACTCTCCCTACGGACCCTAAGTAGTGTGTTTTTAGCACACGCTTGGCCCTTTTATTTATTGTTTTGTTAACATTAGTTTTTACTTGATCACTTAAGTTGTATAGAGAAAGTTATATGATACGAAAAAAACAGAAGTTAAAATATCCGTTGATGTCTGTCGTCTGTAAAGTGCTCTACACTCTAATGGACCAATTTTTAACAAATTTTGTATGTAGACAGATTTTGGTAATATTTCTGATAATTTTTTATTTTTCGATAAGTAAAAATTTGGGGGTAAACAACTTTTCCATCTTGAATATTGGTCTCTGTTGTTAAATCAACAATTTCACAAACATTAAGAAATTACGTCTTTATAAGTTCCATACTCTAAAAGTTTTATCAATTCTTCTGAAAATGTTGGCTGTAAATACACAAACTGTATAGATTTAAATTTAAAAAATAATAAAAAATCGGAATTCATTTTACACAATATACAACTCAATGAAGAATTAGCGAAAACGATGTGGAAATCACTGGAGTTTGGGTTAACGAGACTATAAATCGTCCTTCGATTTTTTTTAGTCTTAAATCTGAAATGAAAAGTTATCAAGTTTTTTTTTAAATTTTAAATATCATTTATAAACTACAAAAAAACAAAACATAAAACACGAACATCGCATCCAAAACGAAATAAATCTAAACTGAATAAAAAAACAAAAGTTGTGCAAAAGCTCAGTTTAACGTGGCGTGTAATGTCCACTGCAATACATCAGAGTTTAATTTGTATCACCGTCCCCTTTTAATTCTATTAGGTTATGTTATTAAATAAACGATACTGTAGATATTACATTGCTACCAATAAAGTAACAGAGAAATTATTATGACAACCATTTCAATAATTCATAAAAACCTTTTACCCGCGACAAAAGCTCAGCTCGAATTAAACAGGCTGAGAAATAACAGCTTGCAAAATACAAAACGATTATTTTCCAATTCAATTCATACAAATAACCAACGCAACCGGCCAATTAATAAATCAATTACAATATGTTTTCTTAAAACGGTCATAAATTAACACCCATAAGGATTGGAACTGGCAGGGTACACTATAAATAACATTATTATAGCCGACACGACCCCCCGTAGTCAGAAAGTTATTGCTCGAATAATCTCCAGCATAGGCGTCAATATTATAAACAGCACACTTTTATAAACGCTATAGTCTTTAAGCACGGCAATAGTGTAATAATAACAATAACACGGTCTTAGTGGTCGGTGGGATTCAAAATGGCAGACGATTGGACATCATTAGGAAAGAGTGAGGAGCTGTTTTATAAAGAGAGAGGTATATAGTCTTGTGTCACGGAATTCTACCCAGAGAGTGCGAGACGGAGAGAAAGGAGCGATAGAGTGTAGGGTTAACAATTCGAAAAATATTAATATTGAATTAAATATATGTTGGAGAAATATTGTTTCATACACGAAACAAATTAAACGGTGTAAAAACACTACACAAACTTTCTTAGAAACCTATTCACCCTAACCTAACCTAATCTAACCTAACCTAACCTAACCTAACCAAACATAACCTAACCAAACCTAAAATAATCTAACCTAACCTAACATATCCTAATCTAACCTAACCTCACCTAACCTAACCTAACCTAATCTAATCTAATCTAACCTCACATAACCTAACCTAACCTAACCTAATCTAATCTAACCTCACCTAACCTAACCTCACCTAACCTAACCTAACCTAAACTAATCTAACCTCACCTAACCTAACCTAACCTAACCTAACCTAATCTAACCTAACCAAACAAAATTAATTGTCAAAAAAAAACTCAAAATTCTGTGGGTGTGTTTAAAAAAAAAAAAGTGAAAATCAGACATAGTTCCCTCAGATCTCAGATGGACAGAGAGGACATTCCGAAAATGGGCTGATAACGTTTAAGACAAATCATATTTTTAAGGCGAAAAACCTCTCGGTCATTATCCTCTTTAAAAAAAGAAGAAAAGAGCTTGACTAGAGACACTTAGCCTTAGAATAATCTATAGCATCAGAGTTGGGCGAGGGAAACCTAATAAGAAAGATGGAAGAAATGGTTCTACCCCAAAACTAAAAAAAAAAAGTTGTAGACACCAGCTAGGGTATCTCGGAATTGCAACACCCGTACTCACTGTAAATGAGCCTCTAAGGGAAAGAACGATAGAACGCATAATATAGAATGTATCATAATACTGTCTACATAACCAGAGAGATATGTGGCTCGGTTGGTTAAGATGCGCGTCTAGCTCGCTGTAATTCAAACTTGCGAATCAGTGAAGGTTGTTTCGAGATCCCGTTTGGTAGTTTTGTCGTTTTTCCTGTGTTAGTTTCCCGTCACATTTACACCAAGTTAAAAAAAAAAATAATACAGTATTTACTGACATAATAGGACGACAGTTTCTTTCGACGTTTTTTGTATTTCCACTCGTTTAATGTACGTCACTGATAAGAAGTAACTGTCTAACTATTTTAAACGGCCGCCATTTTGAAATTTGAAAATCTTATTACAAACCCAGACAAAGTTTCTGGTCTTAGAAAAATGAAAAAGTAATTATCGACTCGCCGTCTGTACTTAAGCACGATAGTGGGCAAAAAAATTAAATTGGAACACAAAATTTGGAAATAAGAGAGTTCAGTGTGCTCACATAGAACGTTATTAAAATTCAGAAAAAATAATTTAAAATGTCAAGTTGGTAGCATTTTAAACAGTTTTTTGTTCATATCTCGTGTGTTATTTAACTTTTAACATATCACATACAAATGTCTGTACGTCGTCATGGTCGACTGTACATAAGCTCTATTAAAATTGGTGTAGGGGACTATAGTGTGCTCATACAGAACTCTATTAAAAATCCCCCAAAAAATATAAAATTGTCAAAATGGCAGCCATTTTTACATTTTTTTTTCGTATTTCATGTGTTATACAATAATTAGACACATGTAATTATGTTTTATGTTAGACACATAATTAGGTAAAAATATGTAGATTTCAATTCTGCATGTAATGGTACCAACTTCACATCTATGCGATGACAAATAGCGAAGGTATTTTCAAAAATATAATTTCAAACCCTGATCTTCCAATAAAATTTAATATTCTTATAGTTACGAGATCCAACAAGGCCGAGTCACCGATATGAGCGAAGCTTTTTTTTTTTTAATTACGCCAAACATTAGGCTTCCGCCATCAGTTTCCTCGCAGCCCAGTACAGGTCATAGTCGGGAGAATCCCTCTTTTCCGCAAGAGCTGGACATAATTTCAGGTGCTCGCAGTCCATTTCCTGCCTATTGTTAAATAAGGGACAGTAAGGGTCGCTGGTGACCCCTATCCGGTGGAGGTGTTTTTGTAGATAATCATGACCCGTTAATAGTCGGAAATTAGAAACTTGTAGGCGTGGCAATAGACTTTCCCATTTTTTGCCTTCAGCCGATACTTTTGTGTCGTAATGCATCTTGCTCGCAGGTAATTTTTTAAGTGTCTTTTTGCGTCGTGCAACGTAGTGGGCTTGTCCGGTTGTTCTTTTCTTGCACCTGATCTTGCTAACTTATCCGCTTCTTCGATATGAGAGAAGCGAGCAAAGCCTTTTGAATATGTACAAATTACGAGGTTCAGAAATCCTGTGTAACAACTGTTTTAAAGAAACTTAACCTACTGGAAAACTTCCTTCATCTACAACAATTTAACATTTCCTACAAGCCCTAAGGTGTAAACTTTTGGGCACCATATTTAGAAGATCTTCTTGTATTACACTGTAAATCATCTAGTTTTTACAATTTTAAGGTTACGTTTATAACAAGATTTTTTTAATCAGTAATAGCTCTTTATTATTATTTTGCATATTTGGGTGTAATTGGATTCAGATTTTGTAAACGCAAAAACTGTACTATTGTGTAATGTATAAAATTGGTTTTTTTTATTTTACATTTATATAAATAAATATTTTTTTGAAAATGTAAAAACGACCACCATTTCCTATTGCCGAACTTCTATATAATAGTTCATAAAAACCATAGTTGAGGAAAATCTTGCCAATATGGCGGCCTACAGAACTATCGGCACACTGATACAAACTATCGAAAATCCAAATAATATATACAATAGATCCCAAAAAATTTATGAGCCCATCATGGTACTTATCTAACCCGCCGATCATACGATGTATCACCAGCTGATCAAGGTGTAATATACAAAAGTTGATATCTTGTTCTTTGTAGGAAATGTTAAATTGTATTGGTAGATCAAGACGTCTTACCATTAGGGTGAATTTGTTTAAAACAGTTGTTACACAGGTTTTTTGAATCTCGTAATTAATTGTATATATCACTAATTACTTGACTTCGGCTGGGCCCGTGTAGATTGAAAAATCTCAACTCTTATCAGTGTCTAGTCGTTGTACGAGCCACAAGGATTGCCCACTCGTTACGCTCGTGAAGATGCTACGGCCCTGCTGGACTTGTAACTATACGAATATCACATTTTCTGAACGTTCTGACTTCGAAATAACATTTTTTGACAATAACTTCGCTATTTGTTAGCGTAGGGATGTGGGGGTGCTACCATTACATGCTGCATATTTTGATATATGTTATAAGTTGAATAACACAAGAGATATCAACAAAAAAACTGTTTAATACGGCCGCCATTTTGACAATTTCAGTTAGATTAAAAAAAAAAAAATTACTATAGCTTATATCAAATTTATTGTTCCTATCTTAATTTTTGTGGCCGCTATTGACTTACATACAGACGACAACGACGACGGACGGACAGATTTGTCCATTACAATCTTACCCTTCACTTCATATGGTTGGTGTATTATTAGAGTAGCATGATCTGTGAACATTTCCTAGTTTCGGATGACGTCATGTAAGGTGTAGCAATATTTAAAATCGAAATTCATTTATACTAATTTCTAAAGTAGACTATATTCAATTTGATCACGTTCGAACAACAATTTAAACTAAATTGTGTAGATGGAAATAAATTACATCCGTATTGCATTTATCTCGAAATACTCAAATCTAACCCAACATGTTCAAAGCTATAAACGTGACGTAACACCAATTTTTAATCAAAAACTTTGAACAAAAATCAAACAAAATGTTGATTTACACGACTGAACAAAAAAAAAAAAACATCATAAAAATCAATGGTCGAGAGTGTCCGCTCTGCGGGTGAATTTTATTGAGCCTGCGGGAGGTTTCTCTCCCGGGACCATCTACAAGTATAATACAGGGTCAGAGGTAAACATAATAAAGATTAACGTTCCTAGTGTAATTATTTGTAACTTTAGAATTGTATGGACCTCCAGAGTTGACGCCGAGAAAAATGAATGATTTTATACCGTTGTGGATCCTTTATATGTGGATTTGCTTTAGTGATTTTAACTCCTTTACTACTTAAAGGAATTTAACTTGGGATAATGTTTTAAATTGTATTTTTAGGAACTTCAGAAAAAAGTATAGTAGACAATAAAATTAATTTTGTTTTAACCGAAATATTTTTTCTGTTGTTTAAAGGAGAAAATTTTATCGATAAATGAAAGAGAGGGATCTAACACGAGACTACATAGAAAAAGGTGTAGATCAAGCTAGGTACCTTGGGATTGCCACACCCGTATTCACTAACGCAAGTCTCTGAGGGCTTTATATCATATTATGTAGTATAGAGAATGTTTTTAACGAATCAAATAAGTTGAATTTATTATTTTTTTAAGTCTAACAGGTGAACCAACATTATAAGTAGAGCAAATATATATATTCAACATTTACCATATCTTTAGACGATTTTTAAAAATTACCTATCATAATACAAAATTTCGATTTTCTTAAATAGGTAATAACGATTTTAGTTTAATTTTGACAAAATGGAGCTCCTTAAAATATGTTGAACTCGTACGCTGTATAGAATGTCGGACAACACAAATTCTACCTTAATTGTTTCAAACAAATTTTGACGAGGAATTAATTTTGACATAAAAAAAGAAGTTTTTAGTAAGTATTAATGCACCGACCTTAGGTATGGTAGAATGTATACATTGTTAGGTGCACTGACTTTAGTCATAGTTAAGGGCACAGACTTTAGACTTGGTTAAGTGCACCGAAGTACGACTAGACTTGTGTAAAGTACGTCAAATTTATTGAGTTTATTTACTCCACCGACTTTTACTAAATTATTATGTCGGGATAGGTTTTGGAAAATGGCATTCCTGCGATTGTCGGGAAGTCCAGAATAAAATAAATACTCGGGGAAAATTTGTGATAAAGAAAACAACAAAAGTTGTTACGCATGAATGAGACATTGGGGGGGGGGCAATTATTATTCTTGATCTTGGGAAATGTTGTACGAGAAAGCTTGTTTTGATTATTGTATTTGGGTTTCTTTAATATATATTAAATAATAATAGGCATAATAGGTAAAAAAAAGCCTTCAAAAGTACTCTTGTAAGCGTGGGTTAGAATAAGTTAGGTCAGGTTAGGTTAGGTTAGGTCAGGTTTGGTTTGGTCAGGTCAGGTGATGTTAGGTTAGGTCAGGTCAGGTTAGGTTAGGTCAGGTTAGGTTAGGTTAGGTTAGGTTAGGTTAGGTCAGGTGATGTTAGGTCAGGTTAGGTTAGGTTAGGTTAAGTTAGGTCACACGGTCACCTTTTATATACACTATTGTTCCTCAGACCCTGAGCGGTCCATGAGACCATCCCCATCTGTGTAGGTCGAGTAGGCTTGGAGGAACTCTTTAGAGAAAATATTTTGTCTCTACTGAATTATATAAGATTTTTTCAAACAGAGCCGTCCAAGGTTCGTTTTTTAGTTAGTAAGAGAGAAAGTTTGTGCATAGTTTATTATTATATTGTTGTTGTCAAACACAGGAGATGAAAAATACAACAAAATTAATTTATATTGATATCTGTTATTTATTTATTTCTCCCCTCAAGGGCGCACTATAGTGAGTACGGAAGTGACATACACGAGGAACCCTAACTTTTTGTACGTAGTATTTGGTTAGATCTCTCTCTTACATCTCCCGACTTCGACGGTATTAGCGTATTCGAGGGGTAAGCGTCTTTATTTTATATTATTTCCTTAATTTTTTATAAGGCGATGATGAACGTAAGGTTTTTCACCTTGAAACAACGAAAAAGAAATTCTTCATCTCTTGATGAAGTGAAATTTATTGAGTCATAAATAATATCAAATTACTCCCGGGATAGGCACGGTTCACATTTCATGTCGGAGTTTCCATACATTTACATCTGACATTTTTTAATAAAGAGAAGTGTCACAACACCCACACAGTCGCGTAGTAACACGGCGTAGTGGTTGAACTTTCTAACATCGATATTAAACTACTCAAAGCCTATTATAAAACGTGTATGATCATATTTAACATGAGAACGTTTTAGAACAAATAAACTGTTGTGAAATTGTAAATCAATCCTACGCCAGAGGCAGCATTTATCGTTTCAAAACCAGTTATAAAACCTTATGCGAGTTGATGACAGATATTGTATGAGTTTAGATACAAACACATAGAAAGTGTCAAAGCTAATATCCCATGAAGTTTCATACTGGCCTAATATTTAACGCTGTCTATATACATTAAAATATCAATAAAAGCAAATGATGTTCGAGATACAAACCTGAGGTAAATCAAACTTTGCCTTTCTCTTTTTTCGTCTACGTAAGTATATTTGGAGTTGGAGACTTTAACGTCGAGGTTTAACGTAATAAAATGATTAAGGCTAAGTATTACTTTAGGGAATTAAACAGCAGATGTGGCGCTCCATTAGAGTCTAAAAATTCCCTTGCAAACACTATCATCTTACTTCTGGTAACTTTACTTTTTAAACACATTTAAAAATTTTGAAAGAAACTATTTGTAGATATCAGAATTGGTACAATTTTACTACTTCAATTCAAAAACGTATTTTCCTTCTCGTATATACAGTGTCCCATAATTAAGCTGCTAAACTCTAGGAAATTATTCTGTGGGTCAGGATAAAGGGAAAATGTAGAGTAAACATTTTTCTTAAAACGCTTAGTTTTCCAGATATCCGTCATTTTGTTTTTTGTTACAAAAAATTTGTACTTTGGAAATACAAAAGATATTAAATTCAGATTTGGTATACACAATTTGTATGACGTTTTATAAGTGTACCAACAATAAAAACTTTATTTTGTTATTTTCAAAATGGCGACCATTTGAAATATTTAATATTGAATATTTTGAAAATATTTAATCTTACAAAATATTCACAAGAGACAAAAAAGTTTCTCTTTATTTAGGCCTACTTGTTAATCCGGGAGAGATTGAGGAAGCATCAAAAGAAGAGCTTACTTTACAAGAAGCTGCGGGAAGAAAAGTCAGTAACCTGACAACAGATAAGAAAGATGGACGGTGGGGATTTTTAATAGGAAGGTGATTCTGGATCTCAGACAGTGGATATCGATAGGCCGTTGTGAATTAACACAAACTTTACTGGCCACTGAGAATTTGTAAGCTACGTGTAAGTTTAAGATAAGGAATGACTCAGGATTGAGTTACTGTGAGGCGGAGGACACTGCCAAAACACCCTCGTTCAGAGTCTTAGATGAAGTTTGTGTATAGGATGTGCTTTGGAAATGGAGAACGTATATTGTATGATTAGAAGTAAGAGTAACCCCATAGCCGATGAGCATATTAGATCAAGAAAACTCAAAAGAAGGAAGAGTCAGGTGTGCGGTAGGATACTATGCAATATGAGAATGAAGATCGTTGGAGCTCACCAGGAAATAATACCATCGCAGTCCCACGGGGACGAGGGGATGCTCCCGGTGTTTGAGTGGGAGATGCTTTTCCACCCTCGTTATGGAAAGAAAAACAAAGATCATTATGTGCTACGTTTGGAGAAATCGTTACAACTTATTTTAAATAAAAAATCACTATTTAATTTTCACGACTGGTATCTCTAAATTATATGAAAAAAAGTAAAAATAACCTCCAATAAAAAACACCACTTTGTGTTTATATTTCATTTGAAGTATTTAAAAGATTATCTGATAAAGCTGGGTACATTTATCAAAAGGACAATTCACGTCTTCGCTACTTCACGGTAGCACCAAACCTGAACTGATGATAATAAATCTAACGTCAGATAAGCAACTATTACCCTTCCAACGAACATATTACTTGTAAGCCTTCAGAACATATTTAGGAAGACATGTTTTTAATCCGGCGACAGTTATTAGTCTGTGGGTTGTGGTGATACCTCAAAGTGGGCCAATAGGTAGTCGAACTTTAACGGTAGAAATACTGCTTGTAGTTGATGTACAACATGATAGAAGGAATTTTATTTTGTGTTTTTATTAATTTTTAAATATTCCAAGATGAACGGTTAATTGTGCGATTCCTATATAAGTTGGTATATTAAGTAGAGTTATGGGGCGAGGTTACGAGATGAGAAATGTGAACTTAATCTAAGCTACTCAAATTTAAATGTTCATTCCAATAAACTAAATTTAGAAAAAACGGCGTGAGAAATGAAATCGGTTCATATTCTCTAACAAGTTTAAACCTAATTCTTAGAGATAAAGGAAGCTTTATCTAGAAGTCTAAACAAGTGTGTGGTTACGCAGATGTTATCGCAATATGTGATGTAAGCTGTAGGAGGAGAATTAATAAAAATTGGTCGCCACATTTATGGTAGTAATAAAAGGCGTTTTCCGCCAAGCGGCCATTGGTGTGAGCGTTAACAAGGGTCAGAATGGTTTGGCAGATCTTGGGGCTTTCCACTGAGATGCACATTTTTTTGATAAAGTAATTTCTAAGATAACCCATGACAGGTCACGTTACTTTCGTTTCTAAACTTTACTTTGAAGATTTAAAAAAATAACATTAATTCAAAGTTTAAAACAGATATTATTTTTACGCTTTTTCTGAAAAGATTTATTGGAACATGTTTCATAGTGAATTAATGCTACCATAAATCTAAGAATGTTGACCTGTGTACCATTGACAAAGTAAAAAACCTTTAGGCAGAGTGTCAGTTAGCAACATGTACAAGAGTGCAGCGAGCGGAAGAATGTTGCAAAGAAATGTGCCGCTCAGCGGATAACCTCTAGAGCTGTCAAACCCTTCTGACCTTTGTTAACTGTAGATGCGGTGGTCAGAACACTGATCGCTCGGTTGACACAACCATAACGAATTACGTGAAAATGTTACCTGTGGAAGTCAGAAGAGCAACTTAAGATGTTAAAATTGGAGACCTTGAAACCTGAATGAAAAAAACAAGATACGCAATTAAATATTTAGGTAGAATAGTTTTTGACAACCCCAAGTATGTTTTACGTATTTTTAGCTGTGAAATCAAAACTCCTATTCCGAACCACTAAGTTTAGATTTGTACACAAACAATGGAAGGTGTTATGAATTAGGATAGTTTTAGTTAGTAAAAGTTCTTTTTAACAAGTCAGAAAGACAATTATTGTGGCAGACCTGGAAAACTGACGAAATTGCTACAATGATACCCTACAACGCTACCCTTGGATGGGAGGAAACATGGTCAGTGGACCAAGATTGATCAAGGGAAGATGCTGCAGGAATTCTTGAAGAGAGCCAGACGGACTTGGCGAGTAAGAGCTTCCTGGGAGAATAACTATTGAAGATAGCCAGACGGACTTGGCGAGTAAGAGCTACCATGGAGAATAACTATTGAAGATAGCCAGACGGACTTGGCGAGTAAGAGCTTCCTGGGAGAATAACTATTGAGGATAGCCAGACGGACTTGGCGAATAAGAGCTTCCTGGGAGAATAACTATTGAGGATAGCCAGACGGACTTGGCGAGTAAGAGCTTCCTGGGAGAATAACTATTGAGGATAGCCATACGGACTTGGCGAGTAAGAGCTTCCTGGGAGAATAACTATTGAGGATAGCCATACGGACTTGGCGAGTAAGAGCTTCCTGGGAGAATAACTATTGAGGATAGCCATACGGACTTGGCGAGTAAGAGCTTCCTGGGAGAATAACTATTGAGGATAGCCATACGGACTTGGCGAGTAAGAGCTTCCTGGGAGAATAACTATTGAGGATAGCCAGACGGACTTGGCGAGTAAGAGCTTCCTGGGAGAATAACTATTGAGGATAGCCATACGGACTTGGCGAGTAAGAGCTTCCTGGGAGAATAACTATTGAGGATAGCCATACGGACTTGGCGAGTAAGAGCTTCCTGGGAGAATAACTATTGAGGATAGCCATACGGACTTGGCGAGTAAGAGCTTCCTGGGAGAATAACTATTGAGGATAGCCATACGGACTTGGCGAGTAAGAGCTTCCTGGGAGAATAACTATTGAGGATAGCCATACGGACTTGGCGAGTAAGAGCTTCCTGGGAGAATAACTATTGAGGATAGCCATACGGACTTGGCGAGTAAGAGCTTCCTGGGAGAATAACTATTGAGGATAGCCAGACGGACTTGGCGAGTAAGAGCTTCCTGGGAGAATAACTATTGAGGATAGCCATACGGACTTGGCGAGTAAGAGCTTCCTGGGAGAATAACTATTGAGGATAGCCATACGGACTTGGCGAGTAAGAGCTTCCTGGGAGAATAACTATTGAGGATAGCCATACGGACTTGGCGAGTAAGAGCTTCCTGGGAGAATAACTATTGAGGATAGCCATACGGACTTGGCGAGTAAGAGCTTCCTGGGAGAATAACTATTGAGGATAGCCAGACGGACTTGGCGAGTAAGAGCTTCCTAGGAGAATTGAGACCTCGTACGAGCATCCACAAGAATTGTATACAGGGTGAGCAAACTTCGTGTATTAGAAACTTGTATTTATTTCAGGGTCAGATAATTAAAATATAAACATAGAATCAGATCTGTGAGTCACAGTAGAGTCATCCTGGATTAATAGTAATAAAAATATTGTAATAAGATAGGAGATCTTGTTAATAAAAGTTAATTAAGTATTGAGCCATTGATTTGATTATATTGAAAATAAAGAACACAGGCAGTTTTAAGGAACCAATCCTAACAAAGTTTAAGATATTATGCGTGTCATTAAAGAAGTAAGATTCGGGTGGTATGGACATGCAGTGTGGGTGGCGAAGGAAAGGATGCCGAAGATAATTCTCGAAGCCAAATGATAGGAGGTGAAGACTTCGGAGATGCTCGTAACAGGAAGTGGAAGAAAATTTGTGAAGGATGACTGCGAGAAGATTGAAGGTTGATGCGTGGATCAGGACAGAATAGAGGGATTAGTGGAGATGGACTGTAGCGCCGGAGGCTAAATAATGGGTGAACTCAATTCACAAAATAAGTGAATATTACTGAAAAACGCAAAAAGATAACCATCTCCACGGCTTCTACAACGCTGTCAGCCATCTGTGCAAGTGTTGTGACATCCTCGTAAATATAAAAAATGACTTCCAGTTATGTAGGGATTCAGCCGCTTCAGTTTCCAATCCTACCACAGTAAGATGTAGTCTAGAGAATTCCGGGCCACAAGTAATGGAGCCTCAGTTTTCTATGGTGCCAGCTCCAAACTACTTGCTGATTTCTACAATACCTTCTCGCAGTATCGCCTCTAACTTATTTCTGGCAACGACGTTAATTATGATCTAAATAAAACATAATGTTTGCAATTGCTCCGAGAGTAACACTTCAGACTTATAAATTAATACGTAAAAAATAATTGGAGATCTTTATCGTCTTAAAGTGTATAATATCATAAAATGGGTCGATTTAGCAAAATGTTGGCTAGGATGTAATCGACGGGGTAAAATGCATAAAAAATGTAGGCTATAATTTGAGGAGATATTATTGAAAATGTTTTGTTTAGGGTTTTATTTTATGTTTGGGTGTGTTAGGTGTACGATTAAATTTGTTTGAATAGTGATTAAGCAAGAGTTAGATTTATAGTTTAAGAAAGTAGGTTAGGATATCTAGTTATGTGAATTGGTAGCACAAAGTGAGAAATTGTGTAAATGCTAAGTAGTCAATATTTGTTGTGAAAATGACAGTTGGGCAGGGGAGATGAAAAAGTTTTAAATAACCAAAAGCAGAAAGAGAGGTGATTTTTCTGAAGGGTCAGTCAAGGACGGTCTCTCTAGTGGTGGTTTAAGTAAGTACATTTTGGTGTAGTAATGAAAGGGATTGTTTCTGAGTAGAGGCCAAGTGTGGAAGGTCTCGCTAGAGGAAAGAACGCTGGTAAATTGGAACCTGAGATTTGAGAGTCCAGTGACTCAACCAACTCCAGAGATGGAGATAAGGCGAGCATTTATCTTTTTTGTTTGAGATTTGCTTTAAGGGTAAAGTGTAATTCAGTGTTTACATATTCTAAATTAGGGGAAGCAACAGATTCTATTGGAGATAAATTTGTGGTATTTGGAACACCTTAAGCAGAGCTGTGTCCTTTAGTATGTTGTTTCTGTAAAAGAGATGTAAGTGATAATCTTAGTAATTGTGTATGAAAGAGGTAAATATTTGATTGTGTTCCGATAAATATATGGATGTGGTTTATGTATTTTTAATAAATCTAATTCTTGCATTAGCTGATATCGTCAAGCGATTTTTTAATTTTTCCGTCCGTCCGTCGTCGTTGTATTTGTCGTCTACGTAAGCACAACACAAAAATTAAGATAAGAACATGAAATTCGGTATCCCTCTACACTGATTATAGTATGCTCACAAACCCTATTGAAATAAGGAAAAAATATAATTAAAAATGTCACAGTGGCGACCATTTTAAACTTTTTTTTTGTAAATATCTCGTGTGATAATACTTATAACAAATTAAATTAGATACAAATTTGCAGATTTCAATTCTATATGTAATAGTATCCATTTCTCTACGACGACAAATAGTAAAGATATTGTAAAAAATAATTTTGAATTTATTATCTGTGTAATTACGAGATCCAGCAAGATCGAATCACCGACACGAGCGGAACGAGTGTAATCTCTTAATATGTGCAAATTTTCGAGGCCCGTCAGAGCCTAGACAAGAAATTAGTGATTTACGTTTAAAAACTTGTGTAAAAACTGTTTTAAAATACTGCTCAAGACCCTTTGATCACAAATAAAATATATCATTTCCTACAAGCCTCACGAAAGCAAAGTTCAGATTAAATTTAGAAGATACCATTGTATGTCGGGGCTGGGTAAGTACCCTGATGGCCCCGTAGTTTTTTAACCCTCCTTTTTTGTTAAATTATTTGTAATTTCTATGTGGGTGTTTATAAATTATTCTAACTTTATTAATTGACGAAAACATAATTGTGTTTTAAATAAAAAAGTTTAATATTGACATAATCGAGGGACATGCATAAAATGAGTGCTGTCGAATAATCTTTGGAAAATATGTCAACTAAAAGAACCTAACCTAACCTTATTTTATTTAATTAATTATTAGTAATTTCTATGTGGGTGTTTATAAATTGATCTAACTTTATTAACCTAACCTAACCCAACCTTTGTTTAATTTAATTATTTGTGACTTCCGTGTGGGTGTTTATAAATTATTGTTCTAACTTTATGAACCTAGCCTAACCTAACCTTTTTTTTATTTAATTATTTGTGAGTTCCGTTTGGCTGTTTATAAATTGTTCTAAATTTATTAACCTAACCTAACCTAACCTACCTAACCTAAACTAAACTAACCTAACCTTTGTTTTATTTAATAAAATTTGTGATTTCCGTGTGGGTGTTTATAAATTGTTCTAACTTTATTAACCTAGCCTAACCTAACCTTTGCTTTATTTAATTATTTGTGAGTTCCGTATGGCTGTTTATAAATTGTTCTAACTTTATTAACCTAACCTAACCTACCTAACCTAAACTAAACTAAGCTAACCTCTGTTTTATTTAATTATTTCTGATTTCTGTGTGGTTGTTTATAAATTCTTCTAACTTGACAAAGAAGTTATAAAGAAGTTTAATATTGAGAAAGTGGAGGGACAGAAAAAAAATGAGTTCTGCCAAATAATATTTGAAAAATACATCAGCTAAAAGAATATTGTTTACTTTGGTTTTGTAAAAAGGCAGCGTTCCTATATCCAACGAAGTGAGAAAGTCAGTGCAACCTTATCCCACTTGCAACATTCACAGATTGAAACCATATACTTCATCTCTGGTGTTATGACATAAGATAACGCTACTAAAAACTCTACATGCCAAAATTATCACTCTGTTGGTAATATAATTTAGAATTAAAGTTGTATAAGTGAAATTTGTCTGTTTAATCGCTTCACAATACTAATAAAGCGAGACGAAGTTGTGTCATAACTCAGACTCCATAGGTGGTATAATCCTGAGAGATGTTTGTTTAACTTCTAATGGAATACCATAAAGCAACTCTCCTTGGCTTGGCAGTAGCTGCAAGACACCTATACTACATTATTACGCTGCAACCACCGTCATACGATCTAAGACTGGACGCAGATGTAGCGTCAATTGAACTCTTTTTTAACATTATATTAAATTGCTATACAGCCGTCGAAAATGTTTATTTATAAAAGAATACCTATAGAGAGGTATTGGTGGATAAAAATCATTACATAATCTGTCGAAATAATGTTCAATAAACATTGCACAAACTTTCTCACTAATCTGAAAAATCAATTCAAATTCGTCATCAAAATTACCAGTAAAATGTGAAAATGAACCATGAAGTCAATTTAAAAGAATATTAATAGGACCTAAACTTGCTTTGTATGTCTCATAGACGCGTCCTCATCGTAGACTGTATCAATCTTTCAATGGTTGTCTTGGTACATTTTCTTTTTTCCTATTATTCGTAAATTTTAATATATACTGTAGATGCGTCCTCATCGTAGACTATATCAATCTTTTAATGGTACATTTTATTTTTCAATTATTAGTAAAGTTTAATATTTTTTCCAGCGATTTTGCATTTTTGGGTCCACATTTTAATAACATTTTTACGAAATCTGTTTAGCAGATTTTGAGAAATAACTTTTTTTTTATAACGGTGCAATAGAAGAATTTTTAGGTTTTTAGGGATAACTCAGCAACAATAATTTTTGGAGAGATGTTTTGTTTAGATTCTCAGAGGCTATATTCAGTCTAAATTTTAATTTTGTGTTTTTTTACGGCAGTTACTCCAAATTTTTAGTTTAAAAAAATTCCCAAGGTATTATCGAAATATGGCCATATAATGAATTTGATCAAAATCTCTTAAATTTGAATATTTCCCTACTAAATTTTCTATACGAATTTTAAAAATACGAATAAATCGGGAAGAAAGAAATGTTCTCTCTCGTCCCTTGCACACACTAACAACTCGTCACACAGAAAGATGGCGTGTTGGAAAACAGTTTTTATATAAATTGCGAGGACAAAGACCCAACTACCGTTTCAAAACTGTAATTTACATAAACATAACGATCGCGTGCTCCAGTTACACTTCAGGGTTCTGGTTTTCATATTCACTTTGCTGAGTCTTCTCTGACAATCTGTTCCGACTGGGTTATAGATTGAGAAAGTGTTATTTATCTGCAATTAATTATCATAAGTTGCATTTAACGTAAATTTGTATTGGCTGAAGAGGAGAAAAACTACGATTGAAGATTGTGTTTTTTAAAGAATGGAGATTTAAATATTTTGGTAAGTAATTGTTACGGCGCAGGATTTCTGCGCATTTGTTTTGAACAAAATTGTAAACATAACCTCAGATTTAACTTAGTAAAACTTCAGTTGAAATCATCTGTCAAATAACTTTTAAACTGTTTTTTCAGATAATTTAAAAGATACCAGAAGCAAGGCAATTAAAAAATTTAATACATTAAGGGTGAAAAATAAACTATGTTTAATAATTAATACATTTTTATATTTAATGTAACAGCAGATATTTCTTGTGAAACTCCATATTTAAAGGATTAAATAAAGCAATAAAGCTAAAGTTAAGAAAATATTTTAATAATATAACTGAAGCAACTATAAAATGTTGCTGCAAGGCGAAACAATTGTTTATTTAATATTGTCTTTAAAAAATGACAAAATTTATTTATTTGCTTTTACAGTCTATTTGACTATCAATTTTTTTTGGAAATATAAACTTTATCCCAACCCAATTTCCCCCCCCCCTTTATTTCTTTGTTTTTCCTTTATTCACAGTAACAATATTTACAGAAATATAATTACAATTTATAAAGTTGATACAGTTTATAAACTAAACTTCATTTACAGATAATTTTTGAATTGTAAAAATAAAATGAATGGATATGTCTCATTTTTATTGCATCACAACTAGTACATTTAATTAAAACACTTTTGTAAATTTGTATATACAAGAAATTTATTCAAAAAAAATAATTTGGGTATAAATTTATAAATAAATAAATAAAAATCGGGGTGGATTTTAAATCGCTACTGAACACTGTTGTAGTAAATATAAATATTTAGGAATTTCCTTGAGCTTTAAAAAAAAACAAAAAACAAATTCTATTTAATTAAAAACCTATCAATGATACATGAACTTTCACAATTATCCATACAAAAAGCGCAAAAAAATTAACATTCTATGAAATATAATACACTTTTGTAATATGATACAGAAATGTTATTGACAGCGGCTAAGGTAATGTTAAATTTTGGATAAAGATATCGTAACAACATTTTGTTTATACAAATGTTTTGTCTTAAAGAGATGTTTAAAATGTTATACTACATAAAGGGTATAAATATACCATTATCCTTCCGGAACGCGCGCCATTTCGTATGACACAAGGACGCGCGTGTTGTACATTGTACAACAGGAGTTTTTTGAACATTTTCCAGGTAGATATTTACCAATAGTGTATACTTACCAAAAAATGATTGTTATTACATGATAACAATTAGGTAGGTAAGTAATTAAGTTGTTAATAAAATGATTAGTCCATTTACTCATCAATATCTTCGTTGTCATTGCCTTGCTTGTAGCAGGAACAAATTACTTGTTTTTCAGCGTGTCCCTTGCAAACAAATCTTGAACACTAGTTGTATTTCATTGTCGTTGAAGAGTTTTTTCTCATACAATTTAATAAAAATAAAAAGCGTTTATAGCCCATAGCTGCTCGTATAACAGGTATTCCCGTACCATCACGTATTCCCATAGTTCCCTGACGTTTGCATGACAACTCTTTCTTGTACCAATCAAATACAACACCCCAAATAATGCCATAATTTCAGTTCTGTTTGACTGTAAGCAATCTCGTTCTCTAACAAATTTGTGTGTAATAGAAATTATATATTTATTAGTACAATCTAAAATTTCATCAATCATTTCAAGACTTATCATCGATAAAAAAGCTTCAAATTCATTGCTTACGTTCCTGGCACGTTGTTTTGGTCCAGGAAGTTTTTTCACGATGTTTTGTTTTTTGATCATGCTAATCTGTGCTACTTCGGATGTACACCAAATTGTCTCACAGTTTTACCCAGAACAAAATCAGCATCATCACTAAGTTCCACATCACTCTCTCCACTACCCTCGATTTCACTTTTATCTGATGAATTATTATTTTCAACAAGTTCATCACTATAATCTGTTGCATTTTGATCAATAAACCCATCAATATCATCGTCATCCTCAGAACTGTCATAAAGTACGAGATCAATTTCACTCGTATTAAGTACGTCAGACATAATGTACACAGTTATTAAGAAGTTTAAAAGAATAAAAACCACACAATGTTTCAATAAAACTACTACGCATGGACGCGCGCGTTGTACAAAATCCAACAACTATGACGCGACTTGTTTCAACTCTCACTGACAACTGTTTGACCTTGACTAGAGTGACATCCTGTGAAAGAGGGGTAGGGGGAGATATGGTGGAGGAATACATCACGGTTGCCTACAGCTAGACACAAAATTACTCCCTTTAAAACAAAAAAAACCCTTACTGTTGTACTTTGTACAACAGCGCGCGTCCCGAAAGGCTAAAAATATATGAGTTACAACCCCTGGACTACCCCTCAAGAAGGGGTTGAAATTTTGTTTCTTGTCAACAAGTATTGTTGTTGAACAATAATTTATTCTGAAAGTTACAGTATTCTATCTGGAACAGTTCTAAAGGTGATTAGGGGTTACCATACTTTTGGCTCACTCTGTACGATATGTGTATGTAAATTTAGATACATAAACTTTAGATACAAATTAAAGTTTATGAATTTGTTTCTATAAATTAAAAGAAAATATTTTAATGAGGAAAAAATAAGTAAATTTGGTAGGTATAGTCGTTTAATTTTTTTTTACAAAATGTCGTCTAATATTCAAGACTGATTTGTTAGAAACTGTTTAACCGATTTCGTTCAAATTTTTCTATACGTTTTCGGCCGTTAATTAAGTACATGAGAGAAAAATATATCACGTGATTTTAAATAAAATTATTCCCCTCTAGGGGTCAGTTTAGTTAGTATGGACTTGGGAATCTACTTAGCTGTATCTACACCCTTTTTCATGTTGTCTAGAGTTAGATTCATCTCTTTCATCATTCCAATCAGGCCTCTCTTGACCAACTCTTGTTCTTTTTCACCCTGACTTTATTATAATATTCGAGGGTTAGGGGTCTTTATTTTATGTTCTTTTCTTAATATTTTATAAGGCGATGATAACCAAGAGATTTTCGCTTTTACACAATAAGAATAAAAATAACCTTGCCACGTTTTATAGATTTTAACGCTGGGTTAAAACTGAAGTCTTGCCAAACAAATCTTTACTGAAGTTTTAGATTATTGTATTGTTCATATTATTTATAGAGTGTATTCGGACAATTACTATAATATGTATATACAAAATACACAATGTATTTACAAAACACACATTCAAATAAGAGTATGGTTCATTCATATTTCCACTTGATTAGAAAGGTTAAATGATTTCTATGACTAACCAATCTTAAATTAAGTTTTTCTAATAGACGAATTTTTAAATTAGTTCCGTGTCTATTTTAAAAATCATTGGTTAATGATGGATTGTTATATTCATATAGTTTATTTGGATATTTGATATGTTTAGTTTAAATCACAAGGTTTGTGTAATGTAAAAAAAATCATATTTATTCTATTCTTCCAAATAACATATAAGATGTTATGTTTCAGAAACTTCAACGCTGAGTTAAGAATGAAGTTTTCAATTAAAAAACCATAAACTGATAATTGTAATCTTGACGATGTTTGTATACCATGAAAATCATTTGATTTATTTTTCAAACCATACAAAATATCATAATTCAGAGATATTAGAGGTTAAAAACGAAGTCTACTAAAAACAAAATAAAACAAAACATTTATTACATTTCCAAAAAACCTAAATGTAAAAATGTTGTTTTTATAAATTTAAATACTGGGTTAAAATTAATCTCGTGATTAATTTCGACTTTGTTAATGTACTGTAATTTGTAGTTTCACTATGCTTGTACTGTGTAGACGTTCTGAGCACCCGATTTGAGTAATAATATTCCAAAAACTAAACCAATAATAAATTGAAAACAGCTGTTTAGAAAAATTATAATGTAATTAACAAGGAGCTAGGTTTTTGATATTGATTGTTAATTATGTAAGCATTATGGAAGATTATCAAAATTAATATTTAAACGTAAAAATCATGACAATGGTTGAACGTAGGTGCTAGGTTTTGGATTATCGTATAATGGCAATATAATATGTGGAAAAAGTGTGATAATTTTGAAGTTTCTATTGAAGACTCTTAGTTCCTTTAGGTCTGAACGAAAAGTCAGGTTTTGCGTATTTTCATCCGGTGATTTTTCAATTCAATGCTTAAAGAGAAAATTATTGCAAAATAGTCATTAAAATTGTTTTTCTTTTTCGCATTACCGGTAGTTTACGTGTAATTTTTGCCAAATTAAAAAATTCTCTGAATCTGCAAGTTTGTTTTAAACTCTAATAATTGAAATTTTCAAAATTATATTTAAATATAAAAATTCGTGATTATGATTGAAGTTAGGTATTATATTCTAAATTAATGTAAAATTACAATTTGGAAAAAGTGTGCAAAATGTAGTTCTATAGGAAGCGTTCTTTCGTTTGGTTTTAAATATTTTCTTTTGCGATTTTTCTACATCAAAGATTAAAAGTTAAATAATCCAAAATAGTCATCCAAATAATTATTTTTTTAAATATTAATGGTATAATGTTTACAGTTAAATATATGTGCTTGAGTTAAAATGTCTAAGTCAATTTTTAAATACTGTACCTAAAATTTTGTTTCAATATTATTAATTCTGAACGTTTTAAAAAGGGGATATTAAAACTCGTTTGAGTGATTAAAGTTAGTATTAACTTATACTATGTCTTGGATTAGCATACAATAATTGTAACCTTTAAAAAAAAAGTGTTTTAAATTTGAATTCTTTAAGTGCTGTCTGAGTAACCTATACATTATGTAAGGTTTATTTTAATTTCCTTTATTGATTTATAAAAAAAGACAATTAAAGGTAAAATTGCCAAAAATAGTCACAAAAATTATAAGTATGTCGTAGATAGTTGAATATATCTGCCGATTTTCAAACTTATAAGCTTTTAAGAACCTACAATATTGTTAATTCTGTAAACTCTAACTGGAAGTTTGAAAGACGTAAAAGTCTTGAAAATTGTTGAAGTTGGATACTATGTTACGATTTATTGAACAATAATTGAAGTGTGCTTAATATTAATCCTGTAACTAACGCATGAGCACCTTAACTATTCTAGAAAAAAAGTTCAGATTTACACAGATTTTCAAACTACATGCGTTGTTATGTTTCAGAGACTTCAACGTTGGGTTAAGAATGAAGTCGTGTCAAAAAAATATTTTACTCATGCTCGTAATCTCGACACTGTTGCACGGGGGAGAGACGAGCTTACAAGGAGCAGACTTGGATTCTGTACTGAGCCTGAGCGTACTTCCTCTGGACAAGTTGCTCCATGTCCGCCGGACTTTAACACAAGGTACCGGTACTGAATTATGTAACCAGTAGCCATAGCAGTTACAACGTCCATTAGTTACACATCATTCGACTTAACATCGACAACATGAACTCATAAATACAACAAGTAATTAATTCAGCTCAAACTTATAGACACATCCCAAATAAAATACACATAATGACACGGTAAAAGGCGATAAATTTATTTGAAAATAAGACCTGTATAGTAGCGTGTACATAGCTCAAATACTGGAAGTGTATTTTTTCTTTTTTTTTATTGCTATACCAGAGACAAATCGCAAACATGTTCGTCACACTAGTACAACTCGTGTGTGGGCTGCTAATAACTCTGGTGTAAGAGACATTAGACGGCTCGTATGCAAAACTCTTACCACATACTGTAGTAGAATAAAATAATTTTTGATTGTAACCTTAGCAGGACTTAGTTTGTTTATGCAACAAATTTAAATTCCATTTTTGTCTTCAAATTTTAAATAGTGATTAAAAATGAAACAATTAAAATTTTGTTTGTTTAGGGGAGACGAGATTTCCCGCTTTTAAAGGCCGCAAGAACAATACAAATTTAGAAAAAAAATAGATAACTAATAACTAGGCCAATAATAATAATAAATAGCATTGTTTCCATAGCTTAATTTTTGAACCAATTATTTTGAGTATACGATTTTTGAGTAGGACGTTCATTTTTATTTTTTGACCGATAACTCGCAAACTGTCATTTTTGGAGAAACGGCAATCAGTTTTGCATACCTTAATTACTTAAAGGATTTATTTATTGCAAATAAATATTGAATAGTTAAAGCTGATTTTAAGTCAATCGAATTTTGAGTTTTTAAATCTTTATTGGCCTTATCCTTTTCTTTACTTGCAATATTTTAAGGTGTTTTCGGTTTTGTTAACTAAATTGTAAACGTAAATTAATAAAGTTTTGATTTATACTTTAATTAAGACAAAAAAGCAAAAACCAAATCGGAAAATGTGGAGTGTTTGTATGTAAGAGGTCTACTACCAAACTGCTGAACCTAATTGGATGTAGTTTTTTTTTCTAATCTCTTCTTTCGATAATGTGTTTTGCTTTATGAAGACCCATTATATTTTAATACCAAAAATTTTTAAAAGAAAAAAAGATTTTTCACTTTTCCTGTTATGATAAGTTTCTCTATTGCCATGACTTTTGAAACCATGAAGAAGTGTTAATCGTTTATTGGTTTTATTTGTAATTATTCAATACCCTCTGCAGGTTGATATCGTAAATTTTCCTTCCCCCTTAACCCCAAAAAATCTGACAAAGTCGTTTGTTCAATTGTTTTGATAAATAGTACACAAAAATCCAAATATGACAAAATATTCCCCAAAATACAGTAGACCTCAAGGTTTTAAAACTCAAATCTTCCCTCTTTTACTCTCTCTCTCTCTCTCTCTCTCTCTCTCTCTCTCTCTCTCTCTCTCTCTCTCTCTCTCTCTCTCTCTCTCTCTCTCTCTCTCTCTCTCTCTCTCTCTCTCTCTCTCTCTCTCTCTCTCTCTCTCTCTCTCTCTCTCTCTCTCTCTCTCTCTCTCTCTCTCTCTCTCTCTCTCTCTCTCTCTCTCTCTCTCTCTCTCTCTCTCACCCCCACATAAACACAATTGATAGATACAGGAAAAATCATAACAATATATTTTTGGTCACATTTTGTTTTTACATTTCGACTGAACAATTTACAACATAATTATTTCTTCCCTTATTTCATCTCACATACAACGTTTCTGCGGATAATATTCAAACAATATTTATTTCAATCATGTTGCAGAGAGCGATTTGGAAGAGATTATGAACAACCTTGAAAACTCTGACCTACCGGAAGCTTTACCACTGAACGGGGATGTTAAGAAACAAGTTAAAGACAAAACATTTGGAGGTTACTTTGAAGATGACTGGCAGGAAGATCCCTGGAACGAAGATCCTTGGAAAGAAGATCCTTGGAAGGAAGAAGTATCCTGGAAGGAGCAATTTAAAAACAAACTCAAAGAAAAATTTAAAGAACATTTTTCTAAATTCCACCATAAAAATAAAAAAAAGAAAAATAAGAAGAATAAAATACAGAAAATATTTCAGATTTCTATAACGCTTTTGGCTTTTCTTGCTTTTGGAGGGTATTTGGTGGCGTTGGTGCTTCTTAGTATAAGACAAAACGACGCTACAATTCTGACGACCACTATCAATCCTATAGCTCAGGCGAGGCTCCACAGAAGAGACACACATAACAATTCTGATAACGATATGTACTTCGCTTTGAGAAGGCTTGCTGAGGGTTATGCCCGTTATAATGAACATTGTCAGAGGTATTAATACGGTGGTAATCACAAGGAGAAAACTGAACCGTCTAAAATCTTACAACTGTCTTATCGTAGTATAAAAACAAACTGAGGAGGGCGGAATTTTGATTAAAAACGTACAAACGATATAAAAAATAAAATTGACAACAAAAGCTATTCCACTTACTATTTAGACTCTGGAGGAGCGCCCGGTAGGTCTAGTGCTATATTTTTTTACAAGAGGTTTTTGGTTTGGTCCCTGTGAGGGCTCACAAATTTACACCATTGACCCAAAATCGTGAGGTAATGTGAAAAGCTACAGTTGGTAGCGAATTCTGGTTGTGAAAGCTAGAATTACAACGACAAGAATTCGATAAAACCCCACAGCCGATGGAAAGTTGACTTACATGTCTAAGCCTTCACATACTTTTGCTAATTGATTTACTACAGAATAAATATTTCGGATTAACTTTTTCAATACGTTTACTTCCTTTAGGAATCGAAAATGATTTATGATTTATATGTAAGATTTATCAAACTTAATATATCTGATGAATCTAAGATTTTGAGAAATTTTTGTGCTTGTATTTTATTGAGTAGAATATTAAGGAATTCAAGGAGTATGCAGATGTTGTTGTTTTGTTTTTCTTAACATTAAGCTCTTTCTTTACTGTTCTACATTTTTCTAATCTTTATTAAAATTGCATTTTCATATAAAACATTTACAAAAATGTTTTTTGAAAACTCTTGATTCTAAATCTATTTACTGTATGATTTGTTCATAATAAAATACAGATAGAAAGTATTTAGTATTTTAAAATGATTATTAATCCTTTTCACTTCCTGATCTATAGCTAGAAATGAGACACTTATATAGTAAATAAAAAAAGTATATATTATTAATTTTTTTATCAGTTTTAAGACAGCTTCCGTAGTAAAAGTAATAATCAGTATATCAAACAAAGAGTAAGTTTGGTAATCATACAAAATTTCGGCCACCATTTTGTTATTTATCTTCATGGCCTCAGGAAATCTAAGAAGTGATTTTTGACATGGCGTCTGTCCGTCGTTGTTATCGTCGTACGTAAGCACGATAGCGGCCACAAAATTAAGAGAGGACCATACAAATTTATTATAGGATGCTCACATACTATATTTGTCTGAAATTCAGAAAAAATCAAATTAAAAATGGTGGCAATTTTAAATAGGTTTAATATACATATCTCGTCTTACGCAACTTGTAAAAGACTAAATAAGATATAAAATTGTAGATTTCAATTCCAGCATGTTATGGTATCAAACCCCATATCTCTTCGATGACAAATAGTAAAATTATTGCCTAAAAGGTAATTTATAACGGTGACCTCTCAAGGATATGTTATATTGGTACAGAGCCGACACTAACCCAAGCGTGGCAAAAGGAGTCTTCTTCACGAGACATTAATACGAGCGAAGTGCATGGAAACTGTGTAATATACAGGGTGTCCCATGAAGAGGTCACTATTTTTTGAATTAATATGCGGCTCATATGGATCACTCTACAAACTTGACACTTTAGAGTTATGTTAGATACATATGTAAAAAAAAAGTACCCACAAGTTTTTTATGGTCAATCAAGACATAATGACTGACCTCCCACAATGAAAAGTCTTTAAAATGTGCATTACCGTCTGTTGAATCTCGATCAGCTGTTGTTTTGTTAACACACAACAATGAAACACTTTGGTAGTTGTGTTTAATCAGTTTATGTGTGATATCTAACTTCGAAACAATGAGGTTTTTAATCGAACAAAAAGTGAAATAATGTTGTAAAAAAAATGAATATGAAGCGCTAAGATTTTTTCAAAGAACCTGTCCAAATGTGGTTTCTCCATCAAGAAATACAATACATAAATGGAAAACTATGCTATTAGAAATTGGATCAGTTTTAAAGAAATACCATAGATTTTCTAACATAGGAAATGAAGAGTTACTGAAATCTGCAAACAAGCCTAATTCAATTGGAAAAGTTTCATCCGCTACTGCGATACCAGAATCGTCAGTTAAAGTATGCCAATGAAAACAAAATAAATTTGTATAAAACACATTTAGTTTGCTGGAAGGTGACCCACACAGGTAGGTGGAATTTTTTTAGAAGGTAGTTGAAAAGCTGGACGAAAATGCCGAGTGGTACGGTGGAATTGTATTCTCAGATGTAGCTAAAATTTATCGAATAGGATCAGTAAACAGAGATAATTGTAATTATTATAACACAGACGATTCACATATCTTACAAGAAGAGGGTTTGAAATCAAAGGATATAACTGATAGAAAAAACTCGAACACAAGATCTCACAAAAATTACGTTTACTTAATCAAACGCGTTTCACCGACAAAGTCGCCATCGTCAGTGATACATGAGCTACAATAACTAAACTATAACTCACATAGCTCATGTATCACTGACGATGGCGACTTTGTCGTTGAAACGCGTTTGATTAAGTAAACGTAATTTTTGTGAGATCTTGTATTAGAGTTTTTTTTCTATCAAATATTATCTCACAAGTCAAGCTCAACATTTATTTATAAAGGATATAACTGTTTGGGCTGCCGTCTATTAGTGTATTCTGGTTAGGGGTAGGCCTATTTATTTTATTTTATTTTTATCCTTTTTTTAAAGCGATAATGACCGACAGGTTTAAGATCAAAGAAAAAACTAACAAAGTCAATAAGAACCATATATACACAAAATCATATAATAATAATGAATGCTTGGAATAATCAATTTATGGTTTGCAGCTCCGTTCTCGCGAATTAGGATACATAATAAAAGTTAGTAATTGGTAAAACGTAGTGCAACTTTTATATTCCTAATCTCAACCATCAAACTAATTTTGACATGAATGCTATTTCTCATTTATTACACAACCAATATTAATGAAATTTTGTGTGTAATTAAAACAGACCAAGACGAAAGTTGTGACGAAGCCCATTTTGGAAATGACTTTATGCGATGACATTTTAGAGGTCAAATGTATCTTAATACAATTAACTGCAATAAGTGGAACACTTAATAAATAATTTTAATAAAAGTTGTTAAGTTTTTGTTTGTTTGTGTTTTAATTGTTTAATTTTGTTGTTGTTCTGTCGAAAATAAATTCTTTTTTTTTTTTTTTTTTTGTTATTGAAAATGCATTACAACTCGTCTTAGCAAAGCGTCCAACTTTTTCCGGTCCCAACAAATAAAGGATTGTTATGATAAAAAAAAAGGTTTATCATCTTCTTTGAAGTATTTTTGTTAACAATTATTTCACTTGAAAACGAGCGTTGATCTAAACTCTCGAAACGTCCTGTATTAGTTTTATACAGAGTGTTCATAAATTCTGAATCCGTTTTTTTTTTAAATATCATTTTCTTAAAAAGTTATTATGTAATACAACTACAGAACATTTAAAACCATAATTTACAGGTGGATAAATGAGTTGAGTACTTACCTTTAAACATGTACATGCTGTAGTTTTTCCTGACCTTGTTCTTCTTCATTACTTCCTATTTGAATATTGTAAAATGTATTTTAACCAACCAGATAACCTAAATAAAATACAAAAAAGGATATGAACAGAAATTAACTCTACTACTATCAGACAATTTCTAAAGTAGTTGGTGAATTTTATAACCGTTTAGGACTGTCCCAAATAGCTTTAGGACAACAATTTGAGCATCTTAGAAAATCACAAATTCAAAACTACAGCATGTTTAAAGGTGCCCAAATCATTTGTCCACCTGTAAATTAAGATTTTAATTGTTCTGTAGTTGTTTTAGTTGATAACTTTTCAAGCGAATGAGATATAAAAAACAGATTCCACCATTGAACCAGAATTAAAAACAATGTAAAAACATGTGTCACATGACACAATACCTCTTTAAAAAAATAAACCTATTTTAAAGATGGCGGATCCAGAATTGCTGCAAAAATTTATAACTTTCAAAACTTTATGCAAATGTTGTTTTATAATCAGATAAAAAATTAACTTTTTATGTTCAGCTGTTGTAAAGAGTTTTGACATATTCCTGACTTTATAACACTCTGTATTCACAAACGACGGTAATTGTTGGAATAAACTTTAAAACCAGAATAGTGAGAAAAGGCGTAGCAGTCTCGACAACCCCTAGTTGGATCTACACTTTCTTTTCTGTAGTTTAGGGTTAGGATTCTTTTTCAGTTTTTCTATCAAGTCTTACTTGACCAACAAAGCCTAACGTTATTACTGTATTCGAGTGCTAGAGGTTTTTATTTTATGTCCTTTTCTTTTTTTTTTATAGGGTGATAATGACCGAGAAGTTTTTCGCCTTTAAACAATAAAGAAAAAATATCTCCTTTTTTTCAGTCCACAGAGTGAATTTCTAAAATCAGGCTAACGAACTAAAGTGTTTACTGAGTTGTGTACGCTGGTTGGGCTTCAGTCTAGTTACTTGCATATGCAAGTTTACAGGACACTTGAAATGATTTGTGCGCATTCAAGGAACTGAATAATTAAAACTGTCAAATTCACAGCTGAGAGCCGAGCATAATGACAGTTCAGATAGCGGTGCCGTCAGTGTCACATCCTCGTAGAGTCCTCACTAACACGGTAAGCAATTAATTGTTATAGTTAATGGTTTTTATAATTATACAATTATATTTTATTACATTTCTTTAAGGTCTGTGTCTAATATGTGTTTTATTAATTATCTTTTAGTTTTTAATTACGTATTATATTTTTACAATAATAATAGTTTTATTAAGGAAAGTAAAATGAAATTGGTTTTGTTTTCATTGTTTTAAAATTGCCTTGAGGGACGTTGGGTTTTTGAGGATTCCACGTTGAGCGAAAAATCAATAAAATCAATCAATCAATAAAAACAAGTTTATGGGAGCCATCATGGTACCCAGCTGTAACAAACAATGTAATTTTCGTAGATTATCTAAATATAATGCCAAAAAGTGGTCTCTTTAAGCTTGAAGAAAATGTTAAATAGTGTTGGTAGTTTCAGTGGGGAAATTGTCTTTAAAACAGTTTTTACACAGGTATTTGTTTATATCACTACATTCTTGACGTAGGCTAGGCCTATATCTACACTCTCCAATCTGCCGGTGACTCCGTCCTGCCGGATCAGATTTTCTAGAGAAGACACGGTTCTTCGCCATTTGTCATTGTAAAGTGGTCGGGTTGGTACGATTACATGCACAATTGAAATCTGGGAACTTGTATCTAATTTAGTGTATTTAAATTAAACTAAAAAGTGTATTAAGTTTCATTTAATATGATTGTTACACAAAATAAATTATCGAAAATTTGAAAATGGTGGCCTTTTAAAACTTTTTGTGTTTCTGTTTAACTAGGTCCTAAGTGACACTACAATTAATTTATCTTTTAGTGATTCCTACGATATAAAGTAAACGAGTTAAAATTTAAAAAAGTTAATAGTACTTACCCTAGCCCGATGATACAATGTAATACAAGCAGATCTTCTAAATGCTTTAGTTTAAAATAAAGACCTCGAATGTTCTAATAGCATCCGACTCGGTAAAGATCAATAGTTGATCAAGAGAGATTTGCTAGAAAAAATGAAAGAGACAAGAGAGGGATCTAACCCAAAGCTTGGAACTTTAATTTTAATCTCCACTCTTCATAAGAGAACAGAGAACACACTTAAGTACTGAGCTAGCGTAACACTTAAGGAATAGTTATTTTTAAACAATATTTGAAAAGTAAGATTCATGTTCTAATACAATAATTAAATAAAGCAGTAGTTGTTAAAAGTATAGCAAATATCAGTGAGAAATTGACCAAAATATTTGTTCTGCAAGTTGTCTAAATTTTATGGTACATTCTTGCTGTTTAAATTCTCATAGAGTACGTTTTTATTATTTGAGTGTTCCATCGAGTAAACAAAAGATTTCATAGAATAATAATTAATTAAAATCTAAAAATTATTTGTATGTTTGTTCGACTCCCCTGAAACCAATCCAACATTCGTTTTTTTTAAACAAACAATTTATTTTATTAAAAACAGCTGGTCTATAACAATAAAAGATACAGGGAAAATTATTGTAAGGTATATAATTTCTGTTGTGCCACATATTAGTATAGTTTTCTTCTTTTAAAAGATAATTCCATCCCAATGAATTTCTTATGAAAATCACAAGGAGTAACTTACTTATTACAAAAATAAATAAGAGGTACAATACTGACTTTTTAATAACGACGATGAACACATATTTTCATTTTAAATACTTAATTTTCAAACAATGAGCGAGTATGCAGTATACAATGAACTAACTGAATTTGATTTTTTCCAAATCTGAACGGTACTAGACTAGACAAGAATCTGAAAGTACAAAAGCTAATTATAGAATTGACCTTGGACTCTCTAGTGATAATGTTGTAATTCAGAACAGACTAAAATTTATCTTAAAAAATTGTTTTTATAAAGTTCTTTGGTTTTATTATAATAAATGCTGCAAAAGTTAAACTTAAATATTGGTAATTTTCTTTTTCACCAGTGGGAGTAGATAATTTGCTAAAAATTGTGCAATAGAACTGGCGAAATTAGTGTTCTATGACTCACGTGTTGTAGTTATTTTAAAGGCAATTCTGTTTGAGTGTTTTTTTAAGAAGTTATTTTATTGATTTATTATATTGTTATTATGAGTAGGAGTCTGAATGTTAATTTTGCAATTTAATCTGTAAATGAACACTTGGTTCTGGTTCTTAGGAGGGGGGGGGGTTGTGTACCGTATAACTGCCCATTTGGAATCAATATCAAGTAACTAAGTAATTTTCCAGACTGTGTCATTTGATGGTGATTCATAATGGCTCAGGTTGAAATAGTTTTATGCATCAAAACTATTTTGATGGGCGTACAATTGAAAACTATGAATATCAGGGTTCTTTGAAGATAGCGTGTGTACATAATCTGCGTGTATCTAGATACTTACATCTTGTGGATACTCGTGTACTTCTACCCAAGTCGTTGTCCAGTCTTCCTGCAATAACGTTACCTAATATTTCTAGCTATTGTTAACAACAACCGAGACCATGAAATGTCTACAGAACCTACTCACCGGAGTAATTTATATACAGGGTGTTTTAAAATTGCACGGAAATATTTAAGGAGCTGATTACTGAGCTATTAAATAGGGGAAACTTTTTGTTCCTTGTAAATTTTTATAAAGTTAACAGTTTTCTTCATATTCGACGTTAAAAATTTTAAACGACCGCCATTTTGAAAATATACGAAGTAAATTCTTTTTTTGTGTGGTACACGGGTAAATCGTTACATTAAAAATGAGTTTACTAAATCTAAATATCCTGTCTATATCCAAATTATAAAGTTTTTTTGAAAAAAAAAAAATAATAAAAAAAAAAATATATAAAAAAAGAAAATGAAAATAAAAATAAAATAAAATAAAAAATAAAATAAAATTTAAAAAAAAATGCCGGAGAGAAAGGAAAACTAAGCATGATATGACATTTTTTGTATATTTTGTACACTCTGTATATGAGCACTATATTTTTGTAATATAGAAATAATTAAGCCAAGAATTACTGTTTACTGTGTTCACATTGAGGGTCTATCAACATTGAATTGACTAGGCATCTAGTCAGCAATTCTTAGTATGCTGTTTTAAAATATGGTATATATAAATATGTAATTTAATAACAATATAGTATTTCCTGTCCGTCACCTGACTTCGTTTATGCTTTGACGCGTTTCGGAGTATCTGGTCCATCTTCAAAGTCCTTGCTCAATTGAGGTCGTCAATATATTATTAAATACAAAAACATATACTATATTTATAATTTAAACATTAAGCGACGCAATGCTTAAGATGAGCACTGTTGTCCAAGGTCGTCTATTGTATCACGGTTTTACAGTCGATCTCTTATCTTAAATATTGATGGCTTTTGAGTAGAAATTAAGTTGATCGTTCGTTAACAATCTGTATTTTTTTAAAGCTTTATATATTTGTAATTCCTTTACAGCATCCATATATTTTTCTTTATACTTTATCCATATATTTTTCTTGCAAATATGTAATGGTTTTAAATTAATCGTAAAATCTTAAAATGTAATCAAATTACTTTTTAAATATTCCTCTGTTTAACATATGTTTTTGTATATTTAAGTGGTATTATTGCATAAAATCAAAGTTCTGAATCACTTTATGTTTCAGAAATGTATCAGTCATATGTCATGCGTCTGATAATTTATCTGTTGGTGCTATTTGCTGTCACTCAAAATGTTTCCACAGAAAAAGAATCTGAAGCGAGATTTTTCACAGGAACTGGTAAGTAAAATATACAATCTACATTAGATGTACATCACTTACTTTTGTGTTAGTTATAGAAGAAAATAATTACGATTATGTTTGTCGTTAAAAAGAGAAAAATATTTCCTACCGTACAATTTGTATAAAGTTGACGTTAAAAAAAAAAATTGACATTAACAAATTTAAACGGGCGTCATTTTGAAAATGTACAAAATAAAGTCTTGTTTACATTATTTTATTTTACATCTCTGGATTGTTTTGTTAATAATATATTTAGTTTAATTTAAGTTGATACAGTATCATTTTTTAAAAAGCTGTATCTGATATTAAACAATCCAGACAAGTATACAGGGTGTAAAATAATTCGTGTACAGTTATGAAATATACTATTTCTGTTTCCTGAGGCAATGAAATGATAATAATAATGATAATAATTCAGTCAAGTGACATTATCAAACTTAAATTATACTTGTATAATGAATAATCAAAAGAAATGTTCAATGATATTATTTTAAATTTCAGATATAATGGACAAATTCAGAGAAGGTTGGGAGGCAGCTGGCCGTATAGTAGGTATGGACACATCACAAGGGGTGGCTTCCTTGGTTAGTTCCAGTCTTACAGCGAAAGAGGACGAAGCTGAATCTTCTGGTATATTCAACGGGTTCTTCCGTCTACTAGGGTTCGACTCAAAGAAGTTGGGCGCCATTGCTATCAATGCTGTCATCTTCCTCGCGCAGCTGGTCTGTACCTAAAGTTATTTTGGCCTTCAAATTCTGACATTGAATTGAATTAATTTTTTACTTGGAGGTTTTGAAAGTTTAAAGGCTTGTTGTATAAAACACAGAACTAATAATTTTAATGAAATTATATTTTGCAGAATTGCTTCACTTTAATAATATGTATTTGTTTAATAAAAATGATTTATTTTAGAAGTTTATAAAAGAAATTTAACGTTATAACGTGTTGAAGGTATAAGTTGAAGGTACAATTTATTAATGTTGAATTGTTCATATTATTTACATTATAACTATATTAAAATTCTAAAGTTATACTGATCATGCATAAAATAAAAATCACCCAATTAAACTTATACATTTTCATCAAAACCCATATCACGATAGATATAAATACTGTATCATTCATATTTTGTAGCTCTATATAATATAATTTGTGCACCATGAACAGTGATAGAATTCATATTATTTGTTCATGGATACAAAAAGAGAGAAAGAAGAACTATAACTTGGAAGGAAAGGGGAGTTTCTATGGTCAAGAAGAAGAAAAAAGGTTTTGAACAACCTCTCCAAAACATCCAGAGGCAGCATTATTGTTATAGATCCAGGAAGATTAAAAAAACGTTTTCAATAATTAATTCAGTGATTAAAAAAACAGCTAAGTAGTCAAATATAATATTCGAACTTAGAATCATCGGTGAGTGGAATATATAGCTTCGTTTATCCCCCTATGGAATTGAGTCAACATTATAAATACCCAAAATTAACCAACCAAAATTACAACTCTCTGAAATTCATTAAAGGTTATAATAATAAACTCAAAATTGCGAACGAAAGAACGTTTATTAACCTCAGCAATATAATTACCATTAATTAACACAAACCAACATTAACTTTGTATCATGTTCACTCATCCCTTATCCACTTCCATCACACATCTTTCATTAGTTTTTAAGATATCACATATCCTAATTATTTAGATTAAGTTTTATAGTTTATGTTGTGCACACAAAAGTGTTGTAAAAATAGCCAAGGACTGTTGAACTTCTGAACCCTGAGATTAATTAAGAGTACACTAGTCATTTGTAATTGTAATTGAATAATTCTAAAATAATAATGTTAAATAAATAATCTTGTTAAAACACAACACACCTTGTACGATATAATTTTATAATGGTTTAATCAAACATATCCTATCATTTGTGTATAGCAGATGTTTTGAAAATATAAATCAACTCCCGTTTTCAAGTGATAAACCTAAAACTTAGTGAGAAAACACCAACATAGCTTAGTAGGTAGAAGTTGGAATCTAAGATTTGTTATTTGAGAATTTCCATGTAGTTGCTACTTATTGTAAACAGCTAAGTTTCTATATAGGAAAATATAAAAGTGTTTGTTTTATTTTGTTTTATAGATCGGCAACAGTTTGATAAAAAAGTCACCCGTAGATTCTTCTAGGAAAGAAACAGAAGAAGAAATGGAAGGAACACCACTATCCTGGGTGCTTATGAACTCTGGTGAACAGGTGATGTTAAATAGACTTGGGAAATTGTAGAAAATACAATTCATTTAGATTTTTATTATTTTATTATTTTCTTCCTTTCTACCCCTACACTAAACCAAACTGTTACCTGAGAAGGTATTTTACATTTCAAACCATAAAATTACAATTATTTTTATAAATAAATATTTAACTTCTAGGGTCAGTAGGTAAAACTAAGATCCTTATAATTTCACTCACGTGTCTGTCTGTAAGTCGCAACCCCGATAAATCCTATATATTTCAAAATTTGTATTTATATTCCTAAATATAGCGGTGACAAAAATTACTTTGGGGTAGTTAGTGGCAAAAACGTTTCAGTTGAAATATTTTGGGAAATATTATGTGTGAAGTATCAAATAAAACTAGAAGTTATTCTGATTATAATTATTTATGTTTATTTGACAAAAATAATATAAAAATAAAAGTGTCAGGTTAATACTCCTAATTGTTTCCACCCCTAACTTGAACACGGCGTGACTCACAAACGTGCAAAATATTTATTCTGATTTGAAATTAAATTGTAGTGCGAAATTATATATTATAGTTTTGTGTACAACTTAATTTAAACCACACAATGAGAAACTGGTAGCGTATAAGTTTAAAATTTTTTTTTGAGAGATATGAAACAAACTTGTATTTTCATTGATTTCTCTTTGTTGGGGTCCGTGGGTAAAACTAACGACCCTTATAATTATTCACGTGTGTCTGTCTGTATAATTTAAATTGCCGCTCAAAACACTTCGACTGTATAAAAATATCTGTCTCTATATGTTTACGGACCCAAGTTTGTGGTTTTAGCACGCGCTTGACTCTTTTTTGTTGTTTGATTTTGGATTAACAAGCTTGCTGAACCAAAACAAAAATTTTCGTTTTTTTCAATATCAGCTGCAACAATTTTGATTAATTTTACTCAAACAAAGCCCTTATATAACCAAACAAAACATACAGGACGACATCACCCCAAAATTACCGAACCGTGATTTGTCGTTCAAAAAGTGAAAATGAACCATAAGATGCTGTCTTGGATGGGCGCACATTTCAACATCGATCCAAACGATTTCCTTCAAATTTTGGTTAAACGTTAAAATTTACAACACAAGCATAATTTGTCAAGTCGCAGGTAAAAGGTAATTTAGTGTACGCGAGTAAATTTTAAAAAAATGAACCTTTTCAAATTTACTACCTAATTATCTTTTACATGTGATAGATTTGTTAACTTTACATTATAATACAAATTTCATCGAGATCGTATGATCAGATTTTGAGATATTAATCCTTCTAAGATGGTGTTTATAATTCATTTTCAATATTTGACTACTCCCGAACTTGATAGATGTCAAAGTATTTTTCTTTATTTGATTTCATGAGTATGGAAAAAAGTTATTGCAATATTTGTGAACAATATATTTAAATAAACACAGCAGTGATTAACACATTGAATATAAAGACAAATCAATAATCATCGCGTTAAATGTCCTTTCTAAAACTGGTAATACTAAATGTAGACAGATGTGCATGGCTGGTGGCATCATTAGAAGGAGCAACAAAGAAATATTAATCTGTAAGCACATGGTTATACTGTACTTTACTTTTTGAGAAAATATTTCAAAGTTAAATATGAATTTTTTAAATTGATTTACTGTGCTCTAGTTGAATGTAGAGTCCAATATGAGATTGAATGCTGGAATGGCACATTTGATACATTAAAATCCTTAGTTACTTAAAAAAATAAAATAGGAATCATGTTTAAAAAACATAAACCAAGGATTCCTTTCCTCTTTTTAAACAACTGATCTACTGACATTAAGGTATTTGTTTATTTTGAAAATTTTAAGCTTATTCTTTGTTAAATTGAAATGTGATATACCACAACTGTATAAAACTGCCTTAAAACATATCTTTATACACCTCAAAAATTTTATAACACTGAACAAATCGCTGAAAAGTTTGATTTATTTGTTGAAAATCTTGACGAGTTGTTCAATAATGTTTATATAATATATGTCTTTAAGTTTGACTAATAGTATATTATTATTAACTAGCCACAAATTGTGGAGAATTTAATAAAGTTGTGTTTCCTATATTATGAAATTATGTGCATATATTTGATTATTATTTTATTTATATATTTTGTGTTTTACCATTTAGTAGATGTAATGTGTTTTTATTTTTTTCATGGTGTGTATATTATTTTGGTTAACTCTGTCAGTCTGGGTGACTGATGACAGATCCAACACTGGCTTAGCTTGGAATCACCTATATTTCCTATGAGGGTGTTTGATAATGTAACCTTAATAGTTTGTAAATTTTATATATATTTACTCACTGTAAGTCCGGAAATAGATAAGATATTGAGTTCAAATTTGGTATAAGCATTTTGTATATTACGATTTACAAGTGTACCCAACACAAATACTTTATAATTTTCAAAATGGCAGCTGTTTAAAACTTTTAAAATAGAATATTTTCAAAACTGTTAACTTTTAACAAACTTTTAAACGGCCACCATTTTGAAAATTATGATAATAAAGTATTTTTGTTTGGTACACTTGTAAAACGTAACATACAAAATGCTTATATCAAATTTGAACTCAATATCTTATCTATTTCTGAACTTACAGTTAGTTTTTGTAAAAACCAAACTGATGGATTGCGACTAAACTAAGGCGAATTCGAAAAAAGTTACTGAAAATTTATCATTTATTTGAATATCTAGTTGATCCTCCATAGCGCGCTAAGGTTTTTGTGACATTCTTTATATTTAGCAATTCGAAGGAATGACTTAAAAATCATTATAATTAAAGTAGGCAAAAATGTAATTTGTAGGTTAGGAAAGAAGTTAAGATATGTCTTAAATATGTAAAACGTTTTAATAAACTTGGATATGATTGCTACAACATGACTGAAGTGAAACATAAAAGATTTAAAAAACAATAAACTTTCGTATAATTTATAATTTAGCTTTCACTGTTTGACCAATGATAACTGTAATCGTTCAAATTTGTTTAAAAAATAAAATCTAAATCAGAAAAAACAGGTGATCTTGAATGAAATATAAATGAAAGTGGAGCAGATATTTCAACTGGGTTGAGTAGAAGTTTTAAGTATAAAGTGGAGGTTATTTATAGTGGAATAAAAGTATTTTTTTGTTGTTTAAAAGAGAAAAGATGGTCATCATCGCCTTACAATAAAAGGAAGACAATAACGTAATAATAGCGTCAAGGTCGGAATAAGAACAAGAGTTGGTCAAGAGACCAGATAGGAAAGAAAAGAGAGGATCTAACCCCAAAACTACCATAAAAAAGATAGATCTGTTGGGATTGTTAAACTTGTACTCACTATAGGTGAGTCCAAAGCAAATGTTCATAATCCGACCTTCTACTTTGGAGCTTTGGGGCGACACCTTTGACTTAATTCACTTTAAAAGAGTAACAATAGGGGGGGGGGTCTGTGCGCGCTATAGTAGTTAATACAATTTATAAATAAGAAGAGACCTATACTATTCTTGTTAAAATGATACGAATACATTTTTAAACCAGTTATACTATTATCGTGACGCTTCTCGCGTGACGTGACGCTCCGTTGAATTCATTCTACCTACGAAATCCTCAACCGTCTTGTTAGAATTATTTTGGAAACACAATTTTTCATAATAAACATTTCGTTTGTATCAATAGAACTTTGTATGATTACTCCAATATACCGGGTCTTTCAAAAGTAAATTAAAACTGTAATTGACTATAGTTTATTTTTTTCAACATAGAACAAAATAAAGTACATAAATTCATTCGTAATTAAACGGGATTTAATTTTAAAAAAAACTTAAAATTAAGCCAAATTCTTAATTGTTAGGGTTGTTAAGACCGCTAACGGTTGTTAAGGGGTGTTCGAAGTGGCCGCCATTCTCTTCCTGAAGAAGCATTTCTTCATTTCTTAACGTGTTCTCAGCTACGCTTTGAATAATTGCGTCTTTCAGTTCTTACGATTGAAGGTCTTCCTGACCTCTTGTAGTAGTTTCCAACGGACCCGATGGTTTCAAGCTTTTTATACGCTCCTACATTGCACGGTCCGTCCCTCAAAGGGAATACGAAACTTTCATAACCCGGTGATAAACTCCATTCACATTCATAATAACACTGAATCAATGTGATGTTTGTAAAGTTAAAGTCATGATGGAATAGTAGAAATCAATTAAATAATTGTAAACTACGACAAGTGTACCTCCTACTAGATTCCTGTTTGAAATTAGTCCTGGAAATTAATTATGAGAAAACTCGTTGCTATGGCAACAATAAATAGTAATAAAAATAACAACTGATGTTTTAATAAATCCCAATTATATCTGTATACAATAAAGAGTTATTCTCGGAGATTCGACAACAAATAATAAAACCACAACTATTTAAAATTTTAACTTTGTATTGAAAAAAAATACACATTGTCGCGTTCGTTACAACTAACTTCATAAATACCGAAGTTCTCCAACAACGGAATTTTGTCTTTAATATAACCTAATACATTTTTAAGGTTGTTTTGACTTTTGTAAGCTATCTTAATGTCCAGATTATTTCAGATGTATCGCAAACAATTGGCGAGGGCAGAATCAAAAGTTAAACTACAATATCTGTCTTTACTTTTTTTCCAGTTGGAAAGTCGTAGCATTTATTCTGTCATTATTTAGTCTCTGTATCCTTAAGATGTTGTCACAACTTTAGATTCAAAACTATTAAATGCAGCTATTTCTTTAATTTGGTTAATGTCTTTTAAAAACCGAGTATCAGTTAAAGGTTCTTTAATGGCTCTGTCTATCATGCTATTAAAAACTGTTAATTTGTGTTTTCTACAATGGTTGGAATTACTAAGTATAAATCTATTGTTGGTAGATTTTCTGTAAATATCAAATTCGATATTTTTATCATTTTTAATACACAATAAATCTAGAAATAGTAACCTATTGTTCTAGAAAGCTCATGAGTAAATTTTACGTATCTGCGTATGTTATTAATTTGACAAAGAAAATCACTGATTTACATTGTTTCAGATCAAAAACTACAAAAACATCATCCACATACCTCAACCATATTCTGGGACAATATTTCAGGTTATTTTTATAATCTTCCTGAAATTTACTCATAAATAGTTCAGCTATGAAAGGAGACAGACCATTTTCCATAACTGTATCTTCGAATTGTTGAAAATATTCATTATTAAATATACAGTAATTTTGACCACAGTGAACCTTAGTCATTGATTTTCTGAGGTTCAACATGATTTGTCGTTAAAAACTTTTAGAGAAACGTCAATGTTTCCTTCATAGGTATAGTACTTAGATACAGAGAACAAAAGTTACTGGCCACAACCAGTTTAATTCCTAGATATACTAAAATCATTACAAAGATTCGTTATTTTGAAATTCTTGTAAATATGTATGTAAATATCATTATATAATTTTATCAATTTAAAGTTTGTGCTTACAGACTGTTTATAAATAAATATTGAACTTGACTTGTGAGATAATATTAGATAGAATAAACTTGAACACAAGATCGCTAAAAATTACGTTTACTTAATCAAAAGCGTTTCAACTACAAAGTCGCCATCCTCAGTGATACATGAGCTACAATAACTAAACTATAACTATAACTTAAAGTTAAGTAATTTTTGAAACACGGTTGATTAAGTAAACGTAACTTTTGTGAGATCTAGTGTTCGAGTTTTGTTCTATCCAACCCACTAGATTAATTTTTATATATCGATAAGAAATTGGTAACACTGATTCGTCCTGGTTACTGTGCATCCTTAAACATTCTCCTTTTCGTTGCAGGGAAATCACCTTATAGAAGCAGCTCAACAGAGGTCGCTCCCTGACAGCATCATCGAATCTTTGAAATACTCCACCGATAGTACAGACTGTATCCAGTTGTTGATCTGCAAGAGTTCACCCTTCGTGTGGGGCATGCAACGAGCTCTATCGAAGATCTTGGGCAAAACGAAAGAAGATCCAGAGATCTGGAACACGTTAACACCTCTACAGAGAATGTACAGGGATTTACCATCTGTGAAAGAATTTCAAGAAAACTCTGATGCATGTGAACTGCGGTTCTCACAATGTAGGGATATGTTTAATTAGACAGGATATTTCGTAGATTGATAATTTTACACTGTGTTTTATAAACACGATTTGATTTAGTTTTGCTTTTGGTTTTGAAATGTATACTTGGAAACTTTAATGTTGCTATTAGTTTTTAACCATCTGTATCCCAATTCCTAGTTTTGTGTAGGCATACTCATTAAATTAAAATGATAATCTCTCTAAGGAGATCATTATATCCAGTACGGAGGACTCTAGCTGGATTTACAACTTTTTTCATCTAATCTTGGGTTAAATACCTCTCTATCATTTCTCCTTTTAAGTCTCTCTTAACCAACTCTATTCTCTTCCAAACCCTGACGCTATTACAGAATTCAAGGGGATTTATTTTATGTTATTTTTTATAAGGTTGTTCGCAACGAGGTCCGTTCAGGCAAAGGCTAAGTAACGAGAGTAATGATACACACAATTACGAAGTTCAGAAGACCTGTCTAACAATAGTTTTAAATAAACTTACTCTACTGGATAAGACACCTTCATCTAACAATACAATTTAACATTTCCTGCAAGACACAGGAAACCAACTTTTGGGCATTACATTGAGTGAATATGATTTTATTACATTGTATGATAGGCTGGGTATTACATGCTATGAATCGGCTCATCAACGTGTTTTCTTTCATGTTTGGTGTTACTTTTAGAATCTTTCGTTTAGTGAAATTCATTCGAGTGTATTTACACCAAATTTATTCTTTCTGATCATCAAATTTATGATTTGTTTCTGCACATTAAGGTTTTGTTTTCTGTCATTCTGTTCCTTGTTATTTATAAATATGTTCCTTTATGATCCTAAAAAGTTTAAACGTTTTCGTCATATTGCACGCTGGGTAGCGAGAAAATATGTAATGACCTAACCAAAAGCTCATTTCAGCAACAAAATTTATGGGTTCAAAATTTGTTTGAAGGTCTTCCTGGCTTTTTGATGTCTCCAACGAACCCGATGGCTTATATTTAATAACAAGCTTTTTATACGTGACTACGCTCAAACCGTTGCCAGTACAAAACTTTCTCAACCTCAGCTGATAAACTCTGTTCACATTCATAATAACACTGAATCAATGCGATGTGTTTTGTAAAGGAAAAGTCATGATGGAATAAAAAATCGATTAATTGTAAACTAATACAAGTTTACCACCTACTAGATTCCTGTGTTTGAAATTAGTCAACAATGAGAAACCTCGTTGCTATGACAACAAATATATATAACAAACATAACAGCTGATGTTTTAATAAATCCCAATTATCTCTGCATACAATTAAGAGTTTTTCTCAGGGATTGGACAACAAATAACGAAACCACAACCTTTTAAAGTTTTAACTTTTGAAAGACCAGGTTTTTTAATTAATGTGAAGTAATTGATGTTCTGTTAAGGATATGCACACAACGCCCTATTTCCACGAGGATGAATTTGACATCTCAGATAGTGTGTTATCATTTTATCGGTTACGAAATACCAGGTAAACGACTTGGTCATTCAGCCGGTGTACTACAGACATGTGTTGTTAGTAGTATAAGTGGCAGGGGTAACTTCAATTCATTGAAATCAATTAATGAAATGTCCACCCATAGTAGTGTAATTCTGCCAAACTTTTTGGCACAAAAAATATGTATAAATATAGTGTGTTATTCATTGTACTGAGCAATACTTGTGGAAACTTCAATTATAAAAAAAGAATAATTTTTCACAATAAACACTTTATTTGTGACAACTGAGGACGATGACTTAGTCACTGAAATGTCAAATAAAGTGTTTATTGTGGGAAATTTCCTTTCAATTGGTAATACTGCTTAGAGCTTAAATTTTTAGTTAGATTTTTCTCATTTGGATAATTAGTCAGGTAAACAGAAAAAATAGTTTGTAAATGTCAAAGTAACGACGATTAAAAAATTTAAAAGTAAAATGTTTTTCCGGCGACTTTTTGCCTACTAACTTCCAACACAGGACATTTTGTGCACCTTAAAAATCTCATTTAACAATTCCTAAGAGTTCTGTAAAGCTGAGGTCCATTGAATGATTATATTCTTAAATGAATTGCTTTAGTTTTGGGGATGATACTAAAGTGAGGCAGAATAATTGGTACGTTTTACAACAAGTAGTTAGATTTAGTCGAAAGGTAAGTTCAAAGAATTTTAAATTTAAAACTTTTAACGTCGAATATCTTCAAAAACTTTAAAATATTTTAAACGGCCGCCATTTTGAAAATTATAAAAATAAAATATTTGTATTAGTACTTATATTTATATCATAACATGTAAAATACTTTACTAAATTTGAACTCAATATCTTAACTATTTCTATAGATACAAATACGTTTTAAGAAAAAAACTAAATTTCTGATTGTGACTTAAACTAAGGCGAACTCGAAAAAAGGAAACTGAACATTTTTTATTTATTTGGATATGTAGAGCACGCTAAGGTTTTTGTGACACCCTGTATATATAAAAACACCAAACAAACTGCGCTACACGTAAAGAATTAAATTCGCTAATGCACTGTTAAATAAATTAACCCGCAGTTAAAACTAACGGCGCTTCGCAAAAGCATTTTAAAACCAAACAAACTTTGATCGTTGGATTCGTTCATTTCGCTCATTCAACCAATAAAATAAATGAGATGATAAATATTGAAATATGTAAGATCGGAAGCATCTGTTTCAAACACATTATCGACTTCTTCGTCTTCTTCAACAATAATCACAATCTATAAATAGCATCCTTAGACAAACATAAATAATCAATTTCTAATGGCGAACGTTTCAATGTATGAAACTGAAATAACAAACTTGGAAGACTGATTCGCTTATTAATTAATTTATAAACTTAATTTTGTTGATATTTCGGTTTTGATTTGTGATGTGTAACACATGTGATATAATCTCTTATTAGTGGAATGTTTGTGTTAAAGAGTTTTGTATATAACATTTCAGAAATCAATTCCATGAAGTCATGTCTAATTTTGTTAATGGCTTTAGGAGTCTTTCTATTGGTTTATGTGAGATTTCGTTTGTGTTACTTTGGAGAATTAAGTGTTTACGCGTAAAAAGCAACGACGTTTTTGTAATATATGGAATTATTTAAGTGCAACTGGAATATCTTTCATTTCCTCGTTTAACAATATTTATATAAAATTATTTTTAGAAATTTCCAAAACAGAAATAATTATTATATTCTCCTTAGAGGAATCTTGATAGTCCAAATTAAACTTTCCACTAAGAACAATTTGACAATTTTAAGTAACCCAATATATAAAGTATAGGGTGAGTTTGGTAATCGAAAAAAAAACAGTAGGTATCCGTTTTTGACTTATCTTCAAGTTTTCGGTATTAGAAAACCGAAAAAAATAATTTTCGACATTTCGTCCGTCCATCGTAAACCTTGTCATCTATAGAACCCAAATAAACAAATAAAATTCAGAAAAATCTAATTGAAAATTATAAAATAGCGGCCATTTTAAACTGTTTTTTGTTCATATTTAATGTATTTAACTTCTAACTCTAAATTAAATATTAAAGTATAAATCCCTATGTGATGTTTCTATTAAAATTCAGAAAAACTTAAATTAAAATATCAAAATGACGGATATTTTAAATATTGTTTATATATTATCAGTTTTTATCAGGGATTGGACACATTTTAAATTTGTTTGGAATCTTCAATTTTTTTTCTTTCAGATTTATACTCACTTAGATGTTTTCCTGTAAATCGTTGCTGAAAATGTTCTATATTTTTACAAATATAGTCCTTCAAAACTATAGTCTACAACTAATGTATATGTTTTACTAGTCTAAAATAAACAGCTATTTTATACAAGTTTTTAGGTAAATTTTTCTTAATATTTTGTTGAGGTAAGGATACCTTTTCTCGTTCTCGATTAGCTGACTCTAAAATATCTCATTTTAGAACATTTAAAAAAATCACAATTCAATTCTATGCAATTTTGGGCTTTGAAGAAAATAACTATTTTTCGTGAATTTTTCAATATAGGCCTAACTTTTTAGTTATTTTTGACTTTTAACGTAAAAATTATTTTTTTCACCAAAATTTATTGGCAACTTTATTACAAAACTTTTATATATCTTGAAAAAATTACAAAAATTTGGTTGTATGGTTATTATATAGACTTTTTTCGTGGAATTTTGCTTTCAGTTACTACACATTCCTGACATACTAATTTCGAAATTTTTACATCTAACATTTTTTCATTATATACATAGATTATATCCAACTTTTTGATAAAATTGATATACAGTGTGAGTCAAAAGTATGGATACACCCTGTTAAATTTTAAATGGATAAAGATAAAAATATGAAACTCAGAACACCTTTCTAGGAAATAAAAGTGAACTTTTTAGTCACTATTACAACTTTGCCCATTTCTCCAAAATGGGATTTTTGGGGGGCAGCTCAAAATTTTTAAATGTAAAGACCCATTAAGTGACACCTCATTTTAAAGTCCTTGATTAAAGAAGAAGAACAGTGGAAACCAGAGCTTTCTATCTCAACCCAGTACAAAATGGCAGCTCATTGAAATTAAGTAAAACTTCATTGAGGCAAAATATGAACATCCACATTCAGGTGGTAAATAACCCCAATAGACAACCAATGAGCTGCCATTTTGTACTGGGTTGAGATAGAAAGCTCTGGTTTCCACTGTTCTTTTTCTTCTTCTTTAATCAAGGACTTTAAAATGAGGTGTCAATTAATCTGTCAATTAATGGGTCTTTATATTTAAAAATTTTGAGCTGCCCCCCAAAAATCCCATTTTGGGGAAATGGGCAAAGTTGTAATAGACTAAAAAGTTCACTTTTATTTCCTAGAAAGGTGTCCTGACTTTCATTTTTCTATCTTTATCCATTTAAAATTTAACAGGGTGTATCCATACTTTTGACTCACAGGTGCCTCAATGAAGTTTTACTTAATTTCAATGAGCTGTCATTTTGTACTGGGTTGAGATAGAAAGCTTTGGTTTCCACTGTTCTTCTTCTTTAATCAAGGACTTTAAAATGAGGTGTCACTTAATGGGTCTTTACATTTAAAAATTTTGAGCTGCCCCCCAAAAATCCCATTTTGGAGAAATGGGCAAAGTTGTAATAGTGACTAAAAAGTTCACTTTTATTTCCTAGAAAGGTGTTCTGAGTTTCATTTTTCTATCTTTATCCATTTAAAAATTAACAGGGTGTATCCATACTTTTGACTCACACTGTATAAGAAATTGGATTGTGGATATTATTATTTTTCGGTGAATTAATAAAAAAATGTCTAACTTTTTAGTTATATTTTACTTTTACGTAAAAACTAATTTCTTCTAACGTAAATTTGATAAATTAATTATATTTTTTTACCAACATATATTCACAATTACATTACAAAACTTTTTTATATTATGAAAAAAGTTATAAACATTTTATTGTATGGTATATATAGACTTTTTTGTGGCGTTTTGGATTCTGTTACTGCACGATTTTTTGATTCCTGACATACTAACTCCAAAATCTTTACATTAAAAATTGTTCATTAAATAGATGAATTCTTTGTACTTTTTTAAGAAACATGATAAATAACAAGTTGGGTGCATAATATTGCTCGTTTTGCTGAATTTAAAAAATAATAAAAAATGCACAAAATATCCCGCCAGTTTAGGAATTTCTAGTAGGGATAAACAACAAATTTTCAAATTTTAATTATGTATCTAATGGTACAAACTTTATCTCTCTATGATGACTTATTTAGTATCAAAACTGTAAAGGGATTCCCTAACTATATACATTAGTATAGTTACAAGATCTGACAGGTCCAAGTTATCAACACAAGCGAAGTGAAGGAAGCTCCTTCACTTATGAAACAGCTTCCAGGCCCGCTAAGACCGAGGCACTGACATGAGAGATGCGAGTAAAGACTTTTTTTTAAAATATTCGTTGCTTGTTAGGACTAGCTGAAGTGAAGAAAGTAGTGCCGTAATTTTTCTAAAAGCCTGTGGTACCAACGATTTTAAACAAACTCACCTCACTGGATAAGACATACTGATCTACCAATACAATCTAGCATTTCCTACAAGGCCCAAGAAACCAACTCGTGGGTATTACATTTAGAGTATCTGCTTTCATTACATTATAATATGATGATGAATACTATGATGGAACCCATCAACTTGTATTTGTTACATATGTTTTATCGAGCTCAATATAGTTACACAGTTACTGTGACAAAAAGGTTCAATGATATGTTTCCAAATACAGCCGTTCCACATAGTGAAGCTGTTTGGGAAGTGATAAAGAAATTTTGGTACAGTTGGAGTAGCTGATACACCAAGAAGTAGAAAGTATAGTGGTGTTCTTTCAAAAAAAAAAAAAATAATAATAATAACTTGTTAGCAAGCCAGTCATATTCACTCGAATATTAACAGAGGGAAAAGGGAAGTCAAAAAAAGAAAAAGAAGTCAGTAGACTATGAATAAATAAAATTATTATAACCGTTATATATGCTATAATGGAAAACATTTTTAGAGATGAACGGAGAAACTATTATTAAAGAGTAAATTTATAACCAATCAGAAGTAATGTTCTGAAACTTAAAATGCTAAAGAAAAATAAATCCACCAAAGTAAAGAACACGAGTTGGAGCTTGTGGGTAGGCGGAGCCTGGTGGTAGGGGGCGTGGCAAAGCTGTATATATAGATGTGTTTTTAACGGACGAATCCAGTACTAAATTAAGTCTCTGATATGGAGGAACTCTAACCTAACCCAACTTTATCATAACGTATATATGTCTAATGCGTCGACAAATACGAGTATAAATAATAAGAAATGCTAGAATTGGCAGAAGATTGTACTCGAATTAATAATACGGTAAATGGGTTTTAACCAACACTTTGTACAACAAAAGAAAGAAATAGAATTTATGGATGAATGTTTTCGTAAGTAGAGGGTTAGATTAATGTGTAAGAGAAGATAAATTCTCAAAATACAAGGATACGAAACATTCATGTGTCAGAGAAGATAAATTCTCAAAATCTAAGGATAAGAAACATTCATGTGCCAGAGAAGATAAATTCTAAAAATACAAGGATACGAAACATTCATGTGTCAGAGAAGATAAATTCTTAAAATCCAAAGATAAGAAACATTCATGTGTCAGAGAAGATAAATTCTCAAAATCCAAGGATACGAAACATTCATGTGTCAGAGAAGATAAATTCTCAAAATTCCAAGTACGAAACATTCATGTGTCAGAGAACATGAATTCTCAAAATCCAAAGATAAGAAACATTCATGTGTCAGAGAAGATAAATTCTCAAAATTCAAAGTACGAAACATTCATGTGTCAGAGAACATGAATTCTCAAAATCCAAAGATAAGAAACATTCATGTGTCAGAGAAGATAAATTCTCAAAATTCAAAGTACGAAACATTCATGTGTCAGAGAAGATACATTCTCAAAATACAAGGATACGAAACATTCATGTGTCAGAGAAGATAAATTCTCAAAATCCAAAGATACGAAACATTCATGTGTCAGAGAACATTAATTCTGAAAATCCAAAGATAAGAAACATTCATGTGTCAGAGAAGATAAATTCTCAAAATACAAGGATATGAAACATTCATGTGTCAGAGAACATAAATTCTCAAAATACAAGGATACGAAACATTCATGTGTCAGAGAAGATAAATTCTCAAAATACAAGGATAAGAAACATTCATGTGTCAGAGAACATGAATTCTCAAAATACAAGGATACGAAACATTCAAGTGTCAGAGAAGATAAATTCTCAAAATACAAGGATACGAAACATTCATGTGTCAGAGAAGATAAATTCTTAAAATCCAAAGATAAGAAACATTCATGTGTCAGAGAACATGAATTCTCAAAATCCAAAGATAAGAAACATTCATGTGTCAGAGAAGATAAATTCTCAAAATCCAAAGATACGAAACATTCATGTGTCAGAGAACATTAATTCTGAAAATCCAAAGATAAGAAACATTCATGTGTCAGAGAAGATAAATTCTCAAAATACAAGGATATGAAACATTCATGTGTCAGAGAACATAAATTCTCAAAATACAAGGATACGAAACATTCATGTGTCAGAGAAGATAAATTCTCAAAATACAAGGATAAGAAACATTCATGTGTCAGAGAACATGAATTCTCAAAATACAAGGATACGAAACATTCATGTGTCAGAGAAGATAAATTCTCAAAATCCAAGGATACGAAACATTCATGTGTCAGAGAAGATAAATTCTCAAAATTCCAAGTACGAAACATTCATGTGTCAGAGAACATGAATTCTCAAAATCCAAAGATAAGAAACATTCATGTGTCAGAGAAGATAAATTTTCAAAATCCAAAGATACGAAACATTCATGTGTCAGAGAAGATAAATTCACAAAATCCAAGGATACGAAACATTCATGTGTCAGAGAAGATAAATTGTCAAAATCCAAGGATAAGAAACATTCATGTGTCAGAGAAGATAAATTGTCAAAATCGAAGGATAAGAAACATTCATGTGTCAGAGAAGATAAATTCTTAAATTCCAAAGATATGAAACATTCAGAATCCACACGGGACTCTTGATACTCTCAAATTAATGGACGCCATCCATGTACTTAACCAGCCCATGATACAATACACTAATGTAATGCCTAACAGTTTATCTCTTGAGCCTTGTAGGATGTGTTAGGTTGTACTGTTAGATCAAGTTTGTTTAAAACAGTTCGATTTTCTGAACCTTGTATATCACTATTTTCTTGATGTTGGCTGACGTGCCTCGTAGATGTCTATGTATTGACTCGCTTCGCTCATGTCAGTGTCACGGCCTTGCCGGATCTCTAAACTACAAGAATATCACATTTTCTTGAGAAGTCTAGTTTAGAAATTACATTTTTGACAATAACTTAGTCATCGTAGAGCGGTGGGGTTGGTATCATTACATGCAGAATTGAAATTTTTAAATTTTATCTAATTTATTATAAGTTGAATAACACACGAGATATTGTAAAAAAAACTGTTTAATATGGCCGCCATTTATACTTTTTTAATTAAAAATTTCTGGCCGTTATCGTGCTTACGTACAGAAGACTATAACTACGACGGACGGACAGTATGTCGAAAATAACTTTCTTGCTTTGATAAAGTGAAGTGAATAAAGGAAAGTGAAGATCAGTAAAAAAACGTATTTAGAAATTTTTTACAATTACCAAACTTGCACTAATCTCGTAACATGAGTATAAATGGACAGGTTTCATCTGAGCTGTGAGCTGCGCGTGGAAGGGAGATACAAGTTTGTAGTTCGAGGCCGCGTGGGGACAGAGGCATTGTAGGGGAAACGGTCGGCGCCGACTACTGTCCACGATCCAGCAGTCTTGCAGACATCGTTGTTAGTATCAACACCCAACGCAGACTTAGGCGACCGCTTCCCCCACCACCTCACTTCTGCTTAGACCACGCCTAGACCTACTGCGCACCCAAACTCCACAGCTCAGATGAAACCTGTCCATTTATAAGTAGATATTGTCTATTAATTAGTGGGTCAATTCAATGTAAGTGAAATTAATAATACATAATAATGTCAATGGTGTTGTAACAGGGTACTCACACTCACGGCCCACTTAGTAAGTATTGGATTGGTAATCCTGAGGGATCCTAGCTGGATCTACACCTTTTCCATGTAGTCTTGGGTTAGATCCATTTCTTTCAACTTTCCTATCAGGTCTCTCTTGATCAACTCTTGTCCAACTGTGACGCTAGGGGTCTTTATCTTTAATTTTGTTTATATCGTCTTTATTTTGTAGCGTCTTATTAAAACAACTACGGTGTACACGTCTCGCACCTCTGACGCTACTTTAAGATGTTTTGAAGAACTGGATTTTTTCTATCCTATCAGTTCTGTGGTTAATGGCTTTCTTAGAATTTTTAATTTTTATCAAAAATTACACTCTCCCAATATTTAAAAAAAGTTCTAATTAAATTGTGAATATTTACTTTTAATATAACCCTCTTCAATAAATTTAGTTCAAATTGGTCGGGGTTCCTGATATTCTTATGAAGATTTTAAAACTTTCCTCTTCTTTCAGTATCCATGTCCCCCAAAACGAGTCAAATTCAAACAAAAATGATATTTTATTTGAAAATGACTATTTTTGTCACAATTGTTAATCTAGAGCAAACTGTTTATTATGCAACAGCCAGCAATCCTTTTAAAGTTTTCTTCAAATTAAATTCTTAATTTCACAAGACGTGTTTCGGACATTATTCGTCCATCGTCACCGTGATTAAAAACACCTGTTTGTATTTTATTTTTGTTTGAAATTTTGGTTTAAATCAGTTCATAAACGAAAATTAAAAAGCGGGGGTGTATTCAACGTAGCCTATCTGAAACCCTGTTCTTGCAAAAACTAGGCTAAAACCGGTACTATGCTGCACCTCCCATGAATCTTCAACAGAGTAAATTTAAGTTCTTAGAATTATCTTATCTCATCAAACAGATTAATGATATTCATAAATAATTTTATGTGTTTCATTGGTGTTTTAGTCTATGCGTAGAACGGAAGTGATATACCAACTGTTGGGGGATTACATTTAAAGGATCTGCTTGTATTTCATTGTATCATGAGCTGCTTAAGTACCTTGATCTTACTTGACTTATTTCCTTTTATCTCCTATTGGAGCATAGGGCGTCCAGAAGAGCTCTCCATCTGTCCCTGTCTCCAGCAAGTGCCTTCACTTCTCCCCAAGTCTTGTTAACCTCTTTTGCTTCTTTAATAATGGTCCTCTTCCAGGTTTCTCGGGGTCGACCTCTTCTGACACCTTGCGGGTTCCAATCTAGGGCCTCTTTCTCAATGGTTCCGTCTGGCTTCCTCAGTGTATGTCCTAATCACCTCCACTTCCTCTTTCGAATCTGCAGTTTGACCCGAATTTGACCTGTTTCTCTCCATAAATCCTCGTTTGTAATGATCTCAGGCCAATGAATGTTCATGATACGGCGAAGACACCTATTGATGAAAACTTGCAGCCGAGACGTAATTAAACTTGTAACTTTCCACGTCTCACTTGCATACAGCAAAACAGACTTAACAACAGTACCTTGATCGCATCCATTAATTTGTTGTGATGTAGAGCATCAAGAGCTTAGTGTAGATTCTCAAGGTTTCGTATCCTTGCATTTTGAGAATTTATCTTCTCTGGCACATGAAAAACCTGTACAGTATGAAAACATTCCTTCATTTCTTTTTTGGTAATAAAGTTTCGTAGTTTACAAACTTGTAGAGGATCGAGTTGTGTAGATTGTATGATGGAGCTGGAACTCATCAACTTACAATGTTTCACAGGTTTAGTACTTTAGACTAGGCGCTGAACGGCAATTCACCACCACTTTAAAGCTTATATATTGCATATCCGGCAGAAATAAGGAACAAGCTTTTATACAACTTCATTAAAACCGTCAATGCTTACTGAATAAATGCTTATTCAATACTTATTTTGAAATTTGCATTTTAAGGAATTTTACTTGCACAATATACAAAGTACAGGGTAAATTTGTTGTTTCTCAAAAAAAATTAATTTTTGTGTTTTACTAATTTTCAAGTTTCGTTGTCGTCTGTACGTAAGCACGATAACAGCCACAAAAATTAATATAGGAACATGAAATTTAGTACAAGGGACTATAATATAGTCATATAGAATTTATTGAAATTCAAAAAAAAATTTAAATGTCAATATGGCGCATATTGTTTTGTTCATATCTCGTGTGTTATTCAACTTAAATCCACTAAATTAAATATTAATATGTATATTTCAATTGTATATGTAATGGTACCAACCCCACCTCTCTACGATGACAAATAGTGAAGTTATTGTAAAAAAATGTAATTTCGAAACTAGACTTCTCAAGAAAATGTGATATTCCATATATATATATATATATATATATATATATATATATACTGTATATATATATATATATATATATATATATATATATATATATATATATATATATTCGTTTAGTTTGAGATCAGGCAGGCAGTGAGGGGGGAGGTATTTTTAGTGGGTATGCCTTTCGGGGTGAGTCTCACAGTATCTCTCAGGAGAGAGATCTGCATAAATACGCATTTTTTCCTCCATAAAAAAAAAAATCTGGCAGGTAGGGCAGAATCACTGACACGAGCGTAACGAATGGAGGCTCCTTAACATAGAGTTTTTGGCCCACCAGAGCTAAGACTCTGACACGAGCTAAGCGAGTGAATTCTTTCCAAACAAATCTACGAATGTCGTTATGTCTAGCCGACGTCAAGAAACTAGTAATATACACAAATACCAGGCTCAAACAACCTGTGTAACAACGGATCTAAACAAAATTACTTTACTGGATAATTATACCCCTTGATCTACTAATGCTATTTAACCTAGAAGGTTCAAGAAACAAACTGTTGGATATTAAATTTATGGTATAGGATTTCATACGATGACCTGGGTAAGTAACATGAGAATAACGCTCATCTACTTGTATTTTTAAATGTATTTCATAGGTTTAGTATTTTCATCTGACAAGGCGCAGAACGGCAATTCACCAAAGTGTTGAGTTTTGATATTGCATAACTTGCTGAAAGAAGGAACAAGAAAAATACTTCATAAATTTGTAATAGTCATTGCATGCTGAGTAAATTTACAAAATGAAATTTGTATTTTAGCAATTTTTTATACAGAAATAGTTGTTAACTTATCCACTACAAGCGCTGACACATGATACCATTAAACAACTTGATACTTATATTCAAACAAGTTTATGGGTGCTATCATGGTACTTAACCAGTCCCATTATACAAACAATTTTTTTACATATAATTTCCAAAAGTTGATTTCTTTGGCCTTGTTAAATATAAATGTAAAACTGTATTGGAAGAGCAAGGGTTCTTACCCAGTAGGATAAGTTTGTTACACAGGTTTTACCATGTTTCACATTTCGTGTGTTATTCAACTTATAGAACCATTATATTATATAAATTTTGTAGGTTTTAATTTTACAAATTATGGTGTTAACCCCACATCTCTACGATGACATCTGACTTCAAAAGAAATTCTAATATTCTTATAGTTACGAGATTCGGAATTGCCGTGTAGAGAGTGGAAACACCTTCATGTACAGCTTCGACAGGGCCTACCGAGTCACTGACACGAGCGAAGCGAGTGCTGACTTCAATATACAGAGTGTCTCGTAAATAAGGTACCAAAATGTAGGAAATGATTCTGTGGGTCATATAAGGAAAAAATTAAGATCACCAATTTTTCGGAAAATGATTTTCCAGATATCCGTCATTTTGTTTTTAGTGTGTCAATGACGAGTTGATCTGTCTGATTAGTACAGATCCTGTAATAATTTTCACGAGCTACTGGTTTATTGAGAAGATATATTGCGAAAGATAAATTACTTGATAAGTTTGTACTTAGTTGTAATATAAATATAACAAATTGTTAATGATGAAAAAAAAAATAATAATAATTTTTTTTTGTTTTTTTACAAAAATATTATTTTGGAAAGAAATAGGAAAGATAAAGTATAGGCACTTCTTATGTTACGTTTTATAAGTGTACCGAAAATGAAGACTTTATTTTGTATATTTTCAAAATGGCAGCCGTTTAAAATATTATTGAATATCTTGAAAATCATTAACTTTACAAAGAATTCACAAAAGACAAAAAGTTTTCTTTTTTATTCACAAAATAAACGGTTTTTGTATTACTTTCTCTAGGTTGAAGCATAACCGAGTATGACAAAAAACAGGTACTAATAATTTGGTAGTTGTCTACAACACCCTAGATTAACCTATAACCAAAATATTTTAAAAATTCTAATACTATTACTAAAAAATTTTAAAATCAATTTTTTTTTTAATTGCATAAAAAATTCAAGTGTGACTCTTAGATAACTCAAAATAGCGAATATTAAATTTGTTCGTGCTAAATATCTTGAATCGAGTTCAAAAATAAAACAAATGTAAATTGTATTTATTAAAAATATGACAATTTATTGTAGGCCTATGTTTGCTTGCAAAATTGAAATCTGTAAATTTTCATTTAATTTAATGTTTTATAGATTAAATAACGCAGGTGTTATGAACTAAAAACTGATTAAAACGTCTGCCTTTTACATTTTTAATTCGCTATTTCTGATTTTCAAAGAGTTCTATATGAGTACAGTATAACCCTCTACACCAAATTTCAAGTGGTCACTAAAGTGCTTACTTACAGAGGACAACGACAAAGATGACGTAAGGACGGTATATTAAAAATCACTTTTACAGTTTCCTGAGGCCATGAAACGTGGAGATCAGTCAAAAACAAAAGTTAAAGTTTTGTTCAATTACCAAACTTTGTACTGTAAAGGTTGAGGTGCCAACGACTTACTGTTTAAAATTACCAAAAGACATTCCCATCCTATCAGTATAATGGCGAACGTCTATTTCTAAAACACGTTAAAAAAATTAATTACTTTAATATTCCTTGAAATAAAAATCATTGCCGAAAAAAAACAAACAATTTGTTCATTCTAATGGCCTGTATTGTTAGAGGAAGGAATCCAGGCCAGCAGGGGGCGTGGCTAACAGTGAAGATGACGTAACATAGCCTAATGCACTGTATTGCATATCTTGTTACTGTAAATCATTCATTACTACAAGGCCACTTAAAACTTCCTTACGCCCGAAATAATCACAAATTTTGGGGGAAGTTAAGAGTTAAAAAAAATAATTATAATTGGGTGTAAAGTTTTTGTAGACTGTAAGCATCCAAACAAAACGTATTGTTACAAACAAGTTTAGATCGGTTGTGTAAAATTATTAATGCTTTTTATATAAGATTATGTATTTCAAATAATTATTCACTTACAAAATATACAAAATGAGTAACCTCTTAATCTCGGTGTTCAAAAGTTCATCCGTAATTTCTGCATTGTTTATTTGTACAACACTTTTAGGTACACAAAATAGGGTTTAAAACTATAAAAACTTAATCTAAACATTTAGGATATTTGACTTTTTTTTAAACTAATAAAAGGTGTTTGATAGAAGTTGATAAGTGATGGGTGAATAAATTACACAAAAGAATGGTGGATTGTGTCAAAAATTTTTTATTTAATTTACTTGCTTTGTTAATAAAAGTTGTTTTGTTTGCAGTTTTGAGTTTGTTTCCTTTATTGAATTTTGAGAGAGTTGCAATTTTTTTGGGTCAATTATGGTGAACGTAATATGATTTCGTCTGAAATGTGAATTGACAATGTTGAGTCAATCCTGGAGGGATAAAATTATATATTCCACTCACAAATGGTTTTAATTAGCATTTTATACATAAGCTATTTGAATTTTATTTAATATTAATTCTTCTTCGTGGATCTAAAAAATGATGCTGCCTCTTTGGAGGTTATGAATAGAATGACCCAAAACCTTCTTTTGTTTTTCTTCTTCAACATAGAGGCTTACTTTCCTTCTCAAGTGGGTAGTTCATCTGTTTTTATTTTTTCTCTTAACTTGTGACATATAATATGAATTCTATCACTGTTAATGTTGCACAAATTACATGTAGATACAAAATATGATATATACTGTGGTATGGGTTTTGATGAAATGAATTTGATTATTTTGACTGTTTTTACAACAACGTTAAAAACTTGATTTAAACAATTTGAATATCTTAAAAACTAATCAAAGGTGTGTGAAGCAAGTGGATAGGCTAAGTGATGGGTGACATGATACAAAGTTAATGGTGGGCTGTGTTAAGAAATGGTATTTATATTGCTGATGTTAATAAAAGTTCTTTCATTCACAGTTATGAGTTTGTTGTTATGACCTTTAATGAATTTGAGAGAGTTGTATTTTTCGTTGGTTAATTTTGGCTGCTCGATGAAAGGTGAATTTATAATGTTAACTCAATTCCATGGGGGGGGGGGTGAACACAGTTGTATATTCCATTTATGTTTCTAAAGTCGAATATTTAGCTACATTGCTGTTTTTTTTTAATCAGTGAAATAATTATTTTAAACACTTAATTTTCCTGTATCTATCATATTGATGCTACTATTTTGGATGTTTTATGTCTCAAAACCTTCTTTTTTCTTCACCAAAGAGATTTCTTTTCCTCCCAAGTAGTAATTATTTTTACTCTCTTTTTCACTCGTAACAAACAGTGTAAATTCTATCACTGTTCATGTTGTACAAATTATATTTTATGTAGATATAAAATATGATTGATTTTATATCTTTTGTGGTATGGGTTTTGATGAAGAGGGTTGTTTCTGGTTGGTGATAGTGGATATGTTTAATTTGGTGATTTTCATGTTACGTTTGTATGATCTTATAATTTTGAAATTTCGGTGTCGTTTCAGTAGTTATTTGTTAAAAAGAAAAAAAATTAAAAACGGGTCACCATCTAAAAGTTCAGATCTAAAAGATTTAGAACAAACTTTAGAGAAATATCATTTATTTATGACTCAAATCGAACGAAAAACTTAATTTTAAAAAGTACGTCATTTGGAATAAAATAAAAATAAAACTGAGAGGTGTCAGGTCCATTTACTTCCACCTCTACATAAATTCTTGATAATAATTTACCAAAATACAATTTTTGAAAAATTGAATAATCGGAGAAAATTAATTTTAGAACCAATAAATTTTTCCTCTATATATTTTAAATGTTTTACATCGAATCTTTTTGTCGATGGGGTTAATAGTTACAGCGGTTTAAGTGAAAAAGTGTAGGCCTACCGTTAAAAAACCGTTTATATTGAGGGTCGAAATTTATGGGTTTTCATGAGGTGTTTGTATTGTAATAAACTGTACACCCGTCACATTAAGGGGATAAAAATATTGCTTTCTGATCAGAAAATGGTGAAGGATAAGAATTCTAAAAGATAAAATATCTAAAAAAAAGAAGTTTCATAGACGTCCAAAATATTCAAAGATATCCAAAATATGGTGGTGATTGGTGAAAAAATATATGTAAGGGACCAAAATGTATTGTGACAAGTTTTACATTTTTTGCAATTTTCAATCTATATAACAATTATAGACAAACGATTTTAAATTTAACACATTTGTCTGTATATATTTTTAATGTTTTACATTGAATTTCGTTTGTTTCACTAAAATCTGTACGTTCGGTTTAAAGTTATCTAGGTTCAAAGTGTAGCGCCATTGAACCTATCATTTAGAGAGAGTAGACATTTATGGCTTTTCATGAGATGTTTGCATTACTTTACAATCTGTACCCGCCTTTTTACGGGGATTGAAATATCGCATTCTGTTAAGGAAATGGTGAAAAATAAGATTTTCTCATTGACCAATCTATAAAACTGTCTTTATCGATGTCCAAAATAATTAAATTTTACCACAATTTTGAAGCCAATAATAAACGTCGAGGTTATTGTGGAAAACGTAAACAAATTCTCACAAAGTATTTTTGTGTGTAAATATTCAAAGATATACAAAGATTGGAAGTAATCGAACAAAAAACATTTTTTGAAGCCAAAACGTTTTACGAAAAAAACTATGATGATTTTTCGATTTTAAACTATATCCTTTATAATTATTGGAGATAAAAGATAAACTAACCATTTTCCCTTAAATATTTGAAATATTTATATATAAATGCGCTTGTTTCACTAAATTTGGTGTATTGGGTTAGAAAAGTTATCGCAGAAAAGCATGACGTGTTTCCACGAGAAAAGTGGATTTTCTTCAAGTATTTGCACAACTATAAAATCTGTATCCGTCATTTTACGGAGTGAAAATATAGAATTTGTTGAGGAATACTTGTGGAATTGAACGTATATTAGATATTTAGGAAAAATTTTTGACTGACTTCCAAGACAAAGATTTATAGTGCGATTTATAGGCCATAATAAGATGTCGTATATTGTATGAAATTCTCACAAAGTATCTCTTTTCTAAATATTCATACATGTCCAAGTTCGGTAGTGATTGGAGTAAAACAAAATTAAGGGGTCAAAAGGTTTTGCTAAAAAAATCTATCGGGATTTTGATTTGTGCAAAGTTCAATCTCATATAATAGAGAAAAACGATTTTAGATTTAACAATTTTTTTCCCTATAATAGATATACTTGATATATGACATTTCGATTGTTTCACTAAAATCAGTCTATTAGGTTTAAAGTTATCGCGGTTTAAGTGACAAAGTATCATAAAACTGCTGATTATGACAGTTGAAATTCAAAATATCTCATGAGATATTTGCATCTCTATAAAATCTGTATCCATCACATTAAGAGGATAAAAATACACCATTCTGTTAAGAAAATGCCGGATAATAAGATCTTCTCATTGATCACATATTGAGATCTATAAAAAAGTCTTTATCGATTTCCAAAAAAAGAAGTATTAGACCACAATTTTGAAGCCATAAACGTGGAGGTTGTATGGAAGACTTTAATTAGTATATTTTCAAAATTAAGGCTTTTTAAAATATTTAATATTCAATATATCTAAAACTATTAACTTTACAAATAACTTATAAGAGATAATAAAGTTTTTTTTTTTTTAAATAAATAAACAAAGTAGTTTTTTTACATCTTCTATACGTAAAAGGATAATAGTGTTGTTGACAAAACACAGGAAACTATATAATTTCTTAATCTATTTTAATACTTTGAACCAAAATACTTTTGAATTCTAATACTTTTAATAACAATTTTTAAATAAATGGCTCTAAATTGCACAAAAAATTCAAATGTGAACCTTAACAATTTCAAAATAGCGCCTATTTAATTTTGACCGCGCTAAATATTTCGAAACGTACGAATATAAAACAAATGTAAATCGCATTTATTAAACAAATAAACACTTTATGTTTGTAATAAAGTAAGCTGAAATCTGTTTTATAGATCAGCAGCGTCATGTAGGATTGATATTTATCCTAACAACTAAACCATATGACTTTACAGAACAGCTGTTTAATATTTGTTATTCACTTAACTTTGAGGTTATGTATACACTTTACTTCAAAACAAATTCAAAGAAATTTCGCATAAACAATATCTTAAAACATTTAACCTACAAAGAGTTCTGTCCTATATTATTTAGTTCAACAATGTAAGAAAGTAATTAAACACAAATTTAGGTTTTTTACAGAGCAATTCACGCGGAGAAAGTTGATTATAATATAAACAACTAAAACAAAAAGTGTAGTTAAATAAAAGTAGTTATTAAAAACAGTGATGTAAATGACGATTAACAGCTGTTTAATATTTTTGTATCTGTCATTTTGTATCTATCATAGCTTATATTGTTTGATTTACAATAAAAGTACTTTCTTCAATAAAATTGAAACTGCACATAATTCTCATGCAGTTGCAGTGATAAACACGCCTGGGGGTATAAATTTCTGTTCCCTCTAAATACAATGAGAAAAAATCAACTAACTTAAATAAATGTATGGGGGAAAATTCAAAATCTATTACCAACTTGAAAAACATAATTTTTAAACAGTCTATAAGCCAAAACTAACTGATAAATACAATATTTTATGCAAAACAAATAATCACAACACAGTTAATAACACTTTTTTAAAATAATTTTTGTTTATATCAATAACAGTTGATATTATTTGATTCGTATATTACAATTTACTTGATTTTTGAATATTATTATTTTTTAATATAAAACCAGATCTTTTTAATTACATAGGTTTATAAATTACTCAATAAAAATTAACATGGGGTTAATGGTCAAAATATCATCATTTATCTTTCCTTCCCTTTGAAATTTGGGCTAAAAGAACTTCAGGCTGACCCCTATACAACGAGACCTCAAACGTCAAAGCCGATTAAAAACTATAGAAGGAGTCTATCACAAAACTCTTCCTTTTAAATAAGTAGTGCAGATAAACAAGTTGATTGGCGACATCATAATACTTACCCAGTCCCATCATTCAATATAATACAAGCAGATATTTAAAACAAAGTGAATAATCGATATCCTCGAGGGGTTTTACTTTTTGAAATACAGAAATAATTAAAAATTTCAAATAATTACTGAAGAAATAATTGAAATTCATATTTAACATTATCCTTGCAGAATAAAAAACCAAAAATGAAAAAATGGTATTTTATAGAAAAATAAGTTTTCATTTCAAAATGGCGAATAATTTTTTAAATGGTAACGTGTATTTTTGACGATATAGATCGATTTATGTCTAGTAAACCAAAAATTAAAAGAACCAATGTCCGGAAATGTTTTGTTTATATTACGTTTTCTGTAAACTGTTTAGTATTCTCACAGAAAAGTTAGGGAAGTTCCAAGATCAGAGATAACTATTGTAGATTCACTCTGGATAAAGTGGTGTGGTAATCCCCAGGTACCTTGCACACCCTTTTCATGTCATCTTGGGTTAGATCCCTGTATTTCATAAAGCATATCTCTCTTGACCAACTCTTGTTCTCTCCCGACCCCGACGATAATAGAGTATTCGAGGGTTAGGGTTCATTGTTTTATGTTATTTTCTTCTTTTTTTTAAAGGCGATGGTGACCTGAGAGGATTTCGTCTTTAGATTCTTCTCTTTCTTATATCAGGTCTCTATTTATAGTCTACCAACTCTTTTTCTCTTCCAAGCCTGACGCAATATTATTCAAGAGCTAGGACTCATTATTTTATCATCTTTTCTTCTTCTTTTTATAAGGCGAAGATTATTTAAAGGTTTTTCGTCTTTTAACAACAACCAAACCAAAATTATTTGTAACTCTATCTCCAAAAATATAAACTAGTTTTGCTTATGGGAGGTTTTTTTCAGTTGATAACATTCAAACAATATTTTACTAAACACTGATTTTATGATTTTTTAATCTTTTAAGAGAATATTTTTTACGTGTTGACCTGAAACTCTCTATAGCGATATTTTTTTTTAGCTAATTGGGCTATATTTTGAGAAATCGTAACAACTTTATTAGAAAAAATATAATTTTTGTATTTTAATATCATGACTGGTATCCCTAAATTTTTCGTTATCCAAAATGTGTTCTTCGTATATGGAAGGAAGAAAAACAGGTTGTTGAGACACATCGTTATACTTAGCCTGCCCTATCAAACAATGTAAATACAATAATTACCACTAAATGTAATCCCTAAGAATTAGTTTCGTTGGCCTTGTAGATCATATTAACTTGTATTGGTAAATCAAGAGCCTTACCCAAGAATTCCTGTGGGTGTTTTTAGAACTGTAGTATAATGTTTTTTAACACGCTTCCGGAAAGTATTAAAAACAAAGATTCCTTTGAGTATTCAGAGTTCACTCAGATGCTACCTTATAGAAAACCCTTTTTACTCTGTGGATCCCTCAGGGGGCCACTTTAGTGAGTACAGGATTGTGAATCCCGAGGTACTTTAACTGGATTTACACTTTTTAACATGTAGTGAGTTAGATCCTTCTCTTTCATCTTTCCTATCAGGTCTCTCTTGACCAACTCTTGTTGATTTCCGATCCTGACCTTATTAGATTATTCGAGGGTTAGATGTCTTTATTTTATACTATTTTGGTCTTCTTTTTCACGGTGATAGTTTTATCGATTTTAAACAACAGGAAATAAATAACAATAAATATAATAACATTACATTACATTTACCTACAAGAAAGTGCTAATGAATCGTATTTTATATTATAATCTCCCCTCCCCTCTCCTCAGTGAAAGATTCCAAAAGAAACGATCAAATAAGGTTGAGTGAACTATAATTGCAGTTGCAATTCGGTTAATTTGCATTGTAAGTTGGCAAGAAATTAACGTGAGGTTAGCGTGCAGACGCGAAGTCCGTTAAGTTCACTGTACTGTCCTTCTTTACTTCGATACTTCACTGCTAATCTATAACCTTCGTAACTATTCACTGATCATTTGAAGTCAAATAATATCGTTTAAACGAAATATTATTGACGAAAAACAAGATTTGGTAATAGAATCACCTATTTAAAATGAAAATAATATCAAAAAAACATTTTCAGTTAGGATTCTGTTGTGTATTATTTATAAAAATGTGTCAAGGAATTTAATAATTTTGGTAAGGTTATGAATTGCAGGTTGACACTTTAAATTTCTTACCTTTTTTTCCGAATAGCCGTGGAAAATGCACAACTGCGCAACCCGGTAGTTTTGTAAGTGTGGAACTTCCGGCTGCCTTTTTAAGGGCAGGTTCAACGGGTTATCCACTAAACTCTAGACTCTTATGTGGAAAGATTATCTTAAGACTGCATCCGGAACCATGCGCAGTCCCTTTGTCTGACCTTAACTTCTTTATTGACATCCTTACTATTACTTCTTCACAGACTATTTCTCATAAAGCCACCTCACCAGAATCCACGTGGCAGCCTGACTTAATGTCAAGGAGAGATTCTCCAGTAAGTCTGCGCGATCCTCCTGGGATAAAATTTGTTGTTTGTTTTGACTTCATGTTTAATTGGTAGGTTGGTGCTCCGTTCGGGACGCATTTAATCCTGCGGCATTCATCCCTTGGCACGGAGTGACGTATGCCATCACATTATGAGATTAAGATGCCTTGTCCACCGTTTTCGACTTACCGAAGGATATCTTCTTCGTCGAAAACAACGTTGAAGTCTTACCCATATTCCTGGACAAGGGGCTTGTAGGATTGTGGGATCTATTTAATTTCACTCCTACCACCCATATTAAGGAGGTGTTCCCCTATCCTCTACCTGAGAACGACCTTTGTTGTGGTTTCTAAAGCTTTCCGCAGAGTTAATAACCTAACCTAACCTGACCTAACCTATCCTAACCTATTGTCCTTATATTAAATTACACCGTAAATTCTGAGATACATTCTCTCAAAAAAACAACACCCTCAGAGCTTCACTTCAGGAGCTTAGCAATCCCGAGACGCCTTACCTGGATATACTCCTCTCTTTCATCTTCTGTATTAGAACTCTCTTTATAAAATCTTGTTGCTTTCCGATTCTGAGGCTATTAGAGCATTCGAGAGCTAGCAGCTTTTATTTAATTATTTATAAGGTTTGACAACCTAAAGCTTTTTCGTCTTAAAATAACAAAACTTTTTTTAAAAGCAACAGTAAAAATTACAAATCATATTATTACACTTATTCTTTAACTTAAAAATTATTGATAAAGACTGTTCAATTTATAAAAATTCATTTCCGAACAACATACCAATTAATATAAATTATAAAGTTACAATAAAACAAAAATAAACCTATTCACAACTGACGGAAGAAAAATTACAATATTCAAATCGCATTCAAATAAGAAAAAAAACTTTTTGATGTAACTTTCCCTTGTTAATATAAAAATACCATTTAAAGGCAGCGCATTAAAATCACATTGCATTAGATCACTGCATCATAATTATCACGTTGTCATGGGAACCTTACGTTTTTTAAAGTTAAATAAATAATTTTGCAACCCTGACTAAGCCTAATCAGACTGATCGTCACTTTGCATTCCGGAAGCAATTTCCGTAACGATGATATGATTTATAGATGAAAAAAAAAACCACCCGGTCATCATTGTCTTTAAAAAAAGAAAGCATGAGATATAGAACCCCTAACCCTTGAACACTCGAATAGCGTCAACGTCAGAAGAGAAAGATGATTGGTCAAGAAAGACCTGGTAGGAAAAATGAAGGAGATGAAGCTAACTCAAGACTAGATAAAGAAAGGTGGTAGGATCCAGCTAGAATAACTGACGATTGCCACACTACTATATAAAAGCCCCTAAGTTAAAAATTGTGATTTCACTGTAAACACGCAGAGATGTTATTCTATCGGGATTGACTATTCCCCGTAATGGTGACATTACTAGCTGCAATATGATAAAAGTCAAATATCTTCCAATTTACTGCTTCTGCAAAGAAAAACAAACCACCAGACCTTGTGCACACCGTGAGAATACCTCCAAACATTGGCAGAGTCGAGAAAGCAATGACAATGAGCCTACAACACTCAAGCAAAAATCATGCTGCAGGTCATAGTTTAGTTCGGAGCAGTTTCAGAAGAATACTACTTGAAACTTCTTCCGAATAAAATGGAGTTGGTGAGCAGAGACCATATCAAATCGGGTGATATTCTAAACTTCTTTACCGATGAGTGCTCTTGTTAACGAGTGACAAAGAGCATTTTCATTTATCTGGAAAAATGAACAAATAAAATTTAAGTCCCCATCAGCTCCATCTCCATCCTCTTTCACAGTCTACGTGCAAATGTTTGGAGTTTTATGGAGATGAACAATTTGCACTTCGTCACTCATTAACAGTTTCCGAGTGGTTCAAGAGTGTAATCGGGTTATATTTACTACGTAACCCTACATGGCCTCACTGACGACATTACACCATTCTTCTCTACATGTTGTTTTGCTTCTCCGAGGATCATTCATTTTCTTCATCTTATTGTGCCAAAAACTGTAGCGAGGAAAATATTTTTGTGCATTATACAGTCGGGCATTCTTGTTAATCTAATCTTCTGGCGTTAATGACTTTTACAATATAGTAGCTTCCAAAAAGCTCATTATCCTTGACCTACGTATATTTTGCCATTGACCTTCGTATATTCTCCTTAATAGCTTCCTTTCAAACATTTTAAATTGATTGCAAAGAGCTCCATGTCTCCACAGAATATGTTACATTTGATTTTATTAATGTTTGGTATAATTTGAGTTGTGTTTTCCTCGACAACGTGGATGATCGAAATAGCTCTCTTGGCAAAATACGCACGATTTCCGGTCATAATTCTTTTGTTTATTTCTCGTTACTTAATTCAGCACCAATAATTCAACATCTCAAAAGAATCCATGTCTAGGCGCTGCATTATCCTTGTGGTATTTTTGGACTGATATACACATACCTCGTTTTATTTTTACTTACAAGGAAGCCTATTTTTTCACCTTCGGCTTCCAACACTTTAAATATTCCTCTGATCGACTGAGCATCTCTTGCAGCTAGGCAAATACTGTATCATCAGCATACACACTGAATTTATTACCTGATGAGTTATATTTCCTTTAATATTTAGTTGGTTTACTACATCTTATAAAGTTGCTGATAGGGTCTCCCCTTGTTTTACCCCTTTCAGAAATTGGAAAACTATGCTTAATGGCAAAATTTCTCAGGATGATAGAATACTTTAAAGAAAGTATTGATAAGAGAGGAAATACATGAACATAATGTGGACTCGTGTTTGGACTATGACTATTACAACAGTTTAACTAATGAGGTTGACGACAGCAGTGTAATCATCTCTTTAGAAGACAAGTAAAGGACAGGATTGATTTAAATTGGTTATTGTTTAGTATATTTTTCTTACAATTCTGCACTGAATAAAAAAAAAGTCTTTAACTTGCACGGTTAAGTAGATAAAATAGATTTTGCATTAAGGTGAGTCCAGCAGGTAAATCACGCCCGGCCTCCAAGTCCTTGTGTGTGTGAGTGAAAGCCGTCTTCAAACATTTTACAAACTTATAATATGTACCAGATCACATTAACTATATTAGACAGAATATCTTTCAGCAGAAACACCCCCAAGTAACTGCCAACAAGTACCATCTACGATTAAGCGAAGATGAAGGAAGTTGCTAACTAGGTTACGGCCTATTCATGGATTTAGAGTTTTCACTAGTCTAGTCCAACACTTTGACTTTTTATTGGTTTACTTTCTCCAAAGAAAAGAAAAAGTCTGTCTATTCATGCAAAAAAATTGGTTCCGTTGTTTTTGTTTCGACATATTTGTTCCAGTCCTGCAAATACGCTGCTCAGCGATGTCTGTCCAACTGTCGTTTGTATCTCTTGAATTTGCTCTAGTTTTAAATATATAATATCATTGCTTCTGTATCAAGAGACAAATTTAGAACAAAGGCGATATCTTTTAATTAAATTGAAATTTAAGTAAATATTTTGCAATCAGCTGACACGATAGGATGGCCATTTTGTTTGCTGTTTTCACTTTCCCACATATGAACAAATTTATGGGATGGTTCATAAAAATGATGTCGATATATTCTGGGGATATATATGTTTTGAGGTCTCCACACTTCAAAATGTTTTTTGGAATGATTCTGTCTGTTTGTCCTGTCTTATGTGCAGTGCTCTATGACCAAGTTTTGATCATTTGCACAACAGGACCCAAACAAAACGTAAAATGGATCTCCATTTCTCAAAAAATATTAGTTCTTGAGTTACTGGTAAAAAAAAATATCGGTATGGTGTTGTTATAAAATAACATAATTTCTCAAAATAAGCTTTACAGATTCCGATCTTATTTTAGTAAAATGTAAAGATTAGGGAAACAAACTCATGTGAAAAATCGCAAGTAAAACAACATCATCGATCAGGAAAAATTGTCGAACACACGAAAATGAATGAACCACGACCCCCCCTCCCCCGACATTAAAATCTCGATTTTAATCCAAAATTATTAACGCTAATGACTCATTTATAGATGGCTGGATGTGTTTAAATGTTTATGCAATGTTTGTACTGTTATTTCTGTTATGACAGATATAGAGTATTGATAGGAAAGTTTCGTACTCGCAATAGTTTAAGGGACGGAGCGTGCAGTGTTATCGCGTATAAAGCTCGTTAGAAAGTTTGTAACCATTGGGTTCGTTGGAGACATCAAGAGGCCTGGAAGACCTTCAATCGTAAGAGAAAGAAGCAATTATTCAAAATTTAATTTGTATAAATGTCCATACATTAAGAAATACAGCGTATAGTATAGAGGAAAGACTACTGCTTCTCCAAGAAGAGTGAACATCTGTCTTAATAACCCTAACAAGTAAGAACTTGGTTTAATTTTAAATCCCGTGTAATTCCAAAGGAAATTATGCACTTTATTTTGTTCTATGTTAAAAAAAGACTATAATCAATTAAAGTTTGAAACTTACTTTTGAAAGACCAGAATATTTAATTAAGAAACTATCTCCACTCCAGTTTGTCGTCTGATCACGACCTAGTGAAGACAAGGTGAGGAGATCTTTGTTCAAGAGTCTACCACCAGAGGACAAGGTAAATATTCTAATTATCCAACAGGCTGTCGAAGTAAGAAGTTCTGCTGCTAGTTAATACAGAAGGCTGTGGATGTGAGTCAATAGATGACGTCAGTGTATGAACCCGGAGTGATGTTTTTATAATACCTCAGGTGAAAGAAGCACTTTGTGTGATACTGACTTGGAAAGTGGCATTCATTCAGCGTCATCTTGAGTAATGAAATACGTTGACACACTTGAATTTCTTTTTACGTTTACTTGTAAATTCGCACATTTACAGATTTTAATCTTAGAACTAACTATGCAGATTGCCAGCTGCTTAAAATGACGTTATAATTGTAACAATAATAAATAACCTATAGCCTTGTATTAGTAATGATTTTTTAGGTTATGTTTTTATTAATGTAGTTTACGAAGTATAGTTTTAAGTGTGGTAATTTATTTTCGTCATCCGTCCGTCCGTCTTCGTTGTCGTTGTCGTCTGTAGTAATAAAGATAAAATTTGGTATAGAGGACTATAGTGTGCTTATATGTTCCCTTAGAAAATTTAAAAAAATCGAGTTTAAAATCTCAAAATGGCGGCCATTTTAAACATTTTGTTCAAATCTCGAGTTATTCAACTTATAACACACTAAATGAGATAACAATTTGCAGTTTGGTAACGAAAGGAAAGGTCCTGCCATTAACTACAGAGTTTGGAAATTCCGTGAGCCCTAACACATATAAGAATAATTTCCCTTATAGTCCCTGACCATTCACCAATCGAGCCAGCTATCAATGAACTTATAATTATTTTAATTGTTCCAAAATAGGGACTATATTAACATTCACTAATCACTGCATTTATAACACAACCAAACTGACACGCATTGAATAAGCCTCCAGCTCATTACGACTGACATGCCAATTATAATGTAAATTCACGGGGCGTTTGGGATATTTGGCCTTTCCGAAATACTCGCCCAGGCCATTTCCCCACAAAACGGCCATTGCGAATTTGGAATAAATATATAAAATTAAACTTAAAAGAAAGCTGATGATACCTATGAAACACATGGTAGATACGTGAAGCGTACCGTGGCTACGGATAGGCCGTCATATTGTGTCAGCTGATCCACTGCCAGTAGAATATCGTAACCGCGGAAGAGAGAGAGGTCGATAAGATTCCGGTTTGATATCTTACATCTCTTATTACGAAAATTTCCAGAGTCAGTTAAAGTGTTACACCGTCAAATACGACGCTAAATTATTGTCAAAAATGTAATATTTAATCCAAATCTCCCAATAAAATGTAATATTCGTATAGTTAGGAGATCTCACAGGGTCAAGTGGAGGCTCCTTCATATATGTATAGTTTCGACGCTCGCTAGGGTCTATTCGATATCAAGAGAACAATTACGAGGTTCAGGAAACTTTAGTAACAACTGTTAAACAATCGTGCACTAGTGTATAAGACCTCCTAGTATTAATACAAATTAACTTTTCCTACAAGACCATAGAAACAAACTTTTACAATTCATTTAGAAATTTGCTTGTATTACATTAACAGGCTGGGTAAGTACAATGATGGTCTCCATCAATTTCTTTTTTTTAATGAATATCACGAAAAACCGATGAATTGGCACACATTTTAAACACTAAAATGTTTTTGGCCGTGCATGATAAAGAAGGTAAGACACAGTCAAGATCACAAAATATACAAGGTTAAATATTTGGCACGCCGGCGCCGAGGAAGAGCAAAGAAAATGTTCAGGAAGTCTGTAAAAACTGTGATTGTCTTTCATGTTTTGCTTTTAAGTAGACCCATCTCAGCTGACACTCCTTGTTTTACCTGTTTTTCGATACATTTGTTGTTCTTTCCCTGCGGTCAATGTGCGATTTAGATAAAATAAAAGGTTTGCCTTGTAGTGGTTACTTGTAGTGGCTTCTATGTTTTAATAATATATTTTCCTCTTTGTTGGATAAAGGCGAAAAACCTCTCGATCATCATCGCCTTATATAAAAGGAAAAATAGATTGTAAAATTAAAATAAATAATACCCGTAGAATATTCTAAAGTGTCAGGGTTGGATGAGAACAAGAATTGGTTAAGAGATACCTAACCTAAGACTATATGAAAAAAGGTGTAAATCCAGCTTTCGAATTTGTCACGCCCGTATCTTACTATAAGCGAGCCCCTAAGGGTTTTTACTATGTAATGTGACTCTTTAAAAATATTATTTCTTTATATAACCTCTTCTCAATATAATATTTATTTAGTCTTCATATGCCAAATATAGACAGTTGTTGAAACTCTTATTTTCATTAAATTTGGTGCTAGTAGTGCCATTTCCTCTCTCTACATTTTCCACAATTTTCGTTACTTCGATTTGGATCAAATACCTTAGATTTATGGTATTTAGTTTGTCTTGGCCGTACATATCATATTTGAGTAGACTTATTTGTTCCAATTTTGCTGCAAAATTTAGCGTTGGAAAAGTCTGTTAACAAGAAAAAATGGTTTCCTATAATTTAGCTAATTTTCACATTTCTAAAATAGTCATTTCATTATATCTTTCTACCTACAGAACAATATTACGTCCCACAATAGTTTATTTTGTGTGTAGCTTTTAATATACATCCAGTGAGTGATACCGAATAGTATATTTCATCACTCGGACCAAAAGTGAAGCTTTTCGATAGAAGCTCAAGTTTAATGGCCAAGGCCGGAAAATGAGCGAGGATCGAAAAGCTTCACTTTTGGTCCAAGTGATGAACTATATTTTCCGTTATACTGCGAATAATATAAGAAAACAATTTCACAAAAACTAAAATGTTTTAACCTATTACACCTTCAAATCGATGATAACAGCTGTTTTAACGGTTATTTACAATCGAGAGTATCGGTTGTTTTTATAGATTCTTTACAATCGTTATTTAATTAGTATAAGCGAAGTAACAGCTGATGATCTCGACCTCTGCTTATGTTTTTAGGTCTTAGGACTAAAAAGAAAAACTTTAGCATCTCAATTCATGTATTGAAAACAGCTGTTTTTGAAGCAGTATGACGAAAAGTATTTTCTATGATATAAAATAAGCAAATTAATTGTAATTAAAAATCATAATTGATAAAAACAATACTATCAAATCATTTAAAAAAATCAACAGTTAGCTAGAATTTTAGTTTGATTTCAGTTAAATTAAGCACATTAGCTAAGTTATTTTATAATGTGATTATTACTCAAAATAAATTATAGAAAATAACTAAATGACAGCCTTTTGAACTGTAGTTTTCTTCACATAGAAGTGACACTTCAATAATTTTATATAATTAGTGTTTCCTGCGACATGAAATAAGCGAGTTATAATTCAAAGAAGTTAATTGGGTTCATCATGATACTTACCCAGACCGGTTATATAAACAGATCCTCTAAATATAATGCCCAAAATTTGGTTTCTTAAGCATTGTATGATAAATTGTATTGGTAGATCAAGGGGTGTTAGGGTAAGCGGTTCGGCTTTAGCGGGCTCCGTAGATGCGTATATGTTACCGGCAAAGTACAACATCCAGGCATTCTATACAATGACTGGGTATTTTGTAAAATCCCTAAAGTTCTTCAGACAAAGTATTAGTGAACAGATTTGAAAAAAATATGAAATGGAGAAAATAGGATTTGTGTACTAAATATTTACTGAAGCAAATGAACCCAACCTGAAAACCAAGGAAAACTGGTATTACAAACACTGCCTGAAGTGCAGCGGGCACTATACAGAATGTCTAGATAAAGTATGAAATATGCTGGATTTCAACTTTAGGCGATTTATATAATACCTAAATATTGTATACAATGTCTCATTTAAAACAATGCCGGTAACATATATATTAAAAAGTCTCTACTCGCTTCACTCGTGCCTTTGTATCAGTGATTGGCACTGCTGGACCTCGTATTTATACGACCTTCACATATTGTTGGGAGCTCTTGGTTTCACATTATATTATATACAATAACTTAGCTATTTTTCGTCGTATAGATGTGGAGTTGGTAACACTGTATGCATAATTAATTTAAATCTACCGATTTATATATAATTTATTGTGTTATAAGTTGAACAACACGCGACATATGAACAAAATAACTGTTTAAAATGGCCGTCATTTTGACATTTTCAATTTCAATAGAGTTCAATATGAACATACTATAGTCCCATATACCAAATTGTTCCATTTGTGAGCGCTATCGTGCTTACGTACAAATCACAACTAAGATGGACTGTCGACATGTTGAAAATCTCTCTTGGTTTTATGACGTCACGAAAGCGAGGTTGAAATTTGTTTTTGTTTGTAAAACAATATTAATAAAAACAAAACCTGAAAATTAAGAAGAAAAAACTCAATTATAATACAAGTAGCTTGATTAGCAATAGCTCCTTTATTGTTACTGTTGGCTCAATTTTGTGCAGCTGGCGAACTCCACATAATATGAATAACAGGATTAAAATAGGCAAATGTACGTATACGTAGGTACGATAAAACAAAACAAAAATTCAAGTATGTCAGCGTAACAGCTGCACAGCGATTATGTGTATTTCATTACTCAAGATGACGCTGAATGAATGCCACTTTCCAAGTCAGTATCACACAAAGTGCTTCTTTCACCTGAGGTATTATAAAAACATCACTCCGGGTTCATACACTGACGTCATCTATTGACTCACATCCACAGCCTTCTGTATTAACTAGCAGCAGAACTTCTTACTTCAACAGCCTGTTAGATAATTAGAATATTTACCTTGTCCTCTAGTGGTAGACTCTTGAACAAAGATCTTCTCACCTTGTCTTCACTAGGTCGCGATCACATGACAAACTGGAGTGGAGATAGTTTCTTAATTAATATTCTGGTCTTTCAAAAGTAAGTTTCAAACTTTAATTGACTATAGTTTATTTGTTTTTAACATAGAACAAAATAATAGAGTAGTCTTTCCTCTATCTATGCCATGAGCGGCATATCTTAACGTGTTAACAATTAGTAATACAAGTTACGATTTTAATTTTCTTCTTTCCGTTCTTAAACTCTTACGATTGAAGGTTTTCAACGGAGCCGGTGGTTTCAAACTTAATAACAAGCTTTATACACGACTACACTGGACGGTCCCTCAAACCGTTGCCAGTTAGAAAGTTTTTTAACCTGGCTGATAAACTCACATTCATAATAACTTTGTATCAATGCGATGCGTGTTTGTAAGGGTAAAGTCATGATGGAATAAAAAATACCAATTAATTACTTGTAAACTACTACAAGTTTACCACCTACTATTATATTCCTTTCTTTGAAATTAGTCAACAATGAGAAAACTCGTTGCTATGGCAACAAATAAATAGCAATGAAAATAACAGCTGATGTTTTAATCCCAATTATATCTGCATCAAGTAAAAAGGTTTTAGCTTATCCTCTAGTGGTAGACTCTTGAACAATACACTTTCCAAAGCTCTTCCACCTTGTCTCCACTAGGTTGCCTTCAGATGACAAACTGAAGTGGAGTGAGTTTCTTATAATTGAAAACTTGACCATAGTCATTAAAAATTTGGCGTCGTACAAAACCCTAAACTTTTTTTTGTAATGTATATTTTTCAGATACTAATTCAATTACCTTTTTGTTACGTGTACTAATCCAACAGTTTCAGAATTACTGCAGTTTCATGTTGTTTGTGTCCATCATCAGATCCATAGACAAAAGTAACAACACAGTGTAATCAAGTTTATTGAGTATCAGTTAGTTTAGTTTAAAATATATATATATATATATATATATATATATATATATATATATTCATAAGAAAACACAAAATATACAGAACACAGACGGAAGACGAGTTGGCATATTTGGTCGGTGTGCAGTAATGAGAAGATGGCTCGAAACTGCTATCGAATACAGAGATAATTTACAGCAATAATAGAGATCTATAATAACTCTAATCTGTAGGATAGATGCTGAAATAAAGTGTATTTTTTTAAGAATGTATGAAAGAATGTTTTTATGATCATTGTCATCTGTACGTACGCACGATAGCGGCTACAAAAGTTAAGATAAGAACAAGAAATTTAGTACAGAGTGTTCTTGTATAGAAAACACTATTGAAAATCAGTAAAATCGAATTGAAAATATCAAAATAGCGGCCATTTTACAGTTGTTTTTGTTTGTATCTAGCGCGTTTCCAACTTATAACATACTAAAAATGTGCAGATTACAATTCTGTATGTAATACTACCAACCCTACCTCTCTACGATGACAAATAGCGAAGTTATAGTCAAAATTGTAATTTCGAACTCTGCCCTGACAAGAAAATCTGATGTTAGTATAGTTTCAAATGCGGCAGAGCCATGTCTCCGAAGCCTAGAGAGGGGAAATTTCTTGACATATATACAGTAGCCTCAGACTAGGAGTGTGTCTGGTGTAAGGGGCGTGTCCTCCCTTCTACTTGTTTCCCTAACCTGATTTGACGGTACAACCCATTCCAAGAAAACTAGGTACACAAATTACTGCTTAGATACATTTAATTCTTAAAGTTTAAGTACAAGTTAATTCTTAAAAGTTTAATTTTTTGAAAATGTTTTATTCTTATTTACACAGTCCTATAAAAGAAACAAAAGTAGGATAGGCGTTTACACAGAAGCATTTGAGGTTTATATTTTTTTTTATCGGGGTTGTACCGCTGAAAGTAAACGCAACAAACACAGTGTGGGGCCTTTCTTTTCCTTTCCACCCCAGACACATTCCTACCTTGAGGGTACTGTACAGTATCGATGTCCACTACGGCCGAGGCACTGACACGTCTAGAAAACCGGTTGTTAAACAAACTTACATTACTAAGATCATTTGATTAACTAATACAATTAAACATTTCCTACAAGTCACAAGAAACCAACTTTAGGACATTCATTAAAGGATCTACTTGTAGTAGTGCAAGTTCTGTTTTATTAATTTCTATAATGGGGCTGGGTAGTTACCATGATGTGACTGACATGCTGAAGAGTTAGAAGTACCAAGCTGTGGCCTATCAACTTTTTCTTTTCATATGTCGATTGAAGTTTCCACAAGTGTTGCTGATTTAAAGTGAATTTTAGAAAGGGTTTTGAATTAAATTTGTTATAAATGTCCTAAAAGCTAAACACGTTGGAGTATTGATAGAGTAACTGTAAGTTGTGCCACTTAATAAAATAAATTTGACTGTTTTTAAAAGCCATCAGTTTATGTCCTTTAGTTTATGCAGATGTGTTGAGGTCTCATAAAACCGAATTGACGTCTAACTGGTTTCAAGAGTAGAGTGGTGTGTTTTTGAGTTCATTTCCGACTCTGTGAAGCGAACAATTTGTCGTCAAACAAGTCAGCGAATGTAAAATACAAAGTGGTAAAAAAATATTTTAAGTTTAATTCATAACAGTTTTAAGTTATATTTAAGTGTGTTACAAGTCCGGAATAACAACAAACTGTATACAAGATGTGGTTCATCTGCATTCATATACTTTTACTGAGAATAGTTTATGGGAAACTATTTGTTGACATTCTGACATCAAATTGTCAAATATTCAAGAGCGAGTACTGGATTTTAAAACACGTTGGATATAGACTACTGTAGAAAGAAGACAAAGAAATACCTCGATGGACGCCATCGTGGTACTTCTTCTTTTTTGCGGTCTAACCCTTCTGCACGTTAGTCACGTCATGGTACTCACCCAGCCCCATCATACAAGTTTACGATACAAACTGATTCTCTATAATGTAACGCCCAAAACTTGGTTTCATTGGCGTGCAGGAAATGTTAAATTGTATTCGAAGATAGAGGGGTCTTAACCATTAGGGTAAGTTTATTTAAAACAGTTGTTACACAGGTTTTCTGAACTTCGTCAGCTTTCTTGTCAGCGAGGCTGTGACTGACCTCGTAGACATGCTCGCTTTGCTCGTGTCAGTGATTCGGCTCTGAAGGGCGTCGAAGGATCCTACATGTATGAAGGATCTTGTGTCTGTGACTGCGCCCTACTGGATTACAGCTATATGAATATCAAATTTTCAAGGACGCTCAAGGTTCGACATTACGTTTTTTGAAAATAACTCAATGTCTAGACACTAGCAAGTCTGAAGGTGTACATATCTTTAAGAGTCTCCACTCGCTACGCTCGTGTCTGCGATGATTGCTAACCATATTGTGTCGACAACGTTACGTTTAGGGTCTACCCTAGGTTAAACGGTTATTTAACTTCAAACTTGAAAAGGAAAAAAAAAGAAGTTTTTGGTGTCAATACACCCAAAAATTGGGTTGGGGCAACTAATTGTCAAAATGTCACTAAAAACCGATTTAAGCAATACAATTTCACCCCCCCCCCAGGATTATTTTACTGCACAATTTATATTAGTATGAAACAATAGGATTGTGTAAAGTATTGGGACAAAATGCAGTTTACAGTCTTAATGTCGAAACTTCCACCTAACTGATGATATTGACACCAAACAGAAACGAAATGGTAAGGTCAACTAATAATGTCCATCTTGAATGTCTTGGCAAAATGCCAAAGATGAAGCGCCTATAATTGAGGAAGTGTGCATTCTATTGCTTGCAGCAGCCAATAGAGGGGAGAGCTGTTGCAGTAGAACAGCTGATTGAATTTGTTGTGAAAGGAAATAAGAATCTAACAGGAGGAATTTGCTTCGTAACGAAACCCGAAAATAAAAATAAAATCAACGCTGTATCATTGTAAAACACGACTTTTTAAATTTGGTTAACTATCAAAGAATGAACAATTGATCAAGAAAAGATTTTGTTAATAACTTGGCAAACAATAAGATATTTTTGTATTCATGTCGTTGTTAAAAAAAATCGTATTTTGTGAGATTTAGAAACAAATTAAACGTCATCATGGTATTTACTCAGTCCCATCATACAATGTAAAACAAAAATTTAATAAAATTTGGTGTAAGGGTAAGTAAGCTTAACTATCGTGTGCTCGTATTGAAATTTAAAATTAAAAATGGAAAATGGCGGACATTATTTACAGTTTTTTTCCTTCGTGTCTCGTGTGTTATTCAACTTATAACGTAGATAACAATTATACACCACAATTCCATCTCTCTACAATGACAAATACCCAAGTTATTGTTTAAAATGTAATTTCCAATTCTGACCTCAAAATAAAATGTGACATTCCTATAGTTAAGAAATCCAGCAGCGCATCACTGAGACGACGTAGAGTGTGAAGGCTCCAAATATATTTATAGCTTCAAGGCCCACCTGATCTGAGACACGAGCGAAGCGAGGCTACGAGGCTACGTCGATTACAAGATTCACAAATCCTGTTTAAGAACTGTTCTAAACATACTTAGCCTACTGGGTAAGACCCTTGATCTACCGATACAGTCTAACAAAGACCCTAGAGACCAAGTTGTGGGCATTATATAGAGTGTCAAAAAACTATACATGATCGGATTCAACATAACCAAATAAACGAAAATTGATCAGTAAATTTTGATAGCCTTTAAATTGTTTAAATTTGCATTTAATAGCATTCGGCCGTTTTGAATTTTGTACGTTAACTCTGTAACTACAGAAATAGATAACATAATGAGTTGAAATTTAGTTTATCCATTTTGATTGTTAGGATTTACAACTGTACCAAACACATTGTTACCTCTATATGGTAAAAAAAAAAAAAAAAAAAAAAAAAATCATAATGGCGGTAGTTCCTTCTCATTTAGAGTACTTGTAATTGCTTATTTTTTATAACTTGTGATCTACATAATTAAAGTAAAGATTGAGAGGGTCGGACGAACAAACACACAAAAGAAAATAGGGTCCTTCCATGACATCAAAGCTACGTCGAAAATTATGTTTTTCTCGGTATTTGGGGTAGGGGAGTACCCTGCAACCTTTCAAGTTATTTTTACTAACATATTTCTTATATTCTTATTGGATCAAAAGGATTAACGGTTGTGATAGCCCAATTTTTGAAGGTTGCAGTGAGATGAATGCTGGGAGGTGGTAAAGTCATGGAAAGACATTAATAAACTCGGAGATTTTAACAAGACAGGGAGTTTGAAATTTTCTTACCAGTACTTTGTTTTAAAATTAAAGTATTCCAATAAGAATGAAGTCCATAATTTCTAATATAAAAGAGTTATAATATTACTTTGCATGTTCATGAACAAAATAAACGATCTATTTTCCACCAAACGTCAACTTATAAATGATCCATAAGAGGCGATGCATCACAATTAAGAGTTTGTTAAAACTGTTCTGTTTCTATTGTAATATTTGGGTGTAGAGGTCTGTTATAAAATGAACCTGTCGCTACTTTGTATTACTCAAAGAAGAAGGAATCAGAATAAGAAAGTCACAGCCCATGTTAAACAGCGTGATACAAAATATCCTTAGTTCGGTTACTGGACAACAGAAAGCGCTAGTAGCATTGGTACTTGTGATACAGTAGCCAAACCTTATTGTCCCGATACTACTAGCGCTTTCTGTTGTCCAGTAACCAAACTAAGAATATTTTGTATCACGCTAGAGCTTATACCTGTGACTTTCTTATTATAATTCCTTCTTCTATGGTATTACTCAAAGAATTGTATCTCTATAGTAGAGGGAAATTAGAATATAAAAGTGATGTAACTGGGAAATACAATTTTTTTGTGCATGCAACTGAGTGGGAAACCAAAAACCGACTAGAGCTTCGCTAGAAAAGTGGATAAGAGTTAATTTTTAATGCTTTTTGAGTTCATCGCTACACTATTTTTAAATATCTCCGGCTCTATGTCTCTAATTATGAAAATTTGTTTACTTGATTGAGAATGATATTTAAATCATTTTTTTTATGGAAATCTGGTGAGAAAGATAAGGTATATACGAAAAATCAATTTTTTTGAAACTTAAAAAAGTGTACTTTACCTTGATAAACAAATTCTTGCATATGTTCACTAAAAAGTAAGTAAAAAACCGACAATTTAAAAAAAAAAAAGTTTACGGCCCCTTTTCATTAAATTACAATACTTTAATTTTTGTTCGAAAATGGCCAACTGTGGCCGTAAATATGAAATTTATTTTCAAATTTGACCAAAAGTTCTAGTGTAAAGATACATATTTTGTCCAATTTTCGTAAACCAATTTCCGCCATTAGTTGCATTATTAGTGAAATTCTTTAATACATAAATTAATTTTTTTGAGGTATTCTTGATGTTACTCTACCATTTCGATAGTCCCTTTATTTCAGAGTATGTTAGTTTTTAAATTTTTTAATTTTCCTACAACCCACAGTGCCGGAGATATTTAACAAATAGTGTAGCGATGCACTCAAAATGCATTTTTATGCAATTTTCTAGCAAAGCTCCAGTCCCATTTTGCTAATTTCGGTTTCCCCCTCAGTTGCATGTATAAAAAGGAAAACTAACTTCACAATTAGATCACTTTTATATTCTAATTTCTCTCTTACTACTCATCAAGAGCTTTAAAATGATATATCATATGATCCACCCTCACTATTATATTTTAAGTTAATCCACCAACATCTTCCCCAAAGATGGAGTTATAAAACTTATTTTTATAAAAAATAGAGTCTATACCCAAGCTAAGATTTCAAACTATCAGGTTTTTTTTGCATTTTTTATTTCAGTTATTAACAAAACTGGACAGGAGACTGAGCTTGTATCCTCACAAGACTATATTATGAATGTGTTTTATTATATTTAGTTAATGATAAAAAGTCAATTTTCCTTAGTGCCATAAACTCAGCTATATTCATTTTGTGATAACCTATTTTTATAAAACTCTACAAAATAACTTAGAAAGTTTTGAGCATAGCGAACGAATGCGTGGATCGATTTTTATTTTCTTACAACAGATATTCATCATTTTTAAAGGGTTTTAATATCATATATCACAACCTAAATGTCCAAATGTGTCTTTTACACATTTTTGAAATTGGGTGGTAGAAGTCAGGAGGATTTTTTGGGGAGGATTTTGTAAATGGGTATTCTAAGGTTCCCCCAAAAGATGGATAACTGTTCCGAGAATATATTAGCATATATCTTATAATTAAAAGAGGTGGTAAGTTAAAAAAAAATCACTGAATAATTCCTTATATATATATATATATATATATATATATATATATATATATATATATATATATATATATATATCAACAATGGTTGATCGGTGGATATTTCACACCCTAGACTGCTGACGTTTACTTAGAAAAACGTCAATAGTCAATTTGTCATCTAAGTTTGTCCTCAAGGGCTTATTATAGTGAGTAAGGTCTTGTAATCCCGACGCACCTAAGATGGATCTACACTATTTTTTTCAGTACTCATAGGATAGATCCATCTCTTTCACCTTCTCTATCAAGTCTCTATTGATCAACTTTTATTCCTTCCCGAGCCTGACGCTATTAGCTTATTTAATTTATTTTCACTCATAGATGAAGTCATCATGACACAATTTAGTATGATGTTTGTGATTTTTTAAATTGTTTAAAAAATTTTTTTTCTCTTTTTCATATACCTAGTCTCTCCTTTTTTCTTACACACTCTTTTTCTCCTATAGTAAAAATGTTTCAAATAAAAACTAATTATACGTAAAACTTTTACTTTGATTTGCTATGAAACCACGATTCTTTTCGTGGCAGTAATTGAAATGGCAATAATTCCGAATCTCAATTAAAACCAAATACAGTTCTACTTGAAAATACTGTGAACGAAACTGCGACCGGGAACGAAAACAAGGATTCCCGAACTACATTTTGTTGTTGCATGTGTGATTCGGAGAATTCTTCATTTCCTTATTGTAAATAATCGTAACAAAGCTCCTTGGACATTTGAAGTATATGTGCGATCATGTTTCCTTTTTGTTTAAAGGCGGTGATCATCATCACCTTCTGATAAAGTAGGAAACATCCAAAGATATTGGCGTCACATTAAAAAATCATGTAAGTGACTGTATCAAAATATTTACAATTCGCTATTTTAAACATATTTTTGTTTATTAGTATAGGTGAGAAATAATCCTAAATAAAGCACGAAAACAGTTTTTTTATATTAAAAAATGTTTTCTGGATTTATGCTACAATAATTTGAATAATAATAAATTACTTATTAAACCTAATGAATATGCATTACCAAGAAAAAAACAAATAACGTTTAAAGCAATACTATTTTCATTCTTGTAAGGATTTCTGAACATGAAGCTGTTTTTAAAATAACTATACCTCTTCGAACGGGACTAAGCCTAAAGTCTAAAGGGTTTGTTCCGGAACCGATGGAAATAGATGAAGCGTTGCAGGTTGAAAAGCCGGACGTCTTTTTCGAACCAATGGAAGTATAAGAAACGAATCCGTGGACAGATAATATTTTTAGTAATCAACATTCAATTCAGCGATCATTACCTGAATGACATCATTTTCACTATGTAGCTAAAGGAGTATAAATTATTCTTGATTAATTCCAAATTGACTTGAAAAAATATTATGCATACGGCTGGTACACTTACATGATACGATGAAATGGAATTTTTTAGCTTTAAGTTGAACTAAATTAATTAATATTCTGAGTATTATATTTTAGTAATTTTAGATTTTATTTCTGATTTTTAAAATTTTTAAATTATCTTTTAAATTGTCCTTCTTTATTATCGTAGAAAATTTACTTGTAACAATCGCAAGAAAATTTAGAGCTGCATAAAAAATTTATCTATTATTCGACCTCACACTATAGACGTTATAACAAAATTTGTTGGCAACCATTTTGAAATTTCTTGATTGGTATTTCTGGTTAGTTGACAAATATTTTGTAACAGATCACATTACAGCAAAAAGAAAAATTAAAATTGTGACCTCTGAAGCGATTCTGTGTGATCAAGAAATACTAAACCTCTATTTTGTTAATAATTGAAATTATCTTAAGCTATACAAGAATGAAAGATAAAATCTATCAATATCATGATATAAAGTACAAATTTAAAAACAAATTATAAAACATATGTTAGCTCAAAACTATTAAGAATATTGTAAAGTTAATAACCATTTTATATAATTTACCATTAGGGTAAGTTTGTTTAATACAGTTGTTACACATGCTTTGTATAACTATTAAGAATAGTGTAAAGTTAATAACCATTTTATATAATTTACCAGTAGGGTAAGTTTGTTTAATACAGTTGTTACACATGCTTTGTATAACTATTAAGAATAGTGTAAAGTTAATAACCATTTTATATAATTTACCAGTAGGGTAAGTTTGTTTAATACAGTTGTTGCACATGCTTTGTATAACTATTAAGAATAGTGTAAAGTTAATAACCATTTTATATAATTTACCAGTAGGGTAAGTTTGTTTAATACAGTTGTTACACATGCTTTGTATAACTATTAAGAATAGTGTAAAGTTAATAACCATTTTATATAATTTACCAGTAGGGTAAGTTTGTTTAATACAGTTGTTACACATGCTTTGTATAACTATTAAGAATAGTGTAAAGTTAATAACCATTTTATATAATTTACCAGTAGGGTAAGTTTGTTTAATACAGTTGTTACACATGCTTTGTATAACTATTAAGAATAGTGTAAAGTTAATAACCATTTTATATAATTTACCAGTAGGGTAAGTTTGTTTAATACAGTTGTTGCACATGCTTTGTATAACTATTAAGAATAGTGTAAAGTTAATAACCATTTTATATAATTTACCAGTAGGGTAAGTTTGTTTAATACAGTTGTTACACATGCTTTGTATAACTATTAAGAATAGTGTAAAGTTAATAACCATTTTATATAATTTACCAGTAGGGTAAGTTTGTTTAATACAGTTGTTACACATGCTTTGTATAACTATTAAGAATAGTGTAAAGTTAATAACCATTTTATATAATTTACCAGTAGGGTAAGTTTGTTTAATACAGTTGTTGCACATGCTTTGTATAACTATTAAGAATAGTGTAAAGTTAATAACCATTTTATATAATTTACCAGTAGGGTAAGTTTGTTTAATACAGTTGTTACACATGCTTTGTATAACTATTAAGAATAGTGTAAAGTTAATAACCATTTTATATAATTTACCAGTAGGGTAAGTTTGTTTAATACAGTTGTTACACATGCTTTGTATAACTATTAAGAATAGTGTAAAGTTAATAACCATTTTATATAGTTTACCAGTAGGGTAAGTTTGTTTAATACAGTTGTTGCACATGCTTTGTATAACTATTAAGAATAGTGTAAAGTTAATAACCATTTTATATAATTTACCAGTAGGGTAAGTTTGTTTAATACAGTTGTTGCACATGCTTTGTATAACTATTAAGAATAGTGTAAAGTTAATAACCATTTTATATAATTTACCAGTAGGGTAAGTTTGTTTAATACAGTTGTTACACATGCTTTGTATAACTATTAAGAATAGTGTAAAGTTAATAACCATTTTATATAATTTACCAGTAGGGTAAGTTTGTATATTACAGTTGTTACACATGCTTTGTATAACTATTAAGAATAGTGTAAAGTTAATAACCATTTTATATAATTTACCAGTAGGGTAAGTTTGTTTAATACAGTTGTTGCACATGCTTTGTATAACTATTAAGAATAGTGTAAAGTTAATAACCATTTTATATAATTTACCAGTAGGGTAAGTTTGTTTAATACAGTTGTTGCATATGCTTTGTATAACTATTAAGAATAGTGTAAAGTTAATAACCATTTTATATAATTTACCATTAGGGTAAGTTTGTTTAATACAGTTGTTACACATGCTTTGTATAACTATTAAGAATAGTGTAAAGTTAATAACCATTTTATATAATTTACCAGTAGGGTAAGTTTGTTTAATACAGTTGTTACACATGCTTTGTATAACTATTAAGAATAGTGTAAAGTTAATAACCATTTTATATAATTTACCAGTAGGGTAAGTTTGTTTAATACAGTTGTTGCACATGCTTTGTATAACTATTAAGAATAGTGTAAAGTTAATAACCATTTTATATAATTTACCAGTAGGGTAAGTTTGTTTAATACAGTTGTTACACATGCTTTGTATAACTATTAAGAATAGTGTAAAGTTAATAACCATTTTATATAATTTACCAGTAGGGTAAGTTTGTTTAATACAGTTGTTGCACATGCTTTGTATAACTATTAAGAATAGTGTAAAGTTAATAACCATTTTATATAATTTACCAGTAGGGTAAGTTTGTTTAATACAGTTGTTACACATGCTTTGTATAACTATTAAGAATAGTGTAAAGTTAATAACCATTTTATATAATTTACCAGTAGGGTAAGTTTGTTTAATACAGTTGTTGCACATGCTTTGTATAACTATTAAGAATAGTGTAAAGTTAATAACCATTTTATATAATTTACCATTAGGGTAAGTTTGTTTAATACAGTTGTTACACATGCTTTGTATAACTATTAAGAATAGTGTAAAGTTAATAACCATTTTATATAATTTACCAGTAGGGTAAGTTTGTTTAATACAGTTGTTACACATGCTTTGTATAACTATTAAGAATAGTGTAAAGTTAATAACCATTTTATATAATTTACCAGTAGGGTAAGTTTGTTTAATACAGTTGTTGCACATGCTTTGTATAACTATTAAGAATAGTGTAAAGTTAATAACCATTTTATATAATTTACCATTAGGGTAAGTTTGTTTAATACAGTTGTTACACATGCTTTGTATAACTATTAAGAATAGTGTAAAGTTAATAACCATTTTATATAATTTACCAGTAGGGTAAGTTTGTTTAATACAGTTGTTACACATGCTTTGTATAACTATTAAGAATAGTGTAAAGTTAATAACCATTTTATATAATTTACCAGTAGGGTAAGTTTGTTTAATACAGTTGTTACACATGCTTTGTATAACTATTAAGAATAGTGTAAAGTTAATAACCATTTTATATAATTTACCAGTAGGGTAAGTTTGTTTAATACAGTTGTTGCACATGCTTTGTATAACTATTAAGAATAGTGTAAAGTTAATAACCATTTTATATAATTTACCATTAGGGTAAGTTTTTTTAATACAGTTGTTACACATGCATTGTATAACTTTTAAGAATAGTGTAAAGTTAATAACCATTTTATATAATTTACCAGTAGGGTAAGTTTGTTTAATACAGTTGTTACACATGCTTTGTATAACTATTAAGAATAGTGTAAAGTTAATAACCATTTTATATAATTTACCAGTAGGGTAAGTTTGTTTAATACAGTTGTTACACATGCTTTGTATAACTATTAAGAATAGTGTAAAGTTAATAACCATTTTATATAATTTACCAGTAGGGTAAGTTTGTTTATTACAGTTGTTACACATGCTTTGTATAACTATTAAGAATAGTGTAAAGTTAATAACCATTTTATATAATTTACCAGTAGGGTAAGTTTGTTTAATACAGTTGTTGCACATGCTTTGTATAACTATTAAGAATAGTGTAAAGTTAATAACCATTTTATATAATTTACCAGTAGGGTAAGTTTGTTTAATACAGTTGTTGCACATGCTTTGTATAACTATTAAGAATAGTGTAAAGTTAATAACCATTTTATATAATTTACCATTAGGGTAAGTTTGTTTAATACAGTTGTTACACATGCTTTGTATAACTATTAAGAATAGTGTAAAGTTAATAACCATTTTATATAATTTACCAGTAGGGTAAGTTTGTTTAATACAGTTGTTACACATGCTTTGTATAACTATTAAGAATTGTGTAAAGTTTATAACCATTTTATATAATTTACCAGTAGGGTAAGTTTGTTTAATACAGTTGTTACACATGCTTTGTATAACTATTAAGAATAGTGTAAAGTTAATAACCATTTTATATAATTTACCAGTAGGGTAAGTTTGTTTAATACAGTTGTTGCACATGCTTTGTATAACTATTAAGAATAGTGTAAAGTTAATAACCATTTTATATAATTTACCAGTAGGGTAAGTTTGTTTAATACAGTTGTTGCACATGCTTTGTATAACTATTAAGAATAGTGTAAAGTTAATAACCATTTTATATAATTTACCAGTAGGGTAAGTTTGTTTAATACAGTTGTTACACATGCTTTGTATAACTATTAAGAATAGTGTAAAGTTAATAACCATTTTATATAATTTACCAGTAGGGTAAGTTTGTATATTACAGTTGTTACACATGCTTTGTATAACTATTAAGAATAGTGTAAAGTTAATAACCATTTTATATAATTTACCAGTAGGGTAAGTTTGTTTAATACAGTTGTTACACATGCTTTGTATAACTATTAAGAATAGTGTAAAGTTAATAACCATTTTATATAATTTACCAGTAGGGTAAGTTTGTTTAATACAGTTGTTACACATGCTTTGTATAACTATTAAGAATAGTGTAAAGTTAATAACCATTTTATATAATTTACCAGTAGGGTAAGTTTGTTTAATACAGTTGTTGCACATGCTTTGTATAACTATTAAGAATAGTGTAAAGTTAATAACCATTTTATATAATTTACCATTAGGGTAAGTTTGTTTTATACAGTTGTTACACATGCATTGTATAACTATTAAGAATAGTGTAAAGTTAATAACCATTTTATATAATTTACCAGTAGGGTAAGTTTGTTTAATACAGTTGTTACACATGCTTTGTATAACTATTAAGAATAGTGTAAAGTTAATAACCATTTTATATAATTTACCAGTAGGGTAAGTTTGTTTAATACAGTTGTTACACATGCTTTGTATAACTATTAAGAATAGTGTAAAGTTAATAACCATTTTATATAATTTACCAGTAGGGTAAGTTTGTTTAATACAGTTGTTGCACATGCTTTGTATAACTATTAAGAATAGTGTAAAGTTAATAACCATTTTATATAATTTACCAGTAGGGTAAGTTTGTTTAATACAGTTGTTACACATGCTTTGTATAACTATTAAGAATAGTGTAAAGTTAATAACCATTTTATATAATTTACCAGTAGGGTAAGTTTGTTTAATACAGTTGTTACACATGCTTTGTATAACTATTAAGAATAGTGTAAAGTTAATAACCATTTTATATAATTTACCAGTAGGGTAAGTTTGTTTAATACAGTTGTTGCACATGCTTTGTATAACTATTAAGAATAGTGTAAAGTTAATAACCATTTTATATAATTTACCATTAGGGTAAGTTTGTTTTATACAGTTGTTACACATGCTTTGTATAACTATTAAGAATAGTGTAAAGTTAATAACCATTTTATATAATTTACCAGTAGGGTAAGTTTGTTTAATACAGTTGTTACACATGCTTTGTATAACTATTAAGAATAGTGTAAAGTTAATAACCATTTTATATAATTTACCAGTAGGGTAAGTTTGTTTAATACAGTTGTTACACATGCTTTGTATAACTATTAAGAATAGTGTAAAGTTAATAACCATTTTATATAATTTACCAGTAGGGTAAGTTTGTTTAATACAGTTGTTGCACATGCTTTGTATAACTATTAAGAATAGTGTAAAGTTAATAACCATTTTATATAATTTACCAGTAGGGTAAGTTTGTTTAATACAGTTGTTACACATGCTTTGTATAACTCAAATGGACGCCGGATAAACCCTAACGAGCTTCGTATATATTAAACCGTATCCACTCGCTTCGCTCGTGTTAGTATCTCAGTTCTGGTGGGCCTCGAAGTCATAAATATATAAAGAGCCTCCACTCACTACGCTCATGTCAGTGACACAGTGCTGAATTTCATAACTATAGGAATATCACATTTTCTTGTGAGGTCAGAATTGGAAATTACATTTGAAACAATAACTTGGCTGTTTGTCATCGTAGGGGGGCGTGTTGTTAATATTAGATGCACAATTGAAATTTGCAAATGTTTATCTAACTAATATGTTGAATAAAACCACGAGATATGGACACAACATGGTTTGTAATGGGCGCCATTTTAAAATTTTTAATTCGGTTTTTCTGATTTTACGAGGACACAATACGAGGACACTATAAACCTTTAAACTAAATTTTATTTTATTTTTGTGGGTGATATCGTACTAATTTAAAGACGACAGCACGTAGAAAAATATTTTTCCTGTACCCTGAGGCCTGCAACGTGAAGATGAGTCAAAAAACGGTTATGATATTTTTTGCGAAGCAAAAACGTGTAGGACTATAACATTTTTGAACAGTCCTATAAAAATAATATACCATGTTTTTTGGCCCTTAAAAGGGCCGTTTAAAATATTTAAAATGTGATCTCATAAAACGCCCTAAATGAACTTTCCAAAAAGTCATCATCTAACTAAATACTTGTCTGGCAATTGAAAAAGTTCGATTCACCTCATTTAAACAAAATCCTTTGACTCGTTATTAAATTGCTTGTTAGATAAATAGTAAAATTCTTTATGTACATTCTTGTTATAAGAAGTAGGACTGGCTAAAGCTAACGGAAAACAAGATGATAGAACCGTTATCAAGAGACCTACAAAATGTACTTGACAATGGCCTTCACAGAGCATGCGCAAGTACCTACAGGCATGCAAATTGTTGTGACGTAATCATTTCTTATTTCCCTGATGACTTGTATTTATAGACCAGTTTGTTTATTTTTATTTTGTGTGTAGTAATGTACACGAGTACATAATTTGAACAAAATCTGTGGAACTGTTTTTGAGAAATCACTGAAAACAAAACGTATCCATAATAATCGTTTAAAAAAAATGTCATTTTGGTAGTTAAAAATCAGAAAGTAAAAATGAATTATGGGCACCGTCTTCAAAATATATACAGGTGTCTCGGAAGTAAGCTGATAAACTTTAGGAATTTTTTACGAAAACACTTCCAGATATCCGTCATTTTCTTTGTTATTAAATAATTATTATAACTTTGGAAATAGAAAATATATTTAGTTCAGATTTAGTATACGCATTTTATATGTTACGTTTTATAAGTGTACAGAAAATAAAGACTTTATTTAGTATATTTTCAAAATGCCGGTCGTTTTGAAAATATTTAATATTGAATATCTCGATAAAAAACAATAATTTTACACAAAAAAAAATCCTTTTTTTATTGCAAACAAAATGTTTTTGTAATTTTTATGTCCTTATTCCCTATAATGAGCCCCTGAGGGTCATTTCGTAAAAAGTTGGCATATCATTTACGACATAAAAATGTATTAAAAAATATATTTAAGGCCGTTTTTTGTAATATTACAAAACAAAATTTAGTATACCTATTTACAAAAGTTAAAAATACTTATATTTTTTCCAAATTTTCTGTAAACTTTACGCATTCAAACTAAAGCAATTAAGAAGAAAATAACCAAGAGAAGTGAATAAGGTTAAGAAATTAGGTTAAAATAAATCTAATCTATAATTTTGTATAGAGACATTCATTAAAAATAATTATATTAACCTAATAGAGTTTATGTAATAACTTACAAAAGGCGATATATTTTAAAAACTGAACCGGAAATATGAAAAATTAGCAATTTCTGAAATAAACCATGACTTCCTGTCAACGTGGGATGTAAAGACTAGTTGAAACTCCTGATGGCAAACCATATCAAACAAAATAATGAGCATCATCGTGGCACTTACCCAGCCCTATCATACAAGCAGATTCTTTAAAAGTTTTTTTTGCCTTGTAGGAAATGTTAAATTGCATTGCTAGATCAATGGAATCTTATCCAATAGGGTGAGTTTGTTTAAAACAGTTGTTACATAGGTTTTCTGAAGCTATTAATTAATTTGTTTATATCACTACTTTCGATGACGCCTACGGGCCTCGTAGATGTGTATATATTAAAAGTCTCGTTTTATTTTTGTCGGTGACTCGACCTTGCGGATTTTGTAACTATACGAACACATTTAAATGCGAAATTACATTTTCGACAATAACTTCGCTATTTAATGTAGAGAAGTGGAATGAATACCATTACGTTATTGAAAGCTGCAATATGATAGAAGTTGAATAACATAGAAGTTATTTACTACAGCATCCTCAAGGTAGGAATGTGTCTGGGGTGGAGAGGAAAAGAGGGGCCCCACAGTTTGTTACGTTTACTTTCAGCGGTACAACCCCAATAATAAATACAGACCTCAAATGCTTCTGTGTAAACGCGTACCCTACTTTCGTTTCTTTTATCGGTGTAAATAAGAATAAAAACGTTTACAAAAGTCTGTCATGAAGTTGTAACTTTAGGAATTAAATGTATCTAAGCAGTAATTTGTGTATCTAGTTTTCTTGGAATGGGTTGTACCGACAAGTCAGGCTAGGGAAAAAAGTAGAAGGGAGGACACGTCCCTTACACCAGACACAATCCTATTCTAAGTAAATACTGTTTAAAATGGTCGATTTTTGACATTTTCAATTTTATTTTTCTGAATTAAAGAATACCAAATTTCATGTTCCTCTCTTATTTTTTGTAGCCGCTATCGTGCTTACGTTGAAAATTACTTTATTGATTTTCTGAAGCCATAAAACTTGGAGTTTTTTTTCCGATACTTACTTTAATCCAGGTTTTTTCAGTCTTGAAAACTGACCGCTTCACTAAAAAAGGGAGAAAAAATATGTAAATTACATTTTAATATAAACCAACAATAACTACACTTTTGGCAATATTAAACCTAAATTAAATACAGTATAGTTCCCAAATACTCGTTATATGTTTGTGATATATTACTCATAACAGAAAATTAAATTACCATTGAGTGTCCTTTTATAGCATATTTCCTTTCCAAATAACAATGTAAGAAAAGTATTAGGACAGTGTTAAAAACAAAATAACGCATTTCCTACAGTTCCCGACGCAATATAAATATATTTTTAAATAATTGTTAAACTATTGTCAAACGGTGATGTTAAGATGTAACAATACATTTCCTTTATTAACTAATTACTGGACCAACTGTCGAGCAGCTGAGATGCTGAAACAAAGGCTAGGAAGAAACTATGAATTGAAAGTTTGTCGTTTCGCTTTCCCTGCCTTCTGGGAAACACAAGCGGGTCAATTGTCTGTCTTTCAGCTCTTGTGTTCACAACTACCCTGAACTGTGATTGGAAGAGATGCAACTTTAATTGTAAAAATAAAAGTTTATCCAAAACTGTTGACTTTATACGAAGCTGGGATTGTTGATTTGTATATGTTAGATTAAATAACTGTAAATCAGATTAACATATGAATTTTTAAAACTTGTAATATTCCTTTATCAAAATACTAAAGTACCCGTTTCTCGTAATATTTTGTTATATATAAATATTTTTAATTTAAATACTGTTGTAAATTGATTTCATTGGTCAAATTGTAAATGGTATAACTTCAACTGCCATCCTTAGTGCTTATTTATACCAATCGATGTTCTTTCTTCATTGTCAAGTCCACTATAATTCTCATGTAGTTGCGGTGATAAACACGTTTTCAGTATAAGTTTCTGTTCCCTCTAATTGGATGGAGGCATTTTTAACATTAAAAGTACAATGAGAAACAGTACAATAAACTAAAAAAAACTCCATGGGAAAAAATTATAAAATCTATTAACAAATTGATAAATACCATATTTTCTCAAAAAAAAAACACAACACAAATAACAAAATTTCTTTAACAAATAATTACACTTTTGTTTAGGTTGGATTAAATTATTTATGTTTATATCAATAACGTTTGATATTATTTGATTGTTTAATTTAAAACGTACGTTTTTATTTCATATAAGAACAAATTCTTAATATAAAACCAGTTCTTTTTTAAATACAGATGTTTATAAATTCAAGCCAGATGTTTTCAGATAGAAAAAAACTCGAACACAATATCTCACAAAAATTACGTTTACTTAATCAAACGCCTTTTAACGACAAAGTCGCCATCATCAGTGATACATAAGCTACAATAACAAAACTATAACTCATGTAGCTCATGTATCACTGAGGATGGCGACTTTGTCGTTGAAACGCGTTTGATTAAGTCAACGTAATTTTTTTTGAGATCTTGTGTTCGAGTTTTTTTCCTATCTAATATTATCTCACAAGTCAAGCTCAATATTTATTTATAGATGTTTCAAATTCATCAATAAAAATTAGTATGGGGTTAATAGTAAAAACTTTGATCCCTTCTACTATTCCTCCCTTATGTTAAATATTTTTAGTTGGAAACAACTTCAGTTTGAGACCTATCCAAGGACATCTCAAATGTCAACTTCTATTAAAAACTGTAGAAGAGTTCTACTTAGAAACAAACCCTAGCCTAATAAATAGGTTATTCGAATATGTTAATTAATTAAGCCTTTTCTACGCTCTAGTCTGTCATTTTAATGAACTGAAATTAGTGTTGGATAAATAATTAAAACTTCAATCCGTTACTCTGAAAAACAATTATGCAAACTTCAAACTAGCAAAAAACAAATTAAATTGAGGTTAGGTCCAGTTTGACGTATAAAATAGTGAAAATTAAAATATATAAATTTTAAATTAGAACCAAGACCTAGTTATTATTTTTTATCAATAATAATTTATAATTGACCTAACCCCAATTACAGAAACAAAAAGTAAAACCACAAAAATGTAAATAATAATTATTTAGTTTTTCTCTAAATTACCCTGATGAACGTTTCGGCAACATCGTTATCATCAAAGTTACTGAACAAATAAATCATCCTCAGTTGTTACGTGCATACAAATCTTATTGACACTGAACTGTGACTGACAAGGCCAAAGGTTTACAAAAAAACAACAGGAAGTATTTTGGCCACGCCCCCTAAGTCCAGTGCCATCAAAATAGACGCAACGATACTAAGTACAGAGGTTAATATAATGCAACATAAGCAAAGTCTGCATCAGACAAACAACAGTAATATAGAACAATCCTACGCTCTTAATTATAACCGGAACTGGTAAAATTCTCCTTACCCCTAAAAAACTCAAACAAAAGCACAAGACAATATAATACAGAAATAAAAATACACATACTTCAAAATATACAAAAGAAGAAAACAAAAGTAAAGTAAAACAAACTAAACAAAACAACACAATTAAAATCAAAATAATAATAATAATAACAACAATAACAACAAAGAAAATAACAATAAATATTTATGAAAAGCTGAAAAAATAATTATAGCCTAATCGAGAATAAAGAAAGAAAGAAGTGAAGTAACTAGTTAATTTAGTATTGCTAAACTAGAAATAACATGTAAACATAATCTATTATAAATAATGTCCTACCACCATTATTTATGTTAGATTGTGTTTATATGTTACTACACTACAGAAGATAAGTCTGAATACATATCTAAAAGACAAATCAAAACGTTGTTAAAACCTCTGTACGAACCTTAAAGAAATGTCAAGTTTATTCGATACTCTTACATTGGATTTCTGTGGGCTAGTTATAAAAGCTTCAACGACCAACATGTTGATCAAGAATTGTTTGAGTGACTGGTCGATCAATTTTATTTCTGTCGTGTGCAGAATTTGTTGTCAAAAATTGATCACGGATTTTGTAAATGGTTTGAATGCGGGTGGTTAAGTTGCAAACATTTCTGAACAGTTTTAGCTCTATCAACCTTCCAGCATTGCGTCAGGATCGAATTGTGTTCCTAAAAGGTTTATTTTGTTCACCCATTTTTAACAATCAAGTATATTAGATTAAATTTCTAAATGGGAATATAAAAGGATCTTATACCATAAATAAATAAACTATTCAGGTTTAATAAATACAGACCTAAAAATCACACATTTGAAAATCTGCTTTCCTATATTATACATTTATTTCCTCATATATTTACACTTATATTTACAAAAAACTTACAACTGCACAATGCGAATAACACAAAATAGAGGAATAATATTAAGGAACAAATAATTTAAAAGATATTCGCTAGAGTTATTCAAATACCCTTTGTAAAACATAAATTATAGAATTTTAAATAAAAATTAATAAAGGAGGAATTAAACACCACAAACGACGGTGTTCTGTTTCGAGATTATCATCATAAAATTAAAATGTAATACAAAATAACTTCTATTGACCAAAGTATCATCTGAACACAGTTTCTAAAACTCCTGATTGGGGGGGGGGATTGTTTATTAAACTTCCTTTGTACATTAAACATTGTAAGAGTATTCCAGTTTGTAACACTGAAGACTTTTATTGATTTGAAAAGTATACAATATACATGAATATACAGAGTATTTTTTTGAAAACGTATCACCTCTATTATTTAAATTGCGGAAAGAAATATGCATAATCTGTTCTCGGTACAGTTATTCATCTTTAGGGGGAACCTTAGCATACCTTTTTACATATGGGTTGTATACCTCAAATTAAAACCCTTTTAAAACCACGAATTTCTGTTGTAATAAAATTATAATCAGTCGACGGATTCGTTCGCTACGCTCCGTCAGCGTTACTTTGTAAGTTATTTTCTAAATAAGTTATCGTACTATGAAAATAACTTAGTTGATGGCAAAATAACTGATTTTTTATCATTAACTAATTGTAATGAAATTTCTTGCAAAAATAAAATTGCTATACCAGTTCTGACAACATTAATAAATTATTGTTGGAGTAGTACAAGAAATAATATTTAGATCAATATTTAAAAAATAGAAGTTTGCTTACAAAAAGACATTCTCAAAAATCAAGGAAAACACAAATTGCAAACTTACTTAAATTTTTTTTACTGTCATGAAAATGAGAAAACTTGTTTTGCATGCTGTTGACTTTGTCCAATCTTCAATATTGAAGTTTGTAATAAATACTGTTTTCATTGCAATAAATATTTTTATAAAATTGTAGAAACCTACGAAATACCTACGAAATTGTAACAAACGAATGCGTTAGCCGATTTTTATTTTCTTACAACAGTAATTCGTGATTTTTAAAGGGGTTTAATTTGATGTATCACACACCAAATGTGAGAAGAGGGAGGAGTTGTTTGATTATGTAAATAAGTTTTCTAAGTTTCCACTTTAAGGTGAATAACCGTCCCGAGAACAGATTATGCATATCTCTTTCCGTCTTTTAAATAAAAGAGGTGGTAAGTTTTAAAAAATTGTTTTGTACTACTATAGTGCTAGTATGTTTTGTATTTATTATTTATGTAAAATTTATTTTTGATAGTGTCATCTGTTTTATAGCTTTTGTTATCTTGAATTAATATGTTATGTGTATATATAAAATATTAAATAAAATTTTGAGCACTAATCAGGAGCTATCCATAAGTATTTTCTAAAATTATGATTATTATTATTTGAGTTTAGTTTCGAGAGGGACAGCCGAAAGGGAAATGATGGGACTAATTGGTGACAGAAGAGGATGGAAGTTATTTTTTAAAGCCCCGACACTATTGGGATAAGAGAAAAAAGAAAAAGACTAAAAAAGTTTATTTTTGCAATTGAAGTTGGTTATCACATCCATGAGTGCGTCAATATCAGCTCGTAATCTAAATGATATATAAATTAATTGTTAAAAGAATAATATAAATAATCTTAACTAAACTGTCAAAAAAAGTGAGTTTACACTTTTTATATAGTTGACAAATCGTTTAGAAAATGTAACAGATTTATGGTCTGAATGTTTGTTATATAGTCAACAACTTCTTTTGAAAGGTTATCTTTTATTGATTTCATGTTGTTAAAGTAAAACATCACACAAATAAAAGTCGAAAAACTTAAATACTTTCGTCGGTAAACAATTAACATAACGTTCTACTCTTGTGCAGTGCTGGGAAAAAATGAATCACACTTATTCAGTTTTTTAAATATGAAAACCTTGCAAAGTTGTCAATAAAAACTCCTAAACTATCTCAAAAGTTGGTAAGCAAGGACCTTTTGGTACCTTAAAATCCTGTAAAGTTGAGTGATGGAAAAATCAGGAAATGAGATAAATAAGTTAGGGTTTTCTACCTTTTTTAAAAATAAAAATGGTAATGCTCGATAATATTCAGGGGTACATTATCTTTCGTAAGTTGTAGGGCGTAGCTACCAAAATTTTGGTCCTACTCTCTTTAAACACATTTACGATTTTGTTATGTTTTAGATTCCTATTTTTTAATTCGATTTTGTTATTTTTTATTCATTTTAGTAATATAAATAAAATTGATAATGGAATATTTATGAACCAAATTTCCCCCAATTTACAATCCCTCTCCATACGTAAACACAATACAAATTTCATCATACTGTCACTTTCACAAATCATGTATTTCATTTCTTTCCCAGTGTTTAACATTTTCAAAAGATAAATACATTGTACTACTGGGTATCCGAGTCTTGTATTGCTGTAAAAACCTCTTCAACTCCCCTCTCCTCTCTTCCGAGACCGGTAAAAGTAGGTTAGGTTATATAAAGCAAGGTTCAAGGGCCGCCGAGACCTCAGTATCCTCTTCGACATTGACTTTTGTGATTTGTTCAATCCTTCGTGAACTTTATTGTTGATCTATTCAAGGTAATATAAATTTGCAAATTTAATTTAATCATTTCATATTTTATTAAAGTTTTACGGCAGTTTATAAAATGTTATAGTTTAAAATCTACCAATTGTTTTGTTATTAAAGCTAGTTAATAAAAAAGAAAGATAAAAACATATTTATTTTGTGTTAAAATTTGACATTTTTTCTTTTAAACATAGATCATTTTTATATACTTATGAAAATATTTTCAATTATATCCGCTAAAAAAATAGTAATGTGCGCATAATTAGGAAAACTATAAATTATAACATATTTTAACAAATGTTTAATTTTAGGGCAAGACACTAATAGATTTATATATTTAAATTATTAATCTGAAAATTATTTTACCTAAAATATTAATGTATAATTTGAGTATACTTATTTGTGTGATCAAGTGCGCAGTATATACATTCACAAAAAGTTGGAAATTGTTATAAACTTATATAAATTAAACATCTTAAAACCATGTGTAATTTATATTTAAAACAATAGGGATTTATCTTGGAGACTTTAATGCGTAGTTAGAATAGAATAAACTAAATTTAATGTTTTATCTTTTACATGTAACAATATTTAAATAAGATATACAATCATCTTGACATACATCTTAAATAAATAAATTCACGACGACTACACCATTAATAAATGTTTTTAGCGAAATATTTCTTGGAGACTTTAATGGTTGGTTAGAAATGAATGAAATAAATTACAAAATATTATCAGCTTATAAGTACAATTTTAATTAATATAAATTAAAACAAGCAGTACAAAAAAAACCCACAAATTAAGATGTGTGTTATATTTACACAGTTATAAGTTATATAATGGTTAAGAAGAAAAAATTATATTGTTTTAGTATTTTTCGATAATTAGCGTTAATTTTCATTTCTCGTAGTTGAATACCAGAAAGTAGGTTTCGTCCCCTTTATCTGAGGAAGCGAAGCGAAAGGTTATGTAGGTTACAACGCTGTCTAGTGGCGGCCATTGCAACCAACCGGAACCGTTAGTCCGGATAACAGATTCACCATTAAAAACACTTTTTCTATTAAGTATAGTGACAATGTAAACTTTCTAACATTCTTTGAAGGGGAAACCCATAACGATTTCTTAAATACTTTGACTATTTGTCCTTATTTTCTAAAATGCAGCCGACAGTTTCTAACATGTTTTATTCATTCTATTGTAATGTAACTGTAGATGGGAACATTCACAGCTGATCAAAGCATGTGAGTTATTTCGTGTCTTGTACTTTAGCATTTAGAAACACATCCATAAAAAAATTACTACTATTTCGTATTTTTTTATTGTTAAGAGCTAAAACAAACATATATAACAATTTTTTAATTATTTGAATTTTCCGCTTACTAGCAATACGTTTTTACTAACAAATATTGAATTTACATTAATATTTCAAGTGAAAAGTATACGACCTAACTGGGAATCGAACCCAGGACCTTTGGCCAAAGGTCCTGGGTTCGATTCCCAGTCTAGGTCGTATATTTTTCACTTGAAATATTATTGTCAATATATAACAAAATTATTGAACAACTCTATTGTATTTAGTGTTTGTTTAGATATATATAAAAAAAAGTTATAATAAGTTATAAGTTTCTTCTGATTGTATTTTTGAATCGCTATTTCAGATTGTGAAATCAAAATATTTAAATGTCAAAAGTAACCGTGATATGATTTATTCAAAATTTTGAATGGCCGCCATTTTGAAAATTGTGAACAAAATTCCCTGAATTCCAAAAAATGTTTCACCAATTTTTTTCGTTTCACGAAAATTAGAATGATAGTTCGAGAAGGAAGACTCGAAAATAGTTCCATATAGATAAATACATTTTCACAATTATGAAGGAATTTTACCTTAGGTTTATTTTACCTTAGGAGACCTTAGGTTTGTTAAAGGTTCAAACCTACTCGTATATTTTTATGATTTCCTAATGTTCTGTTATGTTGGAGAGAGCGGAATATTTTACTTCTATTGAAAAATCGTAAAAAAACCTAAAAATTTCTTTTGCTGAATTAAGTTAGGCCAAAATGAAAATGTGATTTTTGTTGTTATTAATAAAAACATCAAAACAAAACTTACAAATATACAAACAAAAATATATACAATTGCGTACAATGTAAATAATCAAAAATCACGCACCTCTACCTTTCCAGTTATTTTTTCCGTGATTGAGTTATCAAAATTTTGTTAAAGTGGTGGTTTGGTGACCGATATCATTTATCCTTTGGTAGGATATAATTCAATAATTCCAAGTACCAAAATTATGATAGCTAATATTAAGGAAACCAATCATGTAATCAGAATTTTGATTAGGCGTACTCATAATTCAATAGACACCTACCAAAGTTGAACTTTTTTAATCGGGTAGGGATTCCGTTAGAACGTAAAAGTTAAATTCACGGGCTCAGACCCTTTTCATTTATTTATTTTCTAAACTCCTGATGATTATCATAATTTTTACCTAAATTGTATCATATCAACAAAGTTTAAATACATTCTAAAAAAGTTTTATTAAAATATATTTTTGATCTTAAACAGTTATCCAAGATGGCGGCTAATTGTTGTTTTAAAATATGTTCAGTTTTAGACAAGCCACCATATTGGATTGAGGACAACAAATAAAATGTTTCATATCTTTTTTTTACTTTTATAGACTTTTAAAATTAAGGAATACTAAACTTTTGTTAACATTTGAAATGTCTTACTTCATCTCTCTTACACTAAGGTTCCTTTTCTACACAACAAATATTAATACTCCACGTCCTAAATATTAAATTTCCAAACAAATATGAATATCTCGAACGTAAAGATGTTGGAGGGTTTCGAGTATCTGACTTTCGGATCATGCCAGAGTTACAAATTTATCCAGCCCTACACAATTTTTAAATAGTGCATAGAATAAAAATAGCTTTTGGAAATCTTTATAAAATTTAACTTACTTCCAACATCAGGTGATATCGTTGGCCAGCATTACAAGTTGCCATTACTAGTGGCTAAAGTTTATTAGGACAGGCTTCCAGCATCCAGGTGATATCGATGTCCATTACAAGCTGCAGTGTCCAAAGTAGTATTCCAGACTTGGATTCTTAAAAAGTTAAAGAAGCTAGTGTTAGATATTTTAGACAATTTATTCCTAACGTCGAAAAACGAAGTATTTAGGAAACAACTAAAATAAAGCGATGGACTCTATCATGGTACTTACCCAACCCCATCATACAACGAGGTCTTCCAAATGTAAAGGAAATGTTAAATTGTATTGGTAGAACCAGTAAGGGTGAAGTTGATATACAAGTTTGTGTAACTCGGTAACTGTTAATATCTCTACTTTCTTGACGTCGACTATCTTCACGTTGGAGATGTTTATATTAAAGTCTCCACTTCATCCTCTGACTGCCCTCGAAACTCTACATATCTGAAGGAGCATCCACTCACTACGCTCGTCTTGATGACTTGGCATTGCCAAATCTCGTAACTATAAATATATTTTCCCGGGAGTTCAGGGCTAGAAATTATATTTTTTGACAATAACTTCGCTATTTATCATCTTGGTGTCATAAGATGCAGAATGGAAATCTGCAATGTTTTATCTAATTTAGAGTAGTATATGTTACACGAGATAATCGCACATAAAGTCTTAAAAATAGACGCCATTTTGACATTTTCAATCAGATTATTCTGAATTTCAATATCGTTCTATATGAGAACACTATATTCCCCTATGAATCTTTATAAAAGATCCCCTATACTAATTTTCATGTTCTTAACTTAATTTTTGTAGCCGCTCGTGCATGGACGACAACGACTTTTTCGGTTCATCGAGGCATTGAAACGTGAAAATTAGTCAAAAAACCAACGTCACAAATTTTTGACGATTACCAAACTTAACCTATACTGGGTAATTAAAAGTTTAAATGATTGCCCACCACCTTTCGACTGATATATATTTCGTTTGTTGCGTTTACTTTCAGCGGTACAACCCCAATAAAAAAATATAGACCTCAAATGTTTCTGTGTAAACGCCTACCCTATTTTCGTTTCTTTTATCGGTGTAAATAAGAATAAAACGTTTACAAAAGTCTGTCACGAAGTTGTAACTTTAGAAATTAAATGTAGTTAAGCAGTAATCTGTGTACCTAGTTTTCTTGGAATGGGTTGTGCCGTCAAGTCAGGCTAGGGAAACAAGTAGAAGGGAGGACACGCCCCTTACACCAGACACAATCCTAGTCTGAGGCTACTGTACCTCCTATTGTTAATTTAATATTGAAAAGAGTTTTATTACACTGGAGGGAGTTAATTTAAAGGATGATTAATAACAATCCAGTCTTTATCAATCAATCCAGTCTTTACCATTATTTATTGGTAGCCCAAAGTAAAATAATGATTGAGAGGTGAGTTCTAATGTTAAGAAAATAATCTAGTAGCACCTCATCGGAAAATAAATTTAAAGTAAAAAACAGTATTGTAAAACTGATTTAGTTTAGTCTCTTTAAATTAACAGCTCATAATTTGAATTGCAACTTTTAAAATTCTATTTAAATTAAACATTTCACTGTGGGTTACAGCTCCAAAATGATTTTGCTGGAAAAGGCAACATTATTTTAAGTTTATCTGACTCCTTTATAATCAAACTTATTTAATACTGAAGTCAAAAATAGGGATCTACAGCATTACTTTAAATTTATGTAGGTTGCCTTTAACAATCAACAAGATCCATTTATTGTAATCCAACAAATAGTCAATTTCTATCTAAAAGTATTTTTCAAAATGGCGGCAATTTAAATGACAAGATAAGCTGTATATAGTGTAGAGTATTTGTATTTAAAAATAACAAATAGGCATTTCAATGGTCGCCTAATTGTTTAGCTGAACATATATTTATTCTTCTTCAGTATTGCTAGGGAATGAATTTGTTTAGTACTAGTTTTACTAAAATCGGTTCAGCATCAAATTAAATAAGATAATGAAGTCATAATTGTGGAGGTGTATGAAATCCAGCCTACTCTTAACAGGATATATTATGATGGCAGGAACGTTGTGTTGTCTCCTCCCACAAGGATCTCGTAACAAAATTTCTCTTGTATAAATCGCACTCTAGATGACTTTACCCGTGCGTCATTTCCGTCTGTTAAAGTCCGGTTGAACTTTTACGGATTTCCTCATGAAGCGCTATGTTGACTAACTTTCATAAGACGCTATGAAATGTGCATTGATCAAGGACTAGAATACTTGATGAGTTTTTACAATGTATATAAACTATATAAAACACTTTTATTTTTTTAGTATAAACACAAATTTAATGAAACTTGCCGACCATGGTTTCGATAGTTACAGGATTGTCAAGGTATTTTACAAGAATTTTACTCCGATCGTCATTGTTGACTTATTTTTATAAAATTAACAAATATTAATTTTTGGAAATAACTTGTCTTGTTCGTTAGCTACAAAAATCGATAAATCGGAATTTGGAATTTTAACATATTTTAGAAATTTTTTCAATTCAAGAGGTCAATTTTTTTTTAGAAATTCATCCACCTTGGTGAAACCATTATAGCGGCTGTTACAATCCGTTTGTTAGATCAAACCTTTCATTTACAATCTTTTAGATACTTACATAGCATGTTATTTTTCCGCTTTCTATAGTTTGTAAAAATATTGATAATATCGTTTCAACCATGAGAGAAAAACATTGAGAATGTTGAAAAGTCCAAACGACTGGAATGATTTTCAAACTATACTTTTCATTCCAGTAGTATTTTTTTCTTGTTGTTTAAAGGCGAAAAACCTCTCGTTCATTATCGTCTTATAAAATAGATAATAAAATAAAATAAAAATCCACTACATCTCGAATACTCTAATAGTGTCAGGGTTGAAGAGAACAAGAGTTGGTCAAGAGAAATGTAACTGTTGTCAAAAGAGGGATCTAATTTAAGTTATAGAATAAAAAAGGTGAAGATACAGATAGGGTCGCGCCCGTACTCATGATAGGTTCGGTGGTATGATTTTACACTTAAACCCAATTTAATTAATTTTTGTTTTTAAACTCTAATAGCGCACGTTTCAAAGCTTGAATAAAATTTCCAAAAATTTAACAAGAAAGAATTTTTCTGTAGGCTATCTATTTTTTTTTCTCGTAAAAAATACAAGACAAGAAAATGACAGATTTTGTTATTGTTTATTCATAAAACATATTGAACACCAAAATTCATAATTCAAAAAAAAAAAATTCAAGTGAAAAATATCGTCTCATCGATCTACCATCAGTTTAAGATTGAAACTTTAACAACAAAATTCGTTGAATATTGTCCACAACACCCTATAACATCTACTTTGATTAAAAAATCGAAAGTTTATTTTTAGTAGATTAAAAAAAGAAAATGTCTGTAATACTCAAAATTAAAAAATGTTTGAAGACAGAAATGTAATTTATTGATGACGATAGAAATATAAGAAATCAAGAAAGTCATTGCCAAATATTTGTTAAATCGGAATAATGGGTTTCATCAATATAAACAAAAGAAAAATCCACTTGATAAGAACTTTTGTGGAAACTTTAATCACCAAATGAAAGAAAAACAATACTTTTCACAATAAGACGACGTTTCAATAACTAAGGTGTCATCCTCAGTTGTTACATGTAAACAAACTCTTGGCACAGAACTGTAAATATCAAGGTTTTTTTAGTTCAGTGTCAAGAAGGTTATGTGTATGTCACAACTGAGGATGATGATCGCACACTAAAATGTAAAATAAAGGGTTTGTTCTTGAAAGATTTCTTTAATTCGGTGAAAAGTTAGTATAGAAGGGTCCCTTTTACTAACTCTTTTATGTCTTTTTACTTGTTCAAAAATGAATTTGGTTCTGCTGAAATTGGTTCTGACAATGAAAGATAAATGAAAACAGCATGTAAATTGATTTAACAGTTTGTGCTGTTAAATCTGCACGTCCAACTATTTCTTTTTTTATGGGTTTAATCGGATAGGTTCGGTAAAAACACAAAAAAAAACATAATGGTTTCTTTTCACAATATATATTATACTTATTGCTTCAGAAATATTTCCAAACAATTTGGTCCGAACAAAAGGAAATAATTATTTACAAAATCAATTTTATAAAATAAAACCTCACCATTGACACGTAAACAGTATGACTAATTAACAAATAGATAATAGAAATGTTTCACTCAGATTTTAAAAAAAATAATAATTATGACAAACGCATCAGAACCCACATCTCGTTAATGTGCTTGATATCCCTCATTATATGAGGAAACATAATTTGTGGTGTAGTAATTGGAGGAGTTTGTTTTGTTTTTCCAATTGCTTAACGACGAAAACTATCTTGGTCATCATCGTCTTATGAAAAAGGACGAAAAGGACATAAATTAAAGACCCCTAGACCTCGAATATTCAAAAAACGTAGTGATCGGAAAAGAACAAAAGTGTGTAAAGAAAGCTGCTGGGAAATATAAATTTTTTAAACCCACTTTTCTAAAAAAAGAAATAAAGAAAGGTTAAAAACAAAAAAAAAAAACACACTTAGTACAAAGTAGACTAAGTGGGCGCTTAGAATTTTAAATTATAATTATGAATTTTAGGAGCGCCCACACTTTATTTTGTAATTTATGTTTGAATTGGTACTTTGTAATAAGTGTTTTTTGTTTTTTGTCTTTATTTATTTCTTTTTTTAGAAAAGTGGATTTAAAAAATTCTTTAAAATTTAATTTTTACTTGCTACTTTTTATTTATAAACGAATTTGTTATCTTTCAATTCTTCGGGAAAATAGGATGGCTCTGTTCCGGCAAATGTCAACTTTGCAACTTGACTGTGATAGCAGCTTGGTACAAATTTCACAGAATTTGTCATAAAATTTGTTGAACGCTGCCAGACTAGCATTTCGCTCTTCCCGCTATTGTCGATCATGTTCTAAGCGAACTTTAAGTTCTTCAAGGGTTTCCACAGCACGGCATTGCTTCGCGTTATTCTTGGTTCTCATTTGAAATATGATAACCTGCGCATTTGTACTACACACCTCATATACTGCGCATATGTAGGCTACTTCTCACTACCTGCTGCATATGTATACTACACATATGTACCTACTGCGCAACTCTGCCTACTGCGCATGCGTTTCCCTTTCATTAAAATGTATATATATATATATATATATATATATATATAACAATGAATCATTATATTGTCATCCGAGATCAACAACTATACAAAGTTTCAAAATATTCAATCAACAAGAAGTGTCTCAAATAGAGCTTCCCAGATTTGATGACAGACAGACGTGAAAGCAAACTAAAGAAAACTGTGTAAAAAGATGAAGTCCCTCGGGATTGCCACTCACTGTAGGTGAGTTCCTGAAGGGCAGGATGCTTTTAGTATTCTCATATATACATAATATATAAAAATGATTTCTTTTAATGTTAAAAATTGAATGTGGAAGTACAGAGTTTTGCTTGGAGAAAGAATATGGATTCGATTCTCCAATAGATACGTTGACTTTAGCGTTCTTATATTTTTCCACTTTTAACCAATTTTAGTAAAACATTGAATTTTATACGACTAGGAATTATTGTTTCAGAAATAAAATCGTAAAATGAAATTATGATTTCACTCTATTTATGGAGGTAAATTTTGTAAGATTTAAATGTAAGACACTATGTAATCGATCAAATTGAAGCTTAATGGGTTTTTTTATATCTGAAGTATTAAGGAAAATATGTTTCCTCTTTTTGTTGAGGTTTAATTTAAACTGTCGAATTTAACAGAATTTCCGAACAAGATACAAACAATATGTGTCTCTTGAGTTTTATATAATTATATAAAGAATTTATATATAAGTTCTTGGAAACCTTGGCAAGCTTGATAAGATATTTGAACCCATGTCAGCAAAAACACCATTCCCGTCTCGCGCCCATTATCCAATCCCAGAACGCACTCAAGTGTAGATAATATCTGGGAAATGAGTTGCGAAGTGGCGGTCAAGGATTATTGTTTTGGTAGGTTGATTGTAGGCCACCTCGTCATGGCGTCAGTAGGTTAGTAAAGGAATGTACAGATAACGGTTAGTGTTGCTTCTGGTTTGCATTCCACTTGCCACCTCCACTACTGATGGCATGACACCAGCTCCTCTTATTACAACTCCCTAATGCTTTGCCTGATGGAACCATTTCGAAACCAACATTCTTTTATTTAACTATTAGATAACTTAAAAGTCAAGCACTTTTCTTTTTTTTTAAACAACAATGACTACGAGAGCGCTTATATTTTATTTTATTATACAGGGTGCTTTCGAAATACATGCTTTGGTGTATTGTTCCTTGGGTAAATAGAATCCGAATACATACTACAACCAGGAGACAACGTTGTCCGTCTGTCCGTTAGTATGTATTAAAAAAAAAAGTTTTTAACAATCGACTTTAGAGAATTGAACCAAATTATGCTGAATTGTTGCCATTTTTAGTTTCAGTTAGTATGTTAAGTTTCATTATTATAATCCGACAAGTTTCAAAATGGCTGCCATTCAAAGTTTTTAAATAGAAATAACTCTAAAACTAACCATTCAACACAAGAACAATTTTTTTGTAAAATTTTATGACAAATCGATAGTTGCTTCTAGCGTTTTTGGTAAATCGTAATTTTGTTAATTTTCTCTTTGCAGCTATCTCTAAATTTTGATTTATAAAAAAATAACACATAACAAATTTGATTTAATCTGTCTGTTTTTGTGCGTTTAGAGACATACCACAGACAGACATCATTCCAAAAACCACTTTTATAGATTTGTGGAATTTAAAACTCAGCTAAAACTCCGCAATGATTTTGTTGATACATTTGTCTCTATGGTGTCTGAGGAATTAATCCATCAAGTGCTTAATGACGTTCCTAAATACACAAAAATTACGAGCTTAAAACGTTATATGAGTAATCAAATTCTATACCTCCGGTTGTAAACGATTAGGTCCAAAATCGTCCTTAGCTTCGTCCAAACCACAACAAACTATACTAGAGGTGTCCTTGTGTACTGACAGCACAAAAGGGTAGGAAAGTTTAAACAATTAATTCATTTTTTTTTAATTCCCCGAAATTCAGCTCGTTTGTCTAATCAAAAATATGTGTAAAATACATAAAATGTGCATTTAAATACAGTATGCATGTAAATTTATTTTGTGTATTTCTATTGTTAGTTATAGGCCTATTACATTATTTATATTTTGTTGTTCGCTTTGTTAAGTACATTCGTTTCTTTGTTCATGGCATGTTGAAATGTATGTTTTTTCCTTCTAAAAATATCTTTATAAGATGCATAAAAGTAAATGCGAATTGCAATTTTTCAATTTTTAAAATATCTCAGGCTACAATAAAAATAATCAAAATTTGATATAACAAAAAAAAAATTAAACCAAATTGGAAACATGTGATTTGTATTACAACACAAAGTTAACATACGAGCAGATCTAAGCATCTGTCAACACTTATATCAGACTTCAATTTAAAAAAATGCTAGTTTGACGTAACAAAAAATGTGCAGTAAAAAAATCACTTATTTAAAAACAATGTTATAATTAATCACACTAAACATGTGGTTAGTGTTACACTACAAAGTTAACATATGATCAGATCTGTCAACACCAAAACATGTGATTTGTATTATAAATATAGGCAAGGTTTCTTAAACATCTGATCAGAAATAATAAACTTGTTCACTTTGAGAGGTTAATATTTAACATTGTTTACTGCATCTTTTAATAAAAAATGGTAAACACACCAAACTCTACCATTGCACTCTTCAAGGGATTGAAATGTTTATGTTAAATTTCATCAAAATCCAACCGGTAATTGGCTCGAAGTTATGAATAAGAAGGCTATAATATTCGCTCCGCCTGAAATATTGTGTCTATTAATTGAACCATTCATGAAACAGACAGAACAGGTAGATATCCTGAAAATACTAAAAATTCAAGAATGAACAAAAATTGCGATATCAACATCATCAAGACACTTTCCTTACTTAAGTCTTCGTAATTGGAAAGTAAATTCATGAGTAAAAAGTTATCCACAAGCGAGACACGGCAGGTATTTTTCTTACTACGTCAATGAAACGAATACTTTCGACCTTAATTTAATTCTCACAAAAAAAAATGCGTGAAATTAATAGTTTAACCGGCACAACAGAGTAGATGGTAATTTAAGCAATTCCACGGCTTAGAGAAACTTATTAAATTCTTGTCTAACGGACGACCCACTTAGTAAGTTTGTATCTAATTGTCTGTTTACCGTTAGCATTAACTTGTTAACTGCTAATTTTAGACCTTACTAAGTAACTGTGGTTTGTTTAGAGTATTTGATCATAAATATTGTTATTTAAACTTCAATCCTTCCTCAGTGCGTGATTATAATAATTAAAGTGACATTTCACAACTTGCTGAGCCAACGTTACTGCATGCTTTTGTCATCAATGACAATTTTTCCGGTTTTAAAGTTTCAATATGGTTTAATCGGACATTTGACAATATTTGTGTAAATGAAAACAATACACGACGTTTCGAGTGTATAAATCAACTCTCGTTATCAAGTCATAAAAATAGAATATAAAAGTTAAAAAAAAAACATTGCTTTATTATTATTTGATATTATGGCCTGGGTTTCTTTCTTAGATTTATAGATTTATTTTGGTTTCTAAGATGACATTAGACAAGTGTTTTCTTATTTTATACTCTAGGTATATCGCTTGATAGCGGAAGTTGATTTATATTCTCGAAACGTTGTGTATTAGTTTTTATTTACACAAATGATGGCAAATGTCTGTCTTAAACCGTAACAATAATAATTTTAAAAGCCGTTTATTTTCCTTTGTCTGTTCTCTGTCAAAATAAACGGGATGGTCTTCTAGAGGAACTCTGTTGGTTCAGATGGATTCAAAAGGCTGAATCGATTTTGATTAAATTTGTTAAATTTCCAGGTGTTTTTCCTTTATTTATTTAATAACTTAAAAATCTATCTTATATAGACTACTAGCCTTAGTATGTTCGTTAAAGAATTCCTCCGCGCCCGTGACAGTGTGACCTAATCCAAGGTCACAAATGCCTTTTGAAAGGTTTTGGCGACACCTTATTAATCCCTATTTATGGAGTTCTAACAGGCTGATTTTTATTCAGTTGGTTTTAAATGAAAAAACATTTTGCCTTTATTTGCAAAAAATATTAAATGTCAATTTCATTTCATTTTTATATTTAAAAAACATTTTACAAATCACACCACACTCAGTAATAATACATTTTCAAAGTATTGGACCTAATCAGCTGTTTTAAGTATGCAATGTTATATCGGTTTCTATGGTAACACAATTTGTAACTAATTAGTTGTTTGTGTAAGCGATACTATTTGGTTGCTATGATAACTAAATTTGTATGTGAAATCACAAAACAAGTTTAAAACACTTTCCAAATTGTTTTACATTGGTCTATGCTAGGCCTAATCTATCTTTATTCCCTAAATTACTCCAGGCCCACTTTCAGAGATGCGGGTGGTCTCTTTGGAAAGCTTAGGACCTGAGGATCAATATTATATATAGAAAGTGATCGTGTGACAACCGACGGTCGCAAAGGTAATTTGAGGCGTTTTAACGACAACTTTATTTATTTCTAGAGTTCTACATGGCCGATTTTCATGCGGTTTGTTTTAAATGAAAAAACATTTAATATCCTTCTATAATTTATTACTATATTAGTTTTCATTATTGTAGTTATGAGTTTTGAAACGTAATTTTATTCTATTTGAAGTTTTATGAATTCATTTTGTTCATTATTACAGTCACCGAAAGAAAACCATGATATTTGAAAAGCTAGAATTATAATATTGAGAGACCAATCAATTTAATATTCTATTTATATTACAACCTACACAAATATATAATATATTTTTACGAAATACAGTGGCAACTCTCAGAAGGGGTCTACGTCTATTACTCTACACATTTCTTCATTTAGTCGAGGGTAAAATCCCTTTCTTTCAATTTTCCTATCAGATCTTTCTTGACCAACTCTTCTTGTTCTTTTCTTACCCGACACTATTAGAGTATTCGAGATCTAGGGTTCTTTAATTTACGATTTTTAATTTTTTTTTTTTTTTTTTTTTTTTTTTTTTTTTTTTTTTTTTTTTTTTTACTTTTCTTTTGTAAAGCGATGATAACTGAGAGGGTTTTCGACTTTAAACATAAGGGGTGTATTGTCATTTGGTTTTTATATTCCACAGCTATTTAATCCTACTCAGTATAGAAAGAAAGTAAAGACTAGTTTGGTAATGGTAAAACTTGTCGACCTCTGTTTTTGACTGATTTTTTACGTTTCATGGGCTCAGAAAACAGAAAAAGTTATTTTCGACATACCGTCCGTCAAGTTGTCGTTGCCGTCAGCTGTAAGCACAATAGCGGATAAAATGAAATATAAACGTGTAATTTAGTGTAGGGGAGTAAGGGACTACATTTCATACAGAACCTTACAGAAATATAGTTTTGGGTTAGATCCCTTTCATTCATCATTCCTCAGATCTCTCCTGACTGACTTCTGTCCCCCGACCCTAAAGCTATGTACTAGAGGGTTAGGTTCCTTTAATTTATGTTCTTTCCTTTCTTGTTTTACAAGGCGATCATAATCGAGAGGTTTTTACCTTTCTGTACAAGGGGGAAAATCAAGTGAAAAAATTAATCTATTTTCCAAAACTCATAGAAATTAAAACCTTAAACACTGTAATTTATTGAACTTGTAACATTCAAATAACTTTGAGAGTAATCAATTCGCGGCCACTACTATTGTTTGTACACTTTGCATATCTTTTGTCAGTTAGAACGCCTCGTTAACATCTTCCAACTACCGTATAATTAACCTCATTCCTGTCTTTCAATAGTCTATGATTTGTTTTGTTAATAACACAGATTAAGTTGCATATAGGATGCATTTACAGGATAAGTATCCGAGGGATCGGTCAAAGTAGTTAACCCTAGTAAAACAGGAAACTTGTTGGAATTTTTCGTTTTAATTAAAGTTTTTTAATCATTTTATAATTCGTGATATCGTTTAGGTTATGACAGAATTATTATATTCATTAATTTTTTATTATTATTTTTTTAAATTTTTTTATTTTCTTTATTTATTATTATTGTTTTTTTTTTACAAAACCTCCCGTACAGACACAATACAATACATTATTATTGTTTATATTATTTTACACGTACAAATAAATTAACACGTCTTTCATACACCCTAATAGTTCTTAAGAAAATGCGTAACAATTTTACACTTGTTGTTTAAAGGCGAAAAACCTCTCGGTCTTCCTCGGTTTATAAAAAAAAGTAGACAGGGCTGTAGTAAGATAAACACCACTAGTACCGGAAACTCTAATAGCGTCAGAGTCGAAAAAGAACAAGTTTTGGTCAAGAGAGACGTGTTGTAAAAATAAAAGAGAGGGATCTTACAAAACACCACATGAAAAGATGTAGATTCAGCTAAGATACCTCGGTATTGTCAGCTCCGTACTCGCTATAGCTGAGCCCCTGAGGGGTATCCTCTCCCTTACCTAGCGTCAGAGTCGAAAGAAAACATGAGTTGGTCAAGAGAGACCTAATAAGAAAGATAAAAGAGAAACATCTAACCCAATACTACATGAAGAATTGTGTAGATCAAGTTAGGGCCCCTTGGGATTGCCACGTCCGAACTCACTATAAGGGAGCTCTTGAGGGGTCGTCATATTTTCAATATAAACTCAGACTGATAGGTTGATACATCTTTGGAGTGGGAGGGGTGGGGGCCATAATTTATGTTAGATTATATTTAAATATTAGTTAAAGTTTATATGTACAGGATACTCAAGGTAGGAATGTGTCTGGGGTGGAGAGGAAAAGAGGGCCCCTACACTTCGTTTGTTGCGTTTGCTTTCAGCGGTACAACCCCAATAAAAAAAATATAGACCTCAAATGCTTCTGTCTAAACGCCTACCATACTTTCGTTTCTTTTATCGGTGTAAATAAGAATAAAACAATTACAAAATTCAACTTTTAAGAATCAACTTGTACTTAAACTTTAAGAATTAAATGTAGCTAAGCAGTGTACCTAGTTTTCTTGGAATGGGTTGTACCGTCAAGTCAGGTTAGGTAAACAAGTAGAAGGGAGGACACGCCCCTTACACCAGACACACTCCTAGTCTGAGGCTAATGTAGCACCCTCTGATGATAACAGTGTTATCGAAACGTACATTAGCGTATTTAAGGGAATAAAATAAATAATAGTAATTGCAATTATTGAGTTTTCGGTTAGGTTAGGTTAGGTTAGGTTATTCTGTAATTGTGGTTAGGGCATAATACTACTCATTGAAGAAGTAGAACAAACAAACGCGGAGACAAATATTTCACTAAAATTTCTATCAACACGAAGAAAATCTTATAAATTCAGCAAATCTTTCTCTATAATAAATTTAAACGCACAATGAGTCTACGAGAATTAAAAACGACTCCAAATTTCTCTCAAACTAAGAGATGTTCATGTCTCCCGGATATTAAAGTCCGGATTCGCGACCCCGCTTCAGTGCGCGTCAACAACGCGCATTGTTTCAAACTGAGAAAATCTTTTGTCATCAAAGATTAAGAGAAAGCACATTTGTGAGCGCTATTGTTATTTTAGAAGAGAGTTATTGTTAACAAGTGTCGTGTTTTATTGTACGACGCTTCAACTATGTAGCGTTGGAATGTAAGTAGTGTATTAAGAACGGAAGAGACTTGTGTGCTGTCGACCTAATGTAGGTATTTCCTTAAGAATTTGCCGTTAATGTACACTAGAAAATGCATCAAGTCGAGATATTAATTAGGTCACAATGTCGACAATAAAAACAATGTTCAATGTAACAAAATAAACATTTAGAAGTCGACGCTGTAAAATACAAAATTTAGTTCGTAATTTGAGATTTTGAACGTCAACATGTTTCGAAAACGTATTAGTAAATTCATTTTTCACTTTTTGACTGGAAATTTCAAAACTGCATTTTTTAAATCTAGGATGAACATTTACATTTCGTGTAGTTCCTTGACAGGTTATGTGTTAGCAACATTTGATTGAAATCGTTATAGACGATTTTGAGAAAATCTTCCCACATGACAGCTTCCCAAATATTTTGAATTTGGTTTTGAGTTGAAATGTGTAAGAAACAAGACGAATCCGACCACCGTTAAACAAATTGAACGGACGGATTTTGAGATATTTAGGACTTCTGAACGGTTCATTTTCTAATTTTGAATGGTAACAACCAAACTAGCGTTCGTTTGAAAATGATGATCAATTGATTTCATGGGTCCTTAGAAACTATATTTAATTTTAACAAAATGCTGTTGAAATTGTTGCTGCTGCTTATGAGAAATTATAAGTTCTTAAATTTATGACAGCTATCCATATACAGAGTGTTAAGAAAATGTCGTGCCAAATTTTAAGTGGTGGACAAGAATAAAGGAAAAATATCCTGCAAACATATGTCTGGAAACGCTTCGTTTCAATCCGTCGACCATTTTTTATTTCTTTGAAAAATAATTATAGCTTTTGAAATTATCAAGATTTCAAGTTGAAATTTGGTATACGCATGCTACATTTTTATCAGTATATCAATAATACAAATTTTAAATTGTCGAAAAACTGACTGTTTGAAAATCTCTTAAATCATTAACTTTACAAAAAATTTACACGGCTATTTTGAAAATTTATAAAATAAAGTTTTTATTCTAGGTTTGCATCGTGATAAAAAAGGTTTGCATCGTGTTGCATAAAAAATGCGTATACCAAATTTCGATCTGAAATCTTAATAATATCAAAAGCTATAATTATTTTTCAAATAACAGAAAATGGTCGACAGTTGGAAAAAAAGCGTTTCCAGAAATATGTTTATAGAAACCTTTTTCTTTATTTTGATACAAATAACCACCACTTAAAGTTCTGAGCAACTTCTATTTTGAATTTGGTTGTTGTCTGGTTTGCGTTGGGTGTGTGGTATTATTTTATGCTTACATTATTGTAAAAGTTAAATTGATGATCCTATATAAACACCCTTACCCGCAGGGGCTTATCTATAGTGAATACGTACGTGACAATCCCGAGGGATTCTAGCTGGATCTACACTTTTTCATGTTGTCTTGGGTTAGATACTTTACATAGCTTCTATCAGGTCTCTATCGACCAACTTTTGTTCTCCTCAGATCCTGACGCTATTAGAATATTCGAGAGCTAGTGATCTATATTTTATATTCTTTTTTTCTTTTTTAGCATGGCGGTGATAATGATCGAGAGGTAATGAAGGAGACAATATAAACTCTTCTACCCCAGTATACAAGTCTCCGACTAATTACGTTTTTACACTCTCTGACCAAAAGAAACTTGTTAGCATTTATGGAAGGAAAATAGAAACGATTGTTCTCTTCTTTAACCCTCAACATTGCAATTTTTAATGATCTATTGTCCGGATCTTCTTCTAATACTTAAGACTCTAGAATCTAGAACAACTGTACAATGTACTAAACCATTTTCTTACGGCTTTGTTTTACGAGGTATTTCAACTTAGCTTCAATTAACTGTTGCCAACATACCGACGTTAAATATCAACTACTTTGTCATCGGAAATTTTCCTGAATTAATTTTCATCGGAAATTTTTGAATATTAGCTAATTTAAATAAACTTCTTTCATGAAAACACAGCCGTCTGAGGCTAAAAAATATTCACAAATGAACATAACCTAACCTTAAGGGAATTTACATTTAAAATTATTTATGCAGGGCCTAGGGTAAATTTGGTAATTGCCTAAAATGTCCTACTGTTTTGACAGATTTTTACGATTCCAGGAAAATGAAAAAGTGATTTTTGACATGCCGTCTGTACTTACGCACGATGGCTATTACAAAATAAGATTGGAACAAGAAATTTGGTATAGAGGACTAATGAAATTCAGAAAAATTAAATTGCAAATATCAAAATGGTGGCCCTTTTAAACAGTTGTTTGTTCATATCTTGTTTATTATTCCAATTATAACACATTAAATTAGATAAAAATTTGCAGATTTAAATTCTGTATATAATGGTACCAACCACACCTCTCTACGATGACAAATAGCGAAGTTATGATAAAAAATGAAATTTCAAATCCTGACCTTTCCGGAAAGTGATATTCGTATAGTTACGAGATCCAGCAGGGTTGAGTCCCCGACACGAGTGGAGCGAGTGGAGACTTTTTAATATATACACATCTACTAGGCCCGGTAGGGTCTAACTGACGTCAATAAACTAGTGATAGACACAATTATAAGGTGCAGAAAACCTGTGTAACTAACTTACCCAACTAGATAAGACCCATTGTTCTACCATTACAACTTAACATTTCCTACAAGACACAAAATATCCACTTTTGGGCGTTACGTTTAGAGAAACTGTTTGTGGTACATTGCATATTGGGGCTGGGTAAGTACCATGATATCCCATCAACTTGTTTTTGAGTTGATACCGTAAAAGGCAATTTTAGTGGGGAATATATTTTTGCAAAAGTTAGTTCTTTTATTCATTGCTAAAAAAAAGATGTTACATTTGACTATATATTTAAATACTTACGATAGCAGAAATTTAGGTTAGTTAATTCGTTGAATATTATATTTATTTAAAATATGGGTAAGAAATATTCAGTTAACGTCGGTCATTTTTATCTATAAGTTGTACAAGACGCTTTAAAAGCTTCATTTATTAAAAGGGGACAAAGAAGTTGCACAAACTTTCTCACTCACACATCCCCAAAATAAAATATAAAAAAAGAACCAAAGTTATTCGTCCCACAAAATATCAGACTAATTGCAAACATACAATAAAGTTTGAAGTATCATTAAAAATACAATTTATATATTTTTTTTGTATATGTTTCAAGATATTTAGTCACATTTGAATTTTCTTATGCAATTTAGAGCAATGGTAATTACAATTTTCATTAAAAGTATTAGAATTCAAAAATAATTTTGGTTTTAGATCAATCTTGAGTGTTGTAGACAACAACCAAGAAATTATTACTTTCCTGTTTTTTGTCAATAACTCGGTTATCCTTTGACCTACAGAAAAATACAAAAACGATTTTGTTTGTATTTAAAAAAGGAAATTTTCATTTCCTGAGATTTTTTTTTAAAGTTATTGGTTTTCAAGATAATTCAAATTTAATATTTTAAACGGCCGCCATTTTGAAAATATAAAAATAAAATACACTTATAAAACATAACACACAAAATCCGTATACCAAATCTGAACTCAATATCTTTTCTATTTGAAAAATTATAATCTTATTTATAAAAAAAATACAAAATAATGGATATCTGGAAAACTAAGTGTTTTCTGGAAAAAAGTTTTATTCTTAAATTTTTTCTTTATCCTGATCCACAGAATCATTTCCTAAAGTTTGGCTGCTTACTTACGGGGCACTCTGTATATCCTGAAATATAGGCAAAATATTCTCACATAGCAAACTTGATTAAAATCGGTCCACGCGTTTTTGCTGTAGAGAGTTGCAAATATTACAGACATATTTTCAAAAATAACTTTTTTTGATTCAGGGGAGACTCTGTACACGAATATATCAGCAAAAGCACAACTCAATTTTTGTACACAACTTTACCCTTATATACGAATACAGGGTGTTTCCTAACATCATTTCTAAACTTTAGGAGCTTATTCCTTAGCCTACATCAAAACCAATGTTAAAGTTTATAAAAAATATTTCATAAAATACTTATTTTTCTTTCTAACCACCATTTTGTATATTCAACAAAAACAGACATATCTTTTTAACTGTAAATGAAATGGAGTTGAATATATAAGAGCAACATATTAATTTTTTAACGACAAACAATTTTTTTATATTTTTTCTGTACCTTAAAGTAAAACTAGTTATCAACAAAAACTGAAAACATTAATTCTTGGTAATTGCCTAAAACACCCAAGATTAGCCTAGAACCAAAATTATTTTATGAATTCTGCAAATATTTACCTCCAAATCATCCCGCAACTTAAAGGACAAGTGAGTTATCGAAACGCCCAATATCTATTGTCTCTTGAGATATTTGACTTTAAAAATTTTAAATGGAATTTTGAAATGAAGAAAATTAATTCATTATTTTTCTCAAATTGCGTCTTTATAACACTAAGTAACAAAATTTCAACTTCATATCATTTACCGTTAAAAAGATAAAAATTTGTTAAAAACCTAAAATGTCGTCTAGATTGAAAATTGAACATTTTAGGAAATATGTCTATATACACCTTTTTAATGGTTTGACTAATAAACTCTTAAAGTTTTGGAAACACCCTGTATATTTTGGAACGTTGTGACGTGTTCCCGCTCAATTTTGACTATGAAGCATATTAATAACACATATTCCATTTATGGAAAGGACAAATCGTTTTAAATCTACAAACTGGACAAGTTTTTTAAATCAAAATCTTACGACACTCCGGGATTTTTTATTTTATTAAAATTAAAACTTTTTGTTTGATTTTGTAAATTTATCAGTGATTAAGAGAAAACCGGTTTGGATCATTGTATATACACCCAATGTGTTGAGAGAGCGTGTAACGGGACGGCAACAAGACGGGTCAACCACCTTTCAAATAGCAACAGCACTGAGAGAAATCTACCGTACGATTGTATTGGGGGGCGGTATCAAAACAAGTCAAGTGGAAAAATATTAAGTTGAATTCGTTATTTCTATATCAACACACAATTTAACTGAAACATTTTTTGTTGGGTGTTAATTTGAATGCGATCTTATAGTAAAGGAAATTTTTATTTTCCATTTTTGCATTTATACGTCACTTTCGTAAAAAATATCAAATGATGATTTTTTTTTTCACTTTAAGCATCATCAATCATCATCGCCTTATACAAGAAAAATAAAGAATCTCAGAAAATAGCGTCAGAGTCGTAAAAGAACAAGAATTGGTCAAGAGAGACCTGAAAGGAAGGCAGAAAAAGAAATCTAACCCAAAACTATATAAAAAGGTATAAATCCAGCAAGGATTGCAAAGACAATACTCACTAAATTGAGCATCTGAGGGTTTAAAGAGGGAAATTCGTTAACCTATTATCAATGCCATCTTTAAATTAAATTATATATTAAAAGATTTGCTTACCAACAAATAAATATTAAAAATTAATTAAAAAGCCAATTTTTCCTAAACACAAACATATTAATGTTAGTTATAGTTTAATTATTGTATCTCGTGCACCACTAAAGATGGCGACATTTCGTTGAAACGCGTTTGATTTAATAAAATTAATTAAAATTATTAAAAATTGTTGTGTTTAAGTTTTATTTTAATTTAAAACATCTCACAAGTCGAGTTCACGAATCTATTATTCACACAGAGAGAATCATACTCACTGTGGCCTAAGCATAGACACACTACAGCTCCCCTCACGCCAATATAACATGTTGAATTCAACTATTTATCCTATTTCATAATTTCCCTTTTTATTATATACAAATATTTTTTATATTTTCACTATCTGGAAGACAATAATTTAATTGTTTGCAAAATTTGCAGTTAATATTTAAACTTTGGAATATACTTCATAACTTCAAGCATACAAGGAGATAACCTAAATGTTATGTTATGTTAGGTTAGGTTGCTTTTCCTAAAATTGTAGGAAATGATACAGTCTTGCATAGCATGGTAGGGACACTAACTGGATCTACACCATTTTTTTGTGAAGTCTTGATATAGCCTCGTCTCTCTAGACCAACCCTACTCTTTCGACAGTGAGACTATTAGAGTATTCCAGGGTTAGGGTCTTCATTTCATCCATTGTTCTTCTTTTTTGTTGCCATAACGCGTTGATGACAAAGAAGTTTTTTTTTCTTATAAAGAAAACCTAAATTCTCATTTATAAGTAGAATGAGGCATTTTTGAGGTACTGTAGTTAGTGACAAATATTCAGTTAACCATGTTTTAGATAGTTTAGAATTGTCAATTGTTAGAAAAACAGATAAATCGTAATGCTACTAACCGTTTCAAAAATATATTCAAATTTCTGAGAACATGTCTAAGCATAGTAGAGAGAATTTAAAAAATAGGTGGATTTCCTTATGAAACGGAGGTATAACAAAGTACTTTACATCGTTGATGTTATGTTTGTACATCGAGCAATCGTACAAACATTCGCGAGCGTTCGCAGTATTCTGTTCCATAATATTAATGCGTACTGTTTCTACTGTACAAACATTCTTTAAATACAAGTTTCCAAAGAATATTAAAAAGTGAAGACAGCAATGGTTAGAGCACAAACTTGTTGTACGTTGGTCTAATAGGGACGCACGTTTCCTGTGTGACTAACCTGCAGAATGGGGTCAGAATGCCGAACACCGTTATGTACCTGCCTCAGCTGAGCTTGCTGCACCTAATGTTTGTCCTTGAATTTCTACGGCGCTACGGCGGAGTTTCTTGAGCTAACAAGTGTTTTGACCCATTGAAACACAAAAATTCTCATCTGTGTGTGAATATAAGAGGTCATTTCAAAGTATTGGAATTAACTGTCTAGAAATTTAGTTGATCAATGGAAATAATTTGAAATCAGGCGCATATGTACGTGTAATTTTCACTTTAAATTTGGATGATTCAAATGAGACAAATGGCAGGTTGAATATGGTTTAAAAACCAATAGGATCGAAACCAACATGTTCTAGACGCAATTATTATGTATGCAGTTAACGTGAGTCCTGTAACTTTAGCTACGTAAAATATTTATGTAAAATAGACTATTAAACGAAAAATAGTATTTGTATTATGAATTAAAACTAAAAGGATGAATTAACCTGTTCTACTTTATATCGGTATTATAATATGTTATATTTACAAAAAATGCTACGTGAGTCATGTAATTTTAGATATCTATTTTTCAGTGAAACAAAATAATTAAACGGTAAATAGTAGTTTTATTATGAATTAAAACTTACAATAACTAACCTAACCTGTTCTATAAACCGATTTTAAACTAACATAGTATGTGGGTATATTTTACCCATATATCAGGACTTTTTTAAAATTTCTTTTAAAATAAAAACTTAGGGGTAGCTGCTATAAAAAAAACTAAGGTACGATTCTATAAAAATCGGCTTTAACTATTTTGATAAAAATTTGCTCTAACGACCAAAACCCAAAAATATCAGTCGAGATTAAATGTCAAAACTCGATTATGGGGCTGTTATTAAATACATAATTTTTAAAAATCAGTTCTACAGATTTCGTTTAAATTTTAGTAAAACGTGATAATTAAATTTTAACATATGAATTATTTTCTTCAAAGTTCACAATTCTTTTTCACTTGTTCAATGACAACTAACAATTTTGTTGACTATGATTTTGGTTCTATTTTATTTGATTTTGAGGATGTGTGAGTGAGAAAGTTTGTGCAATGTTTTTGTGCCATTTTATAACTGGTCATTTTAATATAAGATATTTAAGATTTAGCCAAACATAATGTGTTAGTTATGTAGGAATTATGCAACTAGAGTAATGTGACACAATTTATGCCGACGTCTGTGGTGTCAGCGAAAATTTTATTTCGTGGATTTTATATTTAACGTGGTGACAACATTTGTGAGGTGCTGTAGTTTATCCACGTCATGGTGGTGCTTCAGTTAGTTCTTCAACCGCATTGCTATATAGAGGATACTTTTGGGTATCAAGAAATATTTTCGCACCGTACTGTAAGGATATGTCCATTAGAGATGTTGTCATGTTAATTAAACAATTGGTCAAATCAGCCAAAACATAGGTTGTGTTTCTCGCGACATTCGACTGGTGTTGCTATCGAATGCGACCTATCGATATTTCGTAATTGTTTAATTCTGATGTGTAAACTGACCCCGATAAACGAGCAAAAGTTTAAAAAAGTTAAATATTGATTAAATAAATAAACATAATTTATTATATATTTTTTATATTGTTACAACAAAGATTTTCTGGAATTTCGATATTTTGTTATTATTAGGCTTATAAATCATTATTTTAGTATATATAAAGAGTTTGTAACATTGTGAAATTTAAGAATTTCTCATTGGAAAATGCAAAGTTGGCCAACCGTGTGAAGCGACAACATTGAGGCGTCGAGGCGACCAGATGGCGAGAGGGCTGCTTCTTAAGAACAGTTTTGAAAATTTGACGTTTCGACGGTCAACACAAACCATCTCGTGTGTTTTAGTCTCATGTATGTATTCTATCTTTCTATTTCAAGCAATCCACGGTGAAAACGATTCTGGTTTTTAGGTTATGTCACTTGAAAATAAACAAAATGTACTTCAAATATAAACAAAACATGTTCTTTTAACCTTAATCTAACTCGAATGAGAGAACAGAACAAAAAAATTGTCAGAAGTACTTAGTTGATTGATTAACCTGAAATTCACAGCTGAGATCAATAACCGTTTTAGAAAATCTCATTTTAGGCGTCAAAGTGATTTCAATAAAAATAATGTTTGTCTTGACTGGACATTATTTTTTTTGTTGATTAAAAGTGAAAAAATTTTCAGTCATCATCGCCTTAAAAAAACAGAAGATATAATAAAGACCCCTAGTCTTTGAACATTCAAACAGAGCCAGACTCGAAGAGAACAAGAGGAACACAAAACTACATAAAACAAGGGTGTAGATCCAGTTAAGACGCTCGGGATTGCCACGTCCGTACTCACAAACACGACCTCTAAGAGTTATTGAACACAAATAAGAAATCATGCAAATGAAAGGTAATGAGACAATACTCACGCCCATCCGAAGGGGTTGTCAGAAAACAAACAAATATTTAAATAAGATGCGAATGAAAATAGAAATTAAAGAAGAAGAAAATACGATTTCAGTTCTATTTTTGTATCAAATTAAAACGATAATTACACGCTTCTTTGCAAAATCTACACACACATGTCCAGTTAATGTCATGTAGTAATCTTTTATATTATCTATACTTAAAATATTATTAATACAAAAAAATATTTATAAACGTTAACCTAAATTATTTTAACGTGGGAAAAACTGCAATAAAACGAAAAGTGTTTACTTCTTCCTTCCTATTACACAATGAGCCCAATGTTGTTCATTGTGTTCAAGTAAATTACTTTTGCATTTGTCTCTTTATTCTTAACGTTTTATTAAGAAAAACGTTTGGTCACTATATATAGGGTGTTTTCAAACTCCGTTCCAAAACGTCAGGATATGGTTCTTTGGGTCAAAATAAGTAAAAATCGTTCCTATGAACATACACCCTAAAATGCTTAATTTTCCCTCTATTCGCCATCTTGTGTTTTTTACACAAACTTATTTTTGAAAATAAATTCGATATCGGGTCCAAATTTGGTATAAATATTTTTTATACGACCTTTTATCACTGTACGAAGAAACCAGAGCTTTGTATTGTATATTTTTAAAATGGTGATTTCAAACTTTAAATGTGGAATATATCGAAAAGTATTAACTTTACAAAAATTTACAAGAGTGGAAAATTTTTTCTTTTTTAATGACAAGCAAAATGAGTTTTGTAATTTTTCAGTAGTTTAAAGGATAACCGAGTTGTTGACAAATAACTGAAAGCATAATTTCTTGGTAATTGTCTACCACACCCAAAATTAGCATAAAACCAAAATAGTTTTTCAATTATAATGTTTTTAATATTAATAATATTAAATATTTTTATCATTTAAGCTAATTTAGATTTTATTTAATTTTTAATAAATTTAATTTTATTTTTATTATTTATCATTAAAATAGAAAATATTTAGTCTCTTTTAAGTTTTTAAACGTTAATGGTTTTGATATATTCACATTAAACAATATAAACGGCTTTTTAAAACATACAAAACAAAGTCCTGGTGTTTGGTACATTGATAAAAGGTAACATGAGAAATATGTATACCAAATTTGGACTTGATATCTAATTTCCAAAATTAAACTCTTTTTTAAAAAAACACAAAAGGACGGACAGACAGAAAAGTAATCATTTTACGACATATCATAGAAACATTTTACTTACTTTAACCCAAGGAACCATATTATACTAAAGTTTTGGAAAGTTGTTTGGAATCACTTTGTACCATGTAAAAACTGATCTTCGACTGTTGGAGTTGGATAACATTCCCATATATTTTGATTCAAGTTTGCTTTTTAATTAAATTCATAATTTCTTCCAATTTGAAATCTTCAATATCAAAAAGTGCATTAGGAACATATAATTTACATAAACTATCACACATTATGTAGGTAAATTTTCTTATTGGTTAATTTTTTTGTAGAGTATTATTTGTGATATTATGAAAGAGCCAATCTTCCCATTTCCTAATTTTAATTGTAGTTGTAGTTTTTCTCTTGTTTAAAGGCAATATACCTATCTGTCATCACCGCCTTTTTAAAAATGGAAGAAAAGAACAGAAAATAAAGACCCCCCCCCCTAACCATTGAATACTCTAATAGCTTCAGGGTCAGAAGAAAACAACAATTGGTCAAGAGAGACCTGATTGTAAAGACTAAAGAGAGGGATCTAAAACAAGACTAAATGATAAATATTATAAATCCAGGTACGATAGATCCCTCCCAGGAATTGGTAACCCCGTACTCAATAAAGTGAGTTCCTGAGAGTTTTCCAACGTCAAATCTTTATACTTTTAAACATTTTAATTAATTATAGTGAATATTTTTTAAAAAATTCATGATTGAGTCTTTTCTGGAAATATCAATTATTGAGTACATTGAGTTCGAAAAAGGGTTTTTGGAATGTTGTTTATCTGTAGACTGTGAAGTGTTCATACGTGTCTTGTTCAAATTTAGTAAGTAGGCCATAACACCAAAATACTAAACTTCAAATTTCTCAAAATCGGGTTTTATACGATTTTGATTAAATTATGTTAAAATATGTCTTTTACGTCACGAAACAAAACGCATTGGTTGCCACCACCCAAAAATAACGGTTACTTAAATTAATTGTTAATATAGAGAAACAAAACATGAGTGCCGACGTTAAATGAGAATATCTCAAAATTGGAAGGAATTTCAATCAACATTTGGTTGAAGTATGAAGATTCAAAGTTCTAAACAGGAAGTAAACAATAATTTCTTACTGTTCATAAGACACTTACAAAATTTTGAAAAAAAAAATCCCTAACTGCCGGTACCCTAGTTTCTTGTTTCGGACAACAAATCTTAAACCAAAATTTGAGCCGTTTGGTTTGGAGGTTTAGATTTTTCTATGATGTTTAAGGATGATAAACCTCCCGGCCATCATAGCTTTATATATAAAAAAAGAAGAATAGAACATAAAATAAAATTTCCTGGCCCAGGGTTAGAAAAGAACAAAAATTGGTCAAGTGAGACCCGATAGAAAAGATAAAATATATAATGCAAGACTATAAAAAAGATAGATCCAGATAGGGTCCCTCGGGAATGCCACGTCCGTACTCACTATAGTGAGGGTCTTAGATCTTATATTTTAATAAATTATTTAAATTGTTAGAGTCGATTAAAGAAAATCGAAATTTTGAGTTTTGGTCTCATAGAAGTTTTCTTTTTAACTTCTACTTCTTAGTAATGCTTTTTAACTTCTTCGTACTTGGTTTAGTGTTTTTGTGTATAAGATCAATTAATTATGCAAAGTTCTTTCACCATAAACTATTTTTTTAATAAAAACTCTTAACCAACCATAGAGTATTTTCCCACAAGAATCCAACATAAATATTTTGAAATTTAAATAAACAGTTGTAACGTGGTTGAGGTTATTCAGGGTCAAGGGAAGTGGGTCATAGAGAGCCCTGCAAGTAGGTTGTGACTGAATGAAACAACGCCAGAGAATCATCAATGAAACAACTTCAGTACGTTTACAATTTAACCTCCTTCTTTTCTACTCGCGCGTTCAAGTCTCCAACACACCAGCTGACGTTTCAACATGACCAAATAAAACTGTTATTAATTGCAACCGTGCAGAATCTCTGCATTTGTTTTGAAGGATGTAAACATAATCTTGACTTAGTTTAAGTTGAAATCAGCTGTTTCTAATAACTAACAATGAGTTAAACTTTGTTATATTGAAGGCTCTGATATTTTTTTGTGGTTGAAATAATTAGTTTCAATATTTTTTACCTTTTATATATGAAAAAATACCAGGAAGTGTACAATCACTGATTTGTGATTATTTTAAAGTATATGTTAAGAGTCTTTAGATATTTTTAAGACATTTGGGCATTTGTATATTCATAGGCGAAACTGCTCGTTTCGACACAACATCATTTTCAGTTTTAGTATGCTATCCTAACATACATTGTATTTTTTGTTTGAAGGCGAAAAACTTCTCCTTAGAAAGAGAAAGTATTCTGAAAGAATCTAAACCGTGTTTGAGATTTAATGTTGTATCAGGTATTTTCCTGAGCCTCAAAAATATTTCTTTTGTATGAAAAGTATTATCTGTTTGTCCGGAGGTTCAAAATTAGTACTTAGGTTTTTTGATTAATTATGAACAAAAAATTGAAACTCAATAATTTATAAGTTCTCTGTCATAAGGGTAAAACACAAAAATTAAATTTTATGTAAATCGCTTCCAACAATTTTACTCAAGGGTACCCTATAATGTCCCAGACCAAACATATTGAGCGCATGTTTCGTAAAAAAAAATGTCGATTTTGGAATGATCGATAAAAAACCATAGTCTATGGAGCTATTATAAAAGGCATCATTATTCAAAATTGGTTTAATCGATTTTGATAACATTGAGAAAATAAGAAAATTAATAACATAAAAAAACAGAGTTCCAAATTATAAGTAGCCTATAATAAAATTACTGTCTGGGGGGGGGGGGAAGTTAATTTATTAATTATCGGCGAACATAGAAAGTGTTAAATAATTGACGCAAAAGTATCCAGTGAATGCTCAATTTAACTCTAGAGAATTCCGTGCACAAGTTTCAAAATGGAGGCCGTTCAACATATTTATACATTATATATTATTTACTATTTAAAATTTTGATTTCGCCACATGAAAAAGCGACAAAAATATTTTGATATACAATTACAAAATCTCGTAAATGAGATATTAAACCTACACTAATTCCAATACTGTTGTCTAATATGATTCTTATTTGAGAAGTATATATTAATTTTAAAGCATTTACTTTATGCTCGTTAGACTAATGAAGACTGAGGAACTGGGATAGAATTTCAATACGTTTCCAATTTTATGTTTTTATTTTGAACTTAAATAATCCAAGAAGAAAATTGTTTAAAGAATTCTTTAACTGGTATGTTTTCCTGCTTTTACACGTTTTCAAAATTTAATTTAGTGTGGAAAAATCTTTAAAATCATAATTAAATATTTCCAACCAAAGTTTTGAAATATCTTCACATTAAACGTTAAAACTAAACAGTCCAAATATAAATCTAAATACAAAAGACGTCGGTAGTTGTCAGTAAAAAATTCCGAATTTATAAATCTTACATTTATAAAAAAACATCAAAAAAATTTATATAAAAAAAATTCACTTATAGTCTACTATAAACTCGTTCAAACCTTATTTAATTGAAATCGAGTTTAAATTATGATGATCGGATTAGTTTTTTCTTTTTTAATAAACCTGATTTTTTTAAATTTCAGATTTATTATACTGTTTTGGGACATTCAACAAAATCGGTTCAGTCAGTTTTGAGATATTGGTCCTTTCATAACAGATCCACAAGCGAATTTTTGTTTTCTTAACGTAACTCGAACTTTTTGTCAGACGACAGCCATATTTTTATGTTCCTTAAAGGTTTCATTTGGAAAAAAATAAGATCAAAATCATTAATATAATAATGTATTTCTTAAGGTAGGTAACCTCAAATTTTGAGTTACGAAAAAAGACTCAAAATGTAGCAAAATATATATTTTATCGTAGTTGATCTACACACCGCGTAGACGACAAATAGGCTATGTTTGAGCTCAACTAACCTCAAAACGAATATATCCACGAAGCACTCGATTTCTTAACCCCATCAAATAACTTTCTCACATATAAGAAAGTAAAAATATTCACTTTCAATATTTGTACAATAAACGTTTTCTAAATTAGTTACCGTCTTCAGCACAGTACAGCGCGCGTTTAGTCCAAATAATCTCAAGGTTCTGGATCAATAAGAAAGTTCAACCAGAGTTTTAAGCATTCCAAAATAACGGAAAGAGAAAGTGAACCTGTCGGAATGTGGACAACTTTCTAGAAAGCGATGAACTCAGTAGCCCTGTGCTAGACGCCCACATTGGGCTTTCAGTTTCTAAACTATTATACCTACATAAATATTATGTCACACCAATTACTTTTGTCTCGGTAGTCAACTGTCTGGGTGTTTAAATATTGGTGGATTTTTAGTTACTTTTAAATTATAACAATTTTAATTTAATATTTACCGTTTTATTAGATGCGATTTTAAGATTTTGAGTGGAATATATCAGACAGTCTATAGTTAACGTTCGACTATGACACTATAAGAGTATTGGAATATTAGTGGTCTTTATTTTTTGTACTTTTCTTAGTTTTTTAAAATACCATTATGACTGAGAGGTTTTCCACTTTAAAAAAAAACAAGAAAAATTTAAGATTTCCAGTGTCTGCTGTTTAGGAACTAAATTATCTTGTTTTATTTGTGGCTAATTAATAAAAATGGAATCATTACTTAAAGACTTAGTTGAGGTGAACTTGGATTCAACCTAACCTAACCTAACTATATCAGAAAACAGTAAAAAGGCGGAAAAGGATATCGGTCCTATTAACAGTACAAGATTAATAGATGTGGTACTTCGAAATTTGTAAGAAAAATTAGGAGATTTTTCAAGTCCTTCCATTATTTTAAATTATCTTACATTTATCAATTTGAAATTGTACGTAACACCCTAACATAACCTAACCTATGATATTGTTAATTTATTCGTTGTTTAAAAACGAAAAACCTCTCGGTTATCATCGCCTTATAAAAAAGAAGATAAAATAAATACCTCTATTCCTGGAAAAATCTAATAGTGTCTGGGTTAGAAGAGAGCAAGAGAAAACCCAGAGAGACGAGCAACAAAGGATGAAATTCGTAAAGAGAACAAGAGTTGCTAAAGAAAGACCAACTAGGAAAGATGAAAGAGAGGGGTCTAACTCAAGACTAGGTGTAGATTCAGTTGGGGCCATCGGGATTGCCATTCCAGTGTTCACTATAGACGAAACCCTGAGAGGAATTACGATGAGTGATAAACATGAAAAAGAGAAGAAAATGTGAGTATAAAATAAAACCCATTACCATCGGATACCTTTAATACTGTTAAAGTGAAAAGAGAACAAGAGTTGCTTAAGAAAGACTAGATAGGAGAGATGAAAGAGAGGGATCTAACTCAAGACTATATGAAGAAAGGTGTAGGTCCAGCTAGGGTACTTCGGGTGTACCAAAGAGGTACTCATTATGAGTGACTACTGATGGTTAATAGATTTTTGTTACAACGTTGTGTATACTTAAAAACTGAAGATGGTAACTTATTGAAACGTCATACTATCTCAAATGATGTGTTTGTTGTGTTTTCTTTCATTAGGCGATTAAAGTTTCCACAAATATCACCAATTTCAGATATAATTTACTACAGTATTTATCTTGCAATATTTATTTAACGTGGCTAAATTTGATTTTAATTTATTGCAGATGAGAAACCAGCAGATATTTGGCTGGACGCTGTTGATGCTAATAGGCACCAATACTATAATACCAATCTTAGGATATCCCAGTGTCGTCACATCTGCTCACCTCCCGGAACCTGCTAGCTCGGAATGGAATCCAGCTTTTGCTCCTCTTCCAGCTCCAGCTCCAGTACCGGAAGCTCGTAAATTTGCAGAGAAACCAAACGCAAGTAAAAAAGTTCTACCGGTTGCAATGGAGGATAGGAATGATATAGATGACATAAATACAAATCAAATCCAGGTAAGCAAGACAAAAAGTTTGTTGAACAAAGAATTGTTTGGTGAATTTGTGGAGTTTTTATTAGTGATACAGATTAGCGATGTTGATATTCGGGTGAAATGGATAATCGAATTAATCGGTTTCAAATGATTTTAATATTCGGATTATTATTTCGAATTTAGTATCTGCGCAGAATGATTTTGCGCATCGGATTCGAACTCAGTTTTATCAATCAGCGAATTACTAACGAATATTATATCGTCTCCTTGTTCCTAGTTACGAATATTTTGTCCGAATATTTTATTCTGATTCCGAGGATTTTAATAATCGGAACGTTCCGAGGATTTGGTACTCGGATTCACCGAGTATTTTAATTCAAACTCACACATCACTAATACAGATCATATGTTAACGCGATAGGAACTGAATTTCCTATTCTTTTTCAGTTTTATCATCGCCTTATAAAACAAGTTGATTGGGTCATCATGGTACTTACCCAGCCCCATCAATCAATACACTAGCAGATTCTCTAAATGTAATTCCCAAAATTCTTTTCTTTTTTAGGAAATGTTAAATTGTATTGGTAAGGAGTCTTATCCAGTAGGGTAAATGTTTTTAAAAACAGATGTTACGCAAGTTTTCTGAACTTTGTAATAAAATTGTGTATATCATTACTTCCTTGATGTCGATTTGATTCTAACTCGCCTATTAGATGTTTTGTCTTTTAACTTTTTTGACCTTGATATTAATAAATGAAGATCGCCCAGCTGTACATAATAAAATATGTGAAAATTTTTTTTTTCCTATATCCTAAAAAGTGAAGAAAAATGTAAAAAAAAAAAAAAAAAAAAAAAAAAAAACCACACAAATAGAAATATTTTATAAGTAAAAGGAGAGTAATAATCGATAAAAACGATAAATATCTTACAATTCAGATGGTTTTTTTTTCTAACAAACCTAACATAATGCTTGTGTTCATAAAATTGGCTGAAAATTAAATTTTTAAAATAATTTAAAACTGCAACTAACAACTTAAATTGTGCATAATTTTACAGCAAGATGCAGGAGGTTTCTCCTGGAGTAACATGATTGGAATGGTGATGCAGCTCCTGTTTAATCCCGCAGGACAAGCAGGACCAAACAAATCTGACAACATTGATACGGATCAGGTATTTAAAACAGAATTTTAGTTTTTAACATTTAACAACCAATGGGAATAACTAACAAATAAGACTTGGAATCAATAATAAAAATACACGAGTGAAAGCATAAAACTAGAAAAACAGAGAAAATAAGGGTAGTAAAGTTTGTAAAAAATGTCCACCAACGACGAGGTTTCTAAAAATGTAAATTTTATTTTTATAAAATTTAATTAATTCTATATAAAACAGTAAGATGTGAAAAATGGTAAATAACATAACAGCTTAAATAAGCTAAAGGACGTCATCAGAGTACATATCCACGCCCGTTATACAATGTAATACAAGCAGATCCTCTAAAGTTAATACTCAAAAATCAGTTTATTATTGGGCCTTGTGGGAAATTTTAAATTGTATTGGTAGAATGTTTAGGGTGTTTGTTTAAAACAGTTACACAGGTTTTCTGAACCTCGTACATCCTACCAGCAATACAGGTATTCTATAGAATACCTAGGCATTTTATACATTGTCTAAGCAATTTTGGCAAAGTATGAAATAAAGTTATTTTGTTAGATATTAACTAACTTTGTAAAATATACAGTTCTTCTCGCATAAAAAATATGAAATGGAGAAAATAGGATATGTGTGTACTAAATACTTACTGAAGTAAATGAACCCAACTTAACCTAACCTGAAAGTCATGGAAAAACCGGTATTCCAAACTCTGCCTGAAGTCCAGTGGGCATTCTATAGAATGTCTAGATTAGTAGAAATATGGTTGATTTCATATTTTACCTGCCAACTTTAGGCAATTTATATAACCCCTAGACATTGTATACGGATTTAACAGATTGCCGGTAATATGTACAGGGTGTTTCTGTAATGAGCGGAGATAATACTGGGGGTGGTTATATGGGTCAATAAAGAAAAAGTTCTATAAATATATGTCCGGAAACGCTTCTTTTACCAGCTATCCGCCATTTGTTTTACTAAATAATTTATATCTCTAGAACGGCTTAACTGATTGAGTTGAAATTTTACACGGTAGTCATCAATATAAAGACATAGTTTGAACAATCCAATCAACTTTTTTTAATAATCCTTTTCAAAATGGCGGCTATTAAAATATTTTAAATGAAATTATCTCATTTCAAGTTATTTTCATTTAAAATATTTGAATGGCCGCCATTTAAAAAAAATATTATTGGAACAAGTTGATTATTTTTTCAAACACTGTCTTTATATTGGTTTCTCTTCATGCAGAATTTCAACTGAATCGGTTAAACTTATTTTAGAGATATAAATTATTTTGTAAAAAATGGCGGATACTTATGCTAGAATAATTTCGCTATTTATATCGTGTACAGAATTGAATAACACACGAGATATTAACAAAGTTTAAAATGGCCGTCATTTTTACATTTCCAAATCGGGTTTTTTGAATTTCAATGTTGTTCTATGACCACATTATGGCCCCCTATACTAAATTTCAATGTTGTTCTATGAGCACATTATGGTCCCCTATACTAAATTTCAATGTTGTTCTATGAGCACATTATGGTCCCCTATACTAAATTTCAATGTTGTTCTATGAGCACATTATGGTCCCCTATACTAAATTTCAATGTTGTTCTATGAACACATTATGGTCCCTTATACTAAATTTCAATGTTGTTCTATGAGCACATTATGGTCCTCTAATACTAAATTTCAATGTTGTTCTATGAGCACATTATGGCCCCCTATACTAAATTTCAATGTTGTTCTATGAGCACATTATGGCCCCCTATACTAAATTTCAATGTTGTTCTATGAGCACATTATGGTCCCCTATACTAAATTTCAATGTTGTTCTATGAGCACATTATGGTCCCCTATACTAAATTTCAATGTTGTTCTATAATTTTTGTCCGTTATCTTACCTACGTACAGACGACGACGGCGGACGGACGGCATTTCGAAAATCACTTTTTTGATTTCCTGGGACCTACATTTAACAAAATAAAACCAACTTAAATTGGTTAAATTGTGTAGATAATAAAATAAAATTGCTGTTGTCTTAACGTAGAAATTAGAAGATGTAAATACAATAATGGCTCCGAGTGATGTAACAAATTTATAATATTTTCCCAGAGCATCGCACCCTCACCTTGGGCAAATCTGTTGACTGTTGGACTTAAGATCCTCACAGCTCTATTAGGAGGAGGTGGCGCTGCAAACAGCGATGGTATTGACAAAGTTGACAATTCTTCCCCAATGCAGGTTAGTCACCCTAAGTATTTTAATATAATCTCTTTCATTTGAAATGTAAATAATTTTGAAGTTCCAAAAGAATTTGATCTCCTTAATGTAATAATGGAGGATAGACAGTTGAAACAAAATACAATTTAATAACAAAATGGTAGAAGACAGATTTAATAAAAGGATTATGTTATAATATACAATTTAATCTGCTCGTAATTGAGGGATGATTGGAAAATTTCGTTTTATTTCAAAATTAGTTTTTAAACAATTGTGGTACTTGAGTATTATACGGACCCGCTTATTGTAGATCAAAACTAATTAAAATAATACTGCATAATAACCCAACTTAACCTATTTGTGGTGATTCTTGCATCTGATCTACATTTTTATTTATCAAAAACTCGAATAAGTTAGGTTAGGTTATGTTATATATTCAAATAAACTTATGAAATTATCCAGTTTAAAATCCACATAAATTAATAAATCAGCAAAATAACAATATAAATCTCTTTTAAATACAAATAATGATTTTCGTGCAGTGGGGCTAACGAAAGTCCCAGTTATGTTATTTTTATTTGTTATTGCAGTCGACAGATAACAGAACTTAAAAATATTCGTAAAAGGATGTTTGGGAGTTTTAAATTACAGGTGGGGGGGAGGGTTCCGTATAGTACACAAGTACCACGATTAAAACTTTGAAGAATTATTCATTTAAACAATCCTAGTGAACTCAAACCCATTTTCTTTTCTTTATAAAAATAACGATTTTAACGAGGTTTTTATTTTCATTGCTTCAATTAATTTTCAAACATATCTATAATTCACAACTGGTTACGTTTTATTGAAGGAATTCATTTTATTATTTTTATTTTTGCCCATTAAATGCAAATAACTGTATATTTATCACATTCTCCAGGGTGATTGCACCGTAATATTTCAGCTGATTCGAGAGCTAGAAATATTTAAAAAACAGTTTATGTATACATAGGTTTGGAAAAGCTAGGTTTTTTGTCTGTCGGCCATTTTGTGTGTTTATAGATATCCTTTTAAAATAGATAAGATATTGAATGAAGATTTATTATACACTTTATTTACGTAACCCTTTACCAGTATACCAGAAAACGAAGACTGTATTTTGTATATTTTAAAAATGACAAATATATTCAATATTGAATATCTCAAAAACCATTAACATTAACAAATATTTATAAAGGATTTTCCTCTTTTGATGAAAAACAAAATGCTATTTTTCTTCTTTTTTAGGTCAAAGGTTAACTAAATTATTGACAAAAAACTAAAAACATAATTTCTCCATAATTGTCTACTACACCCAGATTAATCTAAACAAAAAAAAAATGGAATTATGATAATTGATAATAATAATATTACTAAACATTGCCCAAAAATGTACCAAAAATTGTACAAACTCATGAAACAAAATTATAAATATTTAAATTAGTATTTAAAAGACCAGTCGCCATTTTAAAACTGTTATGGTACATTTCTGGGAAATGACATAATATTATTACTCACAATCTTAATTCTATAATATTTTAGTTTAGGCTAATCTCGGGTGTTGTAGACAATTACCAAGAAATTTATGTTTTTAATTTTTTGTTTTTTATAACTTGGTTATCCTTTTATCCACAGAACAAATAAAAAGAAATTTGTTTTTCTTTAAAAGAAGAAAATTTTCTGTCTCTTGTAAATATTTGGCAATACTAATAATTTTCGAAATATTCGACTTAATTTTTTTTAACATCCGGCAATTTGTAAATATACAAAATAAAATCCAGGTTTTCTGGTACCTAGAAAATGGTACCATAAAATCTTCATTTAATATTTTATTTATTTCTTTTTGTAAAAACACAAAATGGCCGAAAAACGGAAACTAACAGATTCCGAACTGTGCTTACACAAATTTTTTACAAAAATTTGAATCACCCTGGAAAGTAAAAATAAATATTTTGAAAGATGAAAAAATATTTCTGCTAATTCAGTACAGTTTAAAGTCCCTAAATAAGCAATTTATTTTATATACTGTAGAAAATATATAGTTTAATATCTAAAGCTAACGTAAACTAAAAACAGTTGTACAGTCCATTATATTGTATTTTTAATGGATTTAATATTTATTTTCTACCCAAATAAAAAATATATACACATTTAAAAGTTTTTTATTCAGTTATATTTCCATGAAAAATAAAAATTGGCTCTTTATGTTTGCAGAGATAAAATAAATGTTTGAAAAGTTTTAATGTTTAACGGGGAAAAATGCAACAAATTCAGGAAAATTAGTGAATTAATACATTTTGTATACGAACGATTTAAAAGTATTTATGGGTAATTTAGTTCAATAAACACTATTGATTTCAATATACAGGTTGTTTCGAGAAGAAATGGCAATGATTTTTGGTTAAATTTAAAAAGTTAAAATTATCAAACAACTCCTAACCTTGTTTTAACATGTTTTGTTTAGTATTTTTGAATCGAAAAGCCTGTGTTTTTGAAATTTATTTATTTAAAAATGAAATGTCTTAATGTTAATTTGTTTCCAGAGTGATTGATATAAATGTTACAGCTGTTTTACTTAGAAAGTATTTGATATACTAAAACAAATTAAATGGCAACTCCCTGAATTTTTTATGTTGGCTACTCGGGCGTTTTAAAATTATGATAACATCAGCCATTTTTACAATATGGCGGCCGACTTTAAACTTTCTTATAGAAACACCTTCATGATGCTTTTAGATTCTACACATAATATTGAGAGTTTTTTATTCTTGTGTATTTTTTTTAACAGCCAACTGTTTAGAAGCTACAGAAACTAAAAACAAGATTTTAGGCGTTTTAAGAGGTCAATTTTCTGCAATTAAAACAGTTGAACTGAGATTAACAATTTTATTAATGTATAATTAATTTTTCTGATTAACGTTTTATACTAGTAATTTGCAGTTTTATTACTAGTTTTAGTCTCTTAATACTAAGCAAGATGATATCTTTACCGCTTTTATTGTACCTCATAGAGTAGCAGAGATATGAGTAAACATTTTAAAAAAAATTTTGGTAATAATAAAAGAGTTAATTTTTAACATACTATTTAAATTCAATTAATTAGAACGTGATATTAATTAGTAATTGTAGTTATTAAGGTTAGTGTGTTATACAGTACCTCTGAAGATAAAAGCAGTTCTAGTGAAATGTACATAAGGTAGAATAAACATAACTATACAGTATATGTGTTATTAGTGTTTTATTGTGCTTTTGGGGGATTTTCATTCATTGTATATTCACCACAGTGCTCTAGTGATGCATATGCTGCTATTTGTTGATTTTCAATTTCTATTACATTTTATTATTATACTCTAAATTACGATTTTAATCTTGCTTTAACTGTTAAGTACAGAAAAGAATTTCTGAAAATACCTAAAATCTTGATTTTCAATACTTTGAGGTTCTGAATCTCCTAAAAAGTTTGGATGAATAAAAAAAACACATACAAATTAAAAAAGTCTTAAAATTATATGTAGAATCTGAAAACAAATCAAAAATAGGCGTTACTTTGAGAAATTTTAAAGTTAACTGCTATATTGGCTGATGGTATCAACATTTTAAGAACCCTAAATAAGACAACGTAAAAAGTTTAGGGGAAGCTGTTATTTTACTTTTTAATATATCAAATACTTTCCAAGTGAAACAGCTGGGACACTTATATAAATCATCCTGTATATCAGTTTTAAAATGGAGGCGATTTAAAATTGATGAAGTGTAGTTAAGACAGGTAGTTTTCAAAATATTGCCATAACGAAATTTGTTGTGTGCGTTTTCTTTTTAATCAAAATTTGGGAGAAAATCAAAATTTCGCTACCATAAGAAAAACCACAAAATTACAATTTTCTTAAAATTATTCTAACAAATTTTTTCAATTGTAACCTCCAAAAAACCAAATAAATCGCAATGGTCACTATCCCTCCAAAACTTAATATTCTTTTATTATCGGTAAAAATCGGCCATAGAGTTGTAAAATACCTAATTTCTCATTATAGGCTTTACAAATTTCTCTCAAATTTTGGTTTAAATGTGAGGATTAATGACGCAAAAAAGCTTAGACTTTTATCTAATATATATTGTTTCAAAGTTTAATTATCACTTTTTGCTTCACAACTACCAACCTGACAGTTTTGGGAATTGGTGAGAGTAAGAAAGTTTGTGCAATATGTTTGCACCATTTATTGCCTCTATTCCGAGTGAGGTGCAACCTTTATATATCTAGTTCCCGTATAATCTACAAATCCCAAATAAGCCTAAATTCTAAAAAAAAAATTATTAGGTTTTTAAATAAAAGGGTAAAACTTGCATAATATAGGGACAGTTATTTTGATAAATTAAAACTCTTTGAAGCGGCAGTTTAAATTGTACAGACAGACAGACAGACAGACACGAAAATGAAATTATAAACGTCCTTGTTTTATCTACCGACGCTAATAAAGAGAAATCAATGAAAATACAATCAATCTTTTAATGGCTATTAAATTATTTATCTCACATCTCACAAAAACTGTTTTTAAAACTTCTACGATAAGCACTTCTTATTGTATGGTTAAATTAAGTTGTATTCGCCATACACAAAACTATAATATATGATTTCGGACTGCAATTTAATTTTAAATCCAAATATTTTTTTTCTGATTTGCAGTTGACTTCCTATTTGCAGGGGGGGGCATGACATCTGACGCTTTAAATTTGGTTTAGTGTCAACATACGAATTATTTCATTATATAAACCTAGGTATTCGTAATCAGAATAACTTCTAGTTTTATTTGATATCCCACACATAACATATCCAAAGAAATAATTTTTCAAGTCAATAGTTTTTCCCTCTCAACTACCCCATGTCATTTTTTGTTAGTTTTTTTTTTTATATGGAGGACAAAACTAAAACTATAAATGTAAAGTTTTTCTGTGTAGACTGGTTGCGACTTACAGATAGACGAATAGACTAGCGCATGAAATTATAAAGGCCCTTGGTTTTTCCTACTGACCCTAAAAATGTATAACATTTATCCTTTTTAATGGATCTAAATTCGAATTAAACACAGTTTTACGTATTGGAAAGTCATATGGTAGCACATCAAGTATTCGTTAATTTTGTCGTACTTAACACAACTACAAATTATTGTAATTTCCTTCTTGATCACCCTGTATACAACAATTGCATTAAATGAAGCTCTGCTGTTAAATATGCTTATGTAATATTTAGCTTAAGTTTGCATAGTTTAAGTAATTCATAAATGCCAATGTATCATATAAATGTAATTATAGTTATTTATATTTAATTGGACATTGTATATATTATAATAATGGTTTATATGTACATAGCTTCAAAACATACTATGAACAAAGGTACTTGGTAGAATTTCATGTTAAGTGAAACATAAACACGATATTTTGTAAAACTGTAATATTTTGTTTGTGTTTCATACAAAACATTTCTGGTTTTAAAGTTATTGTAAAGTATCTAAGGGTTGCAAGACTTTTTTTCCACTTATAACTATTAAATATTTACATTTACTGTATTTATTTCCTTACAAAGTACGATTATAACTGAAGTATTAAAATGCTAAAAACACTATTTTTCAAAAGTAACATAAATCCACGAGTTGAAACTTCTTATAACTTTAAATTTGGAATAACAATAAAAACAAAATTAACCCCTTTCGTACACTTTAACTATTCTGAAATTCGTGTGTTAACTATTGTCCACTTTTACAAGAGAGTTTTTCTATCGTGGAACAAAAATATATTAAGGATATATCTATTTATATTTTAAAAAATATCGAAATACGTGATGTTTTTGAAAAAGGCATATGTTATAAAATTTGAGTTTGGCGCATTAATACAATTTATTGTTGTATTAAGAAATTGTATTTTCAAAAAATAAATAATAAAACTTTAATTTTTAGTAAATATAGGGCGATTTCATTAATTTCCAATATTCGAATAAATATTCTAATTTTAGTTTTAGCTGAAAACTGTATGAACAACATATTTTAAAAATTGGTACAGCTTCTGCAACTATATACAGTCACATTATAAAAAATAATCTTTAAAAAATACTTTTAATACCCCAAAATATAAAAGTTGATATTTTCGAAGTTATCTGAAGGCTACAAACTAAAATCTTTAATTATAAACCGAAGGGAAGGCGGCTAAAAGAAAGGACCGCGTTTACATCCCTCCTCTCTGTCTCTAAAACAACTTCAATTCACGTCTACTTTATTAATTGAAATTACGTAAAACCAAAAATATATTTAAATAAAACTTAATTGGTTAGTGATATTTAAATTTTATTAGAGAAATCTTAATCCTTGCATGTCAAAATGCTATGTTCCAACTTTACAAAGTTTGTAGGACTTTTAAAAGTTCGAACCCTTCGGGGCTCATTATACGAGCTTGACACTCCCAAGGAACTCTAGCTGGAAAACTCCTTTCTTAGTGTAGTCTTGGGTTAGATCCCTCACCTTCACATTTCCTATCAGGTCTTTACTAACTCTTGTTCTCTTCCGACCTTGAGACTAAGTATTCGATGTTTAGGGGTCTTTGTTTTATGTTCTTTCTTTCTTTTTTTTTTTTGTAAGGCGATATTACTGAGAAGTTTTTCGTCTTTAAACAGCAAGGGAAATATTGTTAAAATATGAAAACAAAACAGATCACTTATCCTTTCGTTCAAGTACGTTTTGATGTAATTAAGAAAAATTATAAAAAATCATAAAAAACACGAACATCCTTCGTCCAAACGGCAGATGCTAAGTTCAAGCCGTTTTCATTAATCTCCTCCTTGGATGGTTTAATGTCCATTGCGATGACCAATTCTTAGATATTTTCTATACCAAATATTGAAAAAAATAAATTTTAAATCATACTAATTTTGACAATTAATCTTTAACTTCTACTTTTCTCTTACACACGAAGGAAAACTGTGAAAATGAAAAATGAAATGAAATTTGTTTGTGTATATCGATAAAACCATCTATTCCTCGACACTCTGAACAAACGTTAATTTCCTCAATTTGTTTTCCTTCTAACTGACACATATACTATAAGACTTTGTATGGTACATTGGCATGGTTAAACTTCTTTGGTAGTTCTGTCGTAGTTTGTAGTGGGTAGAAGGTTAAGGTATATTTCTTCCTGCACTGCACAATATTAGGGTGTCCTGGCCGCTGTATTGTCTGCTGTCCTGGGCTCCAAAGATCCTGACCAAGTCGCTACCATGGCTAAACAAGCTGGAGAGGTGAGTTTGCTTCCTTGGCTCTTTTCCTTAAGATTTTTTATAAAAGCATGATTTGATATTTGGTTACGTGAAGCATTAATATTACAATTAAATTTAATGCTAGTGAAGAGCAGATTCTAGCACGCGTTGTCGGGGAAGTGTTTATTAGTAGGAGGAGGTATCAAAGGTGGGGATAGTACTATTGTGTCTAAAAACATCTACTAAAAGTCCTGTTGATTTCATTACTTTGCAGTTAGATAGGCAACAAATATTTAGTAATCCAACTGGAGTAGCCTATTTAACATAATAGTAATGAAAAATAAAAATTACTACTCTGTAGACAGGATTATCGAAAATTTTCACAGTGGAATGCAAGGATACATTGTCAAGGAGGAATAAAACGCCCTAGACTGTAGGCTCCTCATGCTGTTTCACAATACTCATCACCATTTACTTTGTTTCCATGGGGTACAACAAGAATTCGTTATTTTCAATCCCGTAAGGCAGTATTCATAACCTTTCGAGTAGTGACTGCCTACTTTTTTTGTTTTGTTTGGATGGTAATGTCAGACGTGAGACCAGTTCGTTCTTCCTCATGATCGTTCTCCTTCCCTGAATTTAAATTTCGACACCTTCATAGTACTGATGATTCATCCATCACCTCTCCAAAAACTTCCTTGATTTGGTGTTGAAAATCTCGCAGAAATTTTCTTGTATTAAGAAATCGAATTACGCGTCTCACTTCTAACGCGGCGGAATTTTAGATTTTCTGATTCATTTGAAACACAAGTGTAAATAAAGCCACTTTTTTGGTTTTTTGTTAATTATTCCTGAACCGTGACATTTTTTAATTGAGTTTAGATTCATCAATATTCATATTTTACACCTCTCAATTAATAATTTCGTATTTACGCCTCTCTTCTAACGAGGAGGACTTTTAGATTTTCCAATTCATTTTAAAGACTTATAGAAAGAATAGAAGTGTAAATAAAGCCAATTTTTGGTTTTTTCCAATTATTCCTGAACCACACTATTTTTTATTTGAGTTTTAGGTCATTAATATTCATATTTTACCAAAATTTTAACTATTAAATATTTGATAACAACATGGACGATTATGTTTGTTTTGTTTTTTTGGAGGTTACATTTGAGTAGTTTAAAAAAAATCATTAGAACATATTTTGAGAAAAAAATTTGTGTTTTTTTCTACATTAAATTTTGTATTATTAAAAAAAATTATACAATTTGGTTAAAATCGACCCACATGTTTGGTCTGTAAAACACTGCAATTCGACAGAAAAACATCATTCCAAAAACCACTTTTATAGACTCAGGGAATTTTAAAATGGTATTTGCAAAAACTCTACATGGATTTTTTGACTCGTATATGTGTGAAAGCAAATACTAAATCTAGCAAGCTCAATATAGTTTTAAAGATTTAAACCCACTATTTGAAAAAGTTTACAAATTAAAGTAACAAAATAAAAAGATAAAACAAACATTCAAAAATATAAGGGTCCAGCATTTGTTAAAACCACACGACATAAAGTCTGTAGGCATATTAGGGACAGTTATTTTAATAAAGTCGAAATCATTTAAGAAATATTTTAAATTATACAGACAGACAGATACACGCGGGTGAAATTATAAGGGTCCTTGGTTTTACCTACGGACACTAATAAAATGAAATCAATGAAAATACAATCTATCTATTAATCGTTATGAATAGTCTCACATCTCCCAAAACTGCTTTTGAAACCTATACGCTACTTATTTTTCATTTGAGGTTAAATTAACTTGTATTTGTCATACAAAAAACTATAATATATTATTTCCCCCTGCAATTTAATTTCATTTTTTTTTCAGATTTGTAGGTCGCGCCGTGTTTAAGTTAAGTCGCGCCGTGATAAATGAAGTGACGACAGTTATTTTTATGAAATTGAAGTCTTTTACATGACAGTTTAAATTGTACAGATACAAGCGTGAAATTTTAAGGTTCAATGGTTGTACTTATAGACCCAAATAAAGAGAAATCAATGAAATTGCTATTCATATTTTAATAAGTATTGAATTGTTTGTTACACATCTCACAAAACTGCCTTTACAAATTATAAGCTATGCATTTCTCATTGTGTAGTTAAATTAAGTTTTATTCATCATACAATAAACTATAATATATGATTTCACACTAAATTTAGTTCCAAATCCCAATAATTTTGTTTTCAATTTGAAGGTCACGTTAGGGGGAGGGGAGGGGACCTGATATCTGATAATTTAAATTTAGCCTAGCTCCAACATATAATTTTTTTCGTCAAATACAAATACATATTCGTAATCAGAATAACTTCTAGTTTTATTTGATACCCAACACATAATATTTCCAAAAAAATTTCAACTCGATAATTTTTATCCTTTAACTACCCCCAAGGTATTTTTTTTCCTACCACTATATTTTTTTCTATATTGGAAACAATACACAGAATATAAATGGAAAGTTTGAAACATATAGAATAACGTCTTGTCTGTTTAAGACAGACGGACAGACACGCGTGTGAAATTATAATTCTTGGTTTTACTTTAGGGCCCTAAAAAAAAATGCAAATAAATATATAGAATGAAATATCCACATTTTAAAATAATTGTTTAGCGACTTTACACACTTGGGAGAAAACAAAAATTTCGATTACATGGAAACAATTTTTTCTTAAATTTACACTTTATATCAACTGAGCTAATGACGGCAATGAAACAGAAAACTTATTTGGTATCTCGTCAAACTGGCTAAGATCCTTTTAAGCCTACACAACCATAAAGAAGTGAAATACCTTGCACTCTTATCCCTTTAAGGTTTACCGTTTACTTACATGATTTTATTTGTTTATGGACAAGAACTGACATTTATTTCTCAATTGGTTAACATTTAGAAGAAAACAGATTACAAGTACGTAGTAGAGAATTTCCGGTAGAATTCTTTCAACTATACAGTTTGAAATGTTAAAAACAACTTGATGATACAATGCAAACAGATCTTTAAATATAATACTTAAAAGTAGTTTTATGGACCTTGTAGGAAATGTTAAATTGTATTGGTAGATCAAGAGGTTTAACCCAGCATGGTAGCTTGTTATTAAAAAATGTTTTTTTCTGAATCTATTATTGTCGGTTAGACTTTGGACGGGTCTTGTAGACGTGGATGTATTAAAGAGCATTCACTCGCTTCGCTTGTGTCTGAGCTTTGGGGGTCCTCGAAAGTTGTATTTCCGTGAAAAGGTCTCACTCGCTACGCTCTCATGTCAGTAAATTTACCTGGTCCTGGATAATGTAACTATAGAATATCACATTTTCTTGAAAATTCAACGTTCGAAATTACATATTTGATTATAACTTCGCTATTTGTCATCGTAGAAAGGACTGGTTGGTATCGTTAAATGCAGAATTGAATTTGCAATTTTTTATCTTTATTATAAATAATTTATTTTTTAAATTTTTGTGGCCGTTATCGTGGTTGTGATGGACGGACGGTTTGTTGAAAATAACTTTTCGTTTTCCTGGCGTTATGAAATGTGAAGATCGGCCGAAAAACAGGTAGAAATAACTGTCTGTCACCAAACTTTAGGGATTACAATACAGGGTGTTTCAAAACTCTTGTCGGATATATTAGAGGATTGTTCCTTGGATTGAAGTAAACAAAGGACCTGGATTCATTTGTTTGAAACAAGCCTAGTTGTCTGTCTGTTCGTCATGTTGTGTTTTGTGCAAAAAATATTATATTTTGGGAAATAAATTATAATAATGATTCGAATTTTCCCCAAACCACAATCACTAGAAACTTTAAAATAAAACACAATTATCTGATTAATTGTTCTTTATTAATTATTTTCAATAAATGCCCTGATGTACATTTCGATAACATGGTTATCATCATCGGAGGGTCTTGCTTATAAACTAAATCTAAACTTACATATCTACTAATGAAATAGAATTCTCCGATGATAATGAAATAAGCAAGACCCTCCGATGATGATACCCATGTTATCGAAATGTACATCAGGGCATTTAGTGGAAATAATTAATAAAGAACAATTAATCAGATAATTGTGTTTTATTTTAAAGTTTCTAGTGATTGTGGTTTGGGGAAAATTCGAATCATTATTGTGAATTTCACCACAGTGCTCAACAAGATTGTATCTGTATATTAAATTAGATGCCAACTCCAAATTTGGTACACATATTTTTTATGTGACCTTTCATCAATGTACCAAAAACATCGACTTTGTGTTGTATTTTTCAAAATGGCGGCCGTTTAAAATTTTGAACGTCGAATATCTCTAAAACCGTTAACTTTATACAACATTTACAAGAGATAAAAAAGTTTCCATTTTAAATGACAAAGAAAATTCGTTTAAAATTTTTACAATAGCTTGAAGGGTAACTCAATAACAACTCGGTCAAAACACTTAAAAAATAGTAATAATAAAAATCCACTGCCAAGTTTTTATTCGAGAAACAACTGATAATTAGTTATAAAATGCAATGCAAGCAGACTACAAGGTGAATGAAACCGAGAACAGCTTGGGCAATAAAACATGGTAAACTAAACAAAGGACTTTATTATTACTATTAAAAACTCAAAAATTTTGGTTTAGGCTAATTTTGGTAAGTGTAGATAATTACCAAGAAATTATGTTTTCAGTCTTTTGACAATTATGTTATCCTTGAAGTTACAGTAAAAATTCCTAAACCATTATGTTTGTCATTTAAAAGGAAAACGTTTTTGTCTCTTGTGAATTATTTATAAAGTTAACAGCTCGAGATATTCATTATTATACATTTTAAACAAGCGCCATTTTGAAAAATACAAAACAAAACCAAGAATTTTGGTACATTGATAAAAGGTCACATACAAAATATGTTTACCAAATTTGGACTTGGTAACTATTTTATTCCAAAAATATGTTTTGAACAAAACACAAAATGGCGGACAGACAGACAACTAGGCTTGTTTCAAACAAATGAATATTTGCTCTGTATTTCCTTCTACCCCAGAAACAATCACCTAAAATATCCGGCAAGAGTTCCGACACTCTGTATATACAAAATAAAGATCACCAGCTCTCAATAACCTAATAGCGTCAGAGTCAGAATAGAATAAGAGTTGGTCAAAAGAGACTTTGTGTAGAGAGGGATCTAATCCAAGACTGTAAAAAAGTTGTGAATACCTCGGGATTGCCACGTCCGCTATAGTAAACCCCTGAGGGACCGGTTTTTATTAAAGTTTCAATATATGTTTTGTAAGCTTTTGATTTCAAATTAAACAATTTATACTTACTGGCAACAACCTTTACAGCCTAAGTAGCCCAAAATTATGAACACATTTTATGAATTCACTATAATTAAATTTATTAAATCTTCAATGTTTAAGGTGTTGAGTTAAAATTTAACGTAGGTCTCTGTATATAGAATTTCTTAAAGTGATAGAATTTAAATTGTGTAGTTGTAAAAAAAGAAAATGAATTATTGATAAACATTGTAACAACTTGTATCCGTGAGGGTGAAAGGCCATGAAATGAACGTCCAAATGATAATACAGTATTTATATATAGGATTTGAGAATTAATTTATGCATCTATTTCTACAAATATTGGATTAAATATAATTTGTTTTAAAAAATATTCTGTTTTTAAATATTTTTTAATACAAATATACATACAGGGTTAGTAGAAAATTTGGAATATAATTTTTATATCGGCTCCTAGATGACATAAAACGACGTAAAAAACTGTGTTGGAAAGCTCTCGTCTAAGGGTGTCTAGAGGGTTCTCCAAAACTAAAATTAAAAGAAACAGGTTGTCCAAAAATTATAAAATGTGTTTTTTCTCAGAATTTTAAAAACTAAGCATAGTAATATTTTTCCGTGTTCATTTTCCTCTCTACAAGACGAAAATTTTGATTGAAACAAAATTGTAGTTATAACTGTTATAGTTTTCGAGATATTTTTAAAAATGTAATAGCACAATCAAATTACTGTTAAGCAGGTAATGAACTGGAAGACGGTAATATAATTTTGTTATACCGACTTCTAGATGATATAAAAAGACAAAAAAACAACTCTGGAATGCTCTGGTTTGGCTATCTACAGAGTGCTCCAAAATTATAGGGTGTAGGGTGTATTACAGGGTGTTCAAAAAATTATAAAATGTGGTTTTCACCAGAATGTTTAGGTAAAATTTTTCCATATTCATTTATCTCTCCACAAGACGGAAATTGTTGTTTAAAATAATATTTTATAACGTTTTCAGTTTTTGAGATATTTTGGGATATGTAAATATCTGTTGTTTGTTATGTGCTAAAAAGTGTAAACTAATGTGACACAAGCTGCTAAATATTTGTTGTTAGCAGCTTACATTGTGAAGTCTATTTTTGACGCTCTTAATTTCAGTCAATTCAAACGAGTGTCCTCCCAATTATATTCTTAACAGTCGCAATTTTAATGTGCAATTACATTTTTTTAAAATAAAATGAAACTTTAATCAGTTTTTAAATTTCGTTTATACCACAATTTCCGTCTTGTAGAGAAAAAATTAATACTGAGAAATATTAATAGGCTTATATTTAAAACTTCTTGTAAAAATACGTTTGTGGGCACGACAGAGCTGAAAGAAAGTGGTGAATAGATAAGAGATTTGTTGTTTAGATAACAAGAATTATTCACAACAGCCTACCTTTGTAAGGTACCTTGTATTGACGGTTTGTGCATTTCTGTCCTTTTAGGATTAAAATTTATCGTTCAAAAGTTGATAAACATTTCCAGTCGACTACATGCTTAACAGTAATTTTGAATATCCAATTTATATATTCCAAAATATCTCAAAAACAGAATAAATTATAAAATTTCGTTTTCAACCAGAATTTCCGTTTTGTTGAGAGGAAAATGAATATTGAACAATATTAATTTGATTAAATTTAAAAAGTCTTATAATTTTTTAAAAGTTATGAAATACCCTGTATATTTGAATTTTAGTTTCGCAGCACCCTGTAGATAGCCGTAAACCATGCTTTCCAAAGCCGTTCTTTCTGTATTTTTATATCATCTAGAAGTCGGTATAACAATTACATTCCAGACTTCCAGCCCATTACTTGCTTAACGGACGCATTTTGAATCTGCAATTACATTTCTCAAAATATCTCAAAAACTAAAACAGTTATACAATTTTTTTTCAACCAAATGTTCCGACTTGAAGAGAGGAAAATGAACATGGAAAAATTATGCTTAGGTTTAAAATATTCTGAGAAAAACACATTTTATAATTTTTGGAACACCCTGTACGTTTGAATTTTAGTTTTGGAGCACCCTGTAGATAGTCTAAAACGCAATTTTCCTTCGCTGTTTATTCCACTTTTCTATGTCGTCTAGAAGACGATATAAATATTATATTCCAAACTTTCTATTAACCCTGTGTATAAAAATAAACGATACAATAATCTACAAGTTAATGGGCGCCATCACGGTACTTACCCAGCCCCATCATACAATGTTATAATCAAATCCGCTTTATATAATACTCAAAAGTTAGTCCTTGTAGGGATAAGTTTGTTTAAAAATATTGTATATCAACTTATTTCTTGAAGCCAGTAAAACCCTGACGTACTTAAGAAGTATTCACTCGCTTTACTCATGTCAGTGTGTCGGCCCTAACGGGCCTCGAAGCCGTACATTTGTGACGAAACCTCCAATCGTTACCTCGTGTCTGTGACCTCCCTGAAGTAGTAACTAAATGAATATCAAGTTTTTTTTAAAGTCAAGATTCGAAATTACATTTTTTTAGGATAACTTCACTATTTATCATTGTATAGAGATCGAGTAGGTACCATTTATATACAGAATTGAAATCTGCAAATTTGTATCTAACTTAGTGTGTTGCAAGTTGAACAATACAAAAGATATGAACTAAAAACTGTTTTAAATGGCCGTCATTTTTACATTTTGTATTACGTTTTTCAATAGGGTTCTATATGAGAATATCTTTATTTTTGTAGTTCCTATAGTGCAGACGACAAGAACGATGGACGAACGGAGACTGTCGAAAATAAGTTTATCGGTTTTCTGAATCTATAAAATGTGAACATCAGCCGGAAGTAGACATTTTTACATAACTACAGTATCCTTCGTATACTGTAAACAAAAAGAAAGCGGAAACTCTTATCAATTCCTTATAAAAAAAATAGAAGAAAGAACATAAAGAAGACCCTAATAACTCTGGAGTACTCTAATAGAGTCGTAAGAGAACAAGAGTTGGTAAAGAGAGACCTGATAGTAAACATGAAAAATAGGGGGTATAACCCAAGACTAAATGAAAAAGGGCACAGATCCAGCTAGAATAGCATCTTACTTAACTTGTTAACGTAAGAAAGTTTTGTTTTTTAAGATAATTTGGTGAAAAAACTTAAAATCAACCACAATACGTAATAAACTAATTTAAATATATATATATATATATATATATATTTATTTATTTAATTAATAAGTTATTACTTTCACAAACACTAATATTTAATGTAGAAATTTCATTTACAAAATTTGTCCAATCTGTGCTTTGCTTTGTTGAATTACACATTTCGTTTCATGGCCCATTCGTCCAAATGATGATTAACAACAATAGTGTTTCTACTTGGTGTACTAAGATCTTTTGTTTGACATTTACAGTTCATCAACATTGTTGTCAACTTATTAGACGCACTCAAGACATCATTCAGTCATAGATCCTTAGCAGCAAGATCTATCGGCAAGAAGGACTCCGTCTCTGAAGCAGCAGTCGCTAGTATCACTCTTCTAAAGGTTAGTCTATAATCAATTTGTGAAATCATCATTGAAGTAATTTTGAAACATTATTCACATGTTCTCAAAATGTTTTTAAAATCTATCAAAATTGTGTAACTGTGTTTTTAATAGTTAGGTGATTGAAAGAGAAGAGCCGATCAAGAAGGGAGGTTATATGACGACTCCTTCATGGGACGAAGCAGTACGTAAATAGCTTTTTGAAAATAGAGTCCATCCGAAATGTGTCAATAAGATTTACGGCAATGCTAGCCGTGGTAGAAGAATTTACTCGAATTATTATTTTAGTTTAATCGTATTTTTTCATTTGAAAGTAGAATGGATTACCGAATACTTCAGTATGTTTGGTTTATGTATCAATGGAATTGTAAACTTTAGGTTAGGTTAGGCTACATTACTTAGGTTAGGTTAGGAAGTTAGGTTAGGTTATAACAAGAATATAGGCTAAATTCACTAAGCAAATGAATCTAAAAATAAATTAACCTCCAATAAGATGTGTTATTTGAAAGTAAATAAAAATTGCTACAATATTATGTAGTAATGTTTAAGAAAAGAAAAGTGTCAGTATAATTTACGAGAATGATAGGCGTGGTAGAATAATATAGTTGAATTGTTCATTCAGTTTAACGTTATTGTTTCATTAGAAAGTAGAATGGAAAAAATAATACTTCAGTATGTTTGTTTTATTCATTCAATACAATTGTAAATTTTAGGCTAGGTTCAGTTAGGTTAGGTTAGTTATATTTAGGTTATAACAAGAATATAGGCTAAATATATACTGAACAAATGAATCTAAAAAATAACATTGAACTCTTTTAGTTCAAAAGAAGATGTGTAGTTTGAAATTAAATAAAACTTGCTACAATATTATTTTAGCAGTGCTTAAGAAAATAAGAATCTTAGTTACTAAAATTCCTTGCAGTATTTCCACAAATGTGAAGCAATAGTTTGGATTTATTACTTTATCGATTTCAAATTGACTATAAAGACGTTGATAATTCCGTTGGAAAGTTTTTGATTAGAACTATCTACAGTGTAATAAAAATTCAAAAAAGTTTTTTATCTGAGCTTTTTACAATCTAAGCATATTGATATTTCTTTGTTATTTTTGTCTCCTATAAAAACGACATTTTAATGAAAACTAAAAACAAAATTAATTAGATTTTTTGAGTTATGGAATTTCTTAAATATTATAAATTTATCACGTGATTACTAGGCTTGTAATCACAGATTAAGACGCTCATTTTTGTAAAAATACAGGGTGTTCAAAGTACGGACGGACAGACGGACAGAGAAACGCGATAGACACCTGAATGTATTAGGTTTTTTGGGTTTTTTACTCAACGTACAATACCCCGAAGTATGTAAGGAAAGTTTTTTTTTTTTTTTTTACCGCTAAACAGTTTTTGTTAAGGTAATACACGATGTGTTAAGAAATGATTTTTCATTAGTAGTTCTGGATACATCGAGAAAAGCGACACTGTTGCCAGATTTACTTATTGCTTAAGAGTACATAAAACCAGAACGAAACTTACCCAAACAGCTGTCTGCAATATTATAGATTTGTTATAAATAAACATGCAAAATTGTTCAGAAACATCCAAATTTCATTTGATGAAAAACATAAATTTTAAATTGTCATTATTACCAAATGATATTTATATAATTTAATATGGCATTTTAATTGTTAGTAATTATATATTTTTATTTTATTATATTATTATTCACTATTGTTTAAATGTTATTATACATTTTCACATCTCTCTCCCTAAAAAAAAACAAGAAAATTACGTATTATAATAATTATATTCTTTAAATAATAAAAATATTATTATTGTAAGATAACAAATAAGATATATATTATGGTTAAAAATTATTTGATAATAATGGATTCTTCATATCTTTATATAATATCGTACAAATCGGAGATTTGCTTTAATTTGTGTATAAAAAATTAATAGACGACTTTTCAAGAGTATAAATCAACTCTCATTGTAAAGTGTGAAACTAAAACAAAAAGATAAAAAAACCAACATAGCCATTGGACCATGTTGGAAACTAAAACTAAATCTTAACCTCAGAAAAGAATTTAAGCCTAAAACTACTCTTGAGCAGTCAAAGATATTAAGGAAAAACAAGGTTTTCCTGAGCCACAAAAACTTTTAAAATTACACCAGTACTATGAAGCGTCCTTCGGTAGAGCTGGACCCTACACTATGGTCCAACTTAGCTATAACCTAGGCCCAACAATATGCATGAGGTGCAAGACATCTAAACTAAGGCTAAATACACACGTGATCAGATAAAACCACCACACACAGGTCTACACTACACAAAGTACGACAAGCAACTGATTGTAAAGAATGGGGCCAAAAAATTCAAAAACGGGAATCATGACGCGATCGAAGATTAAACTCTTGAATGAGAGGGAAAAATTTACCCCGATAATAGTTAAGACAACTTTATCTTTGTTGGTGTTTTTCTCTTTTACCTTTAAGTTTCACAATTGATAACGAAAGTTGATTTATATTCTTGAAACGTCATGTATTAATTTTCTATACACAAATGAAGGCAAATGTTTCATTAAACCACATTAATAACATATATTTTCAGCAGGAAAAATACTGTTTTGAGTTTAAATAGTTGAAAAACAGTCAATAATGGTAATGATTTTCTGTATCTAAAAAGTTATTATTGGAGTTTTATTCAAAAAAATTTCTTCATACAAGTTTAAAAAATTAAAAGTTAGGTTGCTAGAAGTAAGACGCTACACCATTCTGCCGACTTATCTCTGCGCACTTGTATCACATGTCCTCATTTTTAATATGATCCATTTCTTTTTACAGGGCTTAGTAAGGACCATGAAAACTTCAGACAATGTATGTATGCAGAGGTACGTGTGCGAAGCTAACAGAGAATGTACGGGTGATATGAATGGTTCCAGCGCCATCTACTGTCAACTTGGAACGTAAGTCAAAACATAATTACAAATTATTCCAGTTGTTTTATTTACTCTTTTATATTTAACGTTTTTTGTGTGTAGCTCAGTTGGCAGAGCGCGTGTTTATCTTGTTACAGTTCGGACTAGTAAATAAAAGTCACGCAGACTAGAGGTTGGTTGACGGCGATGGAATTTTACGTGTTACCATCTCTACTCACTTAATTAGTCTAATGGATAAAAAAAAAAGGATTTTTCTTTGTTTTTAAAAGACGAAAAACCTTTATACATCATCGCCTTATACAAAAAATAAGAAAGGAACATAAAATAAAGACCTCTAACCGAAGAATACTTTAATATTGCTTGGATTGGAAGAGAAGCCTTAATCAAGAGGGATCTGATACGGAAGATGAAAGCTATGGATCTAATCCAAGAGTTCATAAAAAAGGTGTAGATCCAGCTAGGAATTTCGGAATGGTCACGCCCGTACTCACTGTAGAAAGCCCCTGAGGGCAAATGGCAATACAGAAAAATGACTAAAACTCACCCAGTCCGATTTCAATTTTTATGTATTTCAATAAGTACACTATATTTTAATATGCTAAATTTCATGTTTCTATCTTATTTTTTGTGACCGCTATACAAATTTCTGAATCGTGAGAAGTAGGTCTCGGCAGGTCAATATATATATATATATATATATATATATATATATATATATATATATATATGCCTAGCCATACCTAGTAAATGAACTAAAGGTCTGGTAAGGTAACTATATAATATAGTCATTAAAAAGACCTATATTTGTTTTACTAGGTCTGATTAGGTAACCATTTAAATATGTATAGACCTAGCCATACCTAGTTAATGAACTAAAGGTCTGGTAAGGTAACTATATAATATGTATATTCACGTTCCTAGACCTATAGTTCTTTTACTAGGTCTGGTTATGTAACCATATATATGTATAGACCTAGCCGACCTAGCCATACCTAGTAAATGAACTAAAGGTCAGGTAAGGTAACTATATATGTATATTCACGTTCCTAGACTTATATTGCTTTTACTAGGTCTGGTTAGGTAACCATATATATATATATATATATATATATATATATATATATATATATATATATATATATATATATATATATATATAATTTCCAAACCAGACCTATTTGCGCGGATGAACATAAACATCGAGTGATGCACTCAATATATTCACCATCGTTGCCATAGGAATTAATGTTGACAGATGCCTAAACCTCATATACCTAGGATTTCGTACTTTTAAATTGCTTATTAACGACAGAAATATTGGATTTAGATTCTTGAAAAGGGTCCTCCCAGCTAAAGGATAATCCAATTGTGTTCAAAATGAGGTATTTACAGCCCGATTTCATTAAATTTCAATGTTAAATCGCAACGGGATCTACACTAGACATTTAACCAAATGGAAAAAGAATAACCATATTTTTATAGAAACTTCTGTTTAATTTTAATTTTAGAAACCTGCTCCCGTAGTTTCTCCGTACTTTTCAAGTAGAGCTTGAAAACCTTATTTTTTGACATATTCTTAATAGCTTAATTGGTCTTTGATGTTTTCCCTTTGTTTTTAAATAAAACTTCTCGTTGTTCATCGCCTTAAAAGAAGGTAAAATACCCCCAATATTCAAATACGCATATAAAGTTTTTTTGTACTGGGCTGTGATAGCCTCCGTCAGAAGCCTCACCGGCGTCGACCTAAAGGTCTTTTGCCGCCCCAAGTTCCTTCCTACACCCACTCAGTAATACCTGTCATCCTTATAAAGGAACAGATACTACCTATAGGGTTGTCTAGGATGGTTTCCATCTCCTTCCCCGGAGGGCCTAGAGAGTATAGCCTGGCTCGTCCTAACGCCTCACACTCTAAGAGAATGTGTTCTGCGGACTCTTCAGCCAAACCACCTTTCCTACAAGTATTATCTGCAGCAATCCCTATCCTGTGTCGGTGTTTTCTGAGATGACAGTGGCTCGTTAAGAGCCCAACCACCCACCTCATGTTATCCCTTCTGAGAGATATGAGTTGTTCAGCATGTTTCTTGCTTGGTCTAAGTAGCCTCTTTGCAAGTCTACTTGTAGTTGAATTTATCCAGGCCCTATTCATCCCCTCCCGTATCCATGTATCAACCGCTGCTCTGGCATGTCCATAGGAGATATATAAAGTTTACTTTTGTTTTGTCCAACACGTGACTTTCTTTTCTCTTTCTGAGGCGTTTCGGAGATTTACTCCATCTTCAGATAACTATCACTCTTCTGAGATTTGTTAAAACATTTAAAATACACATAAACACAGACACTTATAACATATGAATTATTTACATTGGGAGCGCCAAGTAAACACGAATCTTAAACTTTACTAGCGTAAAGGTCAGAAGAGAACAAAAGTTGGTCAAGAGAGATGCGATAGGAAAGAGGAAAGAGAAGGATTTAATGCAAGACTACAAGAAGAAAGCTGGATCCCTCAAGATTGTATCACCCTAGTATCTCTTAAATATTAGCTAATAACCGGAAAGTGTTTTACAACTAACAAAATGATATTTTTGCAGATACGCCACGAGCTTCCTCTTACAAAGGACCAGTGATTCACCTTTCGATGCTTTCTACGAAGCAGGTAGACGAGGTCGTAGTGGAGACGATTGCCACCAACAGTACCTTGCTTGCAATGAAGTCTAGTATTAGCTCACCGATCATTTCTATCCAACTCCGATCTCCCTTCAAACTTTCTTCATCTACCAAATGATCTATATTATTATTTATTATACTTATTTAATTTAAAATAGGAAAGAAAGAAAATACAATAGGAAAGACATATTGGATTTATTTATTTGTATTTATTAAGAAAATTATTTATTACTGCCTACATTCAATTGTTTCTTATTTATATAAACGAACCACCTGAATTTCTGTTTTAAGTGTGTAAGGATTTTGATTTATTTTATTATATCATCATTTTCATCCTCATTATCACTGCCATCATCATTATTGTCATAAATTTCATCATAAAAAGTTATTTATACAATTTTAAAACAAGTGATTTAAATGTATTTACATTTTATGTAAATCTAAATATTTTAAAATTAGGAAATAAAAAACATTGTGAAAAAGAGACACAAATATGGATTTTTCCTAAATTATTATGAACGATTTCGAAATTTATTTATTTTAAATTAATTAACTGAGTTTCTTAATTTTCTCAAGAAAACTATTAACGTCTTTAGATTCAAACAAATAACATGCAACTGACATTTTTTAAATTTTATTCAATTTATATTAAAAATAAAATGTAAATACATTTTAATACACATTTATTCAACAATTCGCGTATCTATTTTAATTTTTTTATTATTATTATTTAATGCGGCCACAAATTTTATTTTTACAAATTTGTCTGGTGTCTAGCCAGATTTAGTTTTGAAGAAGTTTTTAGGTTGAAAATGATCTTAAGGTTGATTGCATTGCTCAAAGATTTAAAAAAAAATGGTAGTGTTGTAGGACTGTCTTCTCTCATAATTTTATACATTTTATCTCAGGAATTTTCACAAGGATTTCAATGAAATTAATGTTTATATTTCGTTGTTCGTTTTTATTTAAGTTTTTTTTGTAGAAAGTCATTCATGGACACATTGGATACAAAATATTGCAACCAATTTATTTCTCTCTAAAATATGTCAAAATCGATTAATTTGATACAAGTAATTTAATCAAATTACCGGTAATTCAAAAGATTATTTAAAAAAATTGAAATTTAAAAAATGTTAAATCTAAAAATTAATTTTTGTGAAAGATAGGGTCAGTTTTAAAAAAAAGCAACGACTTTGAAATTATGTGCACAAAACCATAAAGACAATTTAATTTATTAAAATTGTTTGCAATGTTGAGAAAAGCCCAGTTGATGAATCAAATATAAGCAAAATAATTTTGATAAGAAAACAAAATAATATTTAAAAATAACAAATATGTATACCTAACAAGTCAAGAAAGTTTATACAAACTTCTTTTTATTAATCTATTATTTTTATTTTTGTGTTAAATTATTATTGTATTATTTTCGAGAAATATATTTATGAGTAAATATTATAAAATACCACCAGTTAACTATCAACAGGTATCAACAGAAAACCATTAAAATCAAAAAAAAAAATGGATTAAGCTGGGTTCGATACCTCGCCGCGACAAATACACCCCTCAGCTACCCACCAATGCTTTACTTACAACTGACTCTATTACTTAGTATTAAGTTTAAATTATGCTTAAGATAATATTTGCAGACACCAATTATTTTTCATCAATAATTGGTTAAACTTTTAATTCCTGACATTTTTCAACCAAAACTAATTTGTGGTCGTGATTTCTGTTATCATGCTCTCATATTTATTTATATCATCAATGTATGTGTGTAATAGCGTCGAGACATTCTGCCTTATACTGTTAAGGGAAGACTTGTTAAACGATGTCTCCGCAACGTGTAATTAGTTCTGTATGGATGTCAAAGAATAAAACCTTGTTTTATTTATTATATTTAACTTTATTTCTTTATATTTACCTGCTTCACTTTTGTTAATTTACACATTTGAAAATAGTGTAATAGATGCTCAGAGAAACACCGAGATGTTAATCTATGAATTTTTGTCCTTGATGTTTAAAGTTGAAAAACCACACGGTCATCATCGCTTTCCAAAATAAAAGGAATTAAATAGTATAACATAAGAACCCCTACCTGGCCTTCAAATACTCTAATAGCGTCAGGGTCAGAAAAGAACAAATAGAGGCCTGATAGGAAAGACGAAAGAGAGGGATGTAACCCAACACTGCATTAAAAAAGTGGATCCAGATAGGCTCTCTTGGAATTGCCAAGATCGAACATACTCTAAGTGAGCCCCTGAAGTGTTAATCTATAAAACGTCATCGATCCTACCCATTGGAGTAATTTGACACTAATTTCTGGCTCCGTTCAAGGACGGAATCAGACTTTTGAAGCCTAGAGGGAAATTACTTTCCCACCCTGATATGCCATCACTACTCGCCTACCCCGTTCTCTTCCCCCACCCTCCTGTTATTCTACCAATATCGCAAACTACTAATATGAAAAATAAATAAATTACAAAACACTTCATGCCGTAGTCCTTGTTTATTAATCACATATTAACAACCAAATTAATGAAAACACAATTTTCAAAAAATACCACACAAATACAAGACGATGTTTCAATAGCTAAGATATGTAGGTCCAGTGAAATAAAGGCCTACGAAGTTTAAACGGATAACATACTAAATAATCAAAAGTTATCAGACAGAATCACTTAACTGAAATACGACTGTTCGGTTTAAAAACTGAGGGGCAGGGGTCGGCAGGGGATGGTGGCGATCGGCGAGGAAACAAGTCAGTCAACTTCACTTCACAGAAGTATAAATGGACAGGTTTCATCTGAGCTGTGGAGTTTGGGTGCGCAGTGGGTCTAGGCGTCAGTAAGGTGGTGGGGGAAGCGGCCGCCTCAGTCTGTGTTGGTTGTTGGTACTAACAACGATGTCTGCAAGACCGCTGGATCGGGGACAGTAGCCGGCGCTGACTGTTTCCCCTACAATGCCTCAGTCCCCACGCGGCCTCGAACTACAAACTTTACCTCCCCTCCACGCGCTGGTTACAGCTCAGATGAACCTGTCCATTTATACAATACACTTTAAAATTACTCACAACAACATACAGTGCACATACTCCCAGATTTTCCGATACATTTTATTCAATTTCTTAAAATTTTCAACGCCACCAGTGATAAAATTGGTATATGATTTAGAAGTTAATAGTAACCTGGAAACTATATTAAAATCGGTGCAGCAGTTTTAACAATTTTTTGCTTCATTAAAATGGAAGTAGATATCCTGCCATACATGTTTAACATTTCAGCGAAAATATACATATTATTAGTAAAGTTGAAAAAATATTTATTTGTGTATTAATGGAGGAATGTGACATTTTGTCGTCCTGAAAGAGAATGTTGACACACGAGTCAAGGGCGGTAAAGAACTTTTCTTTTGTCATATACATTAACTCCCTCCCCCACATACAGTTTAAATAAGTACATAATATAATTTTAACAATTTTATTTAAATGACAAAATTAAGGGCTTTAATTAACAAATCCTAATTGCACCACTTATTTCGAGAATCAAGACAATTTTTTTCATTACATACTGACTATTTAGTATTAATTTCTTGAATGAATGTTAAGTTGATCTCTCATCTTTAGTTAGAATTTTTTACTTCTTCTGTTTGTTTCAAAAATGCAGTTAATTTTTTTGAAATCACTTATGTTAATATCTCTTTCAATTTTAATGTTTGACTTAAACATAGAATATACAGTCCATAGATAAACTGGATTAAACACGCAACATTGCCCTGACAAATAGACAAGCAAGACAGTTCGGATATTTTTGTTTTGTTACCAGGTCATAAACATTTCATATTATTGACTGGATTTTGAAGGTTTCAAGTAACACGAGACATTTTTAGCTGCAGAAATTTCTAGGGGAGTAGTAGACAAATAGTCACAATCAGTATCCATTATTCAGTTACTGTTAACCTCAACAGTTTGTTTTTTTATAAACAACGTTAGGCACACAATGTTTTGTTGCCGTTCATTGTTGAAAACAGCTGATTTACTTTATCTCCCACTGGAAGATGTTTAATGTTTAACGTTTACTCTCTAGGAAGACGAAATAGACATTTACCCTTTGTTTAGAAGGACAAAGCTCCTACATTGTTTGAATGGTAGGTGGGGGAAACAGTTTTCTTGTTTGTGCTCATAGATTTCTGTTATGAAAGCCAAACACAATTAAATTTTTTCCGAGTATTGATGAATATTGCTTCGTCACACTACGCCACAGTCTATGACTTCGATGAAGTCTCTAATGGCAGTGATTAAACGTTGGACCTCTACAGGAATGCCAACTAGAACATCTTGTGGTGTGTTCCTTTACAGGCGTTTTGTAAGATACGTCATAAAATAAAAAAATCAACTGTTGTTCCTCTCGCGTAAACCGAGGTACACAAATTTTTCCACTTGTTGTATGTATGACCTCACTCCAAAATGAAGACAGCTGTAAACAGTGGATAAATATAAATTTTAAAAAAGACTCACGAGGCTTGTTAACATCAATGTGAAGTCTGCGTTACTGTATGGCTGTGAGACCTGGAAAGTATCGGGAGCTGTAATCGTGGCCGAACAAGGATACAGAGCTGGCAATCAAGAGAAGGAAATTGGAAGTAGATGGGACACACACTCAGAAAGGCTGGAATACCTAGGAAGTAAGAAGAAGAGTAAGGCCCAAGGATACATATTATGGAGAAAATCTTTTGAGAGAGGAGCGGGGAGAGCAGGAATACCATGTAGAAATCCTGCCGACAGAAAGCACTCGTGGAAGCCCTACGCTCTATTGGGTGTTAACTGAATTAAGGATAACTCAACTGGTCTTGAAAGAAAGAACAACGGATCGTACACTATGCGAAACAGTTTGCCTCGGTGTTCTACAGTAATGTGTTAAACAGATTCAACAGAAATGTTAGTATAGGTAACTGAGATGTTAATTTCATGCAATGAGTGACTTGTGGACCACCCGGTATATTTAATCTCATACCAACCGAGGCCACAAGCTGAAGTCACCAATCAAAGCGCAGCCAGTTAACCCCACTCCTCTCTTCTTGACATGAATTACCACCGCTATCGTATGTCTATTAATCTACTCTCAGACCTAGTTGAAAGAAATCGAACAACGCTGCCACCATTTTTAAACTGTTTTCCAAAAAATCGTATGAGATTTCCTATGGATCATAATAATTAATAGGCAGGATTTTTTTGTGGACTTAATATTGCCCCCATTACTTATTTAGTATAATGACATCCAATAATTAAAGTTTTGCACTAAAAACAATGAATAATCTATTTATGAATTTTTGAATAACTGTCGATTTTTTTAAAGTATTTGGAACCATTTTTGTATACTAAAATTAAAACGCAAGAAATTATATCTAAATCAGTCCAGGATAGATACTGTAGACATACAGCAGTTGTACATTCTTTTTTACATCAACATTCTTTAAAGCAGTAGTCAACAAAATGATGAAACAAAAAATGAGTATTACCTTATTAAGTAAATAAAATAATAGTATTAAGGATCCCGCGTATTTGTTTATTAAAGGGCCGATGATTGAGGTGTCAAATTAAATAGTGCTACCACCGGTTTTATTATTCATTTTACTTCGAAACACTTATTTTGTGATAAATTTATCATTTAAGTGACAAGCTTACAATAAAAATAATTTGAAACATCTGTTATAAATTCTCAGATATTATGTTTTATTTTGTTGTTTTCTTTGAGAATTTTAACAGCTGTTTTAAATTAAATTTAAGGTTATCTTATATAGTATTTACTTTATTGGTGCGGATTCACGTTGTATTGTGATTAATTTCTTAAATTTCACAAAAGTTAACTGTTTTCATGGCTTATTGTTAATGTGTGACAATAGTGTGGGAGGTTAGATATTTTTATTTAATTTAACTTTATAACTGTATTTACTCGGAAAACACGTATTTTTACAAAATTACTTTTAAGAGTATAATAAATAAATAGATAACAGCTACTTCGGCAATTTCCTGTTGCTGTTTCGTAATAATCATAACCTTTCTTATAACTTGACTTTATGATTGGAAGTGTTTAAAAAGGGATGAAAGCTACCCGTCTTCGTCTGTGTTGACTTTTTCTTAATCTACGTAAACGTCCGTGTAATTGATTTGATTAGTTCAAAATTAAGAATTTTCAAAATTCTACACTTATGGGCTGATATAATCCTTCAAACTGGTTTTAAAGTTATCTTAGCCATTTCCCCCCCCCTTTTTCTTTTCGTAATCGACGGAAATTTTGGTGTAATTATACTTATTATTAGATCTGATTTGCTGAAAACCAAAGTTTTAACAATCCCCCCCCCCCATGTGATAGCTCTTGTTGTGGTTTTCGTAACCTGCATCACATTTTTTTCCATTGAGTGAGACCTCAATTCACACAGTTGATATATCTACGTTAACCGTTAATGTGGGGCAAAATACATTTCCTACAGTTACCTAACAATGTACATGTTCTCTCACTGATTTGGGAAAGCAAAGTGGCCAATTCGCTCATCAGTGAGACAATGTTAACATTGTCTCACTCTAATTACTTTGTCTCACTCCAGATTTGCAACGTGAAGGCACGAAATAGTGAGCGCGTAACATGCAGACAAGGTCGTATGCGCGCGAAATACGTTGGCAGCACTGGCTGTAAATCAGCTGGTCAGCTGTTGTACTGTTGTATTTGTCACAACACTTCCGGTCACGGCAGAAGCCACCATTTCATTGATTTGCCATTTGTAAACATTGAAGGTGGTTTTGCTGTCGCAAAATGGACGTTAATGACGATTTTAGTAATAATAGTTCACCAGAAGAATCTTGTACTCCAGAAGAAATAAAAAATGTGGCGAGGAATGTGTCTCTAAATCTTCTTCCAGAGAAATCAAAACATAAATATGAAAAAAGGTATGAATTGTTTACTTCCTGGTGTGAAAGTAAGAATGTAAAAAGCCCAACGGAAAATGTACTTTTAGCATATTTTGCTGAAAATTCAAAGGTTAATAAATCTTCTACTCTTTGGGGCGTTTATGCAATGCTTAAATCCACAATTCAAATCAAACATAACATTAACATTGGCAGTTACAAAATAATTTTATAATTTTGTTTCTGATTTATTAATGCTACTTTCACATTAAATGTCATATTAAAAGTTCACTTCTGTGTAAAAATATGTTACGTTTCTTTACCAATTTATTTGTTTTATGGTAACTGTAGGAAAAATATAATGTGCAACTCGAGTGCAAAGTGCAATCGCCTCACTCGAGAAACCATTCCTCACTCGCCTACGGCTCGTGAGTAAGGATTTCTCTCGAGTGAGGCAAATGCTCACTTTGCTCACTAGTTGCACAAATAACTATTGTCAGGCGTTGTTTATGCAAAATGTGTTCCTAAATGTGTATCAATATTGCATAAGCTGCTCCGTGTTACCCAAAACTGCAATACTATTCTTAGTGCCAGGTTTGTCTGAATATGTTCATCTAAAATTAAACATATCTTTATGGTTCCTTAAGGATATAGCAGGAACTATCTAAGATGAGCGTTCTATCTACTTCAGACACTGCTTACATTATAGTGTAGATTTTTGCTATACATTTTACCGATTTTTATTGGAACTAATTTCTTTTTAAAGATAATTAATTTCGGAATATAGACATTTTTAAGTATTACAGTATTAATATATTTAGTATTTAAAAGTTACAAAAAACTAAAAATTTAGTCAAGAAACCGCGGTTGAATTTTTTGACAATTACTAATTTTACAGTATTTTTCGTAAACTGGGGAAATAAGGGGGAAAAAAAAAAAAAACACTGTAAAGTCACCTTATCAGAACTCGGCATTGGATCATACCTTTTGTCGAAATTAACATCAGCCCCGTAATAACAACAGATTTTTATAAACTGGAAAATTGGTTACAATACAATTACTTTAGGGAATACAGAAGTCATTTTTTCAGAAAATTTGTTTGTTATATTAGCAATAAATTCATTCCATATGATCAGCTGTTTTATTCGATAAGTAAACATATTACTAAAAAAAAAAAAAAAAAAAAAAAATTATAAAAAATTATAATAATAATGGTAAACGATAACCCCACCATTACAAAGTTTTTCATATTACCCGCAATTTTTTCCAATATGGCGGTTTCCTTCCCTACAGAATCCTCTTTTATATGACAATTATGAATAAAACACGTTATTTTAAGACGTTTTTATTTTTGAGTATTTTTCGATATCTTTAACCTTTTAGTATCTTCAAGTGTTTAAAATTTAGAAAATACAAGATTTAATGGATTTTTCAGAGGTCAATTTCATTACTTAAAACAAGTTGATCAAAATTTTAAATTGAAAATGAATAGACTGTAATGTATACAATTTTTTGCTCATGTGGTCTGAAAATTTTACAATTCAAAATAGTTTCGAAAATATATTTTAATATTTTCCGAAGAAAGTATTTATAGACTACCTTTTATTGAACTTTTCTGGCAGTTATCTAGAAAACCTACTGGCTTACACCAGTTTGTAATTATTACTGGGTGTATTAGACCTTGTATATTAAAGCCAAAACAAATGTATTAACAGTAATTAACTTAATTCGAAAGGTGTAATACATTTAGTAATAATAATAACTGGTGTAACGTCATTAGATGTTCTAGACTCTAGACAATTATCAGAAAATTATGATTTTTGTTTTCAATCTATAACTTTGTTATTCCGTACTCTACAAAACAAATAAAAAATAATGCCAGTGATATTATACCTTTTACCCTGAATCTAGTTTACATTTTACTCGCATTTTATTTTGTAAAATCATCTCTGGAAATAGGCTGAATTTGCAAATTTTTGAAACATTTAAGTGTCTGTAGCTTCTAAACGGTTAGAGATATCAAAAAAATACTCAAGAATAAAAGAGTCTTACAATCACGAGTTAAAACAGCTATCACACATGTTTCAAACACTCTGTATAAAGGGTGTGATCTACAAGTAAAAGTACACAAACAATTACTAATAAACATAGGTCCGGAAACAATTAATTTGGTTCCCATATAACCGCTATTTTGTTCTTTTTTTTATAAAAAAGCATTGTAACTGTGGAAATAAATAAGATATTGAATTCAACTATGCTACACATTTTATTTATGTTAACTTTTAAAAATTAACAAAAAACAAAGACTTGATTTTGATTATTTTCAAAATGGTGGCTGTTTAAAATGTTTAGCGTTAAACATTTCGAAAACTGTTAACTTTACAAAAAATATACAAGAATATTGTTGTTCTTTAATTAAGAATAAAACAATGTTTTTATTTTTATTTTTGTGCAAAAGATAGCAGAGTTATTGACAAACATAATTTCTCGTTCATCTTAATTTTTGTGGCCGTTATCGTGCTTACGTACAGTCTACGGATGACGGAAGGGCGCCATGTTGAATATCACTTTCTCGGTTTTTAGAGGTCATCCAAAGTCCTAAAATTGGTTTTTAATTATCTGAATCTACCTGTTGACAGTACAGTGCCCTACTGATGGACTGATTTTAATCTAATTTGGTACGCAAGCATATTCATTTCGTTTAATTATTTAAAGAATCACATTACCTGTTATTGGCATAGCAAAATCTATATTATGGTGATTTATATCAAGTGTATCAATATTAGTAGGCAAAATCTACTGACTGATCACGAAATCCCTAGACCCAAGTACCCTAGAGCTGTGAGTTTTTAATATGGTTTGGAGTAGGTATGTAGGACGCGTAATAAGGGTTTTGAAAATGTTCCACTCCAAGGATGTTTTTTACCCCTAAAGCATATCTCTGGATCCCAGAAGCCTAGAGCTATGAATTTTTTTAACATGGTTTGGGGTAGTTCTGTAGGACGCGTACTAAAAATTTTGAAAATGTTCCACTCCAAGGATGTTTTTAACCCCTAAAGCATATCTCTGAATCCAAGAAGCCTAGAGATATGAATTTGTAAACATGGTTTGGGGTAGTTCTGTAGGACGCGTAATAAGGGTTTTGAAAATGTTCCACTCCTAGGGTGTTTTTTACCCCTAAAGCATATCTCTGGATCCCAGAAGCCTAGAGCTATGAATTTTTTTAACATGGTTTGGGGTAGTTCTGTAGGACGCGTACTAAAAATTTTGAAAATGTTCCACTCCAAGGATGTTTTTAACCCCTAAAGCATATCTCTGAATCCAAGAAGCCTAGAGATATGAATTTGTAAACATGGTTTGGGGTAGTTCTGTAGGACGCGTAATAAGGGTTTTGAAAATGTTCCACTCCTAGGGTGTTTTTTACCCCTAAAGCATATCTCTGGATCCCAGAAGCCTAGAGCTATGAATTTTTTTAACATGGTTTGGGGTAGTTCTGTAGGACGCGTACTAAAAATTTTGAAAATGTTCCACTCCAAGGGTGTTTTTACCCCTAAAGCATATCTCTGGATCCAAGAAGTCTAGAGCTGTGAATTTTTTAGCATGGTTTGGGGTAGGTTTGTAGACGCGTACTAAGAAAGAGTTTTGAATATGTTCCATTCCAAGGGTGTTTTTTACCCCTAAAGCATATCTCTGGATCCAAGAAGCCTAGTTATGAAATTTTTAACATGGTTTGGAGTAGGTCTGTAGACGCGTACTAAGAAAGGGTTTTGAAAATGTTCCACTACAAGGGTGATTTTTACTCCTAAAGCATATCTCTGGATCCAAGAAGTCTAGAGCTGTGAATTTTTTAACATGGTTTGGGGTTGGTCTGTAGACGCGTACTAAGGGTTTTGAATATGTTCCATTCCAAGGGTCTTTTTTACCCCTAAAACAAGTATCATATGTTTGTTATTTGATCAAAATTGATGTGTTGTATTTGAGCGGAATTTATTTCTATAGCACCACCATTAGGGTTGTGCTAAAAATATTATTTCTTTATAAGACTATCTCAATTATCCCCAGGAGAAACTGGGGCCAAAAGCTAGGTAAATATATTTATATATATATATAAATTTTCTAAATTTCTTATCAGAAGGGGCTCACTTCTCTCACTACGACAGTTCAATTTCGAAAAAAAACTACTTAACTTTTTCTTTCAGGCCCAAGACCAAACGCTCCAAAAAAAGATTCTGACAAATCCTAACCGCTGGACCGATATTCACTAATCTCTTGTTGCAATCGTCACGTCTCACTCTAATTAGACAAGATGTCATTACAGGCGTAATGTACAGTTGTGTGCTAACGTAACTAAGTAGACTATAATGTGTTGAGTTGTACGCACTCTTCCGTACAATGAACAGGGTTCAACTTTGTCTTCTTTACTTGTAGGTTGTCGTTCAACGCATAAGGTAGGTTACTTATTATATAATATTTAAAAGTATAACTTGTAAGATTTACTAATATAACAAGCTTACATTCTTCCAACCATCGTTAGAGTTATTTGAAGAGGTTTTTTTAAGGAGGGGATATGTAAGTAATTAAAAAAATCGTAATTATTTTAGTTAATTTTTAGATGTAAGATTTGTTGTTTAAATATATTTTTAAATGTAATGTTAGCAAGCTGAGTGAGATGATTTATTTTTTTGTATTTTTTTCTTTGATGTTTGTTTTTTTATTTCGAAGTAATTTATTGTTTTTTTTTTAATATTTATATTTTGTATGTATCTGGATGAACTACAGAATAAATAAATAAATAATAACATTTACCATACGAAGTTATAATCATTAATAAAAAGGTCAATCCTGAAGTAAAATCAAAAGGTTTAGGAACCGTTGACATGTAGGGACAGTTATTTTTATAAAAAGGAAATCTTTTAAGCGGCCTAGCGCCAACATATTAATTTCTTCGTCAAATAAACACACATATTCGTAATCAGAATAACTTCTAGTTTTATTCTACCTCACAGCCATTCTTTTATAAAGTACACCTCATGTCAAAAAAATTAATATATATATTTTTTTTTGCAATTTCAACGCCTTGACTTTATGTATAAACATCCATATAGTTCATAAATATGAATAAAATCATGATTTCCCCCCAATTTTTCATTATAATATTGATTTCAGTATTTTTTAAAAAAATAGAAATAGGCCCTATGATTCACAGCCTACAAGAGCATCTACAGTTGTTGTGTTATTGTAACTTTAACCAAATATAGGCCTAGTGTCTTTCTCAGATTTATTATGGAAATTTGATAAAATATGAATTTTTGGGCTACTGGAATAACTTCTTTTATTTAATTATTTTCCATTTGTTTAGCCAAAACAACATGTAACAATTAGTGTAGTTAACTATGGATTATCTTTAAGTTCATAAATAAAAAGTATTTTTTATAAGAATTTTTTATAAGACTTGCCGAACCTCAGGAGACAGGTGAATTTCTTGTCACGTCCGTTACAGCCAATTAAAGTTTAATAGTACCTAGACTATTCTATCATGCCACACGAAATTTGGCATACAGTTAAATAACCTTCATTCCTTTAGGCTCAGCAAAGAAAATATTTGCTAGTGAATAATTTTTACCATTTTTTTCTACTGTAAAGTCACACATATTTTCAAAAAATAAGAAATTTCAGCTTGATAGCTCCCTCTTAACTACTCCAAAGTCATTTTTGTTACCGAATCAGAATAACTTTTTTAAATTTTATTTAGCCTATTATTTTTTTTATAAAAACTTAATAATTCTAGAAAAAAATTTCAACTTAGGACATTTTTTCCCTATATGTGGGACAATACAAAGAATATAAATTCAAAGTTTGAAATATATAGGATTTATCGTCTTGTCTTGCGACTTACAGACACGAGTTTAAAATTATAAGGGTCCTTGGTTTTACCAACGGACTCTAAAAATGTAGCAATTCGTTTCTGACCAAGAACTTCAGAGAATCAATTACCATAGATTAAATATTGAGTTTATATATATTTTCTCTTGTTTAAAGCCGAAATACCTCTGGATCATCATCGTCTTTCAAAAAACAGGAAGGAAAGAACATAAAATAAAGACCACTAGTCTTTGAGTACCCTAATAGCGTCAGTGTTGGAAGAGAACTAGAGTTGGTCAAAAGATACGGTATACGAAAGATAAAAAGGATTTAACCCAAGATATTATATAGATTGTACTACATATTCTCCCGTAATTTAATTGAGACTATCAGAACTCTTCTTTATACGGCGTGTTTTGTGGACCAAACGTTTAGGCAAGAAACTTGATATAACAACGCACGTTATTATATAAATAATTTAGAAAAGAATTTTTGTTTTCAAATTTGTAGGCCTAAAGGGTCATGAAATGTCATGTGTAAATGTACATCAAGTTGTACCTCATTTTTAAGGTCTTTAAATCCAAAAAATTTGACATGTGATTTGTTTTCTGATATTTCACTATTTAAATGTTAGCCTAAATTTTTGTATATAAAAATATAATTAAAATCAACATTGCCATAAGATAACGATCAAAATGATATGCCACATTGGCAGTTTTTCTTCTTCGAACAATTACCCCAAATATAAATTTTGAAAAATTTACATACACGTTTATAAAAATTGTCTTTTTTTTCTTTGTTTTTTAAAGACAAAAAACATATCGATTATCCCCGCCTTATAAAAAAAATAAAATAAATAAATACCTCCAGTCCTGGAATACTCTAATAACGTCAGGGTAGGAAGAGAACAAGAGTCAAAAGAGACTTGATAGGAAAGATGAATGAAAGCGATCTAATCCAATACAACACGGAAAAAAGCTGTAGATCCAGCCTAGCTACCTTGGGATTGCCACACCCCCCCGTACTCAGTATAATTGACCCCCTGATGGTTAAAAATTGTCAAGTGACATACGTCATGTTGCACATTAAATGAAAGATTTTCAGTCCTTTTTTTTTTTTTTTTTTTCAGTTTTAACTTCAATATGATTTCAAAACTATCTTGTGGAAATTATTAGAAATTTGTATTTGAATATTTTAAAAATTGGAGTTGGAAGATTTTTTAAATATCTGACAAGACGGTTTAATGTCTAACTTAACCTAAGCCGCAGTTGGCGCAATGTTTGTAACACAATGTATGCTTTCAGAATGACACGGATCGGTGTAGTAGGGACACCTTTGAATCACGCTCCAGCAGTTCATTCTACAATTCCAAACATTCTCTCTCACGACAGAGGTGACTACAATAGTTATGGAGGATATGGTTACGGGCAAGACTACAACAAACATCAGAGTTATGGGTGAGTTAAAATGTTTGCGTTTTAGAAAAAAATACAAAAAACTCCGATACATTAGTTTTCTTATTATACTCTTCCAAATTTAATGTAATAGCAGATATTTCTTGTTGAAACTCCATATTCTATTATATATATATATATATATAGAGAGAGAGAGAGAGAGAGAGAGAGAGAGAGAGAGAGAGAGAGAGAGAGAGAGAGAGGGGGGGAGGGAGGGAGAGAGAACTAACGTTACGTTTCTAATATATATATTTATAAGAAAGTTTTTTTAATGTACGTTGTCGTACATTTCATTGTTTTTTGAGGTTATGTTAAAGATTTTTATCACCCATACACTTGTAGGCCACTTCAAGGTGATTATTTTGCTTTTTTCCTATATTTCGGCCTTAGAACCGAAAATATTGTAAAAAATGAGACAAAAAACCAGTATTTTTCACAAAATTAGAACGGCCAATGTTGACAAAAAGAACAAAAAAGGTTAGTCATTGATCCAGTAAATTACTGCAGTTTGGAACTGTTCTGTGAGTCCATATTATTTTCCGAGGTTGAAGTGATTATTTGAATTATTTTAGACGTCGCGGTGAATAGCAACAAAGGGATTTCTCTCATTGTTTCAGTTTAAGAGTAACAACAGCTGACAAACTTTATGTTTACGTCTGGTAAACGAATTACTATTCACAATTGGGATTTTCTACAAATGAAAAATAATTTTTATGCTTTGAACTGTATTTAGCTTAGTTTTATAAATTGTATAATCTGATATTTTATGTCGAATAAATGGTTTTTCGCTCCTTCCAGCTCATGAACAGATAAAAAAATATGGTCAGAAATAAGATGTTAAAGGATAAACTAGGTACTGTAACATGGGGTGCTACATAGTTCTGCTGTGGTAGTCGGACCTTCTCATCACAGATGAGACTCCGGGCTTGGACCGGTGGAGTTACTTTTGACCTGTTATTTAAAGGCGAAAAACTTCTCTGTCATTATAAAAATAAAAAAGGAAGAAAAGAACATAAAACTCTAATAGCTTTAGAATCGGAAGTGAACAAGAGTTGATCATGAGAAACTAACGCAAGACTCCATCAAAGCTCGTTTCCCTAGAGATTGGCAGACCTGCATTCACTATAGTGAGAGAGACTTACATTCTAAGAGTAACAAGACAAGATTTGGATGACTATGTTATCGCCTTCAGTTGTTACATGTACGGGATTTACTACTAAAAGAATCAGAAATTAGAGGCTGCCATCTAATGGACTGCATTTTTCAACTCCTCCCACATTAGCGCTCTGACGTTGAAACCACAACGGTCCACCCTATGTGTTAACATTATCGTATGTTATAGGACTTGTTCTTAGATATAAATTTAATGTTTGTACACAAACTATCTGGTATTGTGTAGTTTTGTATGCGTTATCACAAACACCGTGTATTTCTAATAAATCTTTGCTCAACAACTAAATTGTGGCCACAGCTTTACTGTATGTACAGCTTCAAATGTTTTAAACTATAGTTTATTAAACACGCAGGATATTTTTCTGTGTATTTAAATCAGGGAAAAAGATTAATATTTTCAATTGCAAGTGAGCAATTCCATTGTGATGAAACTTACCCCTCCCTCGTTGTTTAAAAGCGAAATTCTCTCGGTCACTATCACCTGATAAAAAAAGGAACAAGAGAACATACCTAGTCCTTGAATATTGTAATAGCATCAGTAAAGGAAGAGAATAAGAGTTAGTCAAGAAAAGGTCAAAGAGAAGATTCTAAACTAAAACTACATGAAGAAAGGTGTAAATATAATTGGGGTACTTCGGGATTACCAACCCCCTGAGGGTTTGGATGAAACTGGTTTACTTTTGTTTCAAAAGATCATTGATCAAATTGACCATTCAATTTTCCCAATAAGTAATGAAATGTAATTAATTTATTTCGATGAAGGTTGAATTAAATATAACAAAATTATGTTTACGGAGAAGCATGTTTTTTTTCTAGCTGGAAGGAGAACAAAAAAGGACCGCAAGCAGCTCTAAATGCGTTGACACTACTTGCATTCCTGTTCTTCCTGAATGTTTTGCAGGTTTGTAAATTTATTTTAGTTACATATGAAATTAAATATGATTGATTGAAATTCATTTAAAAAGTGAAAATTTCTATCTCAAAAGCGGTACAAATTTTGGTGAAATTAGATTGGTATTACAATCAACCCGCATGTAAAAGAAAGCACTTTTCACAAGTAAATTTGAAAAAAAAGAAGAAAATATTTTATCGAAATCACTGGCATAAATTTCGAATTTCTACGCCGACATCCATAGCGGATTTCCAAAAAATTGAAACCCTTATAATACTGTATTTGTATAAAAAAGAGCATAAGTGAGTATTTTTTCCAAATATTTTTGAAATTATCAGTATACAAGAATTTCCGAATTTGCTTATAATTTATGAGTGATAACAAAATTTATATTTACATATCGCAAGCAATCGTGTTATTTCAGTGTATTTCATTATTTACTACACTTGTTTCGGGCTTAATATTCGTCCATCGTCAGGTGTTCACATTGGAAAATTTTTACGTGGGACAAACTGGACGCTCCTTCAAAATAAGATAATAAGAGCACATAAAACCAATGAGACATCCCGAAAAATCAAAGTTTCAGTGAACACATCAATAACAATGACCATTTACACCACAACATAAATACAAATATGCAGATATTGCAATAAAGGTAAATAGATGGATCCGGATAACAGAGTACCAAATTTATAAAAGCGGAAAAAAAAATCTCTAGGTTCTATCTCAAAATGATTAAAAGAATTTGAAGTAGCTCCCACTTATGAGTTGATAAGGTCTTTATCCGCCAGTAAGAGACAGATGGGGTGAGCTATGAGACGTACTAAAGGTTTGTTGTATAGATTCATATTTGTGTATTAATGTATGAAGACCTGATGATGGACGAATACTTCCGAAACATGTTTTGTAAACAATGAAGAGACTGAAATAACAGGATTCTTGACGGTAAGTGAATATAAACTTTATTATCACTCATTTTCGAAACGTTTTATATCGAAACTTTTGATTCACTTAAATCGGCCGTTTGGTGGAGAATACTTTTTATTGTTCAAATATTGATGAATATGAAAACATTTTTATCGATGTCAACTTTGTAGTCATAAAAAGTCAGCAGAAAAAACTGCGGTGGTTTTTTAATTTTCCCATATAACCGTAGTTCTAACAAATTTTAAAAACTGAAATTTTACGGGGATGGTATTATAGTATTTTATTCAGACAATAATATATGACGAGGGGCTTTCGTATTGATATCTAGGTAAAAATGTGTTACCGTAGTCATTCCACAATTTTGAGCCCATAAAAGGTAAGGATATTTGTCAAAATCGTCTCAAATTCTCACAAAATATCTGCTCTGTATATATTTAAAAACAGGGATCTTTTTCGGAATTTCACCTCACTTTTTTAAATCGAATTCCTTTCATTTGTCATAAAATGATGATCTTAATTGAAAAGCAGTCAGAGAATTAGTTTTTTTTAACCAAATAACTAAAAAAAACTCAAGAATGTTGTTGTTTACAATACATTAGACGCTTGTACTGTGTTTAATTTGACTTCTTATCGGGATTGGTAGGTAGATTAAGGTTGTGGTTGGATATAGAATAAGGAAGTCAACAAAGTTGTTGTTTGAACGTTATCTCCATACTGACTTATTGCTTATCCGCGAGTGTGCACGAATATGTACGAATACAGTACAATCAACTAACATAACCCCTATTTGTGATGATTATTGCTAAATCTATTAAGAACATCATTTTAAAATAAATTAAATGGATTCGATTAAAAAAAGAGAAAAATCATCGAGTTGAAATTCCGAAAAAAGTCCAAAGATAGCCGAAGTAATAATTTAAAAAAAACGTATTTTTTCGAGACCAAAATGTTTTGCGACAAAAATTATGGTGGATTTTGGTGTAATTCCTCTCCCTCCACCGATATTTTTGAAATATTTTACATTAAAAAGATATAGTGTTTTACTGAAATCGGATAATTGAGTTCAAATTGATCGCGGTTTTGATGAAAAATATACAGTCAAAAACAACTCATTTTGGGACAGTCAAAATTAATGGTTTTTCATGCAGTGTGGCAAATTTATAAAATCTTTACTTGTTACTTTAAGAGGATGAAAATATAGTATTTAGTTCAGAAAATGGTGAGAATAAGATCGTCATATTGGTTGCATATTAGTATCTCGGGGAATGTTTTTATTGTCGTTTAAAATAAAAACTCTATTCCGTAATTTCAAACCCAGAAAAGTCTAGAAATTTGTCAGAGTCATCTCAAATTCGCGTAAAGTGTCTCTTTTGTAAATATTTAAAGATAGCCGAAATTTATAAGTGATCGGTTCTTTCTAAACCTTAATGTGTTGTGGCAAAAACTATGGTGGATTTTCAATATTTGAAAAATTAAAACCCTTATAATATTTTTAGAAAAAGAATAATAGATATGGTAAAGTGCCCCCCCCCCCCATTTTAGTTGACAAAATCAATCTACCGAGTTAAAAATTTATTGCTCTTTAAGGACGTCTTTTCAACGCTATAAAATCTGTACACCTCATTTTAGAGGGATGACAATATACCATTTTATTCAGAAAAAGATTTCTAATTGGTATCTCTGAAAAGATTTATGTCGTCGTCAGAAATATACTTTATTCCTCAATTTTGAACCCATAAAAGTCGAAATAGTCTCAAATTTTCACAAAGTTTACTCTTTTTAAATATGTAAAGATAGTCGAAATTGGTCTTTAAATTTAAAGATAGTCGGTAGTGATTATTAAAAAGTATTATTTTCGAGGCCAAAAATTTCTAAATCCCCTAAGAGACAGTTAAGAATACATTTTGTTAGTTAAAAGCATGTCAGAGGTTTAACGGTTTTTGAACCTTGTGTTTGATACAAATAATACAGGTACACTGTTTGTACGAAATATAAATACATCTACTGTGATCCCAAAAGGATCTATATTGAAACAGCCCGGCCTCCCAAGAATTGAACCCACTCTTCTTTATTAAAAAGAACACTTCTTGTAAAGGGATGTCAGAAAACGCTTCGTAACCCATCTGTCAGCCATTTTGTAAAAAAATTAATAAATAATGAGAATTAAAAATTATCAAGATTTAGAACACGTTTTCTATGCCATATTTTGTTAATATACCAAGAATAAAATTTTTATTATTGAAATTTCTAAAATAACAAAATCTAAACGGCCGACATTTTGCAAATTAATAAGATAAAGTTTTAATTATTGGTAGCATAAAATAATCTGTATGCTGAATTTTGACTTGATATCTAATAATTTCTAAAGATATTTCCGGCCATTATTTTCCGAAAAAAACACAAAATGGGCGACTAACGGATAACGAAGCGTTTTCAGACTGTGTTCATAAGATTCTTTTTTCTTTATTCCGATACCATGAATCACCTTCCAAAGATAGGATATAATTTCTGAAACACCCTGTACACAAAACTAATACATTAATTTTTTAAACAGAGTTGTTTGCGAGATGCTATGTTAGCTGCTCAAGCGCCGACCATGATTGTGATGGTTGAGCCGACAACATCAGAAGTACGTTCTAAGAGAGACATCGCTGACGGCTCACGTAACCATTTACTTGGTGACACGGGGACTTTAACTCGTAAAACATGGTCAGATCAACAGGTAAATACGATGTCTTAGATTATAGTATTTAAATAAAACAGTTTGTACGATTACTTCTGTTGTTTGACGAACTCGACATTGGTATCAATATATACAGCTGCACGACTGCATATATTAATTAATTATATGATAATATATAATATCTACAGATAAGAAGAAACTCCTGATATTTGTTTACTTACCGATCTTAAATAGAGTGATGAAAACATCTAAGTAGGTATCCCTCTACCTTAATCTAGTACTATATCAGACGTCTAACCTATCGTCCATTCTTATTCGGATATTCTTTAGAAAGAATTTTGATGTTTTTGAGGCATCCGCGTAGGTAGAGGAAAATACCTACTGCGAGGGAAGGGGACGAACTTCTGTTGCTCTCCTTCTTTTTGTCTCTGGTTCTTTTGGAGAGGTAATTTTTTTCGTTCCCCTCTTGTGCTTCTTTCGTTCAGTGATTTGCCCTGAGATATCTTACTTCTGCCCCACTCGGGGATGTTTTCAATGGATCATCTATCTCGCCAGTTTTTCCTTCTTCTATTCTGGTCTTCCACTCTTCCTACATCATCACGGAGGGCGTGTTCCGTTTTATCAGCACGTTGAGGTACGATGAAGTCCCGCAAACTTGTTATTTCTTTACTTCTCTCTCCATGTTTTCCCCACAAACATCTAGAGAAAGGATAGTCCACAGGCTCCGTATGCGATACCTTTTGCCGGGTCCCATTCACTCAGCATGGATCGCTGTACACTGTAGGCTTGAGCTGAAAACAGAAGAAAAGGTAGTAGGAAGACATAGTAGGAGAGGGGGGTTAAGATGATAAATGGCTGACAGAATATTCAAGACAGATACACCTGTACGGGAGTGAGAAGTAATGTTGGTCACAGGAAAGACTTCAGAACGTGAAGATTAAGCATCTGAGGAAGCTGTAGTGGATACCCACTGAGCGATTGCTTCTCCAACCCCTACGCCAAAAAGTGGTGTAATTACTCCGGTATAAAATGTTCTAACACGGAAAATATTAAAAAACAAAGTTTCTTCAGTTCACTCAGATGCTATCTTGGAAGAGTAGGCTACTTTAGCGCTATCTGGAGTGCCTTATTGGTTTCGAGACAAGCTGAACTGTTTTTTAATTACATATTTGTGTTACATGTTAATTTATTAAATTGTGTAATATATCAATAGTATTTGGCGTTTATATGATATTTCAACTTTTGTAACATTTTTAATTAAATTTCACGTAATATTTCACGTTTCTTTTAGACAAAAATGTGACAAATATAAAAAATAATATGGCTGATGTTATTAATATGTACTTTTTAGATCTCTGAGCTGGTGAACAATCACGTCCAAAGCTACTGGAGTAATCGACAGATTCGGAGTAACTTCATTGACAACTCCGTAGACGTTTCCGACCTTACATATCTCATTCCACTCCATCACCACAAACAAAAATCTATCAGAGATGACACTCACATGTATTCTTTCCTAAATCAATCCTTTCACAGAAACGATTTCCTACCCAATCCGAAAGTAATTAATACCTCTCAAGATGTTCTTTACTCAAAACGGAATAGAACACGTGAAAGTTCAACAACTGACCAGAGCAATTCTTGGTGGAAATTGATAAAGATGGGATTGAGTATATCTAAGCCTATCTTCAAGAAAGTGTTGTGTAGTGATATGATAATCTGTAACGTACAGAAACTTGAAGGCAGTCTAAAGCAGAGAGGGAAACACATATTTGCAGTAATTAGGTAAGCTATACAAAATAAATACAATAGTTTTTTAGTATAGATCATGCCGATAACCGAATTTCAAGGTCACATCATGACTTGTACAAAATTAGGTTTAAAATCCCCTCGAAATTGTATTACTTTACCTGGCCGTTACGCTGAATGTTTATAATACAATAAGATGTAAGGGGTAACGGAGTTCATAATATTAAATGGATGAGAAAAGCTAATTTCCCCGACGCCTTTAAACGAAAATCAAGGTATGCAAGGATACACCAGATAAGAATATTTTGTCAGAAATCGACATCCATAGCTTGATTGGGGCGGGGGTGTATTTAAAATTGCATGGGAAGTATTATTAACCAACCCTCTCGAATGTTCTGTGGAGAGGAGTAGCTAAATTAGCAGAACGTGTACGTATATCACCGTAGTTCGATCTACTGATTCGAAAAGCTGTTAATGACTACATTTTTCTGTATGTCCACAACCAAATGGGCAATAGAACAAATAGACAAGGTGTTTTGTGCTTTAAAAGCGAAAGACTTCGTGGTCAATGTCTTTAAAGAAGAAAAAAGGTATAAAATAAGACCTCATAATTGTCAGGGTCTGAAGAGAACAATAAAGGACCAGAAAAATAAAAGAGAGGGTTCTAATCTAAGATTAGATGAAAAAAGACCAGATCCAGCTATGCTATCTCGGGATTGCTACACCCGTATTTACTATAAATGAACCCTTAAGAAGAAACCTAAATTTGACATGGAAATTTACAACTGAGCAAAATTGGGCGTTATGCCAATAAAACTCCACTTCCAGTTTAATATAATACTAAAAGTATCGATGGACAAGAGGAAACTTGATTTATTATTGTTTTTTCAGAAAAAGGATAATGTTCGTTATTTGACAAAAATAAAATAAATGAATAAATAAAATGAAGAAGAACAAAATTCAAAAGAATGGATCCAAATAGATTCAGTGAATAAAATATTCCAGGATTTGAAACTCTACGGAATCGCGAAGAAAAAAACGTAGAAAAACTTAAAGGAAGAGGAAGAGTATTTTCTGATGACGAAAAAACTAAGACAAGCCAAAGAATGTGAAGGAGAAATGGCAGAAGAAGAAGAAGGAATATGTAGAAAACGTAACCTGTAGACGGTTAATGAACAATAAACTGTTTTTAAAACTGTAAAATAAGACAAATAAAATATATACATATAAAACCAAAAGTATCTTCTTTGAAAAAGTCTTCCAAATTCCTCATGTGCATATATGAAGAAATCATTTATGACATATCATTCATAGAATGTATTTAATCCACTCAATGGGTTCTGGAGAGGATGATGATGATGATGAACAAACCCACGAGATAAAACAGACTGGATGAGGCTTTAGAAAGGCGTAAAATCTGTCAATCATCACCGCCTTATTAAAAAAAATAATAATAAAAGATCATAAAAGATTCCTAAACCTCGAATACTCTAATAGCGTCAGGGTCGGAAGAGAATAAAGAGCTGATCACGAAAGAGCTGACAGGAAAGATGAAAGAGAGGAATCTAACCCAAGACTACATGAAAAAAGGTAGAGATCCAGCTGAGATCGCCACGCCCGTACTCACTACAGTGAGCTCCTGAGGGTCATTGCCTTCTTCGATGTTTTCACTGAATGTTTCAACATGCCAGTGTTGCATCTGTAGTGACAAATGTAAACGTGAGATTTAAAGATTGTAAACTCCACTCGTGCATCTCATCATCGAATGGAAAACATCAGACATCTGTTCTGAAACATAAAATATGAACTAAACATTAGTTGACATCTCAAAGTTTTATGATTTGAAAAAACAACTTACTTCTTTAGAATATCAATGTTTTCAAACTTCATCTTGTCCACACTAACTGCAGTTAAACGATGTCACATGATCAACGATGAAACATCACAGACTGGTAAAATTCTAACCTGCTACATATACTCTGTCTACTGTCATGGAGTCTAACCTTCCACGAGTCTTAACAGAGTAAACATCGTTCTGTCGGTACTCTTGGTGTCAACATCTGAGTTTTCAAAGTAAGTACACAAAGTTCATATATAAAGGTTGGCCAATTTCCTATCTACACTATGTTGGCACGGCCTGATTACAATCTTGACATTGCCTGGTTACCCGTCCAGCCGCTGCTCACTTTAAACCGCAAGAATTTTCTTGTAGCGAAAAACAAATGTGGTTTAAATATTCTCTTTTAATTAATAGAGAAGTGAAAAACTACGTCCAGAAAAACTATTTACTGAATATATATATATATATATATATATATATATATACAAACTTTTTTCTAGATAGCTCCAATAATTTTGTGGGCACGTATTATAGCGCAGCTCAAGTTTTTATATGGTTTCTTCATAGAACGTTGCCGCCTGTAGTGTCAACCAAGTGATGGGATATTCTTTGAGCTAGTCATCATTGTTGAAGTTTTGACCATGAAGGAATGATTTCAAGTCCAAAAAGAGATGTTAGTCGATAGGGGAGAAGAGTTGTCGTGCAAGTTCGCAGTGTGAGGTCGGGCATTGTCACGAAACAAAACAATATAGTTTGTGAGCATTCCTGCACTTAATCTGTATTGCTCGACGCAGTTCACTAATTGTCTCGTAGTAAACATTTACATTGTTTGGCGGTAAAAAAATCCACAGGTAGAATGCAGTGTCGGTTTTAAAACACTGTACTGTATATATAATTTTTCGAGTTGTCTAGATTTGGTTGGCTTTAGTCTTTGTTGGTGACGAAATGTGCCTCCATTCCATCGATTGTATGTTTTGATTCAGGGGTTTCATAAGCGACCAAATCTCATCCCCGGTCACTATCTGCCTCAGTCATCATCGTCTTTGTCGTAACCTGTCAAAAAGTCAAGTGCGCTGCCTTGAATCTGACTTTTGTGTTGTTCTGTAACAGTTTATGGCATCCAACAAGCACACATTTGTCGAAAAAGCAGTTTAACTGAAATAATTACATGACGAAGAGATCTTGAAATTTGCGGAAATCCCATAGAAAGAGCAGAAATTGTAAACTTAACGATTTTTCTTAATCTTTTCTCGTACTCCACGAATCAATTCATCATTAACCAAAAATGGACGCCCACTTCGTTGTCATCGTGGACTTGATCACGTCCTTCATTGAATTGTTGGACTCATCTTCTTACCTCACTCATCTCATTTTCTTCGTAAACCTGCCAGATCTGTCGACTGGTTTAGTGTTCTTCGCACTCAAAAAACGAATTACATATCTACAGTAGTCTTCACAAGTTGCGGGATTTTCAATCAACTTCGCCATTTTAAACAAGTACTACAAAGAGTAAACAACAAACAGCGATGTCAAAATGGCGTCATCTCCTTCTCCTTGACTCAGAGCAATTACTGCGATTACGACAAAGTGCGATCGCAGAACAGCCGCGACAAGAAATACAAACAGAACTTACTTACTGGATATACCCTTTATTAAAATTAATTCTATGTAAATTTATCCACTACAATGTTCAAATATATACTGTTTTTTCTTCTAAAAATACATTTAGCATCCTATTAAAATATTTAATCAAATTTGAATGTATGAGTGAAGTCATTTTAATGAAACTAATTATTGGACTCTGAAAGAATGTTCAACGTCAATTTGAACGTTAGTTGAAGAATAAAATAGTCAAATTTTATTTTCCATACACAAATTTATTACCAAAAATGTTCAATCAAATTTACTTTCAAATTTATTATAAATAAAAATTCAATTAATTCCTTATCTTTTTAACTTCCTTGTTATGTAACAGTCTTTACAATCTTTTTTTAATTTGGAAATACATACCTGGTTATTTAAATATTTCTTACCTAATATAACTTTCAACTTCCTTTTTAATAAATCTACTTAACTTTTCACGACGTTTTTATCTGCAGTTATTTGATTTTTAATATACTTGGTTGAGTAATGTTTTTTTTTCAAGGTTTGCTTCATAACTTGTCTTTGATGTTTTAGGTTTCAGTTTTAACGTACCAATAATTTTCTGATGTAATTTATATTTTCTTTGAAAATATTTTAATTTCAGCTGTAGGTTTTTACTCTCCAATTATTATTTGATGCTCATTCCTTTATAACTGAACTATATTATTGACGTATTTTTGGGATCAAAATAGAACATATTTATAAATAACAAGGAACAGAATGACAGAATAAAACAATAAAGTCACGTGTGGGAAACCATAACTCGCCATCGTGCTGCACGAACGTCCGTCCTTCCGGATTCTTAATTTCGCTTTAACCTGCCGTCGACGCTAAACTACGATTCCTAAGAAGAAAAATCAAAAAGATTTATTTATGTCATATCCTAAGCTAAAATTTTGTCGCTGAAAAATCTTGCCTGGACAAACAGAACGCAAATTCATAACATACTATACAATTAATGTTTCCTAATAGTTTTTCCCTTCATATTTACCTTAAAATAAATACTTAAACATTTTTCTTCTACTTCTTATAACTTTTACTATCTGTGTATAATTCTGAACACGTTTACATTTGAATCAAGTTTCTCACACACTTTACAATCGTGTGATATTTGTTGCCATAACCTCAGGTTGAAATAAACATTGGGACACCACTCCAGCCTGTGGGTAACCCTACTCTGTCACAAATCCCGTGAGCGCGTGTATTAATGTCATAGTTGGTGAACCTCTACATATGAGTCTTGGTTGGTACCGTCATCATTGTAGTTAAACTGTATTAAGACGTATAATATAGGCAGAAGTGAAAATAAGAATGACAGGTTTGATGATGGACCTAAGCATCCCCAACGCTTGTGACTAGCGCTAGTTAACAAATTGTAGTCGCCCAATTATTTGTTGTTTTTTCATTTGCTCTGTACTTAGAAAGGATTTGCCGGATTCTTCTTCAATCGGTGTTTACCGGAAACTAAATGACTAAGCATTTATTGGCCATTTCTTCCGCCCCCCCCCAAAGCTAAAAAAAGGGTCAAGCGTGTACTAAAACCAGACACTTACAGTCTGTAGGCATATAGGGATAGTTATTTTTATAAAGTCTTTTAAACTATATCTGCATACAATAAAGAGTTTTTCTCGAGGATTGGACAACAAAAATAACGAAACCACAACCATTAAAAGTTTTAATTTATTCTTGAAGACACGGTAATTTCTTTTTAAGAGATCGATGAATCTTGAGTTCTCCGAAAGTTGGGGAGATTGTGAAAGAGTTGAAAATTGGGGATTTACAATTATCTCTTAAAATATAAATTTTACAAAAAAAAAAAATGTTAAATACAACTTTTAAAGATCATAAAATTATCTACAAATTTAGTTCACAATCCATTTCGATGATATTAAAATTCTGTGGTCTCCGGGTAAAAGGGGATAAGTCAAGTTTTACAAAGTTACGGAAAACTAAAAAAGAAACTTTGTCAATTACTTGTAAATCAGCACATGTCATTTCACTGGTTTACAAATTTTTGTTTGCTAGACTGAATAGTATTGTATTCATTTAACTACTTTCAGGGAAAATGTTAAAACTGCAATGAAATGTATTTTTGTTTTATATATTTATATAACGAACTTATCCCCTTATTAACCACATTACAGTCTTTTAAAGATGGCGGTGATATTATGTTGCGCATTCGATTTTTAACGCTATATAATTTGTTAATATCCAAAACCATATGTTATATTGAAAATTCTAAAAGTCCATATTTTAGATAATTTGACTGCCTTTATTTTTTGCTCTATGATGAAAATTGACCAAGTTATGAATGAAATAAGAAAACACATGTGTACAAACAAAAATTAATAATCTATCAATCCATCAATTTGGTCCAAATAACAATTCACCATTAAATATGCATTACGTTTTTTTAATTGTTGTTTTTTTTATATTTTATACTCATACTGGTAAATTTGGTAAAAACAGTTATTTTTAATCGGTATTTTACAAATTTTTTAAATTGGATATTTAAAAAAGGTTTTCTTCAAAATTCCGTAAAATATGTTCGATTTAAAAGATAGAACTTCGTTGGTGACACTTTGGGGCAAAGAGGGACAATAGCGTTGTTTCTGCGCCATCTTTTGAAGGCCGTAACTCGGTCAATTGTAATCACATCTAAATGAGTAGACAAAAAAAAAATGTAGGGAATTTTGTTATCTTTAAAAGTTGTGTAAACATGTTTTTGTGTAAAATTCATATTTTAAGATATACTGTAACAGCAAAAATCGATTTTCCCCACTTCCCTTTAAAAAGCGACTCTTCAGAGAAATCGGGAAGTCTTGGTTTCTGAAAACGAGAAGTATTTTAAAGAGCTTACCCCCTTTTCGCGTTTTGTTTGTTTTTTGAAATTTATTTCTACTGTACTAAGTAAATAATATTTGAACGTTATAAAAAACTGCCTTTTGAGCACGGACGGCATTGAAAGCTTATTGAACGCGATTTTGTGTGTGTGCGCGCGCGCGTGTGTGTGTTAAGAGAATGCAACTGAGTTAAATTAATAAAGTTTAAACCGTGTGCTAAAACCACACAACTTGGCATATAAGGGCCGTTCTTTTTATAAAGTCGAAGTCTTTTAAGCGGCAGTTTAAATTGCAAAGACATAATTGAGAAATTATAAGGGTCCTTGGTTTTACCTACGGAGTCTAATAAATAGAAATCAATGAAAAAGCAATTAATCGTTTAAATATTTATTGAATTGTTTATCTCACAAAAACTGCTTCTAAAAACTTATACGCTACGATTGTTTCTCATTTTGTGGTTTAATTAAGTTGTATTCGTCATGCAACAAACTATAACATATGATTTTGCACTACAAATTAATTTCAGTTTTGTAGGTCACGCTGTGTTCAAGTTAGAGGGAGGGCGAGGTATCTGACACTTTAAATTTCGCATAACGACAACATATTAATTTTTTTCGTTAAATAAACATACACATTCATAATAAAAATAATTTTTTAGTTTTATTTGATACCCAACACTTAATATTTAAATAAAACATTCCAACTTCATAGTATTCCTTAACTACCTCCAAGGTCATTTTTGCTTACAGCTATATTTTTCCTACATGTGGGACAACACAAAGAATATAAATGCAGAGTTTGAAATATACAGGATTTATCGTTTTGCCTGTGTAGACTTGTTGTGACTTACAAACATACGCGTGAAATGTTTAGGCTCCTTGGTTTTTAACTAGGGAACCCTAAACTGTTGGGAGAGTTACCAACAAGAAAAATAATTGTTTTGTTAAACTATTTTTATTTTATTATGCTTGTTTTGCCTATATAGTATTATTATTCTGTGATCCGTTTATCTTGTATATTACTTTAATTATTATGATCTCATATTGCTTTTTAAATTTATCTATTCTCTTATGAAGAACTTTCTACTATTTTTCTTGTTCTATATAATTACTCTGTAACCTCATAAAGTGTTTGTCCTACACGTTACAAAATTAATATCCTTTAAAAGTATACCTATTGTTCTAGAGGTGTTTTTAGTTATAAGTCAGTTAAGGTATATTTGTATCAGTGTGTATATATGTAAGTAATTTGAAAAATATGAGTTTATCTTTTCTTTTTAGGGTCCGAAGGTAAAACCAAGGATTCACAGACGCGAGTGTCTGTCTGTAAATCGCAACTAATTTACACAGACAAGACGATAAATATTCTATATATTACAAACTTTGAATTTATATTCTTTGTATTGTTCTACATGTAGGAAAAATAAAACGATAATAAAAAATGACCTTGAAGGTAGTTAAGAGTTAAAAACGGGTCTTTCTATTATACGACCGCATGGCTCAAATTATTTTCTATACTAACAGAATGATAATGAAGTAGGTTTTCTCACCTCAATTGATGAAATCATCTATAAAATAAATGGTTTTATTGTTTTTTTACAAAACACACAAATATACAAAATTGAAAAACACACTAACACAAATTAATTACATGTGAACGTTTTTATGACTTTTACACTTCTGGTTAGGTCTGGGTTAGGTTAGGTTGGGTTATATTGGTATAATGGTTATAAACTAGTATAGAAAATAATTTGAGCCATGCGGTCGTATAATAGAAAAGACCCTTAAAAACTATTGATTTGAAACTTTTTTTGAAATGTTATGTGTGTAGTATCAAAAAAAGTATAAGTTATTTCTGATTACGAATATTTATGTTTATTTAATAAAAAAAAAACTTATTGGCGCTAGACCAAATAAGGAGTGAGGTATGTCCCTCCCCTCTATAACTTGAACACCACCGTAAACCCATAGATTTGAAAAACAAATTTTCGTCACACTGCTTCAAAAACAGCCGTTTTCAATATATGCCTTGAGACACTAAAGTTGTTCTTTTTAGTCCTAGGACCTAAAAACATCAGCTGAGGTCGAAGTCATCAGCTGTTACTTCGTTTATACGAATTAATTAACGATTTTAAACAATCTATAACAACATCCGATACTCCCGGTTGTAAATAACCGTTAAAACAGCTGTTACCATCGATTTTAGTTTATTGTTGTATTTTTGATATTATATGAGTCTGAAAAATACAATGAATGACATGGAAAGTAAAGATATATTTTTAAAAAAGTCCAAGAAATCAAAAGTATTCGATCTGGCAATCGTAATAATTTGCTCGGCTCCGCCTTGGCCGTTAAACTTGAGCTTGTATCGAAAAAGCTTCACTTTTGGTCCTAGTGACTAAATATACTATTTTGGATTTAAAATTAAATTGCCGTACGAAATCATATATTATAGTGTTTTGTACGACGAATATAACTTAATTAACCATACAATGAGAAATGCGTAGTAGTATTGCATTATCATTGATTTTTCTTTATTAGCGACCGTACGTAAAACTAAGGACATTTATAATTACACGCGCGTGTGTCTGTCTGCAAGTCGCAACCAGTCTATACAGACAAGATAAATCCTATTATATATCAAACTTTACATTTATATTCTTTGTATTGTCCCACATATAGGAAAAATATAGTGTAACAAAAAAAATAGCTTGGAGTAATAAGGGGGAAAAACGTTTTAGTTTAACATTTATTTGGAAATATTGTATGGAGTATCAAACGAAACAAAGTTATTCTGAATACGAAAATGTATATTTATTTGAGGACAAATTTTGGTCAAATTTATGTATCAATATCATGCCCCCACCCTTCTAACTCGAACACAGCACGAGTTACAAATCTGAAAGAATTGAATTTTAAATTAAATTGCAGTGCTAAATCATATATTATAGTTTTTTTTGTATGATGAATACAACTTAATTAACTACACAATGAGAATTGCGTAGTGTATAAGTTTTAAAAACAGTTTTTGTGAGTTGCGATACAAGCAATTAGAAGATGGATTGCATTTTCATTGACTTTTCTTTATTAGTGTCCTTAGTTAAAATCAAGGACCCTTATAATTTCACGTGCATATCTGTACAATTTAAACTGCCGCTGAAAAGACTTCAAATTTATAAACATAACTGTCCCTATACACCTACAGACCCTAAATCGTATGCTTTGTGTACACGCTTGACAATTGTATTGATGCGTTTTATAATATAATTGATTAATTTTAGTTTATTATGTAAATATATAGCACATTGAGAGAATGAAATAAATAAAATGGTACAAAATTAATTTCAATATATGTTTTCAGATGTCACTTTTCCTCAATAGCTAACATTTTAAATTTGTTAATATTATTCTAAAAACTTTTTTTTAATTTTCAGGCAAAGACTAGACCGGTTATGTTATCCCAAAGGAGACATCCCACAAGAAGATTGTCGGATTATGATAGCTCATAACGGGCCAAGGATCACTCAACTTACCGCCTTCTTAGAACAAATTCTTGTTTAATCTGTTCCGAGAAGATCAAATGTGTTCAGTCGGTAATAAAACTGTTTGTATATACATTAAAACTGTTGATCAATAGTGGTTCGGGGAAAAGAATTGACTGATGACTCGATTTAGTAGGCTAGTTAATTACCGACTTTGGGGGTTTTCTGGGAACATAAGGGTTTGTTAGGTTGACAAGACTGTTTGTCAGCTGCTTGGGATTTTTATTACCTTTCTCAGACATTTATGTAGATTTCAAGTAAAGAGAAAAGTGATTAAAAAGTGGAGTTTCAATTAATTTAAACCTTATCTATAAGTACTAATAACAATGGCGGCTCTGTGATCAGAATACTGCGCTTTTGGATGTTCTAATTTAATGAATAAATCGTTCTTGTGGCAGTAGCTTTGCGCGCTACATACCAAGAAGTAACAGAAAGTAATATACCCCCTCTACTGTACACTTAAACAAATCTTCATCCACAGGGGGAAATAATAACAGTTATACTTTACGAGTGGCTTACTTTTCACACACCCACACAAATAGCCCTATCTCGAGACGGAATATATCGAGTTCCTCGCAGCCGAATATTTTAACATCCAACACGACCCTAAGACCACTTCGGACATACAGAAAGACAAACGGAGCTTAGATTACTATTATTTTGGTTGAAGCACCAATTAGTGTACCAATCCTATCTGCTTTTTATTACACTCTAAGAAGTACAGTAGCCTCAAACTAGGAGTGTGTCTGGTGTAAGGGGCGTGTCCTCCCTTCTACTTGACTTGACGGTACAACCCATTCCAAGAAAACTAAGTACTGTACACAAATTACTGCTTAGCTACATTTAATTCCTGAAATTACAACTTCGTGACAGACTGTATCTCACTTATGATTTTGCATACTTTCACACAATATTTATTTATAAAAAGTAAAAACTAACGAAGTTTAAAGTTGTGTAAAAATATAAGTTTATGTAATGATGAACTATAAAAAGTGTGGGCCCCTCTTTTCCTCTCCACCCCAGACGACAAATTCCTACTGTACTCATAGCGATTGCGTAGGTTGTAACGCAGTTATTATAATCTAATACGACTTATTACGAATGTACGCGGAGACGCACGAAAGGCCTAATAGTTCAGCAACAGACTTGAGACGTGGTAACCCAGGCGTTCGGAGAGTCGAGTCTACTTGATCGCCACGTTCCACAGTTACAGTTCGCCGGTAGTTTTATAATAAAAACAAGGTAAATTAGCGAGGTTGGTGGTGTACTGGATTATTTGTCGGTAGATCGATTAACCAGTGTGAACTCTGGTTTGTAGAAATTCCTTAGTTTTACGGTGTAATGGGCTAAAATGTCGATACAAATAGGGTTCAAGTATATTTAAGTCTCCTTAGGTTCCCTGGTGTGAGGTTGGTTTGACAGGGTTGGAAGTGCTGAGTTATTATATTCAAGTGTGGAGACCCGCGGACTTGTTTCACACATCGTGTTGCCGAAGACAAGCTTCCAATAGCACACCTTTTCTTGTATTTGCTGAAAATTTTTCTAATATGTCTCTGAAGAGAAGTTGATTCATACTCTTTACAACTGCCACAATCTTCTCACGCAGTGCACCAATGGTTGTTCTCTAAAAACAGCTTCCATCAGCATTCCACCACGGCAAATATCAGACGGTGTAAAATGTTAAATCACTGGGATATGGCGTTTCTGCTCCACAGGATATCACGTTGTTACCGAAGTGATTCCCTCGCCGAGTGACGAGTAGATCCATCCTCCTAGACTCGTAGTGGTAGGTTTTGTGCTCGGCAGACTCATCTTAAGTCCCACAGATGAGGCGCGATGACTTTGAATTTATATTCTTTGTAATATCCCTCACAGAGGAAAAATATAGCGGTAACAACAAAAAATGACTTGAGCTAGTTAACGGCCAAAAACTATCGAGTTGAAAAACAAAATGGAAATATTACATGTGGGGGTTTCAAATAAAACTAGAAGTTGGCACTAGGGCAAATTTAAAGTGATATCAGGCAACACAAAATTTGAAAAAAAATTTAATTTAAAATTAAATTGCGGTGCGAAATCATATATTATAGTTTTTGTACGACGAATACAACTTAATTTAACTACACAATGAGAAATGCGTAGTGTATAAGTTTAAAAAGAGTTTTTGTAAGAGAAACAATTCAATAGCCATTCAAAGATGGATTCCATTTTTAAGTGATTTCTCTTAGGGTAACTAAGGTTAAGTAAAATTAAAGATAAAAATTTCAAGCGTGTGTCTGTAAGTAGCAACCCGTCGACACAGACAAAAATTAAATTCTACATATTTCAAACTTTCCATTTATATTCTTTGTATTGTCCCACATATTGGAAAAATATAGCATAGCAAAAAACTACCTTGGGTTAGTTTAAAGGGCAAAAACTATTGGGATGAAAAAATTAATTTTTAGAAATATTATGTCTGGAGGTATCAAATAAAACTTGAAGCTATTTTGTTTACGAATATGTGTTTATTTAATGCAGACAAACATTGGCGCTAGGACTCTAAATCATATGGTTTTAGCACACGTTTGACCCTTTTATTAGAAATAAGGTTTTTTATTGAACGGTTATTAAGATAACGGATAAGAGCGACCAATATCTCGTTTGGGTCTTTTATGGGCTACATTTGAGAAATCGGAATTTTGTCTCTTACTCTAATGGCAGGTACCATCAAATTTTGAAAGGTAAAAATCTTGAGTTCCGACCAATATGAGTCTTGAGATGCTCACATACCAAATTTGAAATATCTGTTTGAGCTGTAGCGAACTTCAGTGAGCCAGAAATCATTCCAACAACCATTTTTATTATTTTTGTAAGGAATCTCAAAACGATTATGTTCATCACGTATTTTTGTATCCAATCACAAAATGTTATACACTCGAGATAATAAATAAACAATGTACATCTTTAAATTTGTTGCAACTAAAAACTATTGTTTACATTGAAAATCAAATTATACCACATAATAGTTAAAGCATCAAAGAATTCATTTTACCTTATGGGGATTGTAATGTCACAGGTGGGAGGTAAGAGTAGCCTCCCAAAACTATTTGTTGCCAAAAATGTCAGTTCGGTAGTATTTAAAAAAATTAACTATGTACACCATCTTACAAAAATCTTTTGAAATAAAAAATTTAATAGAAAATAAACTTGTTTTACTTCTACGATGAACTAGAATCAAGCTTAAATTTTATTTGATTAAAACTGAGTTTTAAATGTTGACAGTCAAGACCAATTTTTTATCATTTAATTTGCCAATTATTCCAGAACCAGTTATCTAACTTGCTATATTCTTCACCTTGAGTTTGGAAATTCTTCACGGATTTCTCAAGGATTTGAATGCTATCGGTACAGCCGATTTTGAAACATTAGGTCTATCCTATTATCCTATAGCAACTCCAAGGAGTATTACTTTTCTTTTTTTTTTAAGGAGATGATGACAAAGGTCTTTCGCCTTGAAAAAACAAGAAAACAAAAATGGACGCATTTTTACTTTTTTTTTATATCGATAGCTGCTGGAATTTTTTGGAGATGGAAATGAATACATTTTGTTTTTATCCTTACAGGCTAATATCTACAGAAATTTGATCGAAATCGTTACACCTGTTTTTGACAAAATTGCAATTATTCTTTTTTTATAACAGATACTCCCAAATTTTGAGTAATTGGAAAAATATATTTTTGCTTGTTTTTAAAAGTGAAAACCTCTCCTTAAAGTATGTATACTCGAGGACGAATACCTCTCTGTGATCATTGCACTTATAAAAAAAGGGGGAAGAACAGAGTATAAAATAAAGACCCCCTAGTCCTCCAATATGATAACAGTGTCAGGGTTGGAAATGAACAATAGTTTGTCAGGAGAAACTTGATAGGACAGATAAAAGAAAAGAATCTAAACCAAAACAATATGAAACAGGTTTAAATCCAGCTAAATTCCTCAGGTTCACCACACTTGTTCATATTATGAATGAACCCCTGAAGGGGAGTAAAAAAATTAAAAAAATCATACAACTATGCTCAAATTCTAAAACATTTGGAATAAAATCACTTCACAGAAGACAGACGTTTAGTTAATTTTTTGGGGGTTCCAAAATAACAATTTATCCAATTTAAAAACTTTCTTTACAATGAACACATGAGAGAGTAAAATTAGTTAAGCCCAATATGAAATCTATTAAACCCTTTCTTCAGGATTACAAACAATATAGTTTTTGCTACATCTTGTTGGGTACTAGGGAGCTAAATCTATAAACACAGACATTGAGCGAGGGGGAGAAAACATGTGTTTCAACCACCCAAGTGGCTTAACATCACCACAATGTTTACAAGACTTATAAACATTGATTATATTATGTTATAACACTAAATCACTCCTTGAAAAAGACCAAACTGTTAGAAACAATAAGCAAGCAAATGATCTACGTACTTGATATAGTACATACTTTAGTGGGTTTATCTTTTGTGACAAGTATTTTATACATCTACCAAGTAAAATGAAACTTGTTTCAAAACAGACAACCCATTAATTAATGCCCGCTATTCTAAAAAAAATTATTAAGAATTTTTTTTTTTTAATATTTGACACATTGGTTAATATGATAATTATTAAAATTTCAATAATTACTTTGCCGATTTCATAATATTCGGCCTTTTAGGTCGATTTGGCAGATATTTTTTTGAAAAGAAAAAGAAAAAGATTATGGGTCAGCCCCATCACACAATGTGATAAAAAGCAGATATTATATATGTAATGCACAAATGTTTGTCTCTTGGGCCTTGTAAGATATAGATAAATAAGTCTTACCCAGTATATAGCAGTAAGTTTTATTAAAACAAGTGTTACAAAGGTTTTCTGAACTGTTATACCTACTTTTTAGATGTTGATTAGGCCTTAACAGGCATTGTAGATGTGTATATATTAAAAAGTCTCTACTTGTTTTGTTCGTGTCCTAAGTTTCACATTTTTTTTTTTTTGGGAGGTGAGTGTTTGAAATTTACATTTTTGACAATAACTTCGCTACATTTACATTTTTCATCATACAGTAGTGGGGTACCACTACATGCAGAATTTAGTTTCCTGAATCAAAAACCGGAGGTTAAATTTTTTGTGATTAACAAACTAACCCTATATTACGTATACTGTTATAAAAAACTTACAATTTTCATTTTCTGGTTATTTACATTTTGTACTTTTTCACATATTTATGTAGTATAGACAAATTGCAAATTGGTCAAAAATCAATTTGTCGTAGGTATATACATTTTGAAGTCCCCTGAATCCACAAGTGATTTTTAGAATGATCCCTAACTGTCATCTTTATTTATCTACAGCCAAAACGAGTTTAACTACTCTAATCAAATTTGGTATGTGGTCATTCCACGGGACATTTTTCAATAACTAAAAATTGGGAAACTAGCTGCAATAAGACAAAAATACAAACTTACAATTTTTATCAAACTACTCATGTGAAACCTCTATAGACCCAAAGAAAATGTATTGATTGCCATCTCTCTACAAATCCTGGTTCAAAAGTTATCTTAAAAAAAAAAAAATTGACATAATTTCTTTAAACTAGCTTTATCAATTCCGTTCAAATTAGAGTGAAATGAAAGAAATAAAATATGTAAATAATTTATCAAATTCAAAATTTATGCTTTATTTTCATTTTTTGCCTTGAAAACTACGAAAGAGACTTTTAGTGACAAATTTTTTTAATGGAAGGGTGAGTGATAAAGTTTGTGCAAGTATTTTCAATAATTTAGTAGTCAGATTGCCTTTTCTACCTCTTACTTATAGTTTCTGAAAAAAGTACACATTTAGACAATCTGAATATCTGTCAAATATGAAGAAGAAAAAATAAGAAAAAAGAAAAAAAATTAAGTTAAAACCTTTAGCAATTGTTTGTTCGGACATTTGCCATCATTTGTGTATAAGAAACAATGTACGACGTTTCGAGAGTATAAATCAACTCCCGTTATCAAGTGCCTAACTTACAAACTAAAACATGCAGACAGAACACACGCCTAGATGTCTAGGCCTATGTGTCAGAAACTAAACTTAATGAAAAAAACACCCAGGACAAACCCTGAGCGGTCAAAAACTAAAAGAAACTCACATGGGCCGTGAAAAGTAAAGAAAAGACCTTTAGCCCTTGAATAGTCTAATAGTGTCAGAGTAGGAAAAGAACAAAAGGTGGTCAATAGAAACCTGATGGGAAAGAGAAGAGAAGGATCTAACCTAAAGTTAAATGAAAAAAGGTATAGATTCCAGCTAGGTTTCCTCGGGATTCCCAACCATATACTGCTAATTAAAATGAGCCCCTAAGGGTAGAAGATAAAATTAATTAATTAACCCTTGAATAAGGAATCATGCTAATAGAATCAGAGTCAGAAGAAAACATACATTGATTAAGAGAGATTTGATAGGAAAGAAAGTGATCTCACCCAAGACTACACGGGAAAAGGTATAGATTCCAGCTAGGTTTCCTCGGGATTCCCAACCATATACTGCTAATTAAAATGAGCCCCTAAGGGTAGAAGATAAAATTAATTAATTAACCCTTGAATAAGGAATCATGCTAATAGAATCAGAGTCAGAAGAAAACATACATTGATTAAGAGAGATTTGATAGGAAAGAAAGTGATCTCACCCAAGACTACACGGGAAAAGGTATAGATCTAGCTAGGTTTCCTCGGGATTCCCAACCCTATACTGCTAATTAAAATGAGCCCCTAAGGGTAGAAGATAAAATAAATTAATTAACCCTTGAATAAGGAATCATGCTAATAGAATCAGAGTCAGAAGAAAACATACATTGATTAAGAGAGATTTGATAGGAAAGAAAGAGATCTCACCCAAGACTACACGGGAAATAGGTATACATCCAGCTAGGTCTCCTCGGGATTCCCAACCCTATACTGCTAATTAAAATGAGTCCCTAAGGGTAGAAGATAAAATAAATTAATTAACCCTCGAATAAGGAATCATGCTAATAGAATCAGAGTCAGAAGAAAACATACATTGATTAAGAGAGATTTGATAGGAAAGAAAGAGATCTCACCCAAGACTACACGGGAAAAGGTATAGATCTAGCTAGGCTCCTGCAGGATTTCTAAGCCTCTACTTGCTATGTAGGTTTAAATATATATAATTAGTGTATTTTCATACTAAGTTCCGTATAATCAAATATTGCACAAACTTTCCCACTCACTCACCTCCAAAACTAATCTTCAACAAAAAATGTCATTTTGGAAGTTATCAAGTAAAATTTTATAATAAACTGTCTTTTTCACAGGAAGGATGTTGTCTTTGAAAAATATTTATATATTAAATAAAAGCCGAAACTTTCTACATTTGTGCCACAAACAAATCTTGAGCATAAGTGATATTTGATAAAAATTGAGCCTATAATGACAGTGGCCAAGGTCATTCTTATTTTCAACCATTTATTCCTGAACAGTAATATTTGTTTACTTGCTATTTTGCAGACAGGTAAGTAGTGTAATTAATTTTCACATTTGACAAAATTTGAACGAAATCAGAAGAGCCGAAGATATTAAGTATTTTAAAACAGCTTAAAGGCCGGTTTTTACCGATAACTCACGAACCGGCATTTGGAAAGATAGTGACCAATATGTTTTGTTTGGGTTCTTAGAAGCTACACAAGTAAAATTTCATAAAAATCATTAGAAGTGATTTTGAGAAAATAAGTTTTTTTTGTGGCAGTTACTCCCCAATTTTTCTTTAACAAAGAGATGAAAAATAACTCAAGGCCTGGATAAAATTTCCCCACATACAAAATTTGATTAAAATCGCTCCATACATTTGGGCTGTACAGTTCTACACACATGGCAGACATCATTCCAACACCTTTTTTTACTCAGGGGACCTGAAAATGGACACATTCATAAAAAACTCAATATACATTTTTTTTACCCTTTACATATAGACTATGTGGGAAATAATAAATAAAAATTTCAATTTCCATTACTATAAAGTTCTTACTCTTAAAACATTTAAAATGTCTACAAAACCATTTATGTACGGCAAAATTGCTCTTCTTGAAAGTTAGTTTCTTTCATACTGAGTTTCTTAATGTAGTTTTTTTATTCACACGTTCAAATTGTAGAAGATTGAAAGAAAGTTTTAGTTGACTTGGTATTACAAACATAAGATATTCCAAAAATACCGATAAATCGTTCGGCTTGCAATTTAATGTTAAAACTATTACAAGATCAAACGCTCTACAACCAACTTACAGTAAACACTTTAATCTAAAATGTCTGCTATTAAAAAACATGGCGTATTTAAAAAAATGTAAACAGATACAAACAAGATCCGGACGTTTTCAAAGATTTCAAGTAATCTTGATAAATATTTGTACAACACCCTGCTGTGACGATGGATAGTCTTCTGGTATAAACATAATTACAGGGGTGAATGTAACTAAAGCGGTAAGATGATAACAGTTGACTGTACAAAGGTTGTTTATTATTATTATTAACATAGAGATTGTTGATAACTTTCCCACTAATTGCTAACATGTGCTCGACAACATCTGTTTTTTAAGTAATTGTTAATTTGACTATTTTATTACTTGAGGATTTAAATTCAAGTTTTTATCTTTTCTTTATGATCCAATTAAAATTAGGAAATATTCAAAAGTGAATGATTTTGAAATTTTGACTCTAATAAACAGTGCAAAAAGATTGCACTAACTTTTTCACTCGGTCATCCCTAAAACAACACAAAAACTAACCAAAACTATCCATCATAAATCTCAGTTCAGTAGTTGCTAATCATATATATTTAAATAGGCCAAAAACATGTCCTCAGTGTAAATTGTATTTAATTATACACGAGCTTACAATGATGATGGTCAAGGTTAAATTTACGCCAATTACTCCTGAATGTTATATTTTTCTACTAGCAATTCTGTACGAAAATGGTACAGCGATTTTTCGTCTATTGTAACAGAGATATGGCAACCAATACATTTTGTCTGTGTCCTTAGAGGCTACATTTAAGGTAAATTTCATCAAAATTATTATAACCGAATTTTGTTATGTCAGGTACCCTCAAATTTTTAGTTTTTCTAATATGAAAGAAAAAGTCAAGAGATATGGCACCAAAATATGTCTACATACGGTACTAAATTACATTAAAATCAATTTACATGTTGAACTCTAGACCATTACACAGACGATAGACATCATTTCAAAAATCCCTCAAAATGTGTATATAAATACTAAAACTCGACATCAAATTTTTTACCAGTCACATAACTTTCTCTAGGTATATAATGAGAAAATAAAAATATATAATTTAACTGAACTAAGGACAATTCAATGGGATAAATATAGTTACATAATGTCATAAGTTTGAGACAAGGCTTTTGGAACCAAACGCCCATCCTGGTATAATTGTTAAATTTGTAAGGCGTTTGGACAAGGAAGAGTTGTTGCAGAAGAAGCGTGCAAAACAGGACTTGTCTACGGGTGCATCCGAACTGAGCTACTTTTTTTATGATCGTAAAGGGTCAAAGAAGAGTACACTAATCCCAACATCTGAACTGAGCAACTTGCCCCTCAGGTAGACAAGCGGAGGGCAAGTATGCAATGAATCGGTAGGAAATGCATATCAAATGCCATTAAAAGAAAAGCAAAGGACGACATTGAAACTTAACCTAACCTGATTTAGTATTTTGTAGTTGATAAGAATAGGTTTGTATGATAAGTGTTAAATCATTACTTTATATTCCAAAATCTGTCAAGCGTGCGTCAAAGGTCTGCCGCTAGTTGCTCAGTTCGGACGTTGGTGGTCAGAACCCTTTTTGGCATGTTGCTCAGTTCGGATGTTGCTTATTACCTGATCAGGTAAACATTGCTCAGTTCGGACGAGCCGTTGTTTACAAGACACATGGGACTCGGTACAGACACTCCTCTCTATATTAAACGAATCGTTGTCACCTGCGCAAAGGAGACTGTTTACTTTGGCGTGTGAGCCGAAAAGAAACCATTACTATAAGTTCTGCTGGGTACGAGGAAGCAGGGTATTTTCGAGAAAGACTGAAGTTGATCCAATAAAGCAAGTAATGAGCGAAGATGATCTTCATAACTTGTAAATACTGTCTTAGTGTTAAGTTATTTGCATTTTCTTTATTTATTTGTAGTATTTTGTATGTTGCCTTAATTTAAAATACATTGCTAACTTTATTAGATTTGAGAAAAGTGCATTTTAGTTAACATTGCAACTAATAGGAATACTTAACAGCCCTAAAGATCCCTGGTTTTATATCATTATTTATATATTATAGTACAGTAATCAGCAGAGATTTTCTTGTGGCAAAAAAATAAAAATCTGAAGTTAAAATCTTGTTGTTCGGGCTATATTTGTAGAAAATAAAAATAATATGTGTTCCCTGTTTTAGAGCTAAAAAACATCTTGACAAATTTAAAAGAAATTGTTTTTATCTTTATAACTTTTGTAACAAATTGATATTAAATTTGAAACTAATTTTTTTTTATTTTTTTTATATATATAGAAAATAATATACTCTATCAACATGGACAGTTACTACTCTAAAAAACATTAAACCCCACTAGGAAATTTTGAGATACTTTTTTAAACCCAAATAATTTTTTGACATTTTATTTTGTGATTTAAAGGCGATAAATGATATCTGTAATCATCGCTTTAACAAAAGATGAGTATAAAATAGAGACCCCTAGCCCTTGAATACTCTATTAGCGTCAGGATCAGAAAAAAACATGAGTTGATTGGAAGAGAGACTTGATAGGAAAAATGAGAGAGAGAGAGAGATCTAACCCAAGACTAGATGAATAAAGGTGTAAATCCGGGAGGATACTTCAGGATTGCCACACTTGTTTATGAGTGAATTCTTGAAGGAGTTGAATAATTAAGCAATCGGGTTGAAAATTTGGTATTTTATAGATCAAAGTGTCCTTAAAAAATATAGAGAATAGCTAAACTTAACCTCAAAAAAACCCTTAACCTAAGGGTTTTACAGCAATTATACATTTTTACTCACTCGAAGAAGACTAGAATTTGAATATTCAAGAGATATGGTGTTATCCAGCGTTTGATCTATCGACTATAATGGTGCCTCTTTAAAAGTTTTTATAGATGGTGATTAAATATGTTTCTAGTTTGAAAATGTATTTATTTGTATACTTACCTAAAAAAAACAGTATAGTGATGAAGTTCTCTCCAAATTCAAGGTAGCTCATCCCTATAAAATATGAAACAAATGTTACTTCCAAATAGGAGGTTGTTAAAAATACCGAATATCTTTAAAAATAATTAAATGCATGTTATGTATTTGTTTATCGAATTAATAGTTCCTCTCAGAACTGAAGTTATCAAGTAGGCATTTTTTTTTACAATATGGTATGTTCTAGACATAAATAAAATTTAAAAATACATAACAAGAAACTATGGTTTAGACATTGTCATAGAATTAGACAATTTCAATATTTTTGATAACATATACAAGGTGTTGTAAAAAGTAAGCATGTTTTTCAAATGAGTACAACTTTGTTGATTTATAATATACAAAATTTTTAATAACACCAAAACAATATATAATAAGTGAAGTTTTTATAGGTATACATTGATTATTAAATTACGGAAGGTTATATTGGAAATATGATGTCCGTACACTGTAACGTCTTCTCAAAGTTCATTTACCTGGAGTCCGAGCCAAACATAGCCGGCCAGTTATTTTCTTTTTCATAACTGATCCAGTTGTGCAAAATGATTCAACCCATCGGAGTATTGTATTATGATGATCAGGGTATTGTAATCGCTTTGTTACGTGCAATATTAAACTATCGACGGAAAAGACGTTGAATAGTAACAACGGAATCATTATTTCTAAAGAATTGTTTAATTACAAACATATGATGCTCAATGTTTCTCTCTATACCATGGCTACTAACTGAATTCTCCAAACTACTCACAAGTTGTGTGACTTTGTCGCTCACCTCCCTATTCCCAACTCCTACCCATTAAAAAACATGTGTTCTTTCAATATATGATAGCTTTGATGAAAGGATAGACGATATTAAAGCACCCATCACTAAAGACAGAAAAAAAAAGGATAAAACCTGAAGTGATAGTGCAAAAACTTTATAATGCACCTATACATTAAACTAAACACAAAGAAAATAAAAGATACAGTTGAATCTTGATAATGAGAGTGATATGAACTCAGATTACTGAAAATTGGACTACATATTATAGAATCATAGTGGCCGAAATTCGATACAGTAAACATCACATAGTAATTTTGAAGTCTTATTAACTGCATATTTTCTTATGTCATTTAGCCGCGAATAATTTGACTAATATTTTAACACGAACTACAGTATGTCAAAGAAAAGGAAAAGTATAGTACAGAATTTTTATTAAGACCATTTCTTTAAGGCTTCTGTGGAAATCTTTTAGAAACTCTCCAGACTTACTAGTCTTAAATAATATGTACCTTGGATGCCAGGACACAGAGATATAGAGGGCAATAAGCATACAAGCTGGCCAGTCTTAATATATTACCTTTACGCTCATTTATTTATTTATTTTTCAATTTTTAAATCTATTAAAACATAAAAAAATATAGTTACTTTAAAAGTAGTTGTTTTTGTCACATTTATTCATAAAACATATTTTAATTTTTGTTAAGTTTCACAAAAAGTGTGCATTTTATGACAAATTTTCACAGTATCTAAATGAAATCTGACAAAACTTCCATTACAATAGTGTATTCTCAAATTAAATTTTAAGCAATTGTCCATGATTTATCACCTTGCAGAAGTATAGATAATTTTCCTATACTCACATTTTTAGTTTTAACCTCTAAACTCGGACTGAAATACTGGACTATACAATAGCGGGACGCATGGTGTGGGTTAAACATTGTAACATGAACTGCTGCTTTTTAATTTGATTTATCAAGACAGTTCGATTTGTAGTTCCGGTCTCAGGTTCAGCAGAAGTAAAATATCGAATTATCGAGGTATTTTTCGTTGACCCTTAGATTTAGAGATAAGATAACATAGGAGAAGATGGACAAGTTCAAGGGGAATGGAAGAATCAAGGAATTCAACTTAATGAGGTTCAAATTACCGAGGTTCCACTGTATAAGATTTCTTTTTTCTGTATCAGTGTATAAAGTAATTTTCAACTGTAAAGAAATTATTTTCAAAGTGAAAGTGCAAGGTCCTTTCTATGGCTAATAAAATTCAAATTATTGAGCAATTGAAGAATGGAGAATCTGGTAATGTGTTGGCTGTGGATACATCAACTCTCAGATATTAGGAAAAATAGTGATCTTATTTTGAAATTTGTTTGTTTTGGATATTGAGGAAGATTAAACTTCTAGGAAAACAATGAAAATGCAGAAAATAATAATCTGGAAGGCTTAACCAGCTGGTAGTACCTGGCTGGTTGGTATAAGTAACCTGGACCAATTTTAAGTAAGAAAGCAATGCTTTTTAACGAATAATTGGGTGGCAACTCAGTTGGCCAGTTCTAGATGGCTATGCAATTTTAAATCAAGACAGTATCGCTGAACTAGAAATTCACTGAGTGAAATTATCTGCTAATAATGAAGAAGCAGATTTATTTGTTATTCATTTGACAGATTTTATTAATCAAAATGGATACAATACAGACTTTATATAATGCTAATGAAACGGACTTAATTTGGAAAGCATTTTCAAATAAATCCTTGACATCTAAACGTGAAACTATAGCTCCAGGTTTCAAGATGAGTAAAGACCAAGTAACTATTATGGTAGCTGATAATGTAACTGAAAATCATAGGTTATTTGTGTTTATGATAGGCAAATAAAAAAATTTAAATAACCAGGGCATTTAAAAATATAACCAACTTGTTAAATGACATTTTTTGTTAAATAGTATTCCTGAGGTGAAAAAATATCAAAAGGAAATTAGCAAAATTAATTGTAAGGTGACATTAATTAGGCATATTAATAAGGTGAAACTGTATTACGCATGTACAAATCATTTAATTTAAAAGAATGCTGCGAAATGACAGCCAAAGTCTGGAATTCTGTCAAAAGTGTTACTTTTCAGAAGGCTTGAACTGTTAGAAAAAGCGGGTGTTAAAAACCAACAAAATGATGTGCAGTTAATAAGTACAGTAAAACTGAAATGGCTTCAATTATCACAGAAATAATTCTGGATTTTCCGAATGTGGAGTTGAAGATGTGTGCAAGTGGCTAAATACTGATGTTGATGATCTTGGATACCAAATTATGACAAAATGAATATGTTATAGACAGTGTCAATGAAGATTTTAGTCATGACGAAGAGAGTGTCTCAGGATGATAGTGTGTCGACATATAGTGAAGCGTTTAACTCTTTAGAATTGGTTTTAAAGGGGTATGAGATAAGTGTGGCACAATACAACTCTTGGCTTTAAAATGTATTCTGACATGGCAGCCAGAAAACGTCTTAGAAAGAATAATAAACAAACAATGATGGACTTTTTTTTCATAAACATCTCTTGTTTTGTATATTAAAAATTAAATGTAAAATTAAATAATTGGTTTTTCAATAAATAATTTATCATTTTATGCAATTTTACCGTTTTTAATTATCTAAATTTTTGATTATCCGGATCATCTACAGTAAATTTTGAATAATTTTTTTAAATTATTTTACAATACAAATAGGAACTGCAAAAGCAATATTGAATAGGGCTAAGCTACGAAATGCTGATATTTTTCAGTTCCAAGACTGACTAATATCTACTGTAAAAATACATATGATTTTATTGCACCAAGGCCATTCAATACACTCCGAAATAAAAAATGCAACTGATACAATTTAAAAAAATATATTGAGATTGGTTATTTAAATTATAATCTTTTGAAAATTATTTAATGGGTTAGAGTAATCTTTATGTATTTGATAATAATGGATTTTACAAATATATTTTTATATAGTGCATAAGTATGTATAAATATATATATTTATCTTTGTGCATAAATATTAATAGTATGTAATATTGAAGAGATACAGTTTGTTTTATTTGTTTAGCATTTTTTGTACGTAAGTTAGGGGAGTTCTAACTTTTTGTATATATTTGTTAGCATAAGTTATGGTTTCCCCCTATTTTTAAGTGAGGTTGTCTTCAACACAGGCATTGCCTTGAACACTCTAAAACATTTTCCCCTAGATTAATTAAATAGATGTTTTTGTTTAAATATTGGTTATACAGTGTTTTATTTATTATTTTAAGAACAGTTACTCTAATTATTAGTGATTGTATTTTGATTTTGTACGAATATAAAAAAAATAAATCGTTCCACTCAGGTTTATTGCACAATATCAATAATTACACATTACAGCAAATGTAGAACTAATTTCATTGATTGGGAAGGCTATTCAAATTAGCAAAGTTGGAGAGTTACCTAAGGAGTCGGACTTTTGATTTCAGTGGATAAGTGTAACATGCTCATTGTTCAAAGTTTGAAATCGCCCATGACTAACAAGGACAAAAACACCTAAACATGTATTTTTTTCCCCCTTTGTGAAATGTAATACTATCATATATAAGTTCTCACTAGTGTCCATTATTAACCCTTTATATATAAAATAAATGAATATTCATTTAAAAATAAATATTTCTAAATATTCATTTTAATTTTGCCAGCTTTCAAAACTCACTTCCATGGGTGCTTAAAATTGAAGTTTTCTAAAACTTTTCAGTCAGAAATTTTTACTTTAAAGAAAAATTAAAACATCCTGGATTACAAATTAATGTATTGGCCTTTTATTGAATGAATAATAATAAAAGCTAACTATTTTTGTAATAATCATATAGCATTAATAATTAATAAATATATTACACAAAACTGATCTCTATATTGTAACTAACTTGATTGATAAATTATTAAACATATATATTTATTTCATTCCAACAATTCATTTAAACATATTATGTTAATACAAAGAGGTTACAAATAAATAAAACTAAGTAAAGATATTATAATAATTCCTCTGGTTATTGAAAAAGTTATTTTGAAAAAAGATTAATTAAATTCAAACATGAGACAGTACATAGTCTTTTATATGTTCAGACAGATAGTGTTCTTATTGATCTCCAAGATCTTGGAAATCATTGTTTGTTTCATTTCGAGATTGGTCATTGATTTTAACATTGTCTTGAGTAATGGGAACTATTACCTTCAATTGGAAAGAGTCCTTTTTGTTGATCAAAAGTATTGTCGGAATCTAGTATTGCAGGTGTTAAACCCACTGTCTTTATTGGAATATTATTTCTTCGTAATTGGTAAATACAGCATTTAAAAGTATACCCACCAAGTTTTATCAGATAGTGTAAGAGTCCATACTTCTTGATTACTATTCCTGGTTCCCAGTGAGTCTTATTGTTTGAATAGTACAGCGATTGAACTCAATCTCCTTCCTTGTATTGTCTTGCCTTGGTTTGTTGTATAGAAGACTTTTTGAAGATGATTGGTTTGAAAGTATCTAAACTTTATACGGATCTGTCTGCTCAAAAAGAGTCTTCTCATTAGCTAGATGGGTAACTTAATACCTGAAGAGTATTTTTTAATCTTTTGTATGTGTAAGGTTCTTTGATCATTGTTGCTAGTCTATTTTTGAGTATCTGTACTTTTCTTTCGGCCAATCCATTTGTCGCAGGGTGACTTGGAGTTATGAATTTTTGAAAGATACCGCTTCCTTACACATCTTTTTGAAATACTTCACTGGTGAAGATCGTCGTATTATCAGACACCATTACTTCCCCACATTCTGGAGCATTTCAATTGTAGATGATGAAGTTGGTGGTGATGTACATACTTCTAAATCTGCCCATTTTGACTTTGCATCTATGATAACTAGTAAATGACTGTTTTGGTAGAAGCCAGCATAATCAATATGAATCCGTTGCGAGTTGTTTTCTGGTCCCTCCCTAGGCTTTAGGTGGGTTATTTCTTGTTATGGAACAAGCAATACACTCTCTGACCACTCTTTCAATATCTTTATCAATAGATTTCCAGTACACATAGTGGCGGGCAAGTTGCTTCATTTTTGTTCATCCGATATGTGTATGATGAAGTTCATGGAGAACTAACTTTTGAAGGCTTGATGACACATTGGTGTCTGAATACAATAATGCCATTCAAAGTGAACTCTGAATCTGTAGAACTGTCTTCCCGTAATTTTTTATTACTTTTGATAGATGACCATCTTTCTCTGTTTCTTCTCGAATAGATTCATAGGTTAGATCAATTGTTGAAATTACTTAATTGCTGAGTCACATATTTGATTTACTTTAGAATTAATGGATTTCTCTGTCTGTGGTATTGACTCAATTGGTGCTCTTGATAAACAATCAACATTGGAGTTTTCTGCTCTCTTTTTGTAAACAACTTCAAGTTGAAACCTGATAGAAAAACAGCATATCTTTGAAGAATAGGTGATGTCATCTGAGGTAGTTTATCTTTCTGATGAAAAATTTTCTCTAGTGGTTTATTATCCGTTGAAAAATCTTCCAAACAGATATTGATTAAAGTGATCTACAGAAAAGACTACTGCCAACACTTCTCTGTCCAATTGTGAGCAGTTCTTTTCTGTTTGATTTAAAGATCGTGATGTGAACACAATAGGACGTTCTTGACCAATGATAATATGAGAATGAATTCCAGCAACACCTTGAGGACTGGCATTGTAAGCAAGTTGAACAGGTAAAGTAGGATCAAACGGAGTAAGTACTTGATTACTGACAATTTCTTGCTTTAGTCTTCGAAAAGCTTCACTACATTCTCCATTCCAGTAGAATTTTGCGTTTTTGAGACGAAGTTGTCACAGAGGAGCTATAAGGGTGAATGCATTAGGAATAAACTTTGAATAATACATTACCATGCCTAAAAATCTTCTAACGTCTTCAATTGATTTTGATCGTTCCATTTTCAGAATTGGATTGACCTTTCCAGTTGATTTAAGGATTCGGTTATGTTCAACAACATGACATAAAAATTCGATGTGTTCTTTGAAAAATGAACACTTATCTCAGTTGAAATGAAAACCAATTTTTGTAGTTGATTGAGGCATGGAAATATATTATATCTACACTCTTCTAATGTTGAGCCATGAACTACAATGTCATCGAAATAATATTCAGCCTTAGGTACATCCCTAAGAATTTGATCTATAATTCGATTCAACTTAGCAAGAACAGTTTTGATTCCGAAGGGCAGTCTGTTCCTCGGTGAGTTGTGATGGTTTGATTGGCAGGTTGATGATGATGAACTTCAAATAAGTTTATTTTGAGATTTCGAATCCACGCTCGTCCTAAAATAGCTGAATAGTTCTGGTACAATGTAAATTTCTCCTTTAAAGGAATTTGATCGATAACTTGCATTTACTTCGATTTTACCATCAGATGTGTAGATATTGTTTGTATAAGATTGCAATACTGAGATTTAACTTTTTGAAAATATCGCAAGTAGAAGTGTGTAACCTGAATCCACTTCGAATCGAACTGTTTTACAATCAATGTCTACGTATGCATGAAATCGTTCAATTCCTTTTGATATATATACATGACAGTTCTGTCTAAAAAATATCTACAATGTTTTGGATACCACAATCTTGGTTATGTGTGTTTTGAATATTGATGTGATTGGTTGATTGTTTAATTCTGATTTCCCCTCAATAGTGTAGTGATATATACCTTACCAACATGTCCTTGTTTTGAACATTATATAATCTGGTTTTGCCTGCACAACAATCTTTTGATGAATGGTTTTGCTTACCGTACACATAATCCATTGAGTCTCAACTCATTAATATTCATTTTAGACTGAAATAAATGTTTTGGTTTTGAAGTATCAGACATACACTGTTGAGATCGAGAATTGTTTGATTTTGTATTATAACTGCTTGAATTACGCCTATATGTTAACCTTGTGTATCTCTGGTATTGATTGTGCTTGAAAAGGTATTTGAGTTAATAACTTTAAATAGAGTTTAGAAGTTTCTAAAGCAATTGCCTTTTGATACAATATCTTTGAATTCTGATGTCAGATTGTAAGAGTTGTCACTGATAAACTATCTTTGATTCCTCATATAACTTAAGCTCTAAGAAAAATATCAGCTGATGATGTTTTACATTTTCAATGAGAAATAAATTCACAAATCCCTCTACATATTCTTAGATTAGTTACAAAGTCAGAAACTGATTGTTGATCCGTTTGATAAGTCAATAGAATTTGATGTTGAGATACTAGAACATTTTTCTTTAGTACAAGATGTTCTTCTAAAAGTTTAACTAATTCATCATATAGTACTTCAACTGGTTTTTAGGTGCAGAAAGAGACATAATGATGTTAAAATTTGTTGATCCTATTGAATTTAATAACAGTCTGGCACAGTATTTTTTATTTGTTTCTATGTTTTTCATTTGTACATAGTTATCAAAACGTTTGTAATTTGAAAAAGATTTCCTTTTAGGATCAAAGTTGTCGAAATTAAAATTTGGAATGTAGACTATGTTATGACTAATTTCAGAAACAGTGTTTTGATTTGATTAATCAGAAAGTGAACTTACCAACTTCTTAATCACAGTTTGTTGCATTCCTTGTTGAATTTCTAAAAAAAATTTAAACTGTTCTGGATCCATATTTAGATGGAATAAATATAGGCTGCAGATTTTTTTATATGTATATAAATATTAAATTATTTGAAATTGAATAAAATATAAAATTCATGATAAATATTTGAATAGATATTTTATTAAAGTTTATCAAGTTATATGTTTTTAACTAATTTTAAATAGTCTAGGCAAAGCTTACATCAGTTAGGCTATGTAATAATATTAAACATTTGTTTAAATCTTTAATCCTCGTCGCCAAAACTTGTGGCCTTTTATTGAATGTATAATAATAAAAGCCAACTATTTTTGTAATAATCATATAGCATTGATAATAATTAATAAATATATCACACAAAACTGGTCTCTTTATTGATAAATTATTAAAAATATATACTTATTTCATTCCAACAATTCATTTAAACATGTGTTAATACAAAGAGGCTACAAATAAATATAACCAAGTAAAGACACTATATGGGGTTACAAAAATTAGTAAATAAATTATTATTTAGATAACTTGCATTGAATCCTTCACTTTAATTTCCTTGATAATATTTCATAAAACTTGATAATAATTTTCATGTAATTGGTATGCATCTTTTAAATGAATAGAGTAAAATATGAAAAATAGTCATAATGTTTATTACTTTTAGGTCTACTGTTAACAGAACCACTAGCGATTGTATTACAATAAACATATAACCAACAAAAAATAATATATTTTTGACTGGAGTGTTTTGGATACATCTTTTTTACAAGAATAAAGATGGGTGAAATACATATGTAACTCAATTAAAATTTAAAAAAAAAATTATATTACAAATATGCGAGCTTAACCTGGAAATTTTTTTCAAACTTTATAAGCATACTGCACACATTTTTAATTTGATCCTTGTGGGGATACAAAGCTCTCCTCTATCTGTGTTACTTTTATTCATAAAACAGAGGGGAAAATTTAGGAGTAAAATGGGTAAAAACAAAATAAAACCAACCCTTCCCAGACGGATATATCCACCAATTATAATGTTGTCACCGCACAGGATACGTATATATCCACACACACTTTGCAGGTTTTATGGACGAATGACGGATATATCTACCGATTTGTTTAAAACATTTGTAAACATTCTATTGTATTTATTTATTATAGCAACACATGAACCTTTATAACTTTGCATGATTCAAAGCTACAACACAGTACATTACTATTTTTATGCTGACAAATAAAATTTCATTTCTTGAATGGCTCCAATCGTCAGCTGTTGAGTGTAAAATTGTACTTGTGAATCTGTGAGTTGTCTTCCTTATACAGTAGCTTACAACGTAAACAACCCGATGTTTTCATATGTAATTATAGAGTTTCAGAGGGAGGTATAATCATTAATGATGATGAGATGGAGGTTGATGGTAATTAGTCCGACCTTACTATGAGTGAAATCAATGTAAATATTAAGTGAAGTGGATGAAATAAACTACAATGATATGAATGATTGTGAGAATGATTAATGTGAACATTGGTGACACTGATTTTTGTAAACGAGGAACTTGATGGTAATTCTTCCAGTTTCGAGAAGGATGAGCAATAAAGCTTTCCAGATTCAAACAGGGGTTCTATAAATAGAAGAGTAGAAGGAGGTAGACCTAAATGAAAAATTTCCATTCTGGATAGGATAAAAAGTGGATACATTTGACTGACTTCAATGTGGAAGCTGTAAATAAAATTTCAGTTTATAACCCTGATTTTTTCCGTAACCTACCTTCTTCAACTGATATAAATTTAAAGCCTATTGAGTATTTTTCATTCTTTTTTAATGAAAATATGGCAAAAAAAAACTATGACGAAAAACTTATATAATCAAAAGATGTCACAACCTATTCCTCTTCAAGGTATTGAAAAATTTGGACTAATACCATCATAGAGCACAGGCGGTCGGGCCAGTAAAAAAAAAAAATTGTTTAATATTCATTTTATTCTACGTTTTCTGTTTAATTTGATATATAATAAGCAGGGGATACATGCGTAAAAAATTGTTGTATGATGCATGTTCTGCTTTGCGTGGCAAACATTTGCAGCATTTAGGACTAGCGACATGCGTTGTAGTACAGTAAACGCTTGCATGGAAATATTATTACTTGTTTGTGTTGCGATACTTGGCTAGTAGAACACCAGCTGAACAATCGTTTTGTGTTTTCTCAGCAGATGAGTGGTGATTTTTATGTCAAAAAAACTAAGTAATTATTTAGTATGAGTATTTTGGTCCTTAAAGTTGTTCAGGTAAAACACTTTCCCCAGAACGAAAATACATACAGTAAGTATGAATCTGATGCCAGTGAGTACTGGATTATAGATAGTAACATTTTGAACAAAATATTTGAAATAACAGTATGCCGAGATTGCAGCGGTAACCTATCACTCAGTATTCAGTGGAACATAGGTCTAGCAACAGAAGTAAAAGTTACCTGTGACAATTGTTTGTTGGACACTAGGCCTACAAAGTATTTTACCTCTGCCTTATCAAACAAATTTCAAGTCCAAGATGTTAATATGTCTGACATAAATTTAAAATTTTGTTACACTCTGTGTTGCATTGGTAGTTCCGCTAATATGTTAACAGATACCTAAATGTCCTACTGAAGCAGAAACTATAGTTTGTTCTGCTTCAATGAAAAGAGCTGCAGATGAATAAGTGGCTTTGAAAGACGGTGTCCATGATATTTGTATTGCCGTTGGTAGACGCAATGAAAGGTACCAGAACCAACATATGAATAACTAAGAGAGTGAGTGGTAACATGAAGGCGGAAGGTGTGAAAATGATTTTTGAACAGTCTGTTAGCCTACACAACATGATCTACACACAGTTCCTTAGTGTTGGCGATTCTAAGGCCTACAGTACAGTTTCTAGTATGGTGATGATTGTCCAATAACAAAGTTTAAATGTGTTGGCCATGTTCAAAAAAGAATTTACAACCGCCTCACAACTCTTAAGAAAAACCTTCACTAAAGAAAAAACTTAGCGACGGAAAAGGGCAAGGCAGATTGACAGATAATGCAGTGAAGCAAATTATTAACTATAATCACTTAGCAATAACATGAAATGCAGGTCCAAATACAACACTTGATGGTATGTTTGGGTTAAATGGTACAATCTTGTTTCGACTGACGAGGGCCGGTTTATCGCTAATGTCCAGCCGGCGAAGAAAGTTGGTGTAAATTTAGGCAAGCAGAGGTCAACAAAGTAACTTACAGTCATAAAGACCATTTCCATTTGCTTCAACAGTCATGGAGGAAATCAAACCAATTTTTAAAAATTTGTCGAAACCGGAACTGTTGAAATTTGTCTCCACGGGAAAACTCAGAACACCAATGAATCTGTAAATGGTGTCATATGGTCCAGACTACAAAAGAACAATGTTTATTGGGTTGAAAACACTAAAGTTAGGAGTAGCAGATCCAGTTACAAGTTTTAATGAAGGTACATTGTGAAAATGTCAAACTTTAGAAGTATTAGGATTGAAACCAGGAAAACACTTTGTAAAAGCTATGATGAAGATTGACAATGAAAGGATCCACCAAACAAGAACGCGCAAGAAGATCTTTTGACGAAAGTTAAATTGAAGAAGAAGATTAACTTGGCCAAAAGGAAGCTAGAACTGGAGCAAGAAGAGGCTGATGCAGCAGAAAGACCATCATATGCAGCTGGAGCTTGCTAAAACAAGGTAGAGTAACTTTACTTGGGGTTTTTTCAACTTTATGTACCTCTTATTCAGCAACCATAATAGATAGAGATCTAAAATTTTTACCACGTATTCTTCAATATAGATTACAACTTTAATTTTTTTTTTTTAATATAATGCCGTTTTAAAAATAAATAACATAAAAAAAGTTATAGCTTAAAAAAATATTTTTTTCAAAAAGTAAACTGAACTTTTAAAAACCCCCACATCTAAAGTTATAGGACATATTGAAGAATATGTGGTATAATTTTCAGGTCTATACCCTATAATGGTTGCTGAAAAAAGGTACATAAAAAATTTATAATTTAACATTGTGGAGATAGTGACCGGACCCCCATAGTCATTACTCCAAGTCATTTTGAATATGGGTCTATACTCACTGCCTGATCTAAAAGATTATTTTTCAATAAAATGGGTAAACAAATTGCTATTTTTCTCTGATGTTAACTTGTGACTGCTTTCTCATGATCTTTTGGAAATTACACTTCAATCACGAGGAGGAAAGTTCTCGAGATTTTAAAATCAAGAGCTGTTGTAAATGAAAAACAAGAAAAATGTAAGGTCTTTTTTTTGTTCATGCTCTCATGTATCAGTAGATGAAAGCGCTATCTTTTAAAGGTAAAATTGTTTTCAGTGTTTATAATTCAAATAACCCTACTAAGTTTGACCTCAAAATATTTCTTAACTGATTCTCTGAATGGGTACATCTACTGCTTAAATCCATACAATAGTAAGAACTATTAAATTGAGGAAGAAGAGTTGCTAAAAACAACACAAAGTATAAAACTTTGTGATACTTTAGTGACAGATCCTTCAAGCCCACCTAATGGCCTTACAATAGTCCTGAACTAGCTCAAGAGTGTTTAAAGAGAAACATTTATATTACAGATATACAGTTGTGACTAATAGGAAAAAATGCCGACTCTTAAGCAAGAAACTGAAAACCAAGACCTTGGCTGGTGTCTTTGGAAAGACAGAAAGTTGTTACAGTGCTTACAACCAAGCACAAGGAAGCTAAAATGACATGAAAGATGTGCCCAGTAAATACCCTGATAAATAGCCAGTGAAAAAGTCTGAAGCTGTCATTGACTAAACAAACCATATGAGCAGTGTTGATCGAAATGACCACATGATTTCTTGCTACCAGTTCATAAGACAAACCAAATACGTTTTAGCTCTTAGACATATCTCTCATTGAAACCTTCGTCCTATTATAAATCCTTGCAAAACAAGTATGATAGACCAGATATGCCACACAAAAACTTTAGAGGATTTAGTGAAGAACTACATGGAAGTCAATAGGAATCTTCCAAGAAAACAACAATGCCGTCCACAGGAGAATGATATCCAAAGCATGTCATAGGTAAAGCACCGAAAGGTTTGTTCAGATCTCATTTTTGCTCCAAAAATAAATTACGCAGAAAGACAGTATATTCTTGCAAAACGTGTAAATGAGTGGCGTTCTCTTACTAGTGGTGGGCGTTAACGCTAACAATGGTCAATGTCAACACCAGTTAATGTTGAGCGTGTTTAACTGTTGAAAAAAACTGCTAACATTAACCTGCCAGACAGATCAGAAAACCAAGTGTCTTTGTTTGTTCAGTGTGCAGTGCACGTGTTCGGTGAGAAGTGAGAAGGCTCTAGTCATCAATCGAACTGTCTTAGATAAATAAAAACTGATTATTTACAGAGGAATAAGTTTTGGAGTTATTTGTATTACTATTTACTAGTTAATTAATCAGTTATTATAATTAATTATTACAATAATTCCAATGCGTGATAAAATAAAATCACGTTAGTTATTTACACCACACTATTATCGTATTATCCAGTCGTTGTTTTATACAGTTTTAAATTTACTAAAAAACAAACAGTAAAATAGTAAGCTACAGCAGAAACATACGTTGATTCAGTTGATGAAAAAACGTTGACGTTAATTGATTCGCTTTTGTTGCTCAACTAAACTAACAGACAACAAAGAGGCGTACGTGTAGCTGCGCGCGCACATCGAGTGGGCCACTGTCGCCAACAAACAACCACTTATGTGTCACCAGCAAGCACTAAGCAAATTATCAACATTAGCAGTTAATGCACTTCTTCGCCAACAGCGTTGATCGTTGACAGTTAGCTGTTACCCTTTAACGGTCACAGCCCTAACTCTTACATCCTGACGGATGTTTTGAGTTATATCATTATGATGAAAGAATCACACCTTGTTTTGTGTTTAGACAATTTATATTGTAAAATTATACAATTATGAGCACACTGTGGCGAACTTAAAGATTAAAATCAAACCCAATACCACAATTTAATAAAACAAACTTTATTTCCTAATGTACATTTCAGTAACACAGTTACCCCTCAGAGGAAATAAAGTTTGTTTTATTAATTGTGGTATTGGGTTTGATTTTAATCCCTAGTTTATTTTGTACTTTAACAATATAATCCAGGTACAATTAATTGGATTATTATTATATTTACTTTCTATTATTTACCAAGCAATATCCAAGGATGAACAAAACTTTGCAGTTTTAAAGTCAGATCGCGAATATAGCCGCTATTTTTCATTGTGTTACAAACAAGTGGCTGGTATATCCGTGTCAGTTTTTTAATTACAAAATTATTTTAAAAAGACATTTTTGACCTCTACCAGTAAATATGACACTCCTGAGCAAATTTTAGTGGTGCCCAGGAAAGGTTAAGATTAACCTGACAATTGTTTCTAATGTGTTTTATGACAAACAAACAATATTTTTAAAACAAATAGTACAATGTTTTAGACATAATTAATTTGACAAATTATGATGTCTCTGTAGAATTAATAACTGACGAAGTAGGCCCATCTTAATAATTCACAAAGCATGAGTTTGTGAATTCGATCTCAGTTGATAATAATGTCAGAATTATATGTATCCTTTACTTACTTTAATTTCGTACTGTCCTTGCTGGCACCTCGCTTCTAATTGCTAATAATGATCCACATTTCCTCAAATAGAATATAATTGAAAATAATCGTGACACTAAAGCCCGATGGAAGTTCTTTGGTTCTCCACATCTCAAAGGGGTGCAAGCAAAGTTCGAACAAAAATCTAGCTCATTAATTATGTGTTTATATCAGGGGTTGGCAACTTTTTTACCCCAAAGGGCTATATAGAAGTTTTGCTATCTTATAAAGGCTGCACAAGTAATTTTCTATAAAAATTTAAAAACTATAGTATAAAATATAGCAGGAAAACATGTGATTTCAATGAACGCAATAGCAACTAATTCATTTTATATATAAATTTATTAATTATTATAAATGAAATATTTAATTTACTTGAGATACATATAATGAAAGTCAAAAATTGTATAACTAAAACAACTCTATGTTAAGTTTAATGAGAAGTTTTGAAATTGATACCTTTAGTGAATTTTCCAGATGGACATTCGTCAATATACTTCTTGTTTTATTTTTAATTAAGTTCATTTTTGAAAACAACTGTTCACAAACTTATGTACTTCCAAAAAGACTCATCATTTTTAGGGCGTTCAACCTGATGTTGGGAAAATACTTGTTATGATGTTATCCTTGTTAACATACTTTGAATAAAATTCTGTTAGGGTCAGGGCTGAGTTAGAGTTTTTTTAAAGTTGGAGTTACATTGGAAATCAAAGAGTTCCATTTGCATGTTTCTCGGTAAATCATTTACATTTACAGTGAAAGGCCGAGAAAACAAGTCAATTAGCTTTTCACTATTCCTGAAGTCAAAGAACCTGGAACTGAATTATTCTTTTAGCTCCTCTAAAGCTTTAACATACTTATTTACATCAAAGCCCTCACATATTGATAACTTTTCAACATTAGTAAAGTTGTAGTCCATGAGTTGATTTATGATGAGTATCACGAAATCATGTGGCACGGTGGTGGAGTGACTCAGACCATAGAAAATTCAACTGCACTGTAAAATGTAAAAATAAACACTACAAACGTTTTGATTTTACCTATAATTTTGTTCTCTATTTATTTATGAACCAGTTCCGGTTCGTAATCAATATTATACTTGCATATTTCTTTCTATACTATGTGTATACTATTTATTTTAACCGTAAACATTTTAACACATTGAAGCCTAAACCCGAGTATAGGTCGGGCAGTCGCGCCAGCGCTCACCGCCGAACCCCGAGTATACATCTGGCTGCGCTAAATAATTCTATACGATCGCGATGTCGGCATATAATCGGGTTTCGGCACTTTTGTATAGCTAATTGGTTATTTATCTTTGTATGTCTTTGATTTTCGAATAGTCTGTGCTGTTGATTTGGACTAAATAAAAATAATACGAAGCGGGGCTCGCCGCCAAACCCCGAGTATACATCGGGCCGCGCTAAATAATTCTATATGATCGTGATGTCGGCATATAATCAGCCAAGATGATGGAAATAATTCAATTAGTGACATTTTGAGAGAAAATGCGAATGAACCGATTTTTGATTCTGATTCTGAGGGCGAAATCGATGAAAATAATGATCCAGACTTTTTAGTGACAACCTTAGGCCTATTAGTGGTGTGTAGCTATTTTTGTTTGTGTGTCTATTTTACCATTTTTCAAGACTATGGGTGTTTACTGTAAGCAAAATATGTATGTACATGTGTGTATATATATATATATATATATATATATATATATATATATATATATTTAAAAAGGTAATTTTTTTGGGTTTAAAATGATATATAATAAGTCACATATAATAAATATAACAAATACCACATTTTTTTTTTTTTTTTTTTAACATGTCCAAAACCCCCAGGCACAATAGGAAAGCAGCGCGTTAGGCTTCAAAGTGTTCATTCAAAATGTTTTTGGGAAAATTAAAATTTGAGCAGAGGGCCACAAAAAAAAATTGCTAGCAGGTTTTCACATTTCATGGTCTCAGGTGTCATGATTTCCATGATGGAGATCATATAGCTAAAACTTTTTTATTCACAATAATGATAAAAGGTAAACTTTCATTTTTTCACTATTGAAATCATATCCAATCTAGTTAAAGGTATTTGTATATTAAATTTAATAATTCCAAGATATCCAAGTGATTTTCACTGATGTCACTCGATGGTTCGATCTCTGATTAACCTTGTATCGGGTAGATACGCCTGATTTTCGCTTGGTGGTAAATTCCAATCTTCAGAGTCTTATGGGTATTAAACAATAAAAATAAAAATGTTAAATTTGATAAAAATAAGTTGTTTCATTCGGAAGTAATCATGCTATCACAGACACATATAAATATATTTTGGTGAGCATACATATTTGGTTTAAAGTGCACACAGAGATACAACATTCATAATATTAAATTATGACGTATAATTAATAAGGGTTTCCTTATAACTGCCACTAATCCATTCCAATCTGTCGTTGAAGGTTACACAGTTTATAGCGTTGTTATTGGCATTGTTCTTTTTTCCGTGTGTTACACTACTTCGCCATCTTTATTCGTTTAACAGCCATAAAATAAGTACATCATGACCGCAACAAAATTCATCAAAATAATGTTTTCAACATAATTTTTTTACTTATATGCTAAAAACAAATCCTTTGTTTTAAGTTACACTATGAAAAATATACAGCAATATTGATAAGGTGCTATATGTAATTGATCATAGGATCAAATCGCAGTTAACTCTAGTTTGTTTTAACAAAGGATGGGCATTAACAAGATAAAAATTACGCATTCTGTTATTGCTAGCATACCACTTTCTTATCAAAATGTATCAGGCATAAAATTATTCAAAAATCCAATCCATCATTTGTAGAACATACATTTTACGTAACAATATTTATATATGAATACTTTATGCTGAAGTAGTTGCAACATTTTATTGGAAAACACTTTATGGCGATTATCACATTGAATTTCTGTTTTATACAAATTGTAAACTGAGAGCATTTTTTAATTTGTGGTGACAAATTAAAAATAAGGTTGCCAGAAGTATGAGCTTAAGTGCTTGCAACCAATTTTATAGGCACTGTCCAAGTGCATAAACCAATCAGCATAATCCAAGTCGTTATGCTGGTTTTATCCTTGAGATAGCGCAAATATTAATATTTTTTACCTTTATTAACCTAACCAAAAATAGGTATGGACAAGAGGTAAAATTAAAACATATAAAAGTATAATTAAAGCTCATAAATAAGGATAAAAGTAAAAGATTTACAATAATAACTTGAAAATATTAAGGTCAACCGATCAACTTATAAAAGTTTTTTTTTTTTTTTACATCACGTATTTTCCACAAAGCTCTCGATGTATATAAATCATGGGGGGAAACATTGGAGATATAAAAATGTATCAATATATACATAACAGAACAGCCCAGCAAATGTTTTGTCATTTTTGACTTAACCGTAACCATGCAAACCAAACTGTAAAACACTTTCCAGGTTAGGCAAGCTTCAGATCTCCTACAACAGTGCATTTCTAATCGCTGCACGAGTTAAGTTGTTAACACTGTAAAACACTATGTCGATCATCAATCTCACCAATTGTGAAGTAAGCTCTGCAATAGATTTTTGAATATAAACCGTTCACAATTCAATGACTTGTGGAAGTTTATAAGGAAGGACGTATGAATAAGGGAAATATGTCTAAATGGTGTAGGTTACAGTTGATGTTCATGATGAGTTACAATCCGGATGATCCCTTGTCATCACTGAAAACTTAACAAAATTAATAACCACGTACGTGAAAACAGGCACTTCTATTGATGAACTGCATGAGGCTTTCCGTTCAATTTCACAATCTATTTCGAAGTTTCTGTTAAGTTCCAGGACAAGAAAATTTATTCCAGGTGGGTTTCAAAGTTCCAAGAATGACAAAACTAAAAAGAGTGTAATGAGCACTGTTTTATTGTGGTAAATTTCTATAATAAAGAAATCAATAATCTTCTGTTGCATTTTAACATGTTTATATGGAGATTTCATCGTAAGATAAATAAATATTGTATTAACAGTCGAAGTTTAGTAAATTTAAAAGTAACAAAAGGGTTTTTACTTTAAAAATTATCATCATATACTTAATTAAATATGTGTTTTTTGTGTAGATTTAGTAATTGTTGTTATTCTTTATATACATTTGTATTGTAGTTTGAAGACTTTTATGGTTCAGGGTCCATTGATGAAGTATACAAGCCGCCACGAGTCAACTGCGTTGAGGGAGAAGCCAGTAGATAATCTAAACTTGGAGAAACCAATAGGGACCATGCAGGATTGTTAACTTATTTTCCTGTTGTGACTCCCCCCCCCCCCCCCCAGTTACGTTCATTGAAAGCGCTCGGAAAATCATAGATACTACATTTCATTTTGCATCAGAGTTGCAAATTGCATAATTAAAGAACAAATTTTAAAAACCGTTTGTAGCTGGTTTCCTTCCTTGTAAACAAATCAGATATTTCTCAATGAAAAGAATATTTTCCGACTAAATAAATAAACTTAATAGAAATATTTTAATTTAAATTTCAAGAAAGTTCAATTAAAAACTAATATTTATTTTTGTACAGAGTTATTGTTATTATTACAAGGGAAATAATTGTTACTGTTAAAGCAAAAAATGTTTAAAATATGTAGTACTATTAACATAACGTTAATATATCAGACTAAACAAATAATAAATAGAATGAATCACAAACTGTTGGTTACCTCATAAACAAATTATGCAAAATAAAACTACTTATTTACACAACTCTATTAGCATTCAAGACATTGGTAGCCTTGTTCCCGGCTTAGCCTCGTGCAGCAAGGAACTGTTCGTGTTTGAATTGACAACCACGTACTACTCTGGCTCTCCCATTGGCTATTTACTTAACGGACATAATTCATGGCCCATACTATAGTCAAAGGACTCTCACATTATTACATGTGTATCTGTCTAACTACTTGTGCATAATAGATTATAACTTTAAATCCTATTTACTTATTTAATTAAAATTTAACTCAATTTTAATAAACTTAGACAGGGAAAATTTAAAACAACAAAATTGTTTGTAGTAGGTCAAGTGAAGTATCAAATAAAACAAATGAGGGCTATTTGATAAGTGACTCTGATAAGAGATGAATCTAAAATAGAAGGTTTTATTTTTATCTCTTATGTTTCCATCTTATTTATACTCCCCCAAAATGTTTGACATTGTTCAAAACCAAAAAAGGTTGAGTTTGCTCCATTAACAACAAATAAATTTTGTTTGCTGATAAAGTACTACTTTTTACGTGAAAAAAAACCATTATGGAAACTGAGGGCTAAAAATTATAGAGTCTCTATTCTGTTGCATGGAGAATTTATTGAATTTCGTTGAGGTCATACAAGCAAGAATGATGCCGAGCACCTGGGACATCTGATTAAGGTCATAAATGCAGAAATGGCCATTAAAATTCATGCTGTGTTGAACAATCGTCGAATGAAGATAACTAAGATGGTACATATGAATGTGTTACTAATGTTCCGTATGAACATTTGGATAAACATTCAAAACACGAAAAGTTGTTATCACAAATATTGGGAATCACATCTTCATCCAAGTACCTGGTAAAGAGAAAAATTATCACAGGATAATAGCTTGACTTTTAATTCGATTAAGTTCACGTTGAATTGATTAAATAGTTACCACACATGAAGGAAAAAAAAATTCTTCCAGCTCGAAAATTCACCAACTCACATATCTGTAATTGCTATAACCAAAATTACTAAATTGTGCTACAAATTGCTCTCCACTCTATTCTACAGAATTGCTCCCTTGCGACTTCTTTCTTTTTGTAAACAAGAAGAATTGACTCAGTAAAAAAAGATGTATAATGTTTCATCCGACGAGGTGGTCATTGCTGAAAAAAGTGCATATTTTTCATAGTTTGAGACTTAAAAACTGTTAAACAAAGTGAATTGAGCGAAGACTAGAGTGTCGAAAAATAAATAAAATTTTGGTAAGAAACAATCTTTTATTTGAAGGTCATGGACTTATCACACAGCCCATCCAACTGCTGAACTGAGTTAACAATAATAATTTTTAAAAATTGTATTTCCTTCACTGTGAGATGTTTTCACCTGAAAATTTAAAAAAAGTTTATGAAATTAAGTTTTTAGCCGTGAAAATAAAAAAAGTTATTTTGAGGATTTTAGTACACTGTATTTGAATTACATTCTGATCATAGCATTTGTTGATGAATTCTGAAAGAAAATGTGACTCTCTTAGTAAGAGTTGAAGGAGAAAAAAAAGGGGTGAACTGATAACCAAGTCCTCTATATCTAATGGTTCAGTTTGATATTTAGCCATTTGTCACACTAGATTAGCTATAATGTAATTTCTAAATGTTAGTTTACATTGATCAAATTAGTAGATTACATCTTCCAGAAGAGCAAAATGTACATAGTGTGCATACTCCCTTCTCTTTATAATTTTTCTTCTTATATGTTACAGACTATTTCGACCAACAGTATACCAAACCGACTTATATCATACTAAGGTTTCCCGAATTGTGGTAATGTTTATTCGTATCTTAACAGATGGCAATACTGATCATGAATTTATTAAGCATCTGACAAAACATATGGTGGCATTCATCTAAATGAGCTTGCTGCATATGCTGAATATGGAGCAGTAACTTGAAGACATATTGGGACCACAAAGGTAAAAGCAATAAATACAAAATATAATATATAACAAATACAAACTCCTTAATAAACATTTTTTATTTTAAATGTTTTACACATAACTTTTATGACCAAGTGATAAAATATTTCTGGCACAGTATTAAATAATTACTGTTAAAGTAGTATATTGACCTAAAATAGTCCAGAATTACAATGTCCAACTAACATTCATAATGACAAGAAAATCAAGTCAATTTGTTAAGGATGCAATTTGATTTTTTTCCCTATTTTTTAAAAGTGTTTTGTAATTTAATGAAGAAATATTTAATGTATCAAACCTTTTTGTAAAACATTTATAAATTAATTCTATGCTGTTAAATAAACATTTTAAAGTCCTGTATTGTAATAGCAAAGCTAAAAACAAATCTAGTGCTTAATACTACTATTTAAAAAAATAAGCAAAAACCTACCCAATCTGAAACAATAAACGAAATTCTATATTTTGTGTAGACGAACACAATGTCAAAAATAAAAAAAAATAAACAAAATGGAACCCCCTACAGCAGTTGAGTATACAATAGAGTTGAATTTATAGCAACAGAGGACAGTATTTGTAGTGACATGAAAAGGGGGTTAACTAGCCTAAAACTATTCTAAAACTTTTTTTACAACATCAGAGAAGGGTTAAATATATTTTGTCTGTGCCAATTTATCACCACCAAAAGAGGGATCCATCATCCTTGACCAATCAGTCTGGCCTACTACAAAACCGATGGCCCTCATCTTCTCCTGTTGTCGCCTCTCCTCCAAATCCGCCCACCGTACCTGTTGACAATTAATAAAGGTTTGTTTAATAACTCATTCAATTAATTAAAATTGGTAAAATTTAATATTTAAATATATTTAAAACAATTATATTACTAATAGGCACAGAATGATACTGGATAAATAAATAGTACTAACTTAACCCATGAATTTATAAATACTGCATTTTTTTTTCCTAAATAAAACTTGGAAAAAGGGAAGATATTCCTTTTATGTTATGATTTCAGACAATATGGGGAGTAAAGTACATCAGTTGGTGTAGAATATCTCATCCTCTTCATTAGTCTATTGGGAACTAGTAAAGTTATTAGCTAGATTTACATTTATATAGTTAGATCCCTTCTTCTTCATCTTTCCTAACAGGTCTCTCAAGATCAACTCTTGTTCTCTCTCAATCCTGATGGTAAGAGTATTTTCCCCCCTTGTTGTTTAAGGCAAAAACCTCTCGGCTATTATTGCCTAATAAAAAAGAGAAGATAAAATAATGTTTCCAAGTCTGTGAATACTATACTAGCATCAAAGAACAAGAGTTGGACAGGACAGACCTGATAGGAAAGCTGAAAGAGAGAGGATCTAACACATGGCTACATGAAAAAGGGCGTACATCCCAGCTGGGAGTAACCTCACTGTACTCACTATAGTGAGCTCCTGGGAGAGCTATTAGTGTTCGAGAGCTAGGAGGCTTTTTACTCAATAGATTTCTCTTGACCAACCCTTGTTATATTTTATTCCAACCTTGCTAATAGAATATTTGAGGGCTTGTGGTATTATATGGCATTTTCTTCTTTTTTTATAAGGCGAAAATGACCATAAGGTTTATAGCTTTTAACCAAGAAAAAAATAAAAAATGAAATAAAATTTCAAACATATAATTACTTCGGAATCATCAATCTAACAACAAACTTTGGATGGTTTTTAATGTCTATACTTGTTAGAAGAGAAATTACTAACAGATATAAAAACACAATACCATCAACCAGACTTGAGCCAGTGCGAGCTGGGTGAAACATTTAAAATTAAATGTAATTTTGGTAATTTTATAAGACAATGATAACCATAAGGTTTTTTGGCTTTAAATAAGAAAAGATATTCAAACTAAATGCAGTTATCCAGTAATTAAAAAAAGAAGAAGATCATTGACATTATTATACATTAGGATTAAAATTATTTACGACCGTTTACATAAGTATAATTATGTCATAAAAATAGATTCATTTTTATAAAAATTATAACAAATACTAAAATTATTTGTTAACAAACTCACATAAAACACAAATTTTAACCGAAGAAACAAAAATTTAATACATACCCTCTTCCCCGACCTTGCGGGTGCATTTGACCCCGAAAGTTCATAGTAGTCCTCTGGAAGTTGGAGCCAGTCCCGGATGGTGTCGCTGGTTTTTCTTGCTTTGCCAAGGCCGTCGAGACGGTCTGCAACAAAAAGAGGAATTTTTCTCAAATACTGATAACTATAAAACAGAATAAATCATATACCCAACTTTTATAAAATAGATCAAAACTATCCATTGCCATTCTCCATCAAAATTATTGTTCTATTCAAAATTTATTTTAAACTTACTTCTCAATTGTTAAAAATTACTATGAGAAATCTAATCTTGTCTGAAATATAGTCATAAATAACTGTTGCATTACATTGTAATCATTAAAAAATAATAATACTTCACTAAAAATGGCATTAACTGAAACAAATAAATTGGTTTTTTTGATAAAATCACATTTGAAACAAATTGGGTATTATTTACTAACTGATAAGTGAAATAATTATGTTATTTTGATTCTTTTATTGAAAAGAAAAAACATCCCACAAATATGATTATAATCTTAATTTGTTTTAAAAAGTTTGCTGTTCTGAATATAATTTAAATTATTAAAAATGTAATGTTATACATTTTAAGGCTTCAAACTTTTTTTCTGTTACATTTAACACAAATGGTGATAATATTAACTTTATTATACCTCACCAGCATTATTTAAAATTGCTAAAATCTTGACTAATGTTGAAATTAAAAGTTAAAAAGGTTTAAAATAAATTTTGTACACACAGTGCAGTCACTCATGGTAGTTTTCATGTTACAATTTACAACTATTTACTCAGGCTCACTAGGTCAGTTTCAAGTTAAGTGTACTACTGTGCGAGAAAGTAATGTGTCACTCGCTATGTGCTTTATTGATTGTTGAATTTTTTTAGTGTAAATTTGAATTTTTGCTTTATTTTTAATTTTTAAAATGTTCCCTTAACAATCAGAACAATTTGATAATCTGAATACCCCGAGCAAAAAAATATTCAGATTCACATGACCTGACTGTAGCACAACACAATATTCCCGACCTCTGTTTGGGAATTATCCCAAAATCAAATATCAGTTTTAAAAAATGCTATGTAATTTTCAGTCTTATTTTATGAGGTTATGTGAAACAGCCTGTATATTTTTTTGCAAAATTTAATAATTATACGAATTATCACAATAATGTAAATAATAATAAACAAGAAATATAGAAATGCCGTAATTGCAAACTAAGGTTCATTCCATAGTAAAAATAAGAAGCCCCAAAATGCATTAATTTCTTATTTGCATGTCTTTCAAGTTTTGTTTGAGTTTTTATTCCAATCAATCAAGACAACTCTAGTTAATGTGATTTTATTGCAACATACATTTACTATTATTAAATACACTTTAATTTTTTTTTTAATTTTCCCCAAACATACTGTTTTCCACCACCAGTATTTATTTCCCCCATCAATATTAGTGTTGAGGTTTACTATTGAAAAATAATTTCAAAATTGAGTTAGCAACTATCTCAAGTTCTACAAGCTAATTTCTGTTGTAATTGAATATTTAATATAATATGTGGTTTCTTACTCAAATTAAAATCAGGTGTGTTATACAATTAAAAGATTATATAAATAACCAAAAATAGAAGGGGGAAAAATACAAAATTTGTGAAATTTCTTTGTAGATTTCAACGAAACATACAAATTTCTACTTTTAGCGGTTTTGGTAATCCATTTGTTACAAAAATAATAACAGCATAACTAAGGTTGGAAAAGCTTTATTTCAATTGCTGTTGAAATTTCATTACTTTCAATAAGTGTTAAACTTTTTTTGCATCAAGTTCATAAGTTGATTAGGCTTAGTCTAGGAAGTGTAAACCCTGGTTATAATTACAGTAGGTTTGACATAGTTTTTATCTGCTCCACGAGTTATTTATTATAATATTAGTTCTGCATTGGTATTTACAATTTTAGATTAAGCTTAATTAAATTTTTTAATGGTTGCAACAAAGGGAAGTAGAGTACATTGCCTCACAAAAATCTACTATTTTCCATATGTAAATGGAACAAACAAGTCGGTTTATACAAATATACCCAAGAATATACATGTCTTAAAAATTCGGTCTAAAATCTGATACAACCGTACTAAAGAAATGTTTTTTTTAAGTAATTTTAAAGTTATCTGCAATATTTAAAAAAAATGGCAGTCTTTTTCAAGTTTTGAAATTCCATGAAATATGAACAAATACTCCCCGTTTAACATTTTTCATACGATCAATAGTTTACGAGATACTAACAATATCAATGATTATCTTGTGGGTGATGTTCAAAATACTTTAAAAGAAGTTTATTCTCATTATTTTTTAATATAATGATTTTGAACCTTATTATTTTAACCCAAAACATTACAACCATCTTTAAAAAATAACAGAATTATGCTCATTTAAAAATTATCTTTATTACATTATATTAGATTTAACAAATTTCAGTGGCCTCACTAATATTTTGGTTGACCTAAATTATTTAACACGATTCAAAAATAACTTTCCATACACAAAATGATCCAACATTTTATGTTAAAATCTCTTACATAACTTTAAAACAATAATATGGTTTTTCAAATAAAAAATGTTATTATTTAAACTGATATTTCAGTTAGGTCATTGAAAGCTGATAAAACTATATTATTTTATATTTAAATGTGTACAACTCTGTTATTTTTAAAAAGAGGCGCAAAACCAAAACACACTATAGGTTTTTAAACATTAATAAAATCAATTTCTGGAACATTCTGTATTTAGTAAAAAAAAAAAAGTTTAAGCACTTGTTTGTTTGAACCTAAGGTCAAGATGTTTGCAATGATGTGTTGCAAGTTTTTCTAACTGAAGTAGAACCAGAGAAATAAAGCTGTCTACTTATCTGTACACACCCTGAATATATAGCCATAAAATGTTAAAACTGTTGAAATTAACTTTTTATAGACTTCTCAATGTGAACTGTAAAATAAATACTTCGAAACAAATTTAAAATGTGTTTTCTAAATTTTTAATGTTTGTTTTCATTGTATTAGAATTACACAAAATTATATATTTGTTTCAGCCAAAAAAGTGTTTAACAAAATTTTACGAAGAAAAATATATTAAAAAGCTGTTACAAATACTCAAAATTAAAGTACAGTATTCTGCAAAAATTTATTCTAAAACACAAATGTATTTTTATTGAGAACAAGAGATTTTTTTAAATACAAATTCATTAAAAAAAATAAATAAATGTGCCAAAACTTTTTCATTTTTCCATCTATTGTGAGTTAATCAGAACTCACAGTAGTCCGAACAGCCTACATGACATTATAAAAGTTTTCATGTTACCAACTTTTTGATTTTAACAGAAATTTGTTCCGACTCTCCAGGTCAGTTTTGAGTTGTGTGTATTGCTTACTGTGCGAGGAAGTAGAAGTGTTACTGGCTACGTGCTTTAGTGTTTACATTAAATTTCATTTTTGATGTAATAAATTTGGGTTTGATGTATTTTATCGTTTTTAAATGTTCCTTTAACAATCCAAACAGCTCAAACAAACAAATATTCAGATTACCGTGAACTCACTGCACTACGAAATATTTTAAAACATCTAAGTTTAAGGTATTACAACAATTTTGTACACCATGTATATTTAGAAGTTTAAAAAAATCTGTATTGATAATATATATAGATGAAATCAGCTGGTAGTTTCCAAGTGTCTCAGAAATGGAGTTATATTATAATTGTTATTAATGTTAGTGCTGTAAATTCTCTCTGTCATATTGTTAAGTTAACTAGAGATGAAGTTATTTCCCACTAAATACCATACATTAGTGAAAGCAAATTTTAAATTAAAAATTGTAGAAATGTAGTTTAAAATATTTAAATTTATTATAGCTAACAATTATTAAGAGCATTCTACTGTAATTGAAATCAGTATGTACAAATTTTTATATCAGTTAATTTTATTTGATTTTAAATATCTATAGATAGGTAAAATCTAATGTTCATACTGAATTAAAAATCGAACTTCAGTTGTTTTTAATCTTAAATTTACAAATTAAAACTAAAAATATATAAATATACCTCTAATGAGTGTAGAAATTATGTTTAGAGAATGTTTTTGAATTTGTAAAACATCACCAAGTGTCATATATGCCTAAGAGTAAAATAAAAGTTCTAAATTTGACTTTAAAATAATATGTACTGTAAACCTCTTCTATAGTGAATCAGTGAGAGGCAAAAGAGGGTGATGTCTTTATTAAGACCAAAGTTAGGATTATCAACTCCTCTCTTCCATTTAACCACAAAGGATGGGGTGGAGGGAGCCTTTCATGTTATCAAAACCACTAAATACAACCCAATATTTTAAGCCATTACGTATTGATTTTCGATAGACAGAAAAATTAGTTTGTACATTTTTAACTATGGTGGCAATAAAAATTGAAATTATTGTTATAAAAATATAATATTATTAATCTCTACCAATAGTGTTATTTGATTCCCATCTTGATCTGTACATAGAATTATTATAAAAATTGTTCTTTAAATTTTCATTCAAATATATATAAAAATAGTTAAAAAAAGATATAATTTCGGTATTACAATATATCAACTAATCTTCTTTTTATTCAGCTATCTCTTACCTTATTCCTACAGCAGTTTTGGACGAACACCAATTAGGGTAATATAGACACAATTAAACATTCATTTAAAACAAAAATCACTCTGTGTGTAGGTAAACGGATATACAGTAGACTCCCGTAAGTTCGGCCTCTGTTAGTTCGGTCTCCGCTTAGTTCAGCCGGCTCACTGTGAGCATGAGTCACGCGCGCCAGCCAGATGCGATAGCAAGTCTCTTTATTTTTGTACAGTACTGTACTGTATTCTTTGTATTCTTTTGGGTCATGCAAAAGAAACATGACCCTTTTTTTTGGAGCCGCCAGCCAGAAAGTGAGATGTTTGCCAGATGTGAGCAAACAAAGCATGTCTTAGTGTAACTGTATATTGAATTCTTTGTTTAGTTCATCAGTTCGCATCGGTATTCATACTGTGTAGTCGTGTGGCGCTCATCCTTACAGTCAGTGATTTTTATTTTGTACTTGCGTTTTTTACTGTTGTTTATATACTGTACTTGTTTTATTGTTACTGTACGTCTGTTGTGTATTGTGTATTATATTCTGTACTTTTGTTTTTGAGTGTTTTTAAAATTGTGTACTGTTTTTAAAATGAGTGAAATACGTAAACGGAAGTACAGGTCAATGGAACAGAGACTACAAGCTCTGGAAAGATTGGACAAAGGAGAATCCGTGCAAAGTATTTGCAAGGATTTAAACGTGGGCAAAAGTACAGTCAACGACTGGCGGCGCAATAGAAAAAATATCGAAGGCTTTTGTACACAAATTGAAAGTGAAAAAGTTCTAGAAAAGCGTTGCACGCTGAGGAAGGCCAAACATGAATTGGTGGAAGATGCTCTGTGGTTGTGGTTCGTTCAAGAACGAAGACGAGGAACGCCATTAAGTGGACCAATCCTAAAAGAAAAGGCTATGATCTTACACTCAAAGCTTCAACCAGAAGAGGCGTTCTCGGCTAGTGAGGGATGGCTCTCTCGATGGAAAAAGAGACACGGAGTCCATTTTATTGGAGTTTGTGGTGAGAAGATGTCAGCAGACCCAACAGCGGCCACCAATTTTTCAGCAAAATTTAAAAAAATCATCGATGATGAAAACTTGAGCCCAGATCAAATATATAACATCGACGAAACTGGGTTAAATTTTAAACTTCTGCCCAGAAAAACCTTTGCCACCCCGCAAGAAACATCTGCTCCAGGGTTTAAAGTCAGCAAAGAGAGGATAACGGTCGCCTTGTTTTCAAATGCTTCGGGGACTCACAAGATACCCCTATTTGTCATTGGCAAAGCAGCAAAACCGAGAGCGTTTAAGAATATAAACATGGAAACTCTCCCAGTGTATTATCGGTCGCAGAAATCAGCGTGGATGGACACATATTTGTTCAGGGAATGGTTTGTCTGCGAATTTGTTCCCAAAGTGAAAAAACATTTGGCAAAATCAAAACTGCCCATCAAAGCACTTCTAGTTCTTGACAACGCGACTACTCACCAGGAAGATATTCAGTGTGACGGTGAAAAAGAAATTAAACTGCTGTTCCTGCCACCCAATGTAACCAGTCTTCAACAGCCGATGGACCAAGGGGTCATTGAGTGCTTCAAGAGGAAATATCGCCGAAAACTACTTTCTGAAGTTCTTTCCAAACTGGAGGCTGATGACAGCTTAGACCTCTTAAAAGTGCTGAAGTCCGTTAATATGAAGGATGTTGTGTACATGTCGGCCAAGGCATACGACGAAATACCACCGTCGACATTTGTAAAGTCTTGGAAAAAACTTTGGCCAAATATAGAAGATAAGATTGACCAAGAAAACACAACAGACGATGAGCCAAACAACATTCTTGATAACGAACCTGATGACAATGCAGCTCTATTGCACGACCTTGAGCAACTACTGAACTGTGGTCCCATTGTTGAAGAAGATGTTTTGGAGTGGATCAACTTTGAAAAGGAGCTAGACAACGAGGTATTGAACGACGACGAAATCGCCGAGTATGTCATTCGCCAGGAAAATGAGAAGGATAATGACGGAGATGCTGCTGAGATTGAAGAGGAGGATGAAGAAAATAAAATGAGCCACGCTGAAGGCAAAGCAGCTATGCAACTGGCAGCTACCTACATCGAACAGCAAAAAGAAGCAACTGCCGTCGATGTAATGTTTATTAAAAAGTGGCGTGACTTTGCACATAAAAATCATTAGAAAAGAAAGTTCAGAAAAAAATAACAGATTTTTTTTTAAGTGTTTAAGAAGCCAAACCACCAATGTACAGTATGTAATATTTTAAAAATTTTATTAGACCTACAGTTCTGTAAATATTGTTTTGTAGTGCTTTTGTAACCTTCTGTATTTTCATGTGTGTTAAATACTGTATATGTCAGAGTATTCCTCTGTGTTGTATTCTACAGAATGTGTAAGTGTTTTGTGTTTGCTAACTTTTACTACTGTATACGCATCGATTCACAACACGATCCTTACAAACAATAAATAGTACAGGTATGTAATATTTTAAAATTTTATTAGACTTACAGTTCTGTAAATATTTTTTTGTAGTGTTTTTGTAACCTTCTGTATTTTCATGTGTGTTAAATATAGTTATATATAGATGATTGGTTAGTTCGGCCACTTTTAAGTTCGGCCTAGGGTCCGGTCCCGAGGTGGCCGAACTTACGGGAGTCTACTGTAGACAGAAAACACGGTTTCAACTATGTGTACATCTGACTGGTGAATCAACACTAAGATAGGTTCTGTCATCCTGTTTTTTTACATCCAGATTATACGGGTGATATCAAGGTGTCGATTATTATATTTGATTGGAAGGAGAGTGAGCCATTTAATAAATACCAAAAACCACACTTCATTGCCCTATAAATTTCATATTTTTTAATTGTGTTACATGTAGCAATACTTTTGGCACACATGCAATACTTCCAAATTGGTGTTAAAATTCAAAAATATGAGGCACTTGTTTATAAGGTGTTCTGCAAAATTAGAACTTGTAGCATTTATTTTTTTGTAGGTGTTCCTAAACGTAAGCGGAAGGGACGTCTTATTTGGCTTAATCTACAAATAAAAATAATAAAATAAAAAATCGCAATATAAGACATTTCAAAACATTTTTACGCTATAAAAGAATATATAAAGGGGTTTGTCGTTCAGTTTATCCCCCCCCCCCACACTCTTCCCATCAGTAAACATTATTTTTGCCCTTATCATATTTTCTATTCTAAATTTTAAGCTAAAAAATATATAACTAGAGTTTAATAGGGCACATAGCCTATTATATTAGATTTTGTATGGACAGGAGACACAGGCTTACCTTAGGAAAGTGGTCCTTAGTATTACCTAATATTATACAAGTAAGAAAACACACACAAAAACACTTAAGTTCTGAAATATTTTGTAAATACTGTTCATTCATTTTCTCAATCAGTAGAGTATAAAAAGAAGCCTGAATTGTTTTAATCTGTGATGGATCTGTGCTGAGTGGTTGAGCCACAGATCCCCCCCCCCTTCTGTCCAACAACTACAACAGTTCCTCTAGTAAAAAATAATTTAAAATTAAAGGTCATCACACATTTACAACAAAAAATGTTATCTACCAACTACATTTTAGGGTTTTCCCAGCTCAATATATTAGCTTCAACCAGCTAATACAGCCATAACTTAAGAACCAGGATGAATGGCCACAGATATGATGTGAAGATCATGGATATGGAGACACTAACTGCACAACATGCAGCAATCCACAATGTTGTACTTCAGAATGTAACCCCTCAGAATTAAGAAGACGGGAACTGTCTCACCAATGGGTCACAAAATCTAGAGAACCCCCTAACCTTAATCTTAGATGACTCATCCTTTATTCTTTTTCCTCTCCCAAAGGTGTTTAAAAAAATAAAATAATAATAATAGTAATCTGTGGTTCAACACTCAGCACAGATCCATCCCAGATTAAAACAATTCAGTCTTCTTTTTATATTCTACTGATTGAGAAAGTGAACAGTGTTTACGAAATATTTCAGAACTTTAGTGTTTTTCTTTATGCTTTCTTACTTGTATACTATTAGATAATACCAAGGACCACTTTCCAAGGTAAGCCTATGTCTCATGTCCATACAAAATCTAATCAAACTATATTTTTGTTTAGAACTCTTTTATTATTGATTTGTGATTAAGCTCCCTCTCCCCCAAACTGTTTTCCAAATATGCAACCCCTGAGTAGCCCAATTATGAAATCTAAACTCCTAAAACAATAAAAGTCTGTCACTAATTTAAAATCTGATCAGTTTTCAATAAAAACTCATTTTGTAAAAATAGTAAGATTTTGAAAAAATTAAACATGTTAAAAGAATTTCAGAAAAGTTTCAATTTCTTTAGAAAAAATTTTGTTAACAAAAAATTCTACAATTTGTTTCTCAGACAAGTTTCATAAAACATTTATTTGTAGAAACAAAAAAAAACCCCCAGAATTTTGACTACTATAGATATTAACATCAACCTAAACACATTTTTTAATGGAAAATGGCAAAGCATAGTATAAAACATATCAAATTAATACAGAATACTGCAACCATTGTGATATGTTCATACATCACCAATATACTTTACACAAACCCTGAAAACAACTAAGTGGTTATTAAAAAAAAAAAAACCTTAATAGTTGTGAAATCCAGATTATAACTTACCTAATTTCTCACCCGAGAACTCCATCGTGTCCCACTTGCTCGTGAACAATGCTCGATCGCCCTGAAGCAATAACTGGCAATGTTTTATAAACACATCAAACCAAAGTTTGCCTTAAACCCGGTCCAAAATAAATATCACATGCTTAATCAAACAATTATAATCTCTCTAAATGTTAATCTTACAAGGAAACCAGTCTAAAGGTGTACACATTTTATTATGAAATAAAAATTATATCATTGAGATTTTGTTAGGAATCTTTTAGAAGGGTAATTTTAATTGACATGAACAGCTACTTTTTATCATACAAAGAAAAGAAAAGGAGCAGCGTAACATCAGAACCATTTGGACATTTAAAAATATGGTGTTCAAAAACATTGTAAATGTCTTTAGTTCATCAAAAGTTCAGATCTTCATGGATTTGTAGATTAATATTGTCAACAATGAAGTCAGCTGATTTGCAATTAAACACGAGGAGAGACTCCACTGTCATTAAAACGTTGAAATCATCCAGATGCTGGATTAACACTAACATTGTGCAGCAACTTAACCGAAAAAAGCCATTTGAATTGGTTTAATAACCAAAACAATACTATGTATATTTATTGATATACTTTATTTGGAGATTGGCCATCATTTGATTATATAAAAATTAACACACGGTGGTTCAAAAGTATGGTTTAACTCTTGTTATCAAGTGATAAACTTAGAACAAAACAAATATTTAGAAAGGAAGGGGGGAAAAAAAAGAAAGGGAAAAAAAACCTAGTATCTTAGTTTTTAGTTTAATGAAAACTAAAAAGCATCCAGGAGTGAAGAAAGAAACTAGCCCTGAGCAGTCGAAATAATTAAGACTATACAAAAACAAACATTAGAAAAAACTACAAATCAATAAAACTACGGGTTAACATAAGAAGTGGTTAACATGTTGAACTGAAATCATGCATCAGTCAACAAAACAAAAAAGCGTTCACTGTCATTTGGTTAGGTACCTAACGGTTTTATTGGAGTGAATAAACTTTTGTTCCCTCTCTCATAAGGTGGTCTTGTAGTCACACATTTCGATGAATTAACTGGAACAATTTTAGTCAGTAGAGGAATTTTTATTTCAGTTTCTAAAAATGAAAATTGTACTTATATACTGGTTTGGCTGATACGATTATACGTTACATTTATATTTAAGCCTTCAATTATTTTTTGTTGATTAGTTTTTATCCTAGTTACTATCAATACCGCTTCTCAACTAAAATTTTTGAATTTCAGACAAGATATGTTTGGCTATTTTCAATTTATCTATTAAGCCTAATCACATGTTGTCCCTATTGCATTCACCTTTAGTACTGTAACGGTTTTAGTGTCCTGAGTGTCATTTTTATGCTTGGTTTTGACGACAAAATGATATCTAATAATGTTTTGATTATTGAAAACATTACACATTTTTATTAGCTCATAAGGTAATGCACTAAACTGTTGAAGGGGCTAAAAGTTGTTCATACCGATAAAACCATCAGGAACTACGTTGTTTACACTAAACCTCTTTTTGTTTTGTTGACCAATATACAATCTTGGATCAATATGGTATTTGTCATTAACCCTTTTGCGGGCAAGGTAACGATCTATCGTCACCCAGTATACTTGCTAAAACGGGCAGAGTAACGATCTATCGGTACCCTTTAAAACTGCACGTAGTTTAAGTATTAGCTAACAGATCGCGCTCTATGTTATGTGGTTCTATTCATAAAGAATAAAGGAATATTTCAACATCGATTTATATCGATATTTTAAAGTTGAAGTCGATCTACAAAGCTCACAGCCGATTGCATTTGGTTATGGAGGTTATGTTTATTGCAGCGTCATTGTTTGTTAGTGGTCTTAAGTTGTGTGTTCATTTTAAACAGTTAAATTAGTTTCTTAGTTACTTATTATGTTTACATCGTTTACTTTACTCAGTTCTATTACTTTTTCATATTAGTTTAGCGTATTTTTTAAATATTTGTGTTGTTGGTTATGTTACAAGCAGTGTATCGGCAGGGCCTAGTGTCAACACTTCAGATATTGACAAATATTTGGATGAAGACAGTGAAAGTGATTTATCTTTTGATTCGGACAGTGAAACTGGTGATGAACTTATTATTGATAGTGATAATGTAAACAATGATTCTCTTGACAATACCAATGACTTAGGCCTAGGCCTAAATGATGATAGGTTAGACTGTTATAGAATTCCTACACCCGGAATGCTTTCCAAAACACAAGTGCTGACACATTTTATAAAAACTAATATAAAAATTGTAAATATTAACCAATTTAAGTGATTTTTTTTAAAATTGTTTGAAATTAATTGGACTCTTAAGACATATACAACAACAAAAATTCATAACATAAATTTATGGTGTTAAATTAGTTCAAATTGAGAATTTTTGTTATTCATTTTTTAGAAAATATTTTTTTTCAACATTTATAAATTTAACAATTAAAAAAACTTGAACACCATGTGATTCTCCAGAGTGTACTTGTTAAGTGACATTATTTTCACTAAATTCTATATAAAATTGAAATTTTGACAAATTTTTTTGTAAAGGTGTTGTATTTGGTAAAAAAAATGCTTGCCCATTCTCGTATACACAGTTGTTAATGCATTGCCCGCGAAAGGGTTAAAATAAACTATATTTTTCTTAAAATGCTAATAAACAAATATTTTGTTTGGCGAGGGGAAATATAAAAAATGCCCTATGGAGTATATTGCATTTTTATATGATACCAGTTTAAACAACGATGTAAAGATTAGATTAAAAAATGATGCTAAATTCATTTAGTACAAACCTAATTTTGAAGAGGAAAAATAGTATTTTTAAGCAGTATTTACTGTTTCACTGCAAAAATTCAAAATGGAAGTTCTATCTTTTGCAATAATTATTTTGCCGTGAAGTAGGAATATTATGAAATAAATTAAAAATATTTATCTTAACATAATTTATCTTTTTCGTTAGACAGGTTAAGTTAGCCAATAATATTAATATAATTCAAGTATTCTTTATATGAAATACTGTTTACATATGAAATAAAATTATCAAAACCATCATATTTTAATATAAACTATAATGACCTCATTTGACATTCAATATCCATACTTTACTTCAATGGTTAAAATAAGTCATTACAGTATTCTAATTTGATATTAGATGGTTAAAAATTAGTTTATTTTAAATTAGACTTTACAAGTGACCGTTTTAGAAGTAAATATGAAACTTGTGAATTCCTACTGTGATATGTTTATAACCTATGTATATTTTTTAAATTTGGTACTTTTAATTTAAATTTTCAATGGCATTTTATTTTTCAATATAATGTTTGCACTAAATGAATTTTGGATATTTTTAAAATTATTTAATATCATAATCAATTTTGTAAAGTTTTAGCCTTTTGTTATATATTGTTTCTAGATAAAGAACAAGAAACAGTCTTTTTAGTAGATTGGTGGACGTGTTAGGGCACTGTGCATTCGTTTATATTCGTCTTCTTTACACTGGACATTCTACATCAATTCACGAGTTCCTGATGCAACATAGGCTCTCTGCAATTGGTAATATTGACAGAGAATAATCACAGTTAGCCGTGTTCTTATAAACCATGTTAGAATTTAAAATGTGCGTGAAAATTTTGGCCTACGAAGTTTGAGTCAGACAATGTTGGGATGTGATGATTAGATCTTTGATCAAGCATTGGCGTTTTTGAATCACTTAAAAGATTTGATAGTTTATAATTGAATTTTACATTACTGATGTAAAGCCTATTTACAGCCCTGTAATCTAATATTTTTGTTTTCTGTTAATTTTATTGAACTTTAATTTTGTTATAGTCGTTTTAATTGTTGATATTTATGTATCAATGTTATTTAGTTTCTTTTTATTTTTAGGAACAGTATTTATCAATCTTAACACGTTCAGTGCGGCCGGTATGAAATCCTACCAGGCGTGTCCCACGCCCCAAGTGGCCGGTTCGAAATCATACCGCTGTGTATTGCTATGGTTAAGGCTTTAGTGTGAGCTCAGCTCTTGGTGGAAGTGGACGTGTTATTGTTCGTTTGTTGTGCCCGACCTGTTGAACCTTTTTACGGGGTCAGTTTCAACTTACCGCTATTTTCAGTACTTGAGTGCGTTATTACTTATTGCTTTATTGGAACATGTTTTGCGTGTGTTTATTTGATTATGTTATGTGTGTGTTTTGATTTTATTTAGTTGCTTCCATATATTTTCAATTAGCTATGGCCACTGCACAGGTGAGTGACGATGACTTTGATGGGTCAGAAATCTATAGCTCTGATGATTTGGGTGAGAGTAGTGAAGAAAGCGAATATGAAGATACAGATCTAAATCCTATCTGGTCTACTTCTACATCTGGACTAAAACGTATTCCCTTTACTGGGAATAACACACTTTTTCAACTCATTCCAGGGAATAACAAGCCTGTTGACTGGTTTTTTATTTTATTGGATGATATTTTCATAAAAAGTATCTGCGATTATACTAATGCATATGCATTGGAGCTGTTTTGTGGTCCTTCAACTCAACCAGGTTCTAGAATTACTAAGTTTCAAGACCTTACTGTGTCAGAACTTAAAATCTTTTTGGGCCTACTGTTACATATGGGCTCTACAAAACTAAATAGATACCAGGACTACTGGAAAACAGACAGACTCTGTAACATACCTATATTAAGGCAGTATATGAGCCGTGATCGATTTTTACTCATCATGTGATGCCTTCACTTCTCAAAACCAAATGGTCCTACAGCTGATCCGAATAACCGCCTCCAAAAAACATCTTTCTTAGTTGATTACTTCAACTCTAAGATGACCTGCATATACTCCCCTGCAAAGGAGCTTTCTCTCGACGAAGCTATGGTTTTATAGAGAGGCCGCCTTCAGTTTCGGCAGTATATCAAAGGTAAGTGGCATATATATGGAATCAAGCTCTACACTTTGAGTGAACCTGAGGGCTTGTGTCTACGATTTGCAGTCTATGGTGAAAAGAACGATGTCCTTGGAGGGAAGGGCCATACGTCCAAAGTTGTTATGCACTTGTTGAGTGGTCTCCTATATAAAGGGCATTCCATTTACATGGATAATTTTTATAACAGCTTTGCCCTGACCAGTAAACTGTTGGCCCACAACACATATGTTACTGGCACTCTGCGATCTGACAGGAAAAACAACCCGTCCAAAGTGACTAAAGCCAACCTGGCAAAAGGGGAAACGAAGGCCGAGTACTCCGAAGGCGTGATGGTAGGACATTGGAGAGATAAGAGATATGTTTTGTACATATCTTCAGAATTTGAGAACGACATGGTGACCGTCATAAATAAGCGAAACCAGTAAAGGAAAAACCCCTTCCCATTGTTCAGTATAATGCTCACATGAAGGGAGTTGATCGTGGCGACCAGATGCTGTCATATTATCCCTGTGAACATAAGAGCATCAGGTGGTATAAAAAGATATTTGTACATATGCTCCAAATGACGGTCATAAACTCATTGGCACTGTACAACATGCACAATCAAGAAAGAAAAAAAAAACACCGTTATATGAGTTTCGTAATGAACTTATTGGAGCATTGCTACCACCGAAACCCGATCTTCCTTTGAGGACACCACCAAGGAACTTGTTAGACAAACTCATAAAAAATTATGCTCAAAATGCAAGTGGTGTCAAAGCTAGAAAAAGGTGCAAAGTTTGTTCTGAAAAAAGAGAACAGAAGAGGACCATTTATGTCTGTTCTGCCTGCCCTGGGAACACAGCATTCTGCCCAGTAAGATGCTTTGACAATTATGACAAGAAGTTGTAAAAAGGAATAAAATGGGTGGCTGGTAGGGCTATAAATAGTGTAAATATTTTGTATAAACATATATTATCTACAAACTGTGTACTTTTAGTTCATGTGACATTTAATTAGACTACAACTACAGTTCCGGCTTGTGCAGTATAGCGCGGCAAGCTGACGGTACGATATCGCACTGGAAATAGTGATGATATATATATACGTGCTTCTAAGTCCAAAAAAGACATTCTAAGGCCTTTACTATGGAATACAAACATATTTGGTAAGTTTTTGACAAAAAATATTTTTAGCTCCTGAGCATGTTATTTCAATTGATTATATTTAGGAATAGCAGTGAACGTGTTAATAGGCATTGAAGTTCAAAATAATGTTTCACTTTTAAAGAATAAAAAATCACAGATCCTACGAAAACATCTTCTCACTCAATAAATCCATTGAGTGAACATTTTAGCTGCCAAACAAACATTAAAGATGACATGGTTAAATATCAAATACAAAACATGGAATATAATTATGTCTGAACAAAATGGGTACATGCAATACACTTGCTGTTAGATTGAAAGTCATTTTAGAGTACACTTTTAGATTGATCACCGTGTATTTTTACTACTAAAAGACAAATAATAAGCTAGAGTTTTTGGTTTTGAAGCAAATAATTAATATTTTTATAGTAAAAAAAAAGAAGAAACTAAACAATATTCCAAAATTCATGCCAAATGAAATGTAATACTACTCTACTAGTTTAATGTCAAAATCAGAAATCATAATTAACACAAAAAACAATTACAATTGAAAATTTTTAAAGCAATATTCATCCAACGTTATTGTGTTACAGAATAACCTGCACAGAATACTTTTAAAGTCAATACTGGGTATCCACATTTCAAACATTAAAATGGGGGTACATCATTATGTCAGCCACAGATTGCAGGAGAGAGGTAAGCAAGGCAAAGAAGAATCTGTGTAAAACGGCTTTAAATAGTTTACCGCACATTGAACAGAGTGCAGGCAGAATAGAGGAATAACTCTGCCATCCTCGTCCAGTTATTAAAGTTGTACAGTTTTACTATATCTACTGTGTATACATTACACAATATCTTACAAGGTTGTATGCAGCGAATGTGTCAGTTATTTGTACAGTAGAACCTCTGTTAACTGGCCTCGGATTAACCGGTCCTCGGATTAACCAGCCTATATCATAGTGTACTGGTTGAATGAGAGTTTCCGAAAATAAATTGTAATTAAAACACCAAAGCAGTGGCGAGTCTAATGACTTTGTCGATAGCGGTATCCCATTGTTGGCGGCGTAAAAACACCGCGGCACCAAAGCAGCGGCGAGTCAAACGATTTTGTCGATAGCGGTATCCCACTGTCGGCGGCATAAAACACCGCGGCATTGGCACCCGTCGGTATAGCAGACATACAAAAACGTTTGATGGGCCACTTTTTTTCCACTAATCAATTTAGGATACATTATGGAAAATATAACATTTCTTTTCAATTTTCTTCTTGTCTTTAACTGGTTATGATCTACGTACAGTATATACAGTAAATAAAAATGAGCGAGTTACGAAAACGGAAGCGTGTGTTGGTTTCGTTTGAGGCACGGTTAAATGTGTCAAAAGACTTGACAGAGGGGAATCTGTAAAAAAGCTTTGTAGTGTTTAATTTTTTCATGTTTGATGTATAATATACATAACATAATATATACGATACATTTATGTACAATAAAATGAGTTGCAATAACGTCTTAATTGCATAATTCTTAGCGCTACCTGATTAAATAAGCTTTCTTTGAACGAAAACCGATTTTTCACGGGAACCTTGGTTTAACCGGCCCGGGTGTCAGTCCCGACTAGACTGGTTAAGAGGGGTTCTACTGTAATTGCTTTCAAAAAAGAAAGCAACACATTCTTGCATCATGTTGTCATTTTAAAATCTGCTGATAAAATTCAAAAAATTGGAACGATTCCTTAAAAATTATCATATCATTTTATGTTTTTCTTCAGAATTATATAATTATGACTACAATTTTTGATCATTCAGAACCAAGTTTTTTCCTACAAATTATACTTCAAATTGTGATCTATTCTTTATACACATCAGCCACAAGGGCTTTTTATGCTCCCAAATGGAAAACATAGTCTAAAGCCCCTAGACCTGTAACTCCCAGGACCTTCATAAGTTTCCTAAGGTTATATTGAAGGATTGTCTGTCCTATTTCCAAGTCCTTTCCAGATCGAGGCATTCAAATTCAAAGATCAGATGATCTAAAAATTCCCTTTGCAGACCTCATTTCTAACACAGAGTGAACCCGATCTACATGTTCTCTCATATGGCAATGCCCTGTAACGAATCCTATCACAATGAACAAGAGAAGGTCAGATGATAGTTAGCAATTGGCAATTATCACAAACAATTAGCCCAGCGGGAGTGTGAAATGAAAGTTTGCTAATTCCTAGATCTAAGCTGTTCCTTCAACTTCTCTCATGTTCTTTCTGAGTCGAAGTGCTGATGACTTGCATATGTATAACCTCTTGTATATGCCACAATATGGCTAAAGTAAAGATAAAGTTATTTCAAAATGTGTCAACTAAGGATACTTACAAAGACAATGCTAGAAATTTCCAGTTTCGCTAAAAGCAATGTCATAAAATCTTTGTTATGTAATTTTCAATGATAACTCTGCAAGGTTTTCTCTTTTGATCATTTATTTTCCCAAATTTTGTATCCTTCCTTTTACTAGCAGAGTATAGTAAATTCTAAGTACACCTCGGATTATAAATCTACCAGAAAATCCATGATAAATTCATAACTCACTAAGTAATATCACTGAAAACTAAACTCTGCCTGGACTGTTTTTAATATGCAATGCCTTGCCATATCTTATTTCTCTCCTTAGCTTGTATTCTGTCTGAAGTACTTGCATACAGTGTGTAGTACTTTGCCATATTTATTTCCCTCCTGATCTGTCCTCAATCTCTAAAGTACAAATATGGAAATAAATTGTTTTAATGCAAATACTTAACTAGGAAAATAATCACTTTCCATTTTCAAAAACTACTTAGGCAGGCCTTTTAAACTATCTGATAAGGTAAATCGGCAGAAATGGTATCAAGAAAACCACATCCTTTGTTATGAAACTTAATTGAACCAACCTGGTCTATCAGTTTTGATGAAATGTCTTGTATACTTACCAACTTTCCAAACAAAAAGTGTATTCTGATGACGCCTCAATAAAAAATCTAATTATGCAAAGATGTAGATTAGGTAAAAATAGCAGTAGATTTTGTTCTCTTAAATTGGCAACGCACTATTCTTGTTTGAATATGGCATACATTATCATGTTCAAGTTGTGTCTATTTACAAAAATTATTTTAACTATCACATTCTCTTTTCAAAATAAAGTCCAAATAATCAAATAAAAATTTTATAAAACTTTAAAATTGTATTTTTAAAAGTATTCGTATGAAAATCAAAATTTTATAAAATATTTGAAATTGTATAATTTAATGGAGATATCGCTAAAAAAACGGAACTGTAACAGTCCTTCATCTTCATAATGATTAACACTTTGAAGCCGAACCCCGAGTATACATCGGGCCTCGCTATATAATTCTATATGTCGTAATGTTGGCATATACTCAGGTTTCAGCACTTTCGTATAGCTCATTGGTTATTTATCTTTGTATGTCTTAGATTTTCGAATAGTCTGTGCTTTTGATTGGACTAAATAAAAATATTACGAAGCTGTTACTAGGCAATGTAACACGTCTACGAGGAACTCACCAGACGTCTGTTTACTGCAACGTGACTGACTGACTAATCAAGATTGGTTATGTTTGGTTGGTGTTTTTTTTTTTTATTACTAAATACTTTTTGAGTTATACAAGTAAACTTTTATTTTATTTAGTTTATTTTAGTAGTTAGGCCCAGTATTTTAGTGTTTGTATATATAAATAATTTAGTTATAGTTTACAAAATATGGCAGAAGATGTATTGAAAAGTGATACAATTTGCGATCTTTTGTTTGATGAATCTGATGATGAATCCGAGCCAGAAATAGGCCAAGGTGATGAAAATAATTTAATTAGTGACATTTAGAGCGAAAATGTGAATGAACCGATTTTTGGTTCTGATTCTGAGGGCGAAATCGATGACAATAACTATCCAGACTTTTTAGTGACAAAATTAGGCCTAAGTGATTTACAAGACGATTTGGATGACCCAAATCAAGATTTTGAAAATGACCCAAGTTACGACGATGCTCAGCCTGGAAGGAAAGAAACTTCATGGTGGTGCCCAGAATGTTCGGTATCCCTTTGTGTACCTGAATGTTTCAAACTGTATCATACAAAGGCCAATTATGTTTAGTGAAGTGCTGTAGTGCTATGTAGCTATTTTTGTTTGTGTGTGTATTTTACCCTTTTTCAAGACTAAGGAGTGTTTACTGAGTAAAATATGTATTTGCATGTATATATATATATATTTGAAAAGGTAATTTCTTTGGGTTTAAAATTATGTATAATAAGTCATATATAATAAATATAACAAATACCACGATTTTCTTAAAACATGTCCAAAACTCCCAGGCACATTAGGAAAGCAGCAAGATAGAGAGTTAGGCTTCAAAGTGTTAAAATTTACAAATGCAATATTAATTGAGGGCCATTAGTCATTATAATTATGAGTCCTGAAGTTGGCTTAGTGATTAGAGGTTTTGTCATGAGTGCAAGTGTATGATTTCATTCAAATGCCTTATAAGTTAACAACATAACCAAACAGCAAAACAATATCATTACAATAATATTTCAAGTGAAAAATATACGACCTAGACTGGGAATCGAACCCAGGACCTTTGGCTTTACGCGCCAATGCTCTACCATTGAGCTATCCTAGTCGCTTCCCAGTACAGGGCGCAGACTTCTCACTTGACTTTAGTTGCTGCAATTTTGAGTATCCAATTAATTACCTCGCAACATAGCGACATTGAAATTAATTTTCACTCATTTTTCAGCCCTTACGCATGTATTTATAGTAATTTCAATTATTAAATGAGTGAATCATAATTATTATTATGAGTGAAAATTAATTTCAATGTCGCTATGTTGCGAGGTAATTAATTGGATACTCAAAATTGCAGCAACTAAAGTCAAGTGAGAAGTCTGCGCCCTGTACTGGGAAGCGACTAGGATAGCTCAATGGTAGAGCATTGGCGCGTAAAGCCAAAGGTCCTGGGTTCGATTCCCAGTCTAGGTCGTATATTTTTCACTTGAAATATTATTGTAAATTCAATATTTGCTAATAAAAAACGTATAAGCGGAAAAATCAAATAATTGAAATTACTATACAATATCATTAGTTGCTGAAATATGAGTACAAATTAATGTGTTTCTGGTATACCTAGGATTGAAAAATATCAGTTTTCTGATTGTAGAATATAAAATATTTTTTGACACGGCTTCTATAGAATTTTCATGTTGATCACATAATATTTCTATGAAATAAAAAATTATAACATTTGGTCTGATTTGGATGAAATATTATATCAATGTAAATTTGAATGTGAAGAAATACTTTAAGAGTAAAAGTTTAAGTTAAAGTGTATAAAAAGTAGTTTAATAGAGAGTTAACCAACTGGTTTATACATTTTTCGACATAAATTTGAATGTGAAAAAATACTTTAAAAGTAAAAGTTTAAGTTGAAGTGTATAAAAAGTAGTTTAATAGAGGGTTAACCAACTGGTTTATACATTTTTTGGAGTTAAACTGATCCACTATCTCTTTTACTTAAAATTTGACCATAAAGTTGTTTTAAAATTTATAAAACATGTACCGGTATTCCATTTTAGTAGGAAGAGTACAGTTTTGGCCAAATCTTTATTTTAAAATGCCTACTCAGTTCACGCCTATTAAAACTGCCATGGAAATTTTAAATATCTGTCCAGACTCAGATATTATATATAGATTATTTTCCTCCCCAAACAAAGAGTGATAAAAAACATGATGATTATATGAAACAGTTAAAAGATTTTTAAATACTAGTTTCAGGCAAATTATGCTTATATGTAATGAAAATTTGGGATAACAAATGTCATTATGTTGTTTATCCTGGCCCTATTGAGGCAAGAAAGACAGGTGTTTTATCAGTTTAAGAATGTACATTCTTAGTGGAATGTGATGAGGTGGAGAATATTCACAAAATGTAATGATTCCAACCAGAGCTTCTGGACACCAAGGTGCCACATTGTGATTAACTACAGCAGTTTATTGCAAGATATCTTAAACTGAATGTTCCAAAGTCCAAAGAAACCCATCACAAAATAATCCCCCCCCCCCAATTGGTGTTTTACATGGCACAGTCCTCAATGGTTTTATAAAAAAAAGCCTATGCCTATACCTTTAGAAAATCACAGCTATGTATGAATTTAAACAATGCTAATGCTAATAATTCAGTTATTGTACTGCACGTGGTTTTTAGTTTTTATTGACAATGTAGTATATTTTAAATATCACATACTTCTATTTGTTAACGTTCATTAATAGTCAAAACTCATGTGTCTGGTGTGCACACAACATCTATAACGTTTTTCCTCTCTAAAATGTATTGTTTAAAACATAATAATTTGCTTCAAAACCAACTGTTTACATTAAAATTATAATACACATTATACATACCACTAGGGTTAAAAAAAAAAATTAATATATCTTACCTTAAGAACCAAATACAATAGTACGATTTTTAAATCCAGTTAATGAAGACAGTTGTTGAATTCTATTACATTGACTTGATATATTGATTTTGGTTTTAACCTTAATATTTGATCAAAATTTAAAAAAATTCAGTTAAAGTGATTTTGATTTATTCAACACTCCAGGACGATATACGAGCCGTGTTCAAAAAGTAAATACCGTTTCATTGGACGGCTGCCAAAGCACTATGATTGCTCCGCCACTCCTGGTTCATTAGCCTTTCCCAGACACCATTACAGCTAGATCAGATGGTATTTTCAGTTCATCTTAAACATGTAAAATGTTTCACTCTATTCAAGATTCAGCTAATTGTGAAATACGGTCAGTTATTCGCTCTTTTAAACGTAAGAAATGTTAGATTGTAGGAAATTCATTATCAGATTTATGAAACATATGGTGCAAATTCAACAACTATTGGAAGTGGGTGAGGCAGTTCAATAAATAATGTGCATGATGCGGCAAGGAATGGGAAGCCTTCTATAATCAATGACGATTTGGAAAGTAAATGACAAAATTTGCCAGGATTGACAGTTTACAATTTCTTAACATTCTAATGAATTTTCTCAAATTTTAAGAAGTGTTCTTGAATTTGTAACCAAATCGGTTATCCATGTCATGTTTATGCCAAAAATGCTGCCTATTTGGACAAAACCAAACGACTTGGAAGCTCTTTGCAGTTTCTCATTTGACACAATGATGAAGGCAATGCTTTTTTAAGCAAAACAATGACAAGTAATGAGACCTGGATGTCTCACATCACTCCGGAATCCAAACTTTAGTCTATGGATTGGAGGACACAAGATCCACCCCCAAACACAGTTCAAGGTCACAACGTCACATGAAAAATCATATACACTGTGTTCTGGGATAGGAAAGGGTGGCTGGTTGATTTTTCACCATGAGATGAAACAGCAAATTAATAAATGGTAAACTATAAATTAATTATTACATGGTATTTTGAATCTTTCAAAAATTAAGTTGTGCAATTCAGAAGAAGGAGCATGTTTAGTTGTAGAATTGTTTTGCTTCATGACAATGCTCACCGTTTGGCTGGCAGCATCCACCCACAGCCCAGAAATGACACTGAACAACCAAATTTTTTTTTCGGCATCTGAAGCAACACCTAGCCCACCAGCACTATGATGACATTAATCATGCTGTGTGACAATGATTATCATCAGAGCCGGCATTATTTTATAAAGATGATATTTAAAAAAATCTAGTAACCTGATATGACAAGTGACTTACTTATTGGCTGAAATTATGTAGAAAAATAGTTTAAGGTATCCTTGCTTGAAACCATTAAATAATTTTATATACAAAACGGCACTTACTTTCTGAACATCTCTCATACTTTCACTTCTTGAACGATAACTAACCAACTGGTATTATCTGGGAGGAAGCAATCAATACTTTTATTTTGATTAGGTACTTAATTTTGAAAATGAGAAGTTAGTGAAAAAATTGTACTTTGAGACAATTTTGTAGGACACCAGTCCTATACACAATATATATTTCTTAGGTTACGACTCCATTTGTTCTTGCAAAAAAAAGTGTAAATTATAATTTACCAGTCTTTAATTTTGACTATTTCCCTTATCTAATTTTGAAAAAAAAAAATTATTCTTCAAGACCCCCATTAAGTTAATGGGCTTATCCATTCTTGACATTATGAGTAACACCCACGTTTCATCATACCTCTTTTCACATTACCTCTTACAAGATATGGACCAAAATCTAATCATTCCCTTTCATCATACCTCATGTCAAGCTTAAAAATTTGGAGTCAAATGAAACTACAGAATTTTACAGAAAACAGATAATTTCGAAAAGTGTCTAATTGAGTTCATAGAGGTGAAAATCATAAGAAAAGAATATTATTATTATCATACACTTTGAACAAACACCTTTAAAAAAAAAAACTGAATAAACTAAAATATAAAGTAGAACATTTACATTTAGTAGAACATTTTAAGTATATAATTAATTAAACATTTATAGTAAAATAATAATTGTTATAGCTGCATTCAAATCCTGTGAAAGAAATGTGTTATACAAATATCTATTAAAAAAATGCATATTATAATACTTAAAAAAGTGTCTTGATTACACTTCAACCATACAACAAATCAAAGAAAATATTTTAAAAACAATTACGAATTATCAAATTCGTTAATAATGATTTCTTACCTTTTATGATGAATAAATATGTTTATAAATTGCACTTACTTTCTTACGTGTGCACAATGATATAATAATATGCTTCGATACAAACAAATTATTTGAAAATTAATCATATTTTCTGGAATTTTCAAGGTTCAAGTTTGTTTCAAACACGATTTTTTTAGTGTCAGTAAATTTCTTTTATTTGGAGCTTGTAAGAATAGCCAAGAACATTAAACTTCATATTTTATCAAAATTTAGTGATGATTTTAAGAAAATTAGACATTAGTTATGCTGGAATCATCATAACTAAAAAAAATAAAATTATTATTATTTTTTTTTTTAGTTATAGCCTAGTAGATAATGAAATATGCGAGGGGCTACAGTTTAGTCATATGAGGAAATCTATTTTTTTAATGCTGTAGATTTGTCTCAATTAAAACTAATTTTTGTACACCTAGAACCCTTAAACAATCTCTATCAATTTTCAACAAAATCTGATCAACAGTTTCTGAAAAAAGGAGGAAAAAATCACTCCTGACTGTTATACAGGCAGACATGTAAAAATTATTCATAGAGGCCCTAAAAGGAAATATCTATTAAACTCTAACATACATTTTCCTACTTTTATAACACTTTTCATATAATTGAGTACACATTTTTGTTTAAATAATAACATGAATAATATATATGTTACAGAGTAGTAATCTTACTATATACAGGCAACCAAAAAGTTCTATTTCTATAGCCATAACATTATTTCAATTTCTAATTAAATTTATGGTAATATTTACGAGCTGAACTCAAACTTAAAGTTTAAAAAACTTCAATCTCCTATAACTGGCAATCACCTATTTTTGACATGATAAAACCCTCCCCTAACTTCCAAAATCTAAAATTATGGTCTCTATTCAATTTATTACTGTTCCTTTAATTTTCATCTGATTTGGATATTTTTAGTATTGTTCATTAAATGAAAAATCAAGCTGTCATACTGATGGCAGAAATTTTGTTTTGTAGGTTGGTAGACATGTGCAAAAATCAATAATTGTATTGTTTATTTAATATCTATTACTATGTTTATTTTGTAAGTGTTAGTGTATATTTTTAGTATATTCATGTTATAAATATAACATGAAAAACACACCATGTCAAAGTAGTGTCACTACAAATGTCAAAACATAAACTGATCTTGCCAGTAGGCCTACATGACAATTCAAATTCCTAGATATGTACAATTTTCTAAGACAAAATATTTTGTTTAATTTCATAAAAAAATTTTAAAAATATAGATTATGCTAAGTAAAACTATATACAAAACACCAAAAACTGACTGCCATTTTAAGGAAATCTAATTGGCAAAGGTTAAATTGATTTTTTAAATCATATTTGCTTGTAGTTTTATTTTCTTTTTCCCGAAAATCCATTACTATAATAAACTAAATTAAAGCTAAATTTAATTTTGTCAACCACTAAGGGCCAATTTAGTTCAAATCATATGAAATAAAAAACCACTTGTAAAAAATATGAAATTGTTTATGTCCAAAAATAAATAAACAAAATAAGCAAACTAATTTCATTAATATTGATTGTGCCAAAATGTGTTGTAGTTAAGATCAATTTTTAAAAACCTTAAAAAATATGTACAAATCACATCTGAATTAGGAGAATATCTGAACTTTCAGTAAACCACTTTAGTGATTTTTTCCAGTTAAAATAAA